>JAEIFS010000479.1:10910133-12115199 GCA_018904165.1 Zaprionus camerounensis | reverse complement strand
GGCGAAATTCTCATGCAACACCTCGCACCACAAGGCAGTAGGCTGAAAAGCCACAAAAATGTAGAAAATCAATGAAATATTTTGACAAAATAACAACACAATCCACAACGTAAAGCGGCCAAAAGACAACAGAGCTGCATTAAGTAACTGCCTTTAGTAGTTACAGCTGCATCTGTAGTTATAGTTGTAGTTGCAGCTGTATCTACAGATAGTTGCTGTAGCTGTTGCTGGCGTAGTTGTATCTAGTAGTATGCACTTTGCGGGCTGCGGCTGTTGCACTGAAACTAATAAATTTTGAGTTCATTTATTAAAGTTGCTACAAAGTTGCCATCAAAAGTCTAATCATGCCGGATTTGTGGTTATCTATAGCCCTGGCTTACATGTGTTTGTGTTGTGTGCTTAGTGCTGTGTGCTCTGTGTGTGTGTGTGTGTTTGTATGTGTGTGTATCTTGTAGATACAAAAACTCAACAGAGCCAACATAACATAAATAAACAAAATGCCACAAAGTGTGGCTACCAAAGGGACCTGATGCAACAGAGAGATACAGAGACATACGGAGAGAGAGCAGAGAGCAAGAGAGATAGAGAGATAGGGAGAGGGAGAGGGAAAGAGCGAGTGAGTTAGCAATGTTTGCTTTTTACTGCTGCCAATGTATCTTCCAACTCAGTGCCACTGTGCCGCTTGTGTGTACGTGTATCTGTATCTGTGTGCTGGCATTCAATAACATGTCAATATGGATATGTAATTTGGAGATAAATATGAACGGAATTTCGACCATGGCTGCATTAAAATCATCCAATAATTGCAATCAACACAAAAATGTTGAAGCCAAAGTGAATTTTTGGGAATATTCTAAGAGTAACTTACTCCCATTGCAGTTGCATTTATCTAATTACTAATCTCGCTGCTGTTGATTATGCGAGTTACTTTGAAAATCCAAATAGAAATTTTAATGAACCTGCCCAAAAAGCGAAATAAGTTGTTGTTGCTGCGAATATGGGAATATTGAATTTCCTTAGTAAAATTTGCAATGCGAATTACATTTGTATACCCGCTAAACATAGGAAAGAACGGTATTATTATGTTGTTTGTGTGAAGTGAAAATGTATTAATATGAAGAATATGGCATCTGATAGACCATACTCTATTGGTAAAAGGACGATAAAGTTAGATTCGTTCTCAGAGATCATGAAGGCTAAAATAACTAGACGTAATATTGCAAGACTCTTTAAGTATTTGTTCACACTTCCTTCCACCAGTTAATAAAAAAACGAAGTTCAAAGGTCTGTCCCTGTGTTTGAACGGACAGATCTCAGTTATAATAAGACTTAGATACACTAAATTTGGCAAGAAGGTGTCCTTTTTATCAATGCACATTAAGTATATTTCAAATATTAGGTGACACGCCCACCGGACTCGCAAAACGATAAGTTATTTTATGAACACAATTTGTAAGCAACTTATTAAAGATACAATGTGCTGATTTGGGAAATAGTTAGTTGACTATAATATCTATTTACTTTTCAATTTACAATTCAAACGGACAAGAAATAAAGAAGTTATTGTCTTAGCTCAGGGCTACTTTTATAGCATGTGCCTGCATAAGTATGCAGTAGACTTTGTTATTGGGAATTATTAGTGTGTATGCAACGGTTCTTCAGAATTGGGCGAAGGATATATTACTGTTGTGTACGCTCACCTATATCATTCTTTACTTGACCAATTGGATAACGAAATAGTAACTCTATGTTGGCGATTACATTACAGTGTACACGACAATGTGTTACACAAAGTTCTGGTGCAGCTATTCTAGTTGGTGCCACTAATTACTTTAGCCTCTAGCCAGGTCGTGCGGGTCAACTAACGGCAATTAATCAAGTTCATTGCATTTCGGTTTACTTTGTTGGTCAGCACGCGTGCGAAACGTTAACAAAGTTGTTTGACTCTACGCTGTCGTCTCGTCATAAATGCCATTACGAACTCCCCTGCCCTAGCCCCCTTTGGCACCTGCACTCTCGCTAATGCAATGGGCGGTACTGCAACGCTCCACCTGCCATTCCCTACGACCTGTTTCTGTGTGTCGTGTATTAATTTCATAATGCAATTTTTACTGCTTAGCGCAACATTTAGCAAGAAACGGCAAAGTCAGGGCTGCACATCTCACGCAGCCCGCTTCACCCTCCTTTGCTGTAAAAGCTGCATTTCAATTGAATTTATGACAGCGTCTGCCTTTGAAATAATTTCCAACAAGTTTTCCAAGCACTTTTCATTACATTTTCCCCATTGTTTGCAGTTTCCTGCAGAGAGTTGGCTGAATGATTAACAATTTTAATTTGTTGTGTTTTTAACTAAGTCAATTTCAATTAATTAATTCGTTTAAAACATGATTAAAAACAGAATAACGTTAAAATCACTTTTTAATTACAATATCAGAAATACTTTTTATGTGTTATTGTAACTAATTTTGTAACACAATAGTATTATATGTATATATATAATATCTTACAATTGATTTTCTCTATGAATGCATTTGTAAACTATTTTGCAGTCTTAGTTCAGTTTGCTCTTAATTTGTTTTCATTATGTCAACGCCTAATGAAAAACAGCAAACTTGCTGCAAATTGCCATTAATTAATTATACGAATTTATCTCGTTTGTCCTTTGAGCCTTTCATCTGGAAGAGAGATCCAGAGAAAGGGGAAACTGACCAAAAGCTGCTCAAGTGTTTGACTCAATAATGATGGCAAATATTATTATTATTATAGTTGTTTGTGATGCGCCACGCCCACTTATTGCATGACAGCCCATAGCCCATTGTTATGGCAATCATATTAATTGAAATGTTTCACATGTTCCTTCTATTGTTTATTGCACAGCTCGGAGTTATGTTTAATGAATGCTATTGCCAAAATACTTGTTATATATTCTACGACCTATGCACTCAGCTCAACTCAGCTCAGTTTCTTGTTGGCTTCAATACATTTGCCATACGTTTATGTTAATTGGTCTGAAAACTGCAATGATATGAGAGAAAATAGGAAATGAGGGAAAATTGGAAATAAACAACTCAAATTGAACCACAACTCAAGAGTTCAGCTTTAATTTTGACTGTAATTCAGGTTATTTTATAGAAGAAGGTATCTACATATGTTCTTGTTTAGCGTCATCAGCCGAGATATTTCTGTATGTCCGTTTATATGAACGTCTATATCTTGGAGACTAAAAAGCTATTTGATGGCATGATATTTAATATATTGCAGTTACAGAAAATTAGTTCTAGATGTCGTCCAGGCCCGTAATACATTCGTAAATCAATAAAAGTCAAACTGTAAGCATAATGTTATGTCTAGACTGTTCATTAACTGTTAATTATTACCTTTAAAAACAAGTATGCAACACAAAATACGTAGAACAGGCAGAAGAAGATATAGAACAGTTGAGCACACTTGAATGTAGATTTTTTACTTGTTCTAAAAAAGGCATTTTTAAGACGAGTAAGTTTAAGACTGATTGCACGCCCTTACCAAATACTCAATGCTCGCAAATCGTTTGACATTTCGACATATGAATTCATTGGCATTACGGCAAGTTGCCGTCTCGATGCGCCAGCGATGGCCCCCAAGCTGCAACAGGGTCCTTAAAGTTGCCCAATTTTCTTGGCTTCCAGGCACATTGTGCATGCCACAATTTACTTTTTTTTTTCCTTCTTCTTCTGGCGCTCACTAACAACGTAATTGAATATAAATATTGCCTGGCTGCTGCTGCTGTTGTCGTTGTTGGCGCTGGCGGAGAGCAGGGAATTGTGAGGGGAGTGGTGTGTGGGAGTGTGTGTGTGTGTTTGGGGCCTGTGGGAATTTTAGCTGCACGGCCAAACTGACGATCTCTCGCAGCTGGCAAACTTGCTGGCTTGCTGCTCACTTTAGTGCTTCGTCGTCGGTTCACACTTCGCCAATGTCGATGAAATTTATACACTGTGCAGATTAATATTTAATAAATACAATAACGTTGCAAATTTCTAACCGTTTTTGGCTGCCTTCGAAATTAATTCCCCCAGCTTAACACCACAGCGCTCACTCGGTTTATCTTTCTCTTGCCTACTCTCTCTGCTCGGCCAAAGAAGTTTATGTGAAAGTCATACACTAAACTCAAATATGCACTATGTGTGTGTGTGTGTATGTGTGTGTGGGTGTGTGAGTTTAGGGATTTCTTTATGCAAATTTGCCATAGCAATGTTATTTTAGCCAAGGATGAAAGCGCAGCACACTGCAACCTCACGGGGTGGGGCACATACTCTGGCGAAATTGTGTTCAAAATGCATAAGAGCGTGTATTAGTGAGTACTCATAAATATTACCATATGCATACACTCACACAGACACAACCACACACAGACATAAGTCTGGTGCGTCCACTTTTCTAAGTTGCCTGGGCCAAGTTTAAATATGCTTTAAGTAGAGCGCACAGATTTATCGAACCATAAAAAAGCGCTCCATGGAGATATTCAACGATGCGTTATGATATGTCTCTCTGTCCAGCTGTGTGTGTGTATGTGTGCGGGTGTGTGCCGCTAAATTGAAAAACGAAATGAAAAGCGTTCAGCGTGAAAACAAAAGATATGCCTGCAAACACACACACACACACACACACTTAGCACGCGAGTGATATGTGCAAGATACGAACTTGAAATAGTTTGCCGTACATCCTGGTACTCCTCTCTATAGTAAGTCCTAAGTCCATTCTGCCACTGCTCTAACTGTCTATCGTGGAAATTAGAAATGGCAAAATCAGCTTTGCTGCCAAAAGAAAATGCAAATGGACTTTGCTTCCATGCCTCTTCTCACTGCTTTCATTTGCTTCTCTCTTACTTGTCAATTTCTGTAGCTTACCATATTGCTTTTCTCTTTTCTTGGCTTCGTTTCTAATAAAATATATTCCAAATGCAACTGTCATGCCAGCAACAAGGCAAAACATTTTTAGTTATCCTGCAAATTGTTATTTAGAGTGCATTTTATTGTTAATTTTTCACAAATTGCACATAAAACATTAGCAAAAGAAAGTCAAATTTTTTTTTTTTTTTTTTTTTAATTATTATTATTATTATTGTCAGTAGGAATCGATCAGTATCATATGAACTTAACCTAATGTTTGGCTTAAGAAATAATATGGACAAAGTGTGCCTTAAATAATATATACAAAGTACTAATGAAGGATTATGCTATCTTACGAGTAAGGAGGTCATGAGGGTGTGTTCTCTTCAGCCGTCGGAGGGAAATGGGGTCAACGAGGTCATTCGCCAACGTATTCGGATGAGCGACAAGCCTGTCGGCGTATCGGCTGCTGTGGAAATTTATTTGGTCTCCCAATGGGACAACTTTAAGGTCCCTTTCAATGATTCGGTTGGTCACATACCAAGGTAGCCCAGATGCATGTCGTGCCGCTCGTGATTGCACCACTCTAAGCCTATTGAGCTGAGTTTTGGAGGCCGTTCCCCACACTTGGATGGCGTAGGTCAATGTTGGACGTAAAATTGCTTTTATTAGGAGAGCCTTGGTTGCAATATGCAGATTGCTGGAGTGAAGGAGCCAGTCGAGCTTTTTAAGTTTCCAACACGATTTAGCTCTAACTGCCGTGATATGGGCTTTCCAAGTCAGCGTCCGATCAAGGTGAACTCCAAGGTAGCAATAGGAAGACACGCAGCTGATAATATTTCCGTCGAAAAATAGACCTAGGCAGGTTTGGGGTCGCAAGGTAAAAGTGACACAGGCCGATTTCGAGCAGTTAATCGCTATGTTCCATTTGGCAGTCCATCGCTCAAATGCATACAGCCATTCTTGAACTGCATTGGAGGCAATTTGCAGGGATAAGTGGGACGCAAGCATGGCGGTGTCATCAGCATAAGTGGCCAGGAGCAGCTGAGCAGAGGAGGCTTCATCGGTGTTGGTGACAGGAGTTGGCATATCTGCAGTGTACAGGGTGTACAGGAAGGGTCCAAGCACACTTCCTTGTGGAACCCCTGCATATATACGTTCCAAGCTAGAAGTCAAATTTGCTTACTTTTTTACACCGGCAATCCATAGAGTAGGGACACTATAAAAGCTAGGACTTCAAAGAAAATATGAAAAAATGTCTAGAAACACAATAACTATCTGGCTAATACAATAACTATCAACGCATCATAGAAGTTATTTTAGAAATAATTGTAAGAGTTACTGATTCACTCGTTTCCTAAAGTATGCAACATAAAATATGCTAAGCACAGAAGTTTTTTATTTTTTTATTTAAAGCGGGTATATCACAGTCGAGTACACTTGACTGTAGCTTTCGTGCTTGTTTTAATATTGATAAACTGTAATTTTACTGTAATTGCATTTTTTTGTAATAATAATTTAATTCACTTGCTTTTAGTTTAAACAATTTGAATGAATGCAGCTGCAGTTAGTAATTAAATTATAATTTAATTTGTTTTCAATTTATAAACCTATAAGAAACTGTGACTTGCCGTTAGCAACTGTGATGAAATGTTAAACTATAAAAACTTCTTTATGCTGATTTTAGTGCATTTCGCAAAGTTTCTGGCATCGTTACTTCTGCTGCTTATACCCTCACCTCCTTATAGAGAAGACATATGTCTATGTATGTGTGGTGTATGTGTTCCGTTTTTATCAACGTTTTCTTTTGTCGTTTTGCTGGTTTTTACTGTTTGTTTTCACATCTTCAGCGTTCTCATCGCCATCATCATCATCGCCATCATCATCATGGTAGGCAACATAAACGCACTTTGTATTTAATGTTTTTTAATGGAAAAACTTTGTAATTCTGCCGCCGCTGGAACAGTTTTCTTTGCCAGGCGCATTTGTCATAGGCCCATGCAAGGCAAACCTACAACTACGCCAGATACATATATATGTGTACGTATACTCACATGCATATATGTGTGTGTGTGTGTACACCAATCTCTAAACTTCAAACTGGTTGCCCTGAGGGAGTCGCTTAAGCCACTCGACTGCATTTTGCAACTCTGCAATGTTTGCTTTTGCCTTTCGCAGATCCCCGCCTCGTAGTTTGGCATTTCTTTTTTCTTTCTCAGTCGAGCACTACTCGAATCTACTTATACCCTGTAGCCAATGCAAGAAGTTGAGTTTACCTTCCCTTTGCATAAGTTTCTAAGTTAAATCACGTCTATTATTAGAGATGCAATTAAAACATTTGTTAGTTAGGCCTAAGGTGCTTTTGGTAGGTGCAGCTTGCTTAGGCTTTGTATTATCTCAAGGTACAGGGTATACAAGAGCCAAATAGTTGATCCTTGCGCTTTTCAACTTGTTCTCTTTTGGGTTTTTATGCCTCTGCCCCCCTCAGCCAAGTGACAGCAGCAGGAATCGAAAGAAGCCAAGGGGTATTGGCAGCAATCGAGAGCTGCCTGGCAAACAATTCTTAAGTGCCTTCCAATATTTAAGCAGGCTTCCAATTCGATTGCTATTTGCTGTCATCGCATGGCGTTGTCTACGCATTTACCCAAGTAGAGTGGGAAGGCATGACAGATAGGGGGAGTGGGGCAACATAAAAAGATACACGACATGTGCCTTTTAAGAACTTTTTAAGACGCCACCAGCTTGCTAAGTGTCGATTTTACTTTAACATTTAAAGTTGTTCAAATGATAATTGTGATTGGTTTTCAAGCACGTGTGTATTTCCAAATTCTATAACATCTAAATAAATTCTGTAGTTGAATTTTATATTAATTGTTATAATTAAATGTACAAATTCATTTAAAATAAGATGCACGTGAGATGGGCTCAGTAGGCCAACGAGTGTTTCTAATTAGATAACTTTAGCATACTCGACTTAAGGGTACCCTATTGACTAAGACATACAAGTTTATAAATAAAACTTCATTTTCTCTCGCCTTGCGAACTTACACAGATAATTCACAGACTGGGAATAAGATGGGGGACCATAGCATACAGCTGCAGTCAAAATAATAGCAGTCCTGGCTTGCTATTTGAATTGTATCTATATTTTTAGAATCCTTTGAAAAATCCACTTGATTCTTTCAAATTGTAGTTTCATAATATACAGTTAAATTGCACTACCCCAGCGCATTCTATCGTATTATTTTTATCCTCTTTCGGTCATGTGCTACGATTCTGGTCC
This sequence comes from Zaprionus camerounensis, assembly GCA_018904165.1. Lineage (NCBI taxonomy): Eukaryota > Metazoa > Arthropoda > Insecta > Diptera > Drosophilidae > Zaprionus > Zaprionus camerounensis. The sequence continues at coordinate 12,107,048 of JAEIFS010000479.1, read as the reverse complement.
GGTTAACTAATAATACCACCAGTAAAAGTGTCACTGTATCTCCGAATACCTTCTCGCTCACTTCTCTCTTTCCCTTCTCTCCCCTTTACCAAAAGTTAGGAGTTTGCTCGCCTTCTTTTCGTCAGCTGTAAAGTAAGTATAGCTTTCTTTGACTACTTTCAATGGTTATAAATGATAAATTAATTGGAGTTCAATCCAATCTACTTGCAATTCGCCTTTTTAAGTCCGTGTTCTTTCAAATCAAATTACGATTATTGGCATGCAAATTAGAGTCTATAAATTTCAATTAAACGCGAAGTAAAAAATAAGAGAAGAACGAATTCTTCCTTGTTTTTTGCCTGCGCCTTTTTAGCGTGTTTCTCATTATTTTTTCTTGTTTCTGGAATTCTTTTTGTTCATTGTGCCTGCAATCTCATTGCATTTAATTAACTGCAATTGCTAAATGTGGATTAGGCTTAGCTCTCTCTGTCGCTCTCCCTCTCCCTCCATCTCTCCCTCGTCAATTATTTACGAACACGGCGAAATGGCGATAAATAGTAAGCCAATTGAAATTTTCTCACACGTGGCATAAAAGTTGCCGCTGTTAGAGGTACAACTCCCAGCAGCGCCACCTGGCGACGCAAATAAAAACAAGTTTTACGTGTGCTGTGGGTGTGTCTTCCTTCTCTTTCCCTCTGCTGATGTTTTTTGAAGTTAACGCTGCATGCAATGCCTGAAATATTTCTAGAAACACACAAGCACACACAGATATATTGTATATGTATACACACACACAGACACACATAGATACATATCTGGGATGCCTGCACGAGGCGTTAACAAAATGAAGTCAGCATTTTTATGATACTCGTCGTCGCCTTTATGACGTAGTCCAGGGTATGTGTGTAAGTATGCATGTTTGTATGTGTGTGCGTGAGTTCATGTGTATGCACGTCCACTTTGTGGGCGGATGGGCGTGCCTAGTGGGGCACTAGACAGTTGGTGTATATGGCGGTGTGTTGTGTCTGTTTAGTGGATGCTTCAAATGCGGATATTAGTTGTCGTAATATTAGAGAAAACACTGAGAGAAAAAGTCCACAACAAGCTAAGAGTCAGAGAAACTCAGAAGAGAACGAATCGACATGTTACAAATTTTATTTTTATTTTCATATAATAATTTAAACCAAAATCGGCAATTGAAAAGAGACAAAGCGGCAATGCTTGAGCAAGAGTAACCTCCGTTTGTTTGGAATAGGAGACAACGCAAACGCCACCTGGCGGCAGATTGTTTAGAACAAGTAGATGGACAATAGCGTTGAATCTCTCACTTCTTACTTGTCTTTCGTTCGTACAATGATGTGTGTTAGAGTGGGACGCACATATTATGTACATCTGGATATGCATACATGCATGTATGTGCGTCCCACTCCAACACACATCATTTAACAAGGGTCTTTGAAGGCGCCTTTGTTCTAGCATATTGAGAGCAAAACACCAATAGAAACCATATTGAACTTGCTAGGGTATGACAGACAAAACACAAAAAGAGAGACTTCATGCGCTGTTTACTACAGATACATCAATCTTTACAAATCACATTACATCTTTACAAATGCTACAATTTGTAACAATTAGTTGCACATTTCTCTCAGTGTATTCATTGGCAATAGTTTGCTGGAGCATTTGCCGCCTTGCGTAATAACAAAGGCGTTGAACATTCACTGTGCTGCACAATTTTATAGCTGCTCCAAAGCGCGCTCGCTGTATTTGCAATGAAAACGCACCTCAGCACACACCACATACACACACACAAACACACACATCCATACACTCACACAAATACACACGTGAGGCTATAAAAGTGCGAAATACTCATTTATTAACATGAAGCTTACGAAAATGGCGTAGGTGCGGTTAAGGACATGGCTCACTCACAGACACACACACACAAACATGGAGCAACAAGAAAACCACAACCAGGAGGGACAATCAACAGCGGGAGACAACAGGAGAGGGTGGGGGGAGGGGCTGGTGTGTGAGTGGCGACTTGTCCAGCTGCTTGTAAATGTGTTTAAAATTGAAATTTCAATTTCAGGACAAGCAGACAACGTCCTGCAGCAACTGCAACTGCCACAACAGAGCGCCTGCAATCCGCAACAGCAACAACAATGCCAACAACAACGCCAACAACAATGTAATGTGCACATTGTTGCATGTCTACAGTTATGCTACGTTGATCATCGTCCAAACAAACTTTAAAACAATTTCCCGCACAATTTTACTGCCAGGCCACTTGACAATGTAAACTGCAACCGGAAAGGGGGCAACACGCCCCATACCCCACACCCCACCCACACTCAGGCACGCCTTACACACATGCCTGGCTGTGTGTGCGTGTGCACATTCCGGAAAGCAAGTGGGCGTGGTTGGGCACAGGGTGCAGGCTGCAGGCTGCGTCTATCGATAATGCCGAAATGCTTTTGATTTGTGCAACTCTCTTTTGCACCGAGGCCAAATTGCTTAATCGCCTGTGCATAATGCAGGTGCTATCCACCTGCCCCCCCCCTGACTGAGGGCACACATTCCTCCGCCCCGCCCCCCCTGAATTCTGACAATCGCACAACGCACACAGCATGCGTGAAAAATGCAATGCAAATTTCAGTTTGGAATCTTTTTTAATGCTGATCCAAGCGCCACACAAATCGTACAAATTTTCGCTTACGGTTTAATTATGCGTACGTAATGTTCAATCAGCGGGGTTGGTCGATGCTGCGGGGAGGGGGTGGGCGGGATAAAGGGTGCAAAGGTAGAGCTACCAGCCGAGCTGCTAATCAGAGCGGGCTCTCTCTCCAGTACAGTGTGCGCTTGACACTTTTATGAGCTGTTTTCTGGCCATAAAATGCCTTTTTTCCCGCTTCAGCTATTGTTGTTGTTGTTGTAACTTGTTGTTCATCCATAAAACTTGCTGAAATTGTTGCCATTTTGTGTTAGCATAAAGTTGAATGAGCAAAATTGCTGCATGTTGCATATTTTGAAAGGTCCGAGAGAGGGGCAACATTTTTATAGTGCATCACAAAATGCCAAATTTAGAAAAGGAATAGTTCGAGTACACTGAACAAATAACATGGGAGACATTTATAATATGACTGTAGATAATTATTAATCTATTTATATTTTTATTTATTTAACTATTTATCTATTTATAAATTTGTAAAGTATATACAATTTTATTGAGGTGCCTAAATGTTAAATAAGATAAAACTAAAGAAGTTGCCATGAGTCTATACAATATTTTGAATTGTATATATATTACAATATATATTACTATATTACAATATATTTATTCTTTATATTTATATACCATAAACGGTAAATATATATTAATAATAATTGATTTAACCCCGTAACGAAATTAATTCCATGTTCGAGAAGCATTTTGAATGAAAATAAAATTCAATTGAATTCATTTCGATTGCATTTGATTCACCTGCAGTGCCTGGTCACTCAAATTAGTCTATAATTGCCAAATATGAGTGGATGCATTCCGAACATCGAACTAGAGTTAATTAGTGCTAGCAGCTGCCCAGAATAGAGACCTGGAATAGAGTTTGGCCCAAGACGAAGACATGAATCAATTACAAATTAAACCGATTTGAATGCAAATTATCGATTACGATGCTGACTTATAGAGAGTGCGCTGCAACTGGAAGAAGAGCCCAGGAGGGAGGGAGAGAGGGGACACTACCTTTAGAATAACATGCGGTCCACAAATTACATAAGAGACAAACAGAGAGACAAGGCAGGTAGAGGCATGGCAAGTGAGGTGGGTGGTGGCGAGGGTGTGTGGTGTGTGGGTGGTTTGGTTAACTGTTTACCGTCTTGGGGCGCCGCATTGTATTGCAATTGCTGGGCTAACCGAAGCCCACAGACGCACATATGCACACTGAGGACAAACACTTTGAGTTGCCCTTGGACTAGTCCGTTGCAAGATGCTAATTAAATATGTGGCATGTTGCAGACTCGACTGTACATTATAATATTTTGTGTGATATGTCAAGAGAGATAAGAGAGAGATAAGGAAGACAGAGATAATGGGAATCGAGATGGGGTACGTGTTGAGAAGTGTCCTTGCCTGCTGTTGCCACTTAACGCATTATCCTTTTGTTGCACGTTTGTTAATTTGTCTGGCAATGTTTAACTCCAGTGCAGACGGTGTCATATGCGTCTGTGGATGCGATTTGTGTGTTCGCCAGCAGAATCTGAATAAATCAATTACTTGGTTCCTGCTGCGCTCCGCCGTTTGCAGTCTCAACACCTGCTCATATATTGCCTCGGCTGCAGCTGTGTGCGTGAAAATCTACTTAAGTGCAAATGGGAAACTGTCCAGCAACATGTCTAACCAGCATCGTGTGCTTTAGCCTCGAGGCGGATCACACAGAAACGGACCAGAGACAACTTGAGTCTCTAATGCAGACAAAGATACTTTATGGACTTATATTTTGAGCGGTTCTTGCTATTGTTAAAGGAAGCTTACGGTTAGTATTGATAAGAATAGATAGTCAGATAGGTAGACAGATAGGCAGATTGATAGAAAGATATATATCGTAGTACAGTCATCTTTTTTACGCTCATAATGTTTGCTGCATCCAGTTCAAGGAAAAGAATTGCACTCTCAGCAAAAGAAGAAGAATGATCTCATAATACAACAATATCGCTGCAGCAAGTGTGCACAAATTGCAAAGCTGAACCGTAGCTACTTGCTTTGATTGGTGCACTTATATGGCAATCAGCAAAAGAAGTTTTGCGAATTTCGCTAAGTTTTATAGTATACTTTGTAATGGACGATAGTCCATTCTGGGGTTCTCTTTCATATTTACACAGCACGCGGTCCATTTCCGCATAATGACACACATTGTGCGTATGGGACACATGTGCGAACAACTTCACATTTATAACAAATGAAATCACAATAATTTCAAATCAAATGTGGCACTTCCCCTTGCAGAAAGTGAGAAAATCACATTAGGGATTTTGTGTAAGGCAAGCAAATTGCGTAGGAAGGAATGCCAACAACAACAAATGTGGCCAATGGAAAATGTTCTGTGGTCAGCAGAAAACAAGCTGGGGCTAAATCTCATCGTGCACACAAAGAATTTTGCGGCACTTACCAGAGCAGAGAATTCCAAAAGTCAAAGTAATTTGTGTGTTTTTTTCTGCTTTCCTCGAATTATTTGTGTATTGTGTGTGCGTAGAAGGAGTCGCTGAAGAGATGGGAGGGGGAGTGGTGGGAAAGTATTGAATTTGGCTGGCAGCTAGTTGCGTCAACGCTGCGTATGCGTAATATTTCGCCCCAGCAACAATGGCAATCAGTGCAGCAATGGAATTGTGGGGAGCGTGGGGGTTCAGTTGGGGAAACTCCTTCTGAACTTCACTGATTTTTATGATTTTCAAGAAGTTTTTTTCCTGTTGTCTGCATTACCACAAAATTTTCATTGCAAGCTGCCTTTGCCTTTCAATTCAATTGAACGTCTTCCAATTTCTTTTATTTTTTTATAGTTTCCCTCGAGCTAATCAAGAGAGCACAAACGGAAACCCTTTGAGCAAACACACTTACACACACACGCGCACAGATATTGACAGCTGTTTCAGTTGTATATTTTCAATTTGGTTGAAACCGCAATTTGGGCGCTTTTTTTCTCTTGAAGGAAAATAAATTAAATGACTTGAAGTACTTTCGGCGGAAATCAAATCAAATAATCTATGCTTAGAGTATGCGCTGCACTCCTTATAGAGCATATACATACATATATCGGGAGCATTTATTGCCTGTACGTGTTGCACGCATCGGAGACTGCAAAATGTGCGCCAAATTGTTGGAAACTATTACAATTTGATATATGCGCAATTTAGTTGAATGTATTTGCGGCCAAGTTTTCGTATTCCCCTCTCTCTCTCTTACTCTTTTTCCTCTCTTTCCTACTTAGCCTAGCCTAGCCTGGCCTTCTTCTAGTTTCTTTTTTTTCTTTGTGCTGCTCACTTGCCATGTTATGCGGCCATTTTGCGGCTTGGGGGCCAACAGCTGTTGCAAATTTGGCCATAAAAATAAATTTTACTTAGCGATTTACTTTTTATTCGACCCTGGCATGCCTGGGCTGCGACTCTGGATGAGATTTTAACAAAATTAAAAGGAAATATTTGTAGATATATCCTTAGACATGCCTGAAGGTCAAGCGCAAGTTGAGTGGCGAATTTATATGCGTTATGGGGGAGCAGTTGGTCTGGGCAACAGATTTGTGCTTTGCTCTTTAATAATGAGCTAATTTGGACTATTTAGAAACGAGTTTTGATACGAGTTTGCTTGTTTGTTTATAACATTATCAGCGCATGATGATGTTTTAATTGCCGTCCGTGTGCTGCATATCGAATTGCAATGTCAACATTTATTTAACTGTACACAAAGCGATAGATTTCTGGGGAGGGGCAGAGGTCTAGAGGGGGTCAATTGACAGGCATATGTATATTGGAGCTGGTTTGGTTTATTGCACGCACAATTAATGCGCATGCCAAGTAATTTATTTTGCAGCGCCAGCAGAACAACAATGAATAATAACAATAAAAACAAAGGAAAAACAACAACAGCAACGAGAGGAAGAATAACAAACAAATGGCAAATAATAAATGATAAACTGAGGTCCTCGAAAAACATTTTCTGCTGCTCTTAAGCTTGTCGGGGGGAAGAGGAGGAGGGGTGGCAGGCTTTCGATGTTTGCAAATAATGTAATTATCCAACGGTATGTGCGATAAATGCAAATGAAGCAGGGCTGATGTCGTCGATGCCGATTGACGTGCAGCTTATGGGAATGCTGTAATGCCCAAAGGTGTATGGAGAAGCGAGAGGGAAGGAGGACAGTCAGGGGCGAGCTCGATTAAGTGTGGATTTACGGATTGTGGGGGAGGGGCACTTTTCAATTAAAGGGAATGAAGAGAAAAAGCATAAGAAGATACAGATAAAGAAATTGTCGAGCACGGGGCGTATGCGTAATGCATGAATGCACAGTGCGCATACGCTGCGTGGTCCCGCTGCGGTTGCAGCAACAAAGTTCCATGCAAAAGTCGTAAAAGGAAACGAGCGCAACGGCGAACGGCGAACGGCGCAACGACAACAAAAGCCATGGCCAAAAGGTTGACGACAGCGAAGTTGACACAAGTTAATTACAGCAGGTCGAAAATGGGCAGCAACTGCAGAGCTGGAGAGAGATGGGAAAGGGGCGGTGAAGATGCGGGTGTGGTACTGCGAACTTCCCGTCCCGACTTTTTGGCCGTTCGGGTCACATAAAATTACTTGTATTACGCGCAGAGTTGTCGAGCGACACCTCTGAGCTCCTTGCCTAGCTTTTTACGTATCTCCCTCTCTTTCACTCGCACTCTTTCTTCATCCATCTCTTTTTTTGTTGCAACTCTTTTGCTGCCGTTGGCTTTTACTGCATCCTTTTGGCCATGTCACTTTTGGGCTTAATTGTTGTGCACGCAAAGTGCTGCGAATGAGGGCCAGCCAAAGTTTTGCGAGCTCTCTTCCTCTCTCTCTTTCTCTATTTCTGTCTCCCTCTCCCTTTCTCCATCTCTCTGTCTCTCTCTTTCTTTTTACAATGACAGCACTCGCAATGTTGTCGCGCTCTTAGAGAAGCGGACGAAAGTCTCCTCCTTATGCACTTTGACAGCAAGTAAGACATTTAGACAGGGCCGTAGCAACGGTTGAGAGACCCTTGTGCAAAACTTCTCGGGGGCCCTATTAAAATTGCCGTGCTTTTAAATATAGTATGTAGGTTAGTTCTTAAAACAATTCATCAAATGAAGAAACTTTAAAGTAACATCGACTCATTTCTCCATTTTATATGGACAAAAAAAACATTAAAACATTTCATCAAATGAAGAAACTTTAAAGTAAATAACATCGACTCATTTCTCCATTTTATATTGACAAAATCAAACAGTTTTTGAGAAATATATATTCTTCCATCCATTTGAACGTGAATATATCAGCTATTTTGTAGTATAAAACTTTCAGTACACAATAAATTTGGCTATTTGTTGCATGTTGTTCCAGTAGCAGAGTGACCCTGAGAGGCGAGGACCCTTATGCACCGCACTCCCTGCACACGTCTCGCTAGGGACCTGCATACAGACAACATGTACTGACTAGAAGGCTACTTGGCCGTCCCTTTGTGCTCAGTTCGCGCTTTATAACCAACAAAATGATATACAAATCTGTAAAAATTTCATAAATCTTCCTCACACATTTCTCGTCCCAATTCAATTAACTTTCCTCCATCTGAACTCTTTAAATTTAATCAATTTCTCGCGCAAGGGGTTCACATAAAAGGGCTCTCAATCATTTAACAGCTGAGACAGTTTCGGCATGCAGCACAGTGACTGCGAAACTTGTGCGTACATACATACAATATATACATATATATATATATATATATATCTATATCTATATATAGTTGTGCCTTGTGTATGTGGAGCAAACAAGAAGCCGGAGCATTGTTTAATTGCCCGTTGAGCAAATTAAAACTGACAGAGCTACAAAATCGGGCTGACTATGGCTGCAGCTGACCGTGGAAGTGTTGAAGTTTTTAATTTATTTAACGGCAACTATGTTGACCAGGCTCTATGTGTGTGTGTAAGTGTGTTGAGGGGGTAGGGAAGTGCTGGCATTAAAATAGTTTAGCCAAAAGCGCAAAAGGCAAACTACAAATTTATGTCAACATTTCGAATGCAAGGCACGACGAGACAGTGCAGCCGCAGAACAAGAGGACAACAGGACAGTGGCACGACGACTGGCGACAGGCGACAGGCGACAAGCGACGCTTAATGTGCATTTTGGTCACTTAAATGGGCCCCAGCTGGGCCAGGGCTGGAGACTGTGGGCTGCTGCAGCTCCCAGCTGGGCTTTTTATTACTGCAGCATATTTATCTTCATCTTGGTCGTCGGCGCGTTCGAGACGTGCATTTGATGTGCCGCTCTGCCTCCCCCTATGCCCCTCAATGGGGATGTAACTGTGTCTGCTTGTGTGTGTCTGTGTGTGTCTCTGTGTGTGTCTCTGTGTGTGTAGCAGGCCAATGCAGTCAATCGTCGTGCATTGGCTCGTCCTCTTTGCTGTTTTGCGTTTTTGATGTCAGCGCTTGCTTTGCTTTTGCTTTTTATGGTGCCAAAGTTGCCACTTGTACTGCCTGCCCCCTCTCCCTCTTTCCCTCTTTCCCTTGCTCATTGCACTGGCCTTGTTGCTGCAGCTCACGTTGCATTCGAGCCGAGGCAAGGCGAGTGGAGTCTTCACTTGCCGCTGGACATTCATAATTCTCTTTGAATTTATGAACACTAAACTGTTATTTACGATACTCCAAGGCATTTAATGTTATACAAATGGGACTGTGGGGAGCTGAACTAGAACAGCAATGGGAATGGGAGCGAAGGAGATGGCAAGATCTAGAATGATATGGCAAAAAATGCAAGGAAATTAAAGAGAAAGGCATTTCAGGATGTTAGTTAAGCACATGTAGGGAACAGAAAGCTGAGCGATAAAGGGGAAAGAGAGAGACTGAGAGAGACAAACAGAAATGGAGAGACAGAGAGATAGGGGAAGTGAGTGGAGTAGAGACTGGTGAAGGGAGAGGAGAAAAGGGAGAGAGGGCAATATAGAAAAGCCATCTTTCATCGTCTCAGGGCCGTAGCGATGTCCTTAGGGGCCCTTGTGCAAAACTTCTCGGGGCCCTCTTCTAATTGTCTTTACTTTTAAATAAAAAAAAGAATGTACTATTAGTTAAATATAAATTTCAAAATATAAAGAAACAGAATACAACTTACATCAACCCTTTTCCTCTATTTTATATTCAACTGTTTTTAAAAAATATATATTTTCGCTCAGTATAATTAGCCATTTCCGTCCGTTTGAAGTTCAAGATGTCAGCTATTGCAGAAATTAAGCACAACAAATTTGACATGATGTTCTCTGTATACAACAGCTTTACCAATTTATTCAATTTTTCCGGGCCCCGAAAACTCGGAGGCCCCTGTGCACACGCCTCTCTACGCGCCTGCATCGTGTGCATCTGCAGTATATAAAACATAAATAAATATTTATCCGAAACATTCTGCTCAATTTGCGTGGTCCAATTTGGCCATGATATTTATTTAGCCACCTGTTTTGACATGCAAATTGCATGTGAGTGTGTTTCAGAGATGAATAAATAATACATTTATAAGGTTTTTTACATGTGAAAGTGATGCGCAATTAATTTGTGTAAGCAGAACTATGAAATTTCAATTACTTGCTGAGCATTCAGAGCATTTCTTAGTTTATTACAAGGAGTTGTCTGTGCAATGGTTTTGTATATTGATTTATTGTTTGTGTGCACTGACTGGCCAGTACTTTTGTCAACGTCATCAATATAAATCATGCACTGCGTATGCAGTTATTCATTCATTCACTCAGCACATTCGTCTGGGGCTGAGCAGCTCGTTCAACATTTTCGCATATTACTCGCAATAATTTCCTACAAACACAGTTGAAAATGATTTGATAATGAAAAGGAAATTAAGTGCATGTTGTCCTTGTCTCCTCTCTCAATGTCTCTCTCTCTCTCTCTCTCTCTCTCTCTTATTCGCTCACATGCAGTTGGCGGCAGCAGCTGTTGCTGCCATCTCGGTCTGCATTCGAGTGCCAAACATCCGTTTCCGCCGTTCGCTGTGTCTCTCTCTCACTCTCTCTTTCTCTTGCTGTCTCTGATATGATGTGATATGTTGCAGTTGTGTTGTGTCTGTGTATGTGTATGACTGTGTATTATGCATATTTCAAATAGACCTGCATATTGCAGGCAACCCAGCCGGACACACATTCCTCTCCACTGAGGTCCGCACCGGGCAATGCCATTGTACTCCAATTGTTGCCCAGCCAGCTCCTTGGCTTCACCTCTCCCTTTACAGTCTGAGTCTCAGCCATCAGCGGATGCAGCTGAGCCCAGGCAGGGGCAACTGAAGCATATTTGCATGCCTGTCTGTGGAGTGGAAGGAAGCTTATTCGGTGTATTGGCTTAGACTTGTGTCCAACTACACGGCCGGAGCTGGTGCAGGAGATGGTGCAGGAGTAGCAGCAGTAGCTGGCCGCAATGCTGACTATCGGTTACAGTAATTTCCATTAGGATGCCGCCCTGCCACGCCCGGCCACGCTATTCAAATGTTATCGATGCCTTTCAATTGTGGCAATGATTATGACGAGAGAGAGAGAGTCCTTCGGGCCAGCCTGGACAAATAGTTGGCTTAATTGTCTGACCAAGGATCTCAGACATGTTTGTTGCCGACCCTATTGTTTCATTACATATGGTAGGCAGTGTGGAAATACTTTAAAGATACAGCTAATTTTATTTATTTAAATCAATTTGCTATAAAGAGATTTTGTATTTGAATTTGCTCTTAATTGTTAATAGAAGTTATATATTTGCTTCTCCATCCTATACATTAATTTTCTGGTCATATTTTGCAATTATTATTAAATGTTGAACAGCCTTCACTGTATCCTTCAGTTTGATACCCTGTTATTAAAGGAACTTGAATAATCTCTTTATTTTAAACGAGAAGTTTCTGTTAAAGATGTACAAGGTTCAATGATTGATTAAATTAACACTATCTCTCTTACTCTTCCACTTTCTTCAAACCCATCTCTCTCCTACATTGTCTCCCCTCTCTCTCTCTCTCTTCCATTCTCTCCATTATCCCGCTCAGAACCTTTTCAGTAAATAGATTGTTTTGTTTTGTTTATTTCATCGCCTGCGGTAGAATTTAATTATATTTTGCGCACTTCTTTCGAGCAGTCAGGCATAGTCGCCCTCCCCTCCTACTGCCCCTTTCCATGGGCTCAATGTCTTTGTTTACTTTAGCAATTGCTCAATTAACTCGACCGCAGGATAATAATCACAACAACAGTTTGATAGTATTGCCATAAAAATCTCCGACTTTTGCTGGAAGGCATCGATGAAATTACCGACAATTTGTTTTCTTTTGTTATTGTTATTCAAACCCCCTCCACATAATTATGTGTAAATAATTTCAGCGCACTAAGGCAGAGAACAAAGGCAACGATTTGATTTGCTTAGGAGTTGAGTGCATTCGCAATGATTCCCAATAATTGTGAACTTGTTTTGTTCTCTTTGAAGTTGCCGCACCCCAAAAAGATGTTCATAAAATATGCAACAGAATTTCGAAACGCAATTGTAAATTGATTGGCAACGCTGGCCAGAAGGGATGGTAACAGGGAAAGGGGAAGGCAGGCAGTAAATGTACACAACATTGGAACAAAAAGCATTTTTAATTGGCAGCAGCTCAAAATTGAAAATTCTAATGCGGCTCGTTTATTTTTAAGACCTTGTACAGTCGACATTGTACAGTGGATATCGTACAGTGGACATCGTACTGTGGACATCGTACTGTGGACATCGTACTGTGGACTCCCTACCAATTACCCAGCAATTTGGCCAGACTATGCTACTTTGTTGTTGTCCTCGTTGCTGTTGTTGTTGTTGTTGTAGCTACTGCAGTCGCAGCGCCAAATGTCATGTCAATGTTAAACCCATAAATCGATGTGCAATATTTGCCAGTCCTGCCAGTAACGACAACTGCCGCAAGGGTTGTATGGGATGGGGGCATAGTGGGTATACCAGTGGCATAGCCAGAACATGCTGAAAGAGGTAGAGGGGAGCGGAGGAAAGGGCATCCTTTGACATATGCAAAACTTGGCATTGCCACAGACGAAATGCATGAAGAACTGAGAAGGAAACTTTGCTTCTTCCTTTAGTTTTTCGATTTTTACAGTGTTATGGAGGGAGAGGGAAGGAGGGGAAGTGGCTCTTGAGTTGAAAGTGTGTGTATAGCCAAGTGAGCAATTTTCTGCCTGTTTATGGCATTGTTAGTTCTTCCCAAAGCACACAGAGTTTGCAGAAATATAACATTTAGTTCACTTAAACATTATTATCTATGTTCGATATGTAACTGTTTTCCTACAAATTAGTAAGTGATAAGAATAAACCTACAATAGTGCTTACTGTTGCCAGCATAAAGAAATCATTAAGACCATGTTGTATACCTCGGGGCATTTTTAGGTTTATAGAGGTGGAAAAATGTGGGGCCGAATTTTAAAGTAACTCTGAAAGACTGTCAAACGCATTTGTATTGTATTTCTTGTATTGTTTTCTTGTATTGCTGACAGACATACAGACATGGATATCTACTCTAGATATTAATGATGTTTATTAAGGAGATAGCATATATGTGCTTCTTCCTATTACATACACTCCAACAAATGCAATATAGTTTGTATTTTTGAAAATCATAGCCTAGTATGCTGTGTTCTAGACTAAATTAGAGTAATCTATCTTTGTTTATTTTTACATTCTTTGGGGTTAGATTTCAACAGTCACCAAAGCCGTATGTGTATATTTTAACTGATTATAAATGGTTAAAAGACTTTTTCTATAACAAACTAAAGTATATAAATGGAATAACAAAATCTATGCCTGAAAGATGACCTTTAAAGCACTTAATTTAATAAGTAACATCATATAATTGGTATGTGTTACCTGAAGATTGAGCTGCATTTAGTTTCATTTTGAAATATGTTTGGGAGTTAATCAAACACACCTCAACTTGGTGCTCAAGCAAAGGGTATAAACGTAGCTACTTCTGCTTAATGACTCACACACACACGCAGGCAGCCATGTATGTACATATGTATGTATAGGTTAAGTAGAGGTATCAACATGCACATCATCAACTTTTCAGCGCATATAACATGCGATTTATTTAACAAGCACTTGAATTACAGCTGGCAACGTGCGCTTTGAGCTGTGAGCTGGGCGCGTACCGCACCGCGACCCTCTTTGCCCCTGGCCAGGCCTTAACCCCTGCAGGCCCTTGGCGCTGCTGCCACCTTTTTTGCTTGTACGTCAAACTGTCAACAGAACTGTCAAGTCTCAATGCCGTGTCCGCTTGTCGCTTCCGCTCCCTCACCGCCCAGTCATGCCCCTCCCTGCCCCATTCTCTCACCCTTTCTTTGCTCTCATCTGCAGCTGTTGCTGTTCTACTGTTTCGTATCTTCATTTGAATTCACACGCTGTTTCTCTTCTGCGTTTGCCTTTGCTTTGACTGTTTCTGTTTCCTTTTTGCACGTAAACTGTTTACCTTAATTAAAATTATGTGCAGCACACAAACAGTTGGCAACGCAGCTCCCAAAAATTGTTTGAGCATAATAATAAAGTCATTTCCGTTGCCATATAAGTGAGAGAAAGAGAGAGAGAGAGAGAGAGAGAGAGAGAACTGTGGTAGGGAAGAGGGTTGTTGCTGCCCGTTGATTACTTATAATTGCACGTGTAATGCCTGCAACTGATGTGAGAGTGTGTGTATGAGTGTGTGCGTATGTGTGAGTGGGTGTGTGTGGCGTGTCATAAAGTTTGCTTGGCAAAAATTCATCTGCTTGGCCAGGGCTAAGTATTTCAGGCAAAAGTAGTTGAGCATCCATCACTAAAGGCAAGAGGAGAGGGATGAACAGGGGAGAGGAGAATGGCTACGAAGTGGGATCCCTCATATACATACCTTAATGTGCTTAAAGCTATTAGTAAGTTTCACTTTCTTACTCTTTCCTTTAACGTTTTACCTTGATCATCACCCTAAAAAGAAGCACGTGAAAATGATCAAAATAATAGCTAACAACAAAACGTGTGTTCTCCGCTGATAATGAAGGCGTTGTAGTCAATGTAGCGTGGTGTGCTATGAGTTATCAACATTTTAGAATAATAATAATAATAATAATAATAATAGTAATAATGGAATGAATATAATGAATAATGTATAATGTAAATAATGAATGTATATAATTTTTAGTCGTTTAGAATTAATGTATAATGGAAGTTGAACCTCCTTATACAAAATATTAAAAGAAATATGCATGTAATACAGACTTCTTCTTATATTTATGTATTTTTAGGTTGCCACACTAGGAAGTCACCTTCTTGAATTTAAAGCGATAAGATTAATCAGTCCAGGAAAATCTGAGAATTCCTAAGGAACACTGGTCTGATAAACTAGCTTTAAGCAGCAGTACAATAAATCTTATTAGTCGCAGTGCAGTACGTTTTAAATAACGTACACCTATTCTTAAACTGACAATCTTATTTCATTATTACAAGAATTCCTACACAAAGTGCACAGTGTCTCAATTTTGCGTGTGGGAGAGTGTGAATGCAATGAACAATGCAGAAGACTTTGTTGTTGGGAATTGTAAGGGTGTTATAGAGTATTTTATTGTGAGGAACTTTTAAATTTAGAGTTCGTTCATTATTTAATATCAATTTAAGATATTTATTGGTTAAGAAGCATAAACATTTTTGTGCCTTAACAAAAGCTTTGCAAGTGACTTATACTATCAGCTTTAAGCTCCCCTACTAATTGCAGCTTTAAGATGCTCGCTTGCAATGCACAATGGGCGCTTAAGCCAAGCATTTACAGTTATGTGTAAGGGAAATGCAACTGCAGGTGAATGTGCGGGGCACATGCGTTGTGCCTGCAGCAGCTGCTACCATGTGTCAGGTGCATCTCATGGGCCCTCTTCCCCTTCTCTATACCCTTCTCTAGCATACCTGGTGCTGCCGTCGCTGGCAGCGACTGTCTCTGAGTGTCAGTTGGTCTGGCAACGCCTGGATCTGATGCTGGTTGGGCGCGTTAAGCGTAAAATGATGCAAATTACTCGGAGGCGTAACACCTTCCCTTCATTTGCAGTGCAGAATGTGAAAATGGAATCGCTATTGCTGCAGTCATGTTGAAGGGGGAGGGGGGTGGCGGCATGAAGGGGGCTGGACAACTGTTTTTGTCGTTTGCTGTAAAAAGCTGTTTAAACTTTTCGGGCAGCCCAAACTCGACTCGAGAAAATTAAAAGCAAGAGATTTTCTTATCGTTCTTCTTGGCTTGCGAACTGACAAGTTGATGCTTCTGCTGCCAGCAACAGCATGAAATTATATATCATATATATCTGTGCTATATATGCCTGTGTTTGTGTGTGTGTTTATTGTGTATATCCATATGGCAACCTTCATTGCGCATAGGCTTAGCTGACGTTGGCCGATTTTTAGCCGTTCTCCTTCTACCCCTGTCCCTCTCAGCCCCTCTGCCCTCCCCGGCCCTTGCCCCTCTCCCCTTGCCGTGCGGCCAATCGGCTTTTTTCCAAAGCCTTTTTAGACACATTGACAAACTGGGAACAATTCAATTTTTTGGCTTTACTTGCGGCTTTTTCGTCCTGTCGCCGCGTTGCTTTTGTTGTGCCCACTTGAAGGCGGGTTGACAACTCTACAGAGAGTGTTAAGGGGCATGGAGAGGATGGCTGTTTGTAGGGGTAGCATTGTATGTAAGGCAAGTGATTTACTAGCCGGAGCTGCCAAGTGCTTCCTCCCTATCTCCCCCTCTCTCCTTCTCTTCTCGTACTTATTATTATTGTCGTTTATTTATCTGACGCCTGCGTTTTGTGCGGCTCGCACATAAAAAGCAATAAATATTAAATTGTATGGACTTTTGGGGGCTACGAGATGTGGCAGCGGGGTGTGGGCGGAAGTGTGTGGGCGTGGTCTGCGGCTTACCGCTGCCTGTGAATAGACAGTTCTATTTGTTGCGAAACTTAAGCAAGCAATTAATTTATTTCGAGTACCCAAAACGTACTGTATAAATTATGCCACCGCGAAGGAAGTGCCCGATATGATATAATAAATTGCTATAGAGATGATTTAGCCTGGAGAAGTGAGAAGTAATCAATATTATAATTTTGTTTCCTTCATTAAATAAATTATCTTTAATATTTTGTATATTGTCTATTCTACCCTAGCAAGTTTAATATAATTCCCATTGAATGTTCATATTTTGTTTTCTCTTAATGTTTTGCAGTAAGAATGCTAACAAAGTAGCGATCGTAAGCTCTAGAATGTTAGAGTGGGATGCACATACATACATTCAAGCATATTCACTTGTATGTATAGACATCTCACTCCAACACACATCATTTTACGCATGCAGGAGTACGAGCAAAAGCAAAAGACAAGTAAGAAATGAAAGATTGAATACTGGGCAACATCTCCTTTTTTTGACAAACGTTTGCCAATTCTAAACAAATGGACGTTAGAATTGATCACGCATTTTTTCGCATTGCCGCGAACACATATTTTAATTGCTACCCCTCAATTAATGAAAATAAAAATTAATGAGTTTAACATATTTCGATATTTCTCTGCGGCACTCGAACCCAGTATCATTATTGGCCTGCTTGCAAGTCTGCGACACAATCCACTAAGCCACTCCCCAACTGCTCTGCCCCTCGCTTAAACTGAATTTTAAAACCATTCAACTATGCGTATGAATAATTGCAGATTATTGTTGCATGCACTGTATATTTGTCAGCAGTGGAATTCGCTATTGGTTCTAGTAGCTTTCGCCTCTGGTGCTTTTCTATTGCAAATTTTAAAGTCAATTTCAATTGACTGCCCCATTCCGAGTTGTCCCTAACGATGATCTATCTAAATTTCGCATAGACCATAGCAAACAGAACTCAATCAAGCTTGTCAGTATTCTGCAATTTTCTCTGGGGATCGAAACTGTTTTTCGTATAGTATCTCATATGAAGAGTTCTCTTTTTTTGTTTTCTTGCACAAGTAAATGTTTTATTTTCCCTACGACTTTTTGCATAAATTCAATAACTGAGCTATGGAAGAGAGGGCCAAGACGAGGACGGGGCAGGCAGCAGTTGGTAAACCAGTGGGCGTGGCGACTACAACGGCAGCTAAAGCTGAATTATGAAAGAGAGACACAGCAGCATCAGCAACAGCCGCAGCAGTCAGTGTACAGTGCACTGCAGGCTTCGCTGTATGTGTGTATGTGTGTGTGTTTGTGAGTGTGTGAGTGTGTGTTGACATTTCCGTTGGCCGCATGTAGCTGTCTCGCTCACTCCCACTCACTCGGTTGCCTTTGTGTGTGTTTGTGTGTGGTGTGTTGACAACAGGCAGGCAACTCTGGTCAAGCCATTGGCCAAAATTGTTGACGTTTGGCATACCCTGCAAATAACTGACGTGGGGTATGCTAAGTCTCAGTTGCAGTACAGGGGGCGAGAGGGTGTAGAAGAAGCTTAACTGCGTTGTTCCTTTATAATAACACTATTCAATACTGTTGCATACTTTACAGGGTATTGCTATACTCGACTCCTTGTGTAACCTTCATCTTGTTTCAGTTTCGTTTTTTTTGTTTTTTGCTGCTTACGTGTTGATGACATCGATGAGCTCTTCGCTTGACGTTGTCAGTGACCATTTTCCAGGGCTTTTCCCATAGTTAACCCCCCTCCCCCTGGTTTTTCCGCTCTCTGCCTTTCTCTTTACCTTTCCCATTGCAGCCCTCGTTGATGATGACATTTTTGTTGATTACAACATTGTTGCACATTGTTTGTCTCGTTGCTGTTGCTGTAGTTGCTGCTTCTTCATGTTGTTGTGCCTCCTACTGCTGTTGTTGTTGTTGTTGTTGTAGCTGTGCTGTGGCCGAACCACACAAACCAAGTGCACTTTCAATATTGAGCCGAGGCAAGAGAGGCATCGTGGCAGAGTGGGAGAAGAGGAAAGGGGGCTCCCTTTCCAACATGTGAACTATGCATTTTTCAAGCATTTTGCATACAAATTTTGGTCCAGCTAAGGGCAACAATCACACGACTAGCACGCGACAGAGAGAGGAAGAGAGAGAGAGAGAGAGAGAGGTAGAGAGACAGCATGCTGGCATATTGAATTTTCGGATATTTGGAATAATTTTACGCTAGAAATATTTGCAAAATGCTTAATCCAGTCAGGGTGTACTCTCTCTCTCTCGAGGCGCTTTGCACTTCAACCAGCTTTCTAATTAAGCTGTCAGTTTTTGGGGGGAATCTAAAGAGGCAGCTGCCACGCCCACATCCACCCCTATCCCTAGTCTCACTTCGAGTGACACTGCAACTGCCTCTTGCATTTGCTGCTGCATTTCCGCTTTCTTATTGACTGGACGACGCGGCAACTTGTTGGGCTGTCTGTCATTTTGAATGCAGCGCGATTTCCGCTTCCGTTTGCTGCAATGCTAATGACTGTTTAGGCACAAGCATAGCCACGCCCCCATACCCTGCCAGTGACCCACTCCCCCCCTTCCCGGGCCACTGTGTGCTTGTGAATTATGTGTGAAAGATAGCTAAATTATAGCACGCATGTGTATTGTTGCCACTCAACGCTGACTAACTCCCACGGCACGCAAACGCACACACTTACACGCACTCGCACACACACACACACAGCACAAGCACACACTGTGCGCAAACACCATGCAGTGCAAATACAAACAACTTTGAATAGCGTCCACGCATTGTGCCCGCCTGTAAATTGCTGGCTCAATTATGTGAGTGGCACTCGCGCTCCCCACTCCCCCTCTCTCTCTATCCCTCCCTCTCACTATCTATCCCTCAGCACTCCCCCTCCCCTAGCTAAGTTTGTTTTTTCGCGCACGCAGTTTATCAGACAGCCGAGGCACATGAATCAGCCGCGGGTAGTGCCCTGGCCTCGTCGAGGACATTGCGACGGCCATTTGCAGCCTCGTTGCCGGTAGTGGACCCTCTCTCCTCTACCCCCTCCTGCCAGTCACTCCCCACACTCTTGTTGTTGTTGTGTCCCTTGCCCTGTGCCTGCACTTCATTGATTCTTCAATTGATTTATGCGTCTAAGCAAGCCAAAGTCAGGCTGCACTGCGACAGTGAGCCTCACGCACTGCCCTGCCCCGATTTAAGCCCCCTGGCGGGGGTGCGTGCATTGCCGCAGTGCAGCAGCAGCAAGTTGCCAACGGATTGCGTTGCACTTCACAAGAAATGCATTATTAAGTATATTAAATATTTAACATTTATTTCATCACAAATTGACAGTTCCTTCAGAGATTTGACTTGCGCTTTAACTTCAGAGAAACTGCTGCAAACCTTTGGTTTAGGAGATTTTGATTTCATCTTCTTCTATGATAACTTAGATATTGAGGAAAAGAAAGAAAGGTATATATTACTAATTTAGACTACAAATACTTAGGGAAATAAGTAGATGTATTCTATATATATTATATTTCACAGTTTCAACTTCAAATAAGCTTTCTCATTTAATTTTTAGCATATGAAACTAACTGCAACATCAAAAGAAATTGAAAAGTTGGATACATTTTGAAAATATTTGCTATATAATGTAATATGGATAGTTCCGAACAGAGTCTTAAGCAGCACTTTGCTACCAACTTTTCTTTAAGAAGACGAAAACATCGCGCATAGTTTGTGAGTAGTGTTGGGTAATTTTGATGGTATTAGCTAGTGTTGACTAATGATAAAGTTAAGTAGTAAAAAGTGTTGTCTAATTGTCTATGAAAAGCTATTACAGGGAATTAACTAGCTAAGTAAAATTGATTGCAGTTTATTTGAAGTATTTCCAGTAGTATTTACAAACAGCACGAGAATTGACTAACTCGAACCTATTTTAGCATTATATCTTCTGATATATGCAATATTTTCAAAATATTGTCGATACGAGTATACAGTCAGCCTATTTATTTTACAATATATTTATTCTCTATATCTTAGCTGTTGTCAGCACAACATGCAATTGCGGAGCACTTGAAGTATTGTCCCCAGTTCGCACTTTGTTCCTTTCGCCCTTTTTGTCGACACATTCCTAAACAGAAGCTACCCATTTGCTCAACTTGTGGCACGCCCATTCGCAACTGCATCTGCCTCTGCTGCTGTTGTTGCTGTTGCTGTTATTGTTCGTTGCTGGTCCTGCGGGCTGCACATGACAAGCTCGACACTAGCTCGTCGCAGTGGCAATTGCAATTATATGGCAAACTGTGTTTGGCGTCCAAATCACCGCAGGGCCACTCGAAGCTGCCATCGACGTGGACCTTGTGGATAGTTTTGGGTCGCATCGTTCTGGTTTGGGATCTGTTAGCGCACTGTGGCCGTGTGGCAATGTGGTCTGTTTTTAGTTAACTGAGGCTAACTTCAGTGCAGGGTATACCAAACTTGGCACTTGAGACGGTTGAGAAACATGGCAAGTACTCCAATATCTAGCTATATTGCCGCTGTTCTAGGGTAACTGCTCGTCGAGCGCACTCCACTTGTGGCACTTTTCTTTTTGCCCCATTTGAATGACATGCATGAAGTGTTTATTGCATTTCACAAGTGCCCCATGAAGCTGAAGCGATATCTAATAACTGCACGAATATTATGTGGCAGGCAAGATGGGGACGGGGTAGAGATTCGAAGCGAACGCTGTAACGAAATTATAAACTGGCCATAAACTTTCTGCTGGCCAAGTCGAGCTTTCAATTAAAGCACTCAAGCAAAATTTGTGAGCGACGAAAACTTGAGAACTTGAGCAATTTTACACTGGTCGCCAAGTCGTAAGTCCAAGTCAGCATGAAAATCAATTGAAGCGTGAATTTGATTTAATTCACTAAGTTTTTTCTTTTTTTTTGCGACTGGGCGTGGCACAGGAAGGGAAGAGGGTGAAGTTGCACAGCGACTGGTGGCAAATTTTGCGACTTGGCATAAACTAACTTCCGCTGCAGCTGCCAGTCAACTGCAACTGCAGCTGATGAATAAAACATGTATTTATGCGATAGTCAGAGGGGGCAATGGGTTGCAGCAGGGTGCAAGGGGAAACGGAAGAGGGCTAGTGGCGGGAGTACAACGTCAGTCAGCGGGCGGCAAGTGGCAGCATTCAGTCATCCAGCTGAGAGTGTCAAGTGTTTTTGCAACGCTTTAGCAGCAAGTTGGGCTACAAGTCTAATGGCATTTTAAGTAAATCACTGAAAAGACGTTGTGACATCTCAGACTTCAATTTCTTCGCCAGCTTTAGTACAACCAAGAGGCGAGTGCAGTGCAGCGAACCTATTGCATAAAGCAACCTATTGCAGAATGTAACCTATGCTGCTGAAGGCAGACCGAAAAAAGGTTAAATAGTTCTTATACCATACTTGACTTGATAGATTTCCGATAATCGAAAGGAAAGTACTTTATACTGACAGTAAATTAGTAAAACAAGCGAAAAGCTGAGTAAAAATGTTCGTTTATTTGATATCTACTACAGAGAACGGATCTTTTAACAGCCTAGTTTATATGCTTTTAAGATAAGAACCCAACCATAGCTTGCGGCAAAGCGTATTGTCAAGGACGGCAACTCAACTCATATGCGATTCAAGAAAAATAAATAAGATACATTTAATATTTATTGTTTAGATAGATAAAGAAACTGAGATGAACTGGAGAACTCTTCTCTACCTCTTAATCGTTCTATTATTGGTCTGGAATGGATCTGTAGCAGCCGATGAAACTGCAAGTACTCAGGTATAACAGAAGAATGTTCGCCTAACTTGCCTTCAGTAATTCTAAAGCATTATCCTAGTGTGGAACCATTTGAAAAGCGAACACAATAAATTTAACCTAATGAATATTTCACAAAATGCTTGAACTAGTTGAGCTTCTTTGCGCCTGTTTCTCTTTATTGTTTGTAGATCCGAATTCGCAAGTCTAAAATCCCTGAAAATTATGCAAAACTTTGGGGCTGACCATTTTCTTGGGCCCTTTGCACTTGCTTGACAGGGCAAGGCGCTGGGGGAGAGGGCGAGGCACGTTCGGCTTACAGTTTTACAGCTGCTGCTGGGGTTTCTTTCACGGCCGCTAATCCGCAACAACTGACGAAAGCAAGTGGAAATGGAAAAACCCCTGGCGAACATAAATAAATAATTGTAAGCTACTTAGCGCGACTCTCCGCAGATTTGCCTCATTTCTTCACTATTCTGCGCAAATGCAAATGCCGCTAGCACTTGTGGCTAGCTAGCTCTGCTCTGCCTCTTTCCCCCACCCTTCTCTCTCTCTCTTTTTCTTGTCATCTCTTACTCTCTCTTAAGTTGCTGAGCAAAGCCGCTTAGACGGCAAACAGTGGGCGAAAACTTTTTGGTCGCACTGTATAGTGCAATTATGTTAGTTTTGGGCTGCTCTCGAATTAGTTTGAAAATTAATTTATTGTTGAGAAAGCCGCAAAACTGCTGCCTGACAGGACATGCACACACATGTCTGTGCTTGCGTGCGCGTGTCTGCCTGCGGTCGCTGCTTCGATGGCCGTTGTGCTGTAAGTTTTCCGCACTCTGAAAACGCGTCGCCAGCAATTGCAGTTTTCCAAGTTTGGCAGAGGAAAACTCTGCTGCGCCTGATTAAACTGCACTTGCCTGACGTTTTCCCCCTTTGGTCATTATTTAACTTTCCTCAGGCTGAGCAGCAACAACAGCAAAAACAACAAGTACAAGCGACAGCAACAACAACAATTAATCATTTTGACTTTTAATCTTTCATTTGTCCTCAGCGTCGGCATCTTTATCGCGTCTCTCGGGCTTTGCCACGCCTCAACTTTGAGCCCTGCCCATTTGTTGTTTATGTCAAAAGTTTACGCAATCCCTCGCAGCCTCCAGCTTCAGTAAACCTACCCTCCCCTCCCACCCCCTTTCCGGTGCACCCCTTGCTCGTCATAGCTGGGAATGCCTTCTATCTATCCACGCCGGGCATCCGTCTCAGGCTCAGTTCGTTAAGTACGCTTTGGGTCGCTTAAGCAGACTTAATCGCATTATTACTTTTACGAGAGTTTTTCTTTATGATTTACGCTAGCCGAGTGCAATACGCACAGCTGTATTGCCTCCAGGCACCTACCTTCTCCTCAATGTGCCTCCTTCCGTGCCTCCATCGGTTCTTGAGTAAATTTGTTGGAAACGAAAACATTAGAAATGAATTTTTAAGTGCGGATTTTGTGGTCTGACATTGCTGTTACCTGTGCGAGTGGTTCGCTTCACGATTCGAATTAGTCTGAGAAATATCGCAAATGTGATCCACTGTAAATGGTTTCAGTTGCGATAGGGAGTAATCGACGATAAGATGCCCTTTAGAATGCTAAGCTAATAGGTTAAAAGTATGCTACGCTTTTTAAGCAAAAAGGTTTAAATTTTCTTAGCATATAGGTAAAATATATGGTACGCAAATACGTTAAAGTTGACTAAGCTTTCGATTCAAGAAAATAGGTTAAAATTGGCTTAGCAAAAAGGTTAAATTATGCTAACGATATAGGTTAAAAGTATTAAAGTAACAAGAGTAACAAGTAGAAAATAGCATGACATATAAAATTGGTTGTATATCTAGTTAAAAAGATACCCTGTAGCTTTAACCATAACTTGAAGCTCTTAGGTACTTGTAAATAATCAAATATATACCCACTCTCACTTATTATGCACAGGGTATGCGAATTTGCATAATACCTAAAGTTAACACTCTGTTAGGGCAAATAAAACAAGAGCTTTACGGATTTTAAAGAAACACGTCGCGTTCCGTTTATTAAAATTTGTTGGGAATTAAATTTAAAGCAGCAAAATAAATTGAAATTATAATAAAATATATTAAATAAGCGATTATTCTTATTAAAGAACTGACATTCTCGATTGAATTTGATTTGCCATTCACCAACCAAAGGCTTTAAATACAGTATTCCTTCCCCTGCCACTATCCCACGTCTGCACAGAGTATACCATAAATAAGTATTGCAGCATTAACGAGAACGCATTTGGCACTTTGCATGAACAATGGCCGATTTCCACACAATCTGCTGGTGCTATAAAACATCGTCGTCCCCAATAAAAATCAACACACATTTACTGGTCATTTATAACTCAATTTCATTGGCCTCGCACATGAGAAATCAATTGAAAAATCACATTAACCGCACACGCAATTATTCCGATCATCATCATCATCATTGGCATCAGCATCAGCATCAGCATTGGCAGCGTCATCCTCAATGTTCCCCAGCATCCCCTGTCCCCCTCTCCTCTATCCTTGTCACCCTCACCGAACAGATTGCGAGTGCGGCGCCATAACGAAAATCGGTGTAAAGGGGGCATAAAACTCATTACATAAACGTCGGCAACAGACAAAAATCGCATTTGACAAATTATTATTGCTCTTCATATTATGTTGACTGCACAGCCCCAAAAATCGAAAATGATATTTCGATTTTATGTGAGAAAAAAAATAAAAATAAAATGCTTCAAATAATATTGAAACCAAAAACCGAAACAATTCCGAAGGGCAGCCACAGAAAAGGGTAGCGAAATTTGCAATTGCCACACGATAATTGCCATAGTGTGAGCTCTCAAATGGGTGTGTGCATGCGAGACTGTGTGTGCGAGGACGTGTGTGAGTAGGTGTGAGTGTGTTAGGGTGCATGTGAATGGGTTATGCGACATTTGACAAAGGTTCGAAATGATAATAAATGGCAAGAGCTCGTTGGTTTTGCGGTGCGAATGTGGGGGAGTTTACGGATTGGACTGGAATATATATACATATATGACAAGCATTGGTGGGGACCATCAAAGCGATTACAACGTGGGTAAGTGGTCCAGCATAATGCTTAATCGCTAGATTAATCTTGGACAATGGTGAGCAATAGTATTATTTTTTTGCCAGCAATTATGAGCTCTTCAAATTTATTTTAATATAACAAAAACAAAATAAAATTATATTTTCTGCGTTGCTTTTTGAAAACAATTAAAACATTTTCAGCATTTTTTCGAACATTTTTCAGCATTTTTCAACGTAATTAATCAATGCAGGCAATGCCTCGACTCAACTCGACGCATCTCATCGCGTTCGGACATATTTTATCCGTGGTTATTTGCAGGATTTTTGCCTTTGCCAAGCGTAAAGCAATTACAAGCGGTTAAAACCGCACGGCCGGAAAATTGAAAACAACAAAAAAGAAAACAGAGAAATACCAGACAGACAGAGAAGGAGATAGTGAGAGAGAAAGGGAGGCAAAGAAGTGCAGGAACATAAGTATGCATTAAGCACATGCATTGTCTACGGGTATTGTTGTTGTGCTTTAATGTCTGAAACTATGTTTGTAAATATTTAACAAAATACGTATGTGTGTTGGGGTGCATCGGAGTGTGGGGGGTTATTAACCCAGGCAAACCACAAACAGACAACAGCAACTGCGGATTTTTATCGGCATCTGCAGGTAGCAGATTGAACGAGAGAGATGGACTGAGACGAGTAGAAGGCAGAGAGAAAGAGAGACGGGGACAGGTAGAGCTGAACAGGCTTATGGTTTGAGTCCATGAGACGTGTTATTTGTAATGCTATAGGATCTGTTTTTAAATGGCTTTTGTCATGAAACTGTGCTGGCAATTAAAGCGGCAAAGGGCTTAAGTGAAGTGAAATCTGGTTAGCTTACTTTATGTTCTTCTATATTGATGTTCATAATTAATTATGGAACGCTGCTTATTTCTAAAAAAAGTCCAGTTAATATTTCAGTGGAAACCGGAAATTGTGTTTATCATAACATGAAAGCGATCTAATTAATAAGGCATAATACAATTATCAAAGTAGCCCCGAGCAACCCGTTCATCTTGTGCCAAGACTAAGTGAAAACTCTCGACCCAAGCGTTGCCTGGCGCCCAGCTCGGACATCCGGAAGCTTCCGAAAACACTTCCGTGTCCAAAAGAGGCAGCAGCAGCAAAGAAAGAGGAAGTAATAGATAGAGAGAGAGAGAGAGGGAGAGTGAGAAAGGCATGGAAAAAAACGAAATTGCCGTAAATCAACCGCAACACTTTAGACACTTCCTTCCGCAGCGCCTTTGCCTTTGACAGAGAGTCAAGTTAGCGGACATGGAAAAGAGCAAGGCGAGTGGGGTAAGGGGTATATAGGGGGTGGGGGTGGCAGTTAAAACGGCAGGCATGTGATTTATTTTCTTATTAATTTCCGTTATTCACGCCGCACACAATTTCCGCTACGTGTTACATCGAGGCTGACCAGCCCGTCTAGCCCAACTCCCTTCCCCTCTCCCTTTCTTTCTTTCCCTCTTTGTTCCCTCTCTCTGTCCCCCTCTCTGCTCCCTCTTCCTCATCATTTTTTGCTAGACGTAAAAAAGGAAACTGCGCACACACTGAATACATTAAGAAGGCTGTGCGGGGGGAGAGCCATGTCTCGCCTCGCTAACAATCTAATTAATCAGCAATAATTCATAAAATTAGAGCAACACAGCAACAACATCAACAGCAACAACAACAGTAGTAGCAGCCGACATTGTGGGCTTGTGGGCGTGGCACTTGCCTTTGCTTGTTCCACACATAAATTAGAACTAAAAAGTGCATAAATTAAAAGGCAAATTGCGCATACGCCGCGCTGTCCGCTTGTAAAAGTGCTGAAAAGATGTGGCAGTTTGGGGGTGTATGGAGAGGCGTGGCTAGCAAGTAGCACCATTAATTGTATATTAATTTAGACAAATTTCGCTGGCATCCAACAAACGCAGAAAAGCAAACTAAGTTAATTCTCTCTGGTGGGAAACATAATAACAAGGAATATTTATGCATGTTATTCAGAAAAGAAATAAATAGAGTATATTTTGGATCAAAGCAGATTTTAAATGAATAAATATAATAATATAAATAGATAATAATTCTTAATTTAGTGGGTTTTCAATAACAAACTGCTAAGAGTGAGTGCTCGGAACTAATCAAAATTGCAGTGGTTAAAGCAAACGTCGGACAAAGAATTCAGTAACATGTGTAGTAGACATACCTAAAAAATTAGCTAAAAATGGATATTAACTTATACAAAAAGATATTCATTTAGATGATCAGAAAGATAGAAAAACATATAGTCAGGCAAAGTAAAAGATGAGACAGAGATATAGACAATAACAGAGACTGAGACTGAGACAAATACAAATAAAGAACCAGTATACTGTTTAACTTTTGATTAAACTTGAAATGACTTATACTTTAATTCATAAATAGCAATACTTGTAAGTAATTCGATAAGTAATCACTCTCTGTGTTGTGTATATGGGCGTGTCATTTAAAATTGAAATAAACTTTACCTGCATTTGGTATACAGAAACTTGCATGCAGCTCAACCGCTCCTGCCCTGACTTCCTATAATTGCTTAAATCAAAACGTTCTAACAGACAAATAAACATGCCTAAAACCTCTTCATCCTCTGTGTAGCATTGACACTAGGTTGGGCTGCAATTCAGGAACAATTTATGAATTATCTGCGGCATATTAATTAAGCTGACGCCATTGAATTTCTTCAGTTTCTGTTCCTGTTTCGCCTTGAGCTGCGATTCATCTGAAATATTAATTGAGCAGCTTCGTGCGGCAACTTGATCAGTTATCTAAGTAGAGGGAGATGCTATAGGACAATGGGTAGTCGAGCGACAGGCGATTGAGGATGTACATATTATGCTTTCTGCTTGGGAGAGCATAAATCTTCTGCACAAATACAATTGATTTGCTTTATTAGTGCTCGCTTGGGGCAGCAACAACAATAAACGCTTCATTTATTAAACCAAAAAAAAAAAGAAAACAAAAACAAAAGCAGGAAAAAAGCGGAATGTGGGGCAAATGAAAAACAAGAAGAACGATGATAAAATTCCCTGGACAGCTTATCTCATAGAGCTTTGCTTTTGTTTTCGCTTGTTTATTTGCCGCACAATTTCACACATGTGTGGCTAGTGCTTCCTTACTCTCTTTCACCTTCTCTCTCTTTCTTCTTCTCCCTCTCGCTGCCTTTGTCTGTTAAAGTGTGTTTAGCTCATTTCGTTTTGCGTGAAGTGATTTACGAGTAATTCGCCATTTAACCTGTGGCTAAATTTGTAATTAGTCAAGTTTTCGTGGTGCATGCATAAAATTTCCCTCTGTCTATTTTTGCCAGCATTCCAGAGTGTGTGTGTGTGTGTATGTGTGTGTGTGTGTGTTAGTGTGTACGTGTGCGCCTCTATTAATAATAAAGTCTGTGTGTGTGGCATTTATTGTATAGTATAGCAGAGCCTTAACTTACTGATTCTTATATAACAGCTGGAAGATTTTAATAGTCCCACACACACACACACAGACACTCTCCCTACTCCCCTACACACTCATACACACTCACACACACACATGTGACAAAGGCCAATTTCATTCACTTGACGACGGCGAATCCTCGCATGAACCGCAAATTAATTTTGATGAATTTGCGGGACAAAACAGAAATGTTTAATGTTTCCTTTCTGTGCCACTTTCTCTTCCCTTCTCCTCACACGAAGTGCTTCAAGTCCACACAAACCATTTTCAAATGTCCTGGAAGTTCTACGAAAGTAGTTAATAAATCAAACATGGTAGTCGACTATGTGTCATAGAAATGAGAGTCTAGAAAAGACAGCATAACATATTTCTAAATTGAATTCTCTTTTGGTTTTCTCCCTGAAATGAAATAAGATTAGAAAGAAAAGCTACCTTCGATTTTATACCCTTGCAGGTTCATATGCTTCTATCGTTCCAATAATAGTTATATATAATAGCGAAGAAGAATAGTTCGACTGCTTTTTTGAAGCTGAGCCAAAATATATATGCTTATTAGGGTCGAAGATGTCTGCTAAGGTGCGTTGCAAACTCCTGGCCAAAATTTAAGAGGGTATAATAACTGGCGTTGTTTAAGGAGTCCCCCTGATAAAATTCAATTTACAATCTTCGTTTCTTATCATTTATAAACTTGTGAAACATTGATGCTGCACATTTTTCTATCTTTCCCTTGCGCACTAATTAGTTTCAGTAGGTAGAAATTTGTGAAAAACATTTAATTCAAACGAGTCCTAAAGTACAACGATTATATCAATGCACCCGTTGCTTACCCTGGCTTTAAGAACTGCAGTTAAAACCTCCCTCTCGTGCCCTCTCATTTAGAACATAGTTAGATAGTTGACATTGGATACACATGCCGTTTGGCACACCTCGACCTCAACATGGAATCCCGTTTTATTGTATGGCAACCACAAATGCCGGGCCAACACCTTTTGTTACCCTATCGACGTTCAATAAAATCAAATTGATTGAAGTTTCGCACGCTCTCGCTGTCGCTCTTCGCTCTCGTACTCTCGCCTTGCCCTCTGGGCTTTGCATGCCCAGTGTCTGGCAATGGGGCTGTCCACACGGCCAGCTGTGAACATCAATTAAATTCATTGCCAAACAAATATTGTACAAAGGAATTATAAAAGCAGCCAAGCGTCTATCGACAGACGGACAGACGGACGGACACATGTTGCCGTTGCATGGCGCGTTGTCCAAAGGCTTGCAACGTTTTGTTTTGGTCTGTCTGGCCGCGACCAGGACAAGGCCAAAAGGGTTGTGGGCACACTGGGGTTTGCCTGGCTGCAGCTACTGTATCCTCGCAGTGCAGCAAGTTGATTGAAATTGACCCCCATCCAACTGTTTCGATCTCTGCCCCTACTCGTAGTTGTTGTTTTTTGGCACTTTGCAGCGAGCGTTAAATAGAAAAAAAGTGCCGACATTTTGTAAACAAAGCGACTAAAGAATGAAGAGACAGAGAGACAGACTGTCAGAGAGAGAGAGGGAGAGCACTACCCTTTTTGAGTATTTCATGTACTGTTTGAGTGCCTAATGCCAAAAACCCCAAACCTAACCCGAACCTAACCCCTAACTCCGTTATCCCATGGATTGAAGCCAAAAAATGCATGGCAAGCGTCTTTTTTTCTATGCTTCTATTGCGAATAAGTTTTTTGCAGTTTTCCTCTCCCTCTGTCCTGCTCTGTATGTGTGTGTGTGCTGTGTATTGGTATCTTTTGTGTGGGTTTTTTAATTTTTCGACTGATTGCTTTATTACAGAGTACCGTTCTCGCTGCAGAGTTGGAGAATATTGTCGGGGAGTTCGGGACTTTAATTGAAAGCCAACAGTGCATGCAGACAGTTAACTCACAGCAAGTGGCGAATTCTCATCAAACCGAGTGTGTCAGAGGTAAATATTTATTAGGTGTTCTCTGGCTACGCACTTTCAACAAGTTTCGAATTTGTTGGAAATCAATTAAAAATGTCTTTTAATAAATTGCACATATATAAATCAGTGTTGTTGCGAGTGTGGAGGGGGACTGGCTGTGCAACAGCATGCATTATGAGATGGCAAACAAATGAAACGCCTGCGAGTAGACAAGAAAAGTGCTCTCTTCCACATCAATTCACGGCGTCAACATAATAAATCAAGTTTTGTATGCTCGCTCATCGCTTTCAGGGTTTCCACTCAGACTACACACGTGTGCATGTGTTTGTGAGTGTGTGTGTGCCGACAAATAATTTCCTGTCTAATTTTCAGGCATCAGCAGCGCCATCTGCATCGCAGCCTGAGTATGTAGAGTGCCCGCGCCCGAGAGTATGCAACAAAACAAGCGCTCGTATTCGCTCGATTAATAATGCAGTTAGACATCTGTATTCAGGTTTATTCGATATCTATATCTACGTGCAAATGCATATTTTGCATGCTTGGTGAAGAGAAAATCATTCTCCATCCATAAATCTCTCGCTAATCGAAAGGTTTTCATAGTTTAAACATTTTCCTTTTATGCTGAAAGTAATATGGTCTCTCTTTTGCTCTCTTACTCTTAATTTAGCCTTCTTACCATTCCTTCTCTTTATTTCAAAATATTTTTCCGCCTCTTTATCTGTGGATCCTCTCTATTCCATAGTTCTCTAAGGATCTTGAGTTTGAGCAAAGACGACTTTGCATTTCAGCAGACAGGCTGTCAGAATAGCATTGTACGTGTGCATGTGTGTGTGTGTCTGTTGCCAGCTCAGTATGCAATTTCATTCTTTCGATTTCACTAACAAAGATTGAAAATGTCACGTAGGCTGGCATTGGAAGATAACAATAAACATTTTACTATGACAGCAAATTTTCCATGCGCACAGAAGAAAAAAAAGAAGAAAACGCAATGGAAACTCGTGCCAAAGGCATTTGAATAGTTAAAAGGATGCAGTGGAAGAGGAGAATGGCGCCTTAAAGTATGCAGCAAATACGTAGACAACAAGGAGATGCTTATGGCAGGGGTAGGTGCCAAGTGGGAGTGCCATAAGAATAAAAATATTCAATTTCATATGCATTTAGAGCGGCATTAAGTCGAAAAACTGATGCGTATTTTGCACATTCCGCTTTGCATATGGCGACACAGATAAACAAATGATAACAAGTTAAAGGAGACTTGCAAATACCCTAGCCTTAAAACATATATACATACATATATTAAGGCTTTAAAAATAATACAAATTGTAAATAATAATTGTATGTTCTTCTCGTTCTTTTCATGCTGTACAAGAGAACAAAATGACTTAAAACAAGAGTCAGTCATAAAGAAGAACCACCTTTTCTTTTTTGTTTCTTCTACTTGCTCTTTCACTGAATATGAGAACAAAGATCCTCCATAGTAGTTCCTCTTAAGTAAAATGTTCTCTATGTGCTTCAAGTAAACACTTGGCATGGCAAGGCAAAAAATATAATTTAAGCCTATTGAAATGCAAATACCCTTTTTGGGGAAAAATAAATAAGAGGTATTATCATTCTCTCCTTTTAATAGATCTACATATTTCTGGTTATTCTCGTTATTACATTTTTAAAGGTGTACTCAGAAACCTTTCAAGCTAACGTTAATTCTTTTGCAATCTGAAATTCAATACGCGCTTCTATGGATAATATCCCAAAAATATAAGAGAAATACTTTCTAAAGGCAGCACGAGTGCATAATTAATTAGTGTGCTGTCTGTGGTAGGCGTGGCAGCAGACTCGTCGGCTTTGGCTTCGGTTGCGGCTTCGCATCAGCAAAAGCAGAGCGGCTTGTCCATTCTGTTGTTGGTTATTAAACACGAAACACAAGCAGCAACAGCAAAAACAAGAGAAAATAAGCGTACAGCATGCAGCAGGAACCATCGTGTTTTACACCCGCACATCCACACATGCACACACACAGACACACACACCTATGAATCATTCCATGTGGGTAGTTATTTTATATACACGCTTCGTAATACTCTTCTGACTGACTGTGAAGCCTTTTTCAGTTAATTAAAAAGGCACTTCGCCATGTCTCTGTGTGTGCCCGTGTGTGTATGTGTGGTTGTTTGTGAGTAGGAGTGTGAGTGTGGCTGCAGTTTCATTATAAATGGTCAAGAGCAACAAAAAACATGAAATATTCCACGGCTGTGGTGCGAGTGTATAAGTCAAAAGC
Source organism: Zaprionus camerounensis (assembly GCA_018904165.1). Taxonomy (NCBI): domain Eukaryota; kingdom Metazoa; phylum Arthropoda; class Insecta; order Diptera; family Drosophilidae; genus Zaprionus; species Zaprionus camerounensis. Next base: position 12,073,867 of record JAEIFS010000479.1, on the reverse strand, counting down.
AGCGCGAAGTAGTCCTCGCACTCAAAGCGAGGGTTCAACATTTAACTAACTACCCTAAATAGTTAACGATTTGAGTGCGACTTCGTTAAGGAACGGGGAAAACAAAATACTGAAGAGGCTTCATTATAAAGAAATATAAGAACAGCGATTCCGCTTACGAAATACACAGTAAAATTAAGGAGGATCTAACAAGCAATTCCTAACATAATGTAAAACTGGAACAAATAAGAACATAACTGTGATAGGAAGTATATATATGGCTTGCGCAATAGATCCAGAGTGAAGGGATATGTTTCGCCTTTATTTAAGAACTGTTTCTGATACATTTAATATATTTCGAAACCAGCTATTAATTACTTTCAATAGCTTTCGGACGAATTAACATCCTGACTTGCTTCAGCGATACTATATCACTCCAAAATATAGAGTTTGAATGCTTAACTGCAGATTTAAAGTATTGTCCATTTAAGTTGCTGAAACGAAAGAATTTATAATTAGTATTTGTAAATGAAAAGTATCTTAAGTTTTTTGTCAAAAAATATCTTACCAATACGCACACACTTTGTACCACCAGCCCCCTTGCATGAACTCAGATGCGCAATTTCCTTCACCCCAAAGATCGTTGTCGTGATCATTCGTCGTGAATTTCATATATTTTTGTTCTCGTAATTCGTCTGAGGTATTACCTTCAAATGTACCCAACTTTATAAGTTTGTATTGATCATATTCAGCTGAAATGGCAAACTCATTATATTTGGCATAGAAGGTGCTGCCATCAAATCTTTGCAAGTGAATGTAAAGTTCGTGAGGTTGCTCGCTGGTTAATCTGTGTATCTTCTCTAGGCCGAGAAAGAAGTCTCCTTTGAAGTATCCGAAGCCATCCTTGTACTCATTCCATTTCTTGTTGAAGTCCTCTTGGCCATTGATTCTTTGTTGAATGACTGTCCAACCGGGACCAGCAATATCAGAGTTACATAGTACTTCAAAGGAGTAACCGTTAGAAAGGGTGACTTTGTGTGCATCAGAAGAGTGTCCAAAGGCAATGCAACTTTTTGCATTTTGCTCTTCTTTTTCTCTTAATTCATCACTTAAGTTCCTTACTTTCGTTTCTAATTGATTAATTTTAAGGTCTTTTTCAACAGCCGACTGCTTTTCAATTGATAATTGCTTTTCATTTTCAACCATCTTCATGGCGTATGCATTGACCTTCTGGTTTAGTTCATTGATATGCTTATCACATGTGTTGCTCACCTGTTTCTCGGTTGATTTTGACTGTAACTGAATCTCTTGTTTCAATGATTTGATCAACTCTTTGGTTGATTTCTCTTTTTCTTCAAATAACTCTATTATTTTATCCTTGGATGTGTATCTCGCAATTGTCGTTTTCAATTTGGATACTTCTTTTGTCAGTTCAATGAGTTTGTTGTTTTTGCTTTCCATTGCCAAATCATTTGTGGCAATCTTCTTCGTAGTTTCTTCGAAGTAGTCTAACAATGGTTTTAAAATCGAGAGATTATAGCTTCCACAGGTTTCAGCCAGCTGTGAGAACACAACAATATAAATTAATATAACACTTATAATTGCTTACCCCATTTCTTCTATTATACCTCAGGATTCTTAAATTCACTGGCTCCTGCAGGTCCATTCCAGGTCAATAATAATGCGACAAAGATGATTAGAACAGTTCTCCAGTTCATTTTAGTTATTCACTTGACCTGAGCAGCAAATTCTTTATTTCTTGACTTCGTACAGCACAGAAGTTAAACTGAGAATGATTTTGAACGCAGAGACCGATAAATTATAGCTCGGTTTGTTTGGTTGTTTGTTATTCGCTGATACGGCTGCCTCAGGCGTAAGCACGATGCGGGCTCAAGAATGTTATTAAAGATCGAGGCTTGTATAATATATTTTTACTGCTCTGTTTTTCGAACCATTTTTTAATTACCCAACACATATTTATACTTTTGCATAGGGTACATTCGTTTTCAAGATTTAGCAATCCAAATTATTTTATCAGCATTGAATATAATATCGACCATAGATGCCTTAGGAATAAGTTTGAAGACTAGTATTGTTTTCCAAAATATATATAATATAGCACAATACCTTCAACATCAACAATCTGCTAGGCAATCTGCTAAGACAACTTATAGCAAAAAACTGCAAGGGGAAACAAATTATGGTTTACCAACAGTAACCTTTCTTTCTTGTTCTTCATATTTCAAGTTTACACAGTAAAATATATGGAAATAATAAAAAATATATTCTGTTATTCCCTTCATAAATTATAAATGCTTATAAACACTTGCTTGTGACCGGGCTCTCTTATCACGAAGTGCAAACGCCGCATGGCAATCAACGGATCCGTTTCAATTATATAGGTATATATATGTACGTTATATACGCATTTGTGAGCTTGTTGAACAGCATGTGGTTGCCTTATCAGAGATCCCACGTTTTTGCTGTTCAATTTGTTGACCGCTTATGACCACAAATAGCTTTGACTTCAAAGATCAAAGTAATACGAGATAACCCAGGCAGGGTGTATGCGCTTAGTAAGTTGAATTAATCAATAAAACCTGCCATTGACAGCTTTATGAATTAATTATTGTTTTAATTAACCACAATCCATAGGAAATTTCTAGTTAAAGAAGGAAATATTGGGTATTATTGAAAGTTAATTGTTAAACTAAGTTAGTTAAGTAGGACAGTGTTCACTTGGAAGATGAGTTGAGCCTGGGCTAAGATGACAAAATGTTGATTTGATGTTGCCAGAGCACCCGAACTCGACTCGGGCTCAACTGTCACATTTACTTTGCTTATTTACAGTTTGTCACTTGGTGAGAGGGGTAACGGGTGTTACGGGTGCCAAGAGGGTCCATTGGGAGGATGGGAGTGCAAGAGAAACAGAAGAGAAATTTACATTTCCTTATGTGCCCGCTGTCGACTTTGCTTTGTTTATGTATTTTTTATTATGATTGATATTTTTTGTTGTTGCCTTCGCTTTGTCGTTGCTTTTAAGGCTTCTACCATCTTTTCGGCTTATGGGGAGTTTCATCATTTTTATTGACAGCTGGCTAAAGGCGCATGTTGTTGTTCACTTGTTTAGCATTTTTTATGAGCCGTCGACAGCGCCAGCCCTCTGTCTCTGGCTCCGTCGAGACTCTCTCAAGTGTCACATTTAATAATTTGCCTGTAAACTGATAAGTTGCCCTAGTGGCAAGGGTTTAGTGAGTGCCGGATGGCTGTTGGGGTTCGGTTGCCGTCGAGAGTTGCCTTTAAACTGACGACGGGCTGGAGGAGCCACATAACGGGGGGAGTAGGTAGAAACACTTCTTTTAGGTAAATAAATTCAAAACGGGGGGAGTAAGTAGAAACACTTCTTTTAACTAAATAAATTAAAAAAAAATGTATATAACATATATAAAATATATTTCGTCTAGTCTGTAAAGCACTTTGCTGAGTATCGCTAAACACAGTAAAGGGTTTCTTTACTCCGCCCTCTCATTCTTTCTCACTCCTTCTCTTTTGTCCACTCTTTAATTATCAATTATATATGTCGCCTTGTTAAATTTAACATGCTCGTTACGCCTTTGTTTGTCCCAGCCAACTAATTTAAAGCCACCACGCCCACTACTTTTGAGGGGCGAACAAAAGAATATGAAACTTATTTAAATCCGAGCACTGCTCTTCTTGGCCTGTCTCTCTTTCTTCTATTTCTCTCTCTCTCTCTCTCTGGGGGCCTGGTGCGCGACTTGCAGCGCCATTGCCGTCATCAAGTGCCACTAGAAACAATGCAAATTTAATTAAAATTCCGAAAATCTGAAAACAATGCGCACGTTTTCATCATCAACATTATGCCCCGGCACGCGGCATGGTAAGGGAGGGGTGCAGGGGTGTGCAGCAGATCACCCACTCGGTGGAGACATGCGGATGGGTCGCTCTGACCATGGCCATAACTATGGCTGCGCTATCAATGCAGCTGGGTAAGAACAATGCAAACTGCTTGTCCCGTTTGCCGACTCACGTCCCAGGCCCCTGCCAGAGTAGCTGCTCGGGGCGCAGTGCTCCTTGGTCGCCTCTTGCATGTAATTTTGGTATTTTCTTTACTGTAATCAACAGACAGGGCATTGCGGCTGCTTTGGACAGCTTGTATAGGGATTTTAGTTAGAAACAGATAGCAAATAGGTCAACAAAAATATCGCAAATAGGTTCAATTAGAGATCAAAAATAGGTTAAAAAGAAGGTGTGGTAGTTTGACGGATATCCTATAGAAAGCCACATAACCTTGCTTGAGGAAATCAAACGGAAGAGAGAAGGATAAAGTCAGATAATGTGCATATACAAAACAGTTGATAAAGGTGAAAACAGTCTAAATGGAAAACAGGAACCACATCGAGTCAGTAAGCACAAAAGAAGATACAATAACTAAAGTAAACTTAAAGATTTCTCTTGAAAGCAAACACAACTCTCTCCCTTCTTCTAATCTCCTAATATATAGGGCTAAATACATTTACAGCGTATACAGAATTCGTTATCAATTAAATTCATATTACTTTTGTCGCTTTCTTTGTCGCCAGCTCGAAAAGCAAATGTAAAGTTTTTGGTTTCGACGCGAGGGATTTATAGTGCGATTATACTTTTGTGTGTGCCGCTGCCACAATTCGGATAAAGTGTTGTTCTTATTGTTGTTGTAGTTGTAGCTGTAGCTGCTGTTGTTGTTGCCCGTTGTGCGCCCTGAAATTGCATTTTTATAAAGCTGAGCATCCGCCATCTCCCAGCTCCCATAATAGAGTAGTTTTTAAATAAACTATGCGGATTCATCGCCATCCTCGAGCTGTCAGCTGTGCTGTCATCTTGCCCACAGTCAAGGGTCGCCACGTTGACTACTGTCATTCCGCTGCAGCGGCTACTCCCAGTTGCAGACGCTGCCGCTACCCCTACTTCTCTCTTCCTCTCTCTCTCTCTCACTCTATCTCTTTCTCGCTGGCTGCGAAGTGCCGCCAAGGCTTGGCTTTTATTTGCATGGCCATCGCGGGAGCTCTGTGGTTTTATAGGTTCTTAGTTTTATTTCATATACACGCTGGAGTTAGTTGCCCTTCTCCCCCCTCTTTGGCTATTGTTCGTGTTGTTTCTTCTTTTCGCTTTATTGTGTTCGCCCTGCCCGGGATGCACATCGTTTTGTAAGTTATTTAGACGCCATCAACACTTTGCAGCTGGAATTTGATGTCGAATGATGCCAGGCGAGAGAGCTTTAAGCCCAGCTGGGAAAGTAGCGGGCAATCCACTCTATAAAGTATTTGTATACAGACTGTAAGTTATTATATATACGTAGATGTAGTGTGCTTTTGCTGGCAGACAAAGCAAACAGTTTAAACCTCACGGCACAACAGTTGCGCCTCTTGCTGTGGCCTCTTGGCGGCCATTATGGAAACTACTTACTTTTCATTTTCATTTTCACACTAATTATCTGGGCCGGCAATAAATTCACGCCTTTGCCTGGACACTGGACCCGCTTTAAAGTCAGAACTTGGCCAGCTGCGCAGCGGGAATAAATTGCCAGTGAGAGAGAGAGGGAGAGAGAGAGAGCTATACATTATTCTTGTTGTTGTTGTGGTTGTTGAGCCATTCAGTACGTTTTGTCGAGCGCCGTGCGAAAAATGCGCAACATTCAAAGCCAAAAGCCGCAGAGCACAGCGCACAATTCAAGCCTTGAAAAGCCGCAAAATTTCATTTGGAAAAGCCAAGCCGCGGCGGCAAGTTGTCCTTGTTGTGTGCTCTGAATGAGTTTTGGTTTCATGAAGACGACAACGGACAGAGGGGACAGTGGGACCTGGGCGTGCACTGCAGTTTTGCAGTTCGTTACCAGGCAACGTGTCCGCCTCAGAGTTTGTTGCGGCTGCATGAATTACGTATACGCAGCTTGGGCTGTCGCCAATCAATCAGGCTAAAAATTGCACAAAAAACTTGACTCTGTTAGGGCCTAAAACTTAAGATTGCGCAGAGCACACAGCATAGCAGCAGATTGAGCTGCAGGTGTCGCTTAGGTGAGAGTATTATGGGCTTTGTTCACAGCCTCAACCTCAACTCTTTTTCTTTCTTTTCCTTTCTGTTTATCATGCTCACTTTGAGTTCAGAGTACAGAGTTCGTAGCAGCAGCAGCAGCAGATTGACAGAGACAAGCCCACCCACTGGCCCTGCTGCTGCTGCTGGCAAATAAAGTTTGCCAATTTTTAAGACATTGCGTATACGGCATGTGTGAAGCTCAAGTTGTCAGCTGGGCGCTTTGCATATGCCCCCTGCCCTGTACTTTCTTGGTGTTTTAGTTGATTTCACGAATTTACAGCCCCATGGAGAAAGTGAAAAACAATGTAATAGAAATTTCATAAACTTTGCTGCACAGACACTTTTTGCTTCTGTTCTCTCGCTTTCGGCAAGTGCAAAACGCTCTTTATCTATAAGGATTTGTGAGGGGGAAACTACCGAAAAAAGTTTGTGTTTTTTATTCCAAACAAGCTGCGGGGAATGGTGGGGAAGGGGGGCTGTGCAGAAGCTCTACTGATGGTAGCGTAAAATCCACTTAAGCTGCCTGCAGATTTTGGGCGCGTTTTGCTTTTTGTTTTATGTTTTTTTTTTTCGGTAACATTTTTATGTCCTGCTGTTCGAAATTGGTTGATGGAGACGGGAGCGGGGTGGGTACACAGAGACGTTGCATTATTTCAAGTTTGGCGCAAAGTATTTAAACCATAAAAATGCGCCACGAATCCTTCTGCTCTATCTTTCCGTGTGGCCAATGGTAAATGTCTCTCACGGTTTACCCGTAAAGTTTTTGAGCATTTAGCTAGAGATTTATTGGCTGTTACTGCAACCGAATCACTCTACACCCTTCACCCTTCCCCTGTCCCCACTCTGCTGGGGTGTCTGTCTACTTTATCGCCGCAAACACGTAACTAACTTGGCGGGCCACCCCCGAAACGGATGCTGCATCCACATAATGATATGGATGATTCAGTTTTCATTCAGTTGTTGTCACCGCAACGCGCTGCGTTCTTTTTTCATTGTATTACAAAATCTCAAGTAGCACAGGGTGCACATTGAGAGAGGGTCAAAGAAAGAGGGAGAGAGAAAGTGAGCGGGGCGCAGCTGCTTGGAAAACTCAAGGAAAGCTCTATGGTCGTCCCATAAAAGCGACCATTACATTGATTTACATGCGCACGTTCATGGACGCCAGCTTACGGTCTGTCTATAAGATCTGTACCCCACAGCCACAACCTGCTACTCCGCCTGCCACTATTCTTTACTCCCCCCTGGAAACTGATACTGATATTCCCTGGTATTTTATAGTGCATAGTAAAAATGCTGCATTTGGCATTTTTATTAGCTGCTCAGATGAGCAGAACGAGCTGCGGCTTCAGTTTTATTAGCAGCTCTTAAAATTTTCAACGGTTTCATTGCCCTTTGTGCTTGAATTGCGCGTTCCACAAAGCGTTCAATATTATCATTTCAGGCTTATCTACTGCCCTCTCTCCCATACAATAATATCGCAGTATAAACGATGCCATAAGCTGCTGTTGCCGCTGGAAATTTGCACAATTTGGATCGTAACTCAGAGAATGCAGTATTTATTTGCATGTAGTATATAAAAAATTGTGAAAAAATGATTAAAGCAAAAGCAGCGTGACTTCAAGGTTAAACATAAAACGGATAAGCCTAAATAATTTGCGATTTGAGTGCGACTTCGTTAAGAACAGAAACAAAATACCGATAAGGATTTAAAGCACACGTCAGTGAAAAAATGATTAAAAATAGCAACAAAAATATATATGTTGCAAAAGCAGCGTGACTTCAAGGTTAAATATAAAACGGATAAGCCTAAATAATTTGCGATTTGAGTGCGACTTCGTTAAGAACGAAAATAAAATACCGATAAGGATTTAAAGCACACGTCAGTATTAACGATTTTAATTTTTAATCGAAAAATTATATGCTCTTTCTCAATAAGTAGTTCTTCTTGGTTTTCAATTTGCATGTGTGTGTTTCAGCTACATAACACAAACTAGCTCAAGAGTATATTCAATTGTTGTTGCTCTTTCGATCTCGACAACAAGCCGAAACATTAAAAGTTTCCAATCGCGATAGAGTTATAAAGTGTTTGCAGAAGGTGCGTATAAATCATGTGCCCTGAGCTGTAAGAGTCTAAAACATTAGGGACTTCTAGTAAACTTTTTATACCCTTTGACAATTTTCAATAGCCGAGTCGATTTTGCCACGTCTTGTTTTTCTTGTTCTTCTCTTATGTCGAGTTCTTCTCTGAGGATAAAATGGACTTCAAAATGTTGAATTAAGTCTGAAAACTATAGAAGTGGACTTATTCAATAGGTTCAGCATATAAAGAGTTGTTTTTCTTTATTTAAAAACGGTTCAAAGTACATTTAAAATATTTGGACAACATTTAAATTGTTTCGACAATATTTACTAAAAGTTATATTCAACTGCTTTCGGGCGAATTAACATCCTGACTTGCTTCAGAGATGTTTGTTCCCAAAAAATGTTCCATTCATTTGTTGATTCATATTGAACGTATTTTCCATTCAAATTGCTGAAGAGAAAAAAACCATGGTTAGTAAATAGGAATGGAAGTTGCGGCAAAGAAATTACTAACCTATTGGTACAATCTTTGTACCACCAACCACTTAAAAATGTGTTAGCGCAATTTTTCCAAAATGTTTTATCGTTGTCACGATCATATGTCGTGAATGCCATATTTTGATGAATACGTAATGCATCTACGGTATTACCTGAGAATCTACCCAGCCTGCTTATTTTATATTCGTTATCTGCATTTGAGATAGCAAACTCATCGTATTTGGCATATAAGGTGCCGCCATCAAATCGTTCCATATGAATGTAAAGTTCGTGAGGTTGCTCGCTGGTTAATCTGTGTATCTTCTCTAGGCCGAGAAAGAAGTCTCCTTTGAAGAATCCGAAGCCATCCTTGTACTCGTTCCATTTCTTGTTGAAGTCCTCTTGGCCATTGATTCTTTGCTGAATGACCATCCATCCAGGACCGGCGATATCAGAGTTACATATCGTAGTACTTCAAAGGTGTAGCCCTGATACAGCGTGACTTTGTGAACATCCGAAGAGTTGCCAAAGGGAATGCAACTCCATGCGTTTTTCTCTACGGCTTCTTTCAATTTAATAACCAAATGCTTGTTTTCTCTTTTTAATTCAGAAATTGTTTGCGCTTTGGAAGCAATTTGATTTTCATATTCAACCGCTTTGTTAGCACTTGCGTTGACATTTTCTCTGAGTTCCTCTATTTCTTTGTTTTGATTATCACATGTGTTGCTCACTTGTTTCTCGGTTAGTTTGAAAATTGTTTGTTTCATTGATGTGATCAAGTCTTCACTTGATTTGTCTTTATCCTTGTATAGCTTTATTATATGATCCTTTGATAAGCAACTTGAAATATCCACTTGCAGTTGAGATACTTCTTCCGTCAGCTTATTTATTCTTTCGTTCTTTATTTTCATTGCCTCGTCATCATTGTCGATCTTCTGATTAGTTTCTTCAAAGTGTTCAAGTAGAGGTTTCACAACCGAGAGTGTATAGCTGGCGCAGGTGTCCTCTAACTGTAGAAATAAACATTATAAACTTAATTAATACTTCTTATGGGGAACCTTTATTCTTCTGTTATACCTCAGTATCCTCCGATTCACTGGCTCCTACAGGTCCACTCCAGCCTAATATCAGTCCAACCAAGAGGAAGAAAACAGATCTCCTGTTCATATTAATTCACTATTTTTCACTTTTACTGAACAATAAATTGTAAATATATTCTACCGCAGTAGAGCTAAATACGCAATAATTTGTTTAATGCCGAGTCCGATATTTTATACTATGCTGGCCTGGCGAGCTCTGGCGTCAGCGTGACGTGCTTCCAAGAATGTTATCATATGTAGAACTGAAGTTGCGCATTTGTGTGCATGTGTGTTTGGAAGTATACAACATAAGTTAGCTACAGTTGAGGTCATGAGATTGTTCGACTGTTCTTGTTTACTCACTCTCGATAAACAAACGAAACGTTGCGAGCTTTGATAAAACTTAATAATACTTCGTTAAGAGTTCACATAAAGCATCTATTCTAATTTTAGTTTCTTAAACTTTCGGCATACCTAGTAAACTTTATATATTGTTAAATATTCACGACTGCTTACTTCAGTACTGTCACAGCTATTGTAAGCGGTGTTCCCGCTATTCAGACAGTTTCCATAACAATTTCGAAGTGGCCAATTTGCTTCTAATGCCTCTTGCATCTGAACTTTTGCAGAGCGCGCAAGGCTTCTACTTTCCCACTGACCATCAAGTCTGCATCAAGCCTAGACAATGGCATATTCCATATGAGGTGAGAGCGAGAAGGCATAGCTATGGCGTCTTTTTTTGCAGCTGCATTTCGCGGCATCCTTTGAAGTGAGTTTTCAGCTTTGAGCAGCGTTTTCAACTGTCAATTAAACTGCACTCTCGTCGGGACAGGCCGATGACGTGGCCACGTTGCCCATGTACCGGGCCAGAGGTAGGAGAATGAAGGCTTTAGGGCGTGCCTCCGTTCAGCGTTAAGCACGGCATTTAGGGAGACAAACGGCAAAAAGGGACTCTAACTCTGACGTGGGACGGCTTCATTCAGCGCAGGTATAGCGGAAAATTGTGTCCTTATACAGCAGCAGCAGACCTTTTCGATTTCCCATTTTTCCCCTTTTTTTTTGCGTGGAAATTCATTTTTTTCAATTTTGTTGAATTCCCTTGTTTTTAGGGCAGTCCGTCTTCGCCTTTGGGGCATTCGAGCAATTGTAATTAGTGTGAGGCCTAGGCTCCTCGGATCTGATACTGAGTCTGAGGATTTGCGTCGATGCTATTTGTGCTTGGGAATTGTTTCGCAGGATTTGTGCTATATATATGTATATATAAAGAGTTGAGTGGGCCATTTGCCAGTTAAACATAATTGAATTTGATTTCGTTTTGTAAGGGATTTCTGTACGGCTTTGGTGTGATTTACTCCGCTTTTGAATAGGTTAGTTGCTTAGAATTTGATTAGCTTCGGACAAGTGTTCTTCATTGATTTAAATCGTAATTTAAGAGAAGATCTATTTTCTAAGTCCAGTTGAAATTCGTTTACCTAAAGTTGTCCTACGCATTCCATTGACTATTCCCAGTTTGATGGCATGTTCGGTTTTATCAATCAAGAAGTCGCATTAAAATTTCAATATGTTTTTCGCAGCTTCCACTGACATAAGGGCAGAAAGGGACATGAACTTTTGGCAAAGACTGTCAAACGGCTGATTTATTATTTATTAGTAGTGACCTCGCCTTCTGGACAAGGGACATGGTTTACTCGGGATGGATCCCTATGGTGTGGGACGAATACAATCCATCAATTATGCAGCGTCGTCGATGTGACGAAAACAAATCAAATCCGAGAATATCGGCAATGGAATTGGAAACTTGGGTCATTTGACAACTTAGACGACTTGACAGGCGGCCATGGAAATGAGACTAATTGGATGTGTGAAAAATAGTGGATGTTGCCGCAAAGTGAGTGGCAGTCGCTCGCTGCATGCCACAGCTAACGGAGATTTTCCATTCCAACCTAATTGACTGGTTTTAGAATTAATTTTTCTCTTTCGAGGCTTGAAAACTGCTGCCCCCGCATATCATTTGAATGGGGGGCGAAAAGGTCTTTTGGGGCAGCCATAAAGGAAGCATTGCGGATGCGGTCAGGAAAGGGAGGGGAGGTGGCAGCAGGCAGGGGCGTGGCGTACGTGAGTCGCATGGCGAATGGTGTGAAAAATGAAACAGAAGAAACAAGAAGTGAAAGCGTTACACGCAGCAACTGCCGCTGACAGCTGGCATAATGAAACTGAAACGCGTGAAATGAAACGGAAAAATAAATGTTGCTCAAGTGTAAAGCGGTTTGTTGTGAGAGCGTGAGGGAGGGGGTGGGGGTGGCAGGCAGTTTGGGAAGCTGTCCGTGACAAAGGCTTTTATTTTTGATGCTTTCTTTGTGGCATTCGATTTAGAATTGTTTTCCGTTTTCCTTTTTTCCTTGACCATTTGACCTTCTGCTGGTTTTTGATTTTTTTATACAATTCAATGAAGAATCAATCGAATTGGTGAGCAATTATATTTGTATTCTTTGCATAAGCACAATTATATTATGTTCAAACATTTCAATGTAATTTTAATCAAAGTTGAATTCTGTTTTATTTGGGGAACTTCAGAAAGTGCTGAAGTTGCATAGAATATTTAATATTTATTGTGCCTTCAGCTGCACTGAGCGCTTTTCTTCTGGGCTCGTTAAGCAGCTCAACCTACCTTTATACCTGCCTGCTTCCCCCGCCCCTTCACCTGCTGTCCCTTGCTCAGACACTTAATGCTTCCCCGACAATCTTCTCACAAAGCACAAACCGTATTAGCAATATTTTTATGCATGCTTTCCCTCTCTCTCTCGCTCTCGCTCTCTCTCGGTCTCTGTCTGTCTGTCTGTCAGGTGAACACTTCATAAGTATTTATAAGCTTGTCTTCTTCTTTGCGCGTCTCTTCTGCTTTGTGGAAGAGAGTAAAGGATGCAGAGGGGGGAAGCAGTTGAGTTGTTGCATTAAAACACGTTCCGTTTTAATGCAGCAAAAGGCAAAAGCATAAAATGCCAAAGCGCAGTGCTTATTAGTAGTAAAAATATATATCCTACCTATCCCCTCTCCCTTGGCACTCTTTCCCTTTGCAAGTAGTGCTTGCTGTCTGCTTCTCTGTCTGTGCCTCCTCCTGCTCGAAGCTTTGCCTCGTGTGAGCGGCAGCAAATTTTATGCTTTGACGAAAGTTTTGCTTAATGACAGAAACATCCGTCAGATGTACACACACAGACACACACACTCATACACACACACACACACACAGACATGCACAGACTTGTGAGCTGCTGCACACACGAGAACGTTGCTTAAATAAATTAACAAAGTTGCCTTGGCTGTTGGCTCTTTGCCTATAACACGAAAGTTGAAATGAAAATAAAATTTAATTCAAGCGTCAACAGAGACGCTGACGTCGACGTCGACTGCGACGTCATGTGTTGCCGTTAAGTGCCATCATCATCAACAGCAGCAGCAGCCCCCCGTCCTATTCTCATCAAGCTGCTGAAGAGGTGGGGAAGGGAAAACTGCTTTGTAGTTTTTCGCTTGACTTTTACGGAAAAACTTTATATGCGCATGGAGGCAGGACGACTTTGTGAATTGAAAAATAGTTGCCATAGTTGCCGAACGCCTTGCACAAGTGCAAAGTGGAAACTGGAAAGCGAAAAGGAAAACTGTGAACTGCAAACGGAAAAACCGCTGCCAGAGTCAAGTGTTTAATTAAGGTTTTCTGCTCAAGCGACTTTTAATGTGCGAATTGACGAGCAAATGTTGCCTCGTAATTAAAAAATCTAGTGAGACTACAGGGAGCCTGGGACTGTGGTATAGTAGGAGGGAGAGAGGGATAGAAGGCAAACCAAAAAACAAGCACGAAAGCTACAGTTGAATGTACTCGACTGTGATATACCCGCTACCCACTTGACCAAAACAATTTCATAAATAATGTAATGTAAAATAATATATAACATGCATCTGTTGCATACTATAGGGAGCGGTTGGGAAATCAGCACCTCTTTATTTCTTAAATAACTTCTATGTTAATTATCCGATCGGAAACAAGTTTTCAGAAATCATTTGTACGTTGATAGTTATTCTGCTTACCAAAAATGAACTGTTCTGCATTAAAATTACGCTTGGAATTTGTTTTTTATCGACTTACGGAAGCAGAAAGGGGCGTGGTCAAATTATAAAACAAACTTGATCTGTTCGCAATAAAAACACATATTGACATCAAATTTGGTAGCCCTAGCTGTTGTAGTGTCTGAAATTTAAGTGTTCATAAGGACAGACAGACATTTCTATGCTTGATGCTGATTAAGAGTATATATACAATAGTTTGTGGGGTCTGCCTCTTACATATGGTACATCGGATGGCACAAAGTTAAAATACTCTTCTACGCTATAGCGGGTATCGGGTATTAATAAAGAAGCAAAACTTGCTACGGCGCTGTCAGTCATGATATATCCTCTCCAATTAACCGCTTTGCCTACGGCCGTAATTTATTAAGTGTCGAAAGTTTTTGACCTGTCGCCGGGCGACAAGAACAGACAAGGACCCAGGACCACTAGCCTCCTAGTCCTCCATCCTCCATCCTCCGTTTTCCTCTATCCCTTCCTCTCTCCACCCTCGTTGCTTGTGCAAAAGTTGTCAACATTTTTGCGCAAAAAGTTTTCTTTTGCAATAGCAACGGCGGGAAGCTGTCGGGCAAGTCAGGGCAAATAACACAGCAAAATCAGTTGCATCGATGTGTTCTGCGCTCGAATTAATTCCAATTGAGAAGCAGCTGCAGGTGACTTGCCCACTTGGTATTTCCGTCTCTTTCTCTTGGATATTTTGTCATTGTCCAGCCTCATGCGATTAATAAGCATTTCGCATTCCCTTCACGATTCGAGCGCAGCACGCAGTATCAGAATTATGGCCAGTCTGTCCCTCAGTTTACATGTCAGTCAGTCTGTCTGTCTGTGTGTCTGTCTATCTGCGTGTATGTATGTCCTGCCTCTCTCTCTCTCTCTTTCTGGCTAACAATCAGCTTGTCAGCGCGCCTGCACAACACGAAAGAACAAAGCGCAACAAACGAGCTGCTGAGCCTTCGTCAGCAGCTACTTTCACGTTTACGTACTCGGGCACTCGTCAGGATATGGCAGAGGAAGAGGTGGAGACTGCAGAAGAGGCAGAGCTTGAGGGGCAAGAGCAGGCACAGGACATGCACATGGACCGAGTAACTTGGCTCAATTTTTGACAGAAACTTCGGTCACCTGAACGTGGACTCTCGTACTCGACTCAATGAAAGTAGTTCACAGAGTTGCCAGAGCAACACTGAAAGACCTGAAACAGTGGCAGCGGAGTGAAGGGCGAGGATTCAGGCGGATGGGGGGAAGGGGGTATGTAGGAAATGTTGCTTCTGATTGGGGCAGCGCGTTTGGCATTTCGAATCTATGCGCAAACATTGCAAATGAACTTTGATTGTGCAACTCATTGTTGCAACAGCAGTGGCAGCAACAACAGCAGTCCTTGACGTTCAGGGGCAACTACTCGCAATAATGATGACGATGACGATGACGATGACGATGCCCATGATGTTAGCACGAGTGCAGGTAACTCTTCAGACATGTTCGACTTCAGGGCAACAGAAACTTTGCACCGATTCTAATTACTGCGCAGATTAAGCTTGTCGAAAAGTTCGATAAAGCTTTAATGTGCTTGAATGAATGATTAAAACAAGTATTGCTCTTTTCCATTAAGAAAAGCTTTTATGCTTGATAATATTAGTTGTAATGCTGCCAGATTTAGTTAGGTTTCTGTACTCTACCTTGAAGTTCGCTAATAATCTCATCTCCTCACTTACACTAAAGCTTTAAGCTGCTTTCGCTGCATTTGATTGTGCAACATAATTATTGCTTAAGCTGAGAAGCTGCCACAAGAGCAGCAAATGCTGTAAGTGCATTTGTTGCCTTCTTTTGCTTCCGTTCAGCTCCATGTCTTCTTCCCTTCCCTTCCCTTCCCTTCCAGTTCCACCCACCTCAGCCCAATTGCTTGTGCACCTTTTGGCATTTTGTATGCAACAGCAGCTTCCGCACAGCAGTTGCAACATTTGCAGTCGCTGTTGTTGCAATTGTGATTGTTGTGTCATCAAAATGTGTCATTGCTTTCCAAAAATGTTACCCTACGAAAGGCACACTGAGCACATTGGCAAAAAGGCGTCGCAGGGAGAGAGATGGTGTAGCAGTCAGGGCTTCACAGCTTGGTGTCATAGTCCATGACATCAGAAAGAGAGAGAGAGAGAGAGAAAGAGAGAGGGGGATAGTGAGAGATGAAGGAACTGCCGTGCCTGAAGCTGCTGATCAGGGCACAGGGCATAGCAGCAGCAACAGCAACAGCAACAGCAGCAACCATTGCCAGCATCCTTGTCATCATCGCTTTCGTCATCGTCAATCAGGCAGACGACTGACATGGAAATTATGAGAGTTTGTATTTTGGCATTCACGAATCGACAGCGATGCCGTCTCTAGCCATTCATGGCATTTCCTTGTGCTCCTTGTTCTCTCCTTGTATTGTGTATCTTTTTGTTGTTGCTGTTGTTGTTGTTGTTGTTGCTGTTGTTGTGGCATAGTGTGCATATGTATGGCTTATAATTTATGTGCGTGCTGCTGTTGCTGATTATGGCCCCAAGGCTGATTTCTGCTGCTGCTCACGTATCACAAGTCGCATACAGCGATGAAGCAATGCAAATCATACGCAACGTTGTACACAAAAGGTGCCACAACTTAAAGCCCCAAACTAAACTCACCTCACTTCACCACTACTCCCCTTAAATAATATATTGAATCACTTCTATGTTTAACTGATCGTATCCAAATAATAAGACTATATTGATTATTATTGGAACGTACAGACAGGCTGCTAAAGCTGACCAAGAATAAGAGTCGAGCGAGCAATCGTTTTTGTTTAATCCTTGGACTTTGATATTTTTTGAAACTTGGTACACGTACTTTTTATTGCTGCAAGCTGTATATCGTATAAGTCGGAACGAGCCGGATCGGACAGATTTATCGTACAGCTGCTGTACAAACAATCGGTAGTTTTATTAAAATCTTATGTCTTGACTATTAATAATAAATTATTATTTAAATACAAATAATTAATTATTAGTTCAAATTAAATGCTTATGTTTAGGTTAGCTCTAGCTCATTTCGACCTATTTAGACCGTGCTGAGATAAAAAGATACCTTTTTAACTGAGAGACAAATACGAAAACTTGGACAAGGCTGGATCGACTGCCTTTTTGATACTGAATACTTGAGTAATATATTTTCTTTATAGGGTAAAGAAAATGCTCTTTTAATTGTTTGTGATCTAACATACAATATACTCCACCACAAACTAAGTAAACCCTTTTCATAGCCCTTTTTCCTAGCCCTTTTTAACTGCTGCAAACACGCTCAAACCGCACGCAGCAGATGCTACAGCTGCTGGCGCAGTTGACCCAGTTGGCAGCTGCAAGTTCTGGACTTACCTGAGTGCACTGGCGCGTACAGCCTGACAGCCAGGAGACAGTTGGCTAAAGTTACGCGACTCCTAAAAACGGTAGCAGCAACTAATCGAAGTAGACTTTAATTTAAAAGTGCATTATTTTGTCTGTCAAGGCGCAGAAAAGTTTCTGACTGCATAAATGAGTGCTCGGCCAGCTCCAAAGCAACTGACAAACTGGCAAACTGACACAATGACCGAGTGGGCGCCAGCCGTAAACGAAAGGAGAAGGGGGGAAAGCAGGCAGGCAGGCTTATTGTTCGACAACATTTGGCACCATTAAATGTCATGTACTCCACGCCAACTCAACTCAACTCGACATAGTTCGGCTGAACTGGTCTCCGTCTGACTGGCTGGCTGGCTGGCTGACTTTGTGTTCGTTGGTCTGTCTGTCTGTCAGTCTTCTCTCTCTCTGCCTGTCCCTTTGTCTGTCTATCTGTCTGTTTGTTTTGCATACTTTTCGGCGCCATTAACAGCAGACCGAGAATGGAAAACGAAGAACTAGAGAAACAGGAGCAACAACTAGCTTTCATTGTCATTGTTTTTGTTTTAAAAATTATGTAGTTTTTGCTGCCTGCTGCCACTGCAACATGTCATTAGAAAAGGACACACAAACACACCCGCACACTCAGAAGTTGAGACTGGAAGTTGGTCCTTTGCCTGGCTGCAGGTGTTGTTGTCCTGCTACTGCTGTCCATTTATTTAGGGGTCACTGTAAAGGCGAATTTCGGCCATTAGTTGAACAGCATTTGCTCGCAGCTGCTGTAGCTGTAGCTACGCTCGTTGGCTTGTCGGGGGCTGACCAGGGTTGCCAATGTGTGCCCCAGCCTGGCAATTAGTAAGTGCCAAGCAGGAGTAGCTTGTTTTTTGCTATTTGAGTTTTTATGAGCTCACTAGTCACGTAATTGTTTGGAAAATTTGTGGCCTGTGGGTTGTTGGGTTGGGCATTAGGGTCAGTCCAACGAGTACTTAATGAGTGAGTAAAGTAGGGTTGTCATTGCTGGGAAAGAATCTTTCAATTGCAACAAGTTTCCGCTAAATTGTCTCAAATATATTCTAACTTTAATTACTAACACTTGAAACATGTCCAAGGATTGTCACAACCTCACTTGTTATCCAATTAATAGTGTATTTACAGCCTGTCGCAGGGTTGCCACAGTAGTTGTGGTATTTCTGCTAAATAACCGCCAAATCATAAGCAATTAAATTAACTTAATTATTTCTTTAATTGGACTTGAACTGAGAGCGTTTAATGAACGTTTAAATACCCGTCACAGGGTTGCCACAGCACATTTTTGAGTGTTTTCTGTTGCGTTAAATAACCTCAAAGTCGAAACAAATTAAACTACATTTATTATTTCCACTTTTGCGATTTGGGTCAACTAACTGCCAAAAATGTCGTACGCATTTTACAAATTCTAATTAGAAACAAAGTCAAACCACACACAGTACACACACACACGCAGAGCACATTCATACATCCATACGTGCTTACACATAGTTAACGCATTAAAAATTAAATGTAATGCTATGAAATTGCGGAAATGAATGTGGTTTTTTGCACGCCATGAGTGTGTTTGTGTGTGTATGTGGGTGTGAGTGTGTAAGCCTGTAGCAGTGTCTGCGGGCATGTGTGTGTGTGTAGAGGAAGTGCAACAAAAGCATAAACTATTTTTTAGTAAAAACAAAATATATCAAATTGGAATAACTGAAGAATCGAATTTTGCGAAATTTGGGCAAATTTGAAGCGTCAATTAATGACGCAAAATCCGCTGCCAAATGACTTCGACAGCGTTGCATGCACTAGTGCATTGGTTTGCAAGCATGTGTGTGTGTGTTTGGCAGCAACGGAAATGACAGTGCTGCAACGCTGCAGGAAGCAATAACCGAATTCAGTTACGTTGCACGGAAATGACACACGGCACAGGGCCAGATAGGAAAGGTGAAAGAGAGAGAGAGGGAGAGAGAGAGTGACCGGAGGAAGGTGAACAGGTTCCTGCCACATGTAGAATGCTATCTCTGCCTCTCACTTTATCCCGTTGTGTGTGTATGCTGGTTAACTTATATGTGAATATGGAACATATAAGGTGAATCATTGCTTTAAAATGAAAATCGAAGTATTCTACTGAAAGTGAATTAACTGCGAGTGTAGGACTTTTAATAATATGATAATAATACTAGTTCCTTCAAGTAATGAAAAGAATACCATTCCAGAGATCCGTATTTAATAACCCATTGAAATATGTTGAGAACCTCCCCAGGGATTAAACACTTTTCAGTTGAATTTTACAATTTATTTATTTACTTGTTCTTCATCATAATTTACTCGTATATTTACGGGGTTTCCTCACACATACATATGTGTATATATATATATTTATGATGTATATATAAGTACTTGAGTCTAAGTTGTTTACCTTCGAATTAATTCCACTTTTTGGTTGTTCTTCGTTCCTATTAATTTAGTTTAGTTTTATTTGTTTGCCGGCATTCGCAAGTAAATGCTGATTTATATATTTCACTTTTGTATAATTATACAATAATTTATATATAGTATATGCAGTATGTACTGTATATATATATATAATTTCATGGTTTGCATTTTTCACACAATTAATAATAAATTATATTTATAATTAATTACAATAAATTGCATAACAAAATTGATTCGACTGGCATTTAAGTTGCCACTTGATGTTCGTAAATATCAATTATTTATGTTTAATACAATAGTTTGGTATTGCATTATTATAGTTTTTGTTAATGTTATTTCTTCTGCTCTTGAATACAAATAGAAAACAATGAAAATTAATATTAATATTAATTTCCTTTCAATTTTTTACCTTCATATAGTAAACCAAATTGTTCCGGTTATTTGTTGTCTATCAAATATGTTAAGCTTTCAATACACTTTCAAAAGGTATATATTAAATAAGTAACAAAATTTCGTATAATATAATATTTCCTGAAATATTTATTATAGAAAGTAAGAATATGCGAAATTTAAAACGGAAAATTGTTCCCAAAATCAAAGGAAGTGTATTACATGGTCGGCTGAATTTTTTTTTCATTATTTTCTTTGTTTTTAGTCATATTAATTGCATACAAGGTTTGCGTCCTTTTGGGAATTATTTGTTAGTTTTGCGGTCGATATAAAAACTATAAACAATTTTGTTTCTCTTGATGAATTATTAAAAAAAATATTCAATATTTAGTTGCAGATTTAAATTGTTAGATTTTTCATTTGTTGTGTTAATTAATTTTCGATTTTAATTGGTTTGCTTTCATTAATAACTATCTGTTTGTTGTTCTTGCTAAGTACAATGCCTGCTAATATCTGCTCATGTATGATAAAAATGATGTAATTAAGTTTGTTGTTTTTTCTTTTGTTTTTTTTTTTACATAGTTAGAGTTTATGCTTGTATTGACTGTCAAAATGTTAGCTAGTTAATATCCAGTGTGACTTATAATATACATATGTATGCTTGCATTCGTATCTAGCTTTTATTTTATAACAATTACTATCATTTTGTTGTATCTGCTTTCATTATGTTAAGAAATTCGTTATTCATTTGCTTTAAACAATTTTACAATAAAGATTCATTGTGTTTTTTTTCTTTTTTAGCTTTACTTTGTCACTCAATCAGAAATAGAAAATAAATAATCATTTAAGATTAAGATTTACCGAAAATGCACTGGTGGACGCTCTTGCGGCTCCACATTACTGCTTGGCCTCCTCAAGTGCGCCAGTTTTCTTGTTCTTTTTAACCTGGGCATATAGCGAGGCGGCCTTATAATTGATGGGCCCATAGTGCTGACTCTCGAGATCGGCATAGATGAATTCATCATCGAAACTTGCGGCATTCAGTGGCTAAACAGTATTTATTGTAGAAATCATAATGGAAATGAATATAAAATATGAAAGTAACAATAGTCCTTATGTGGGATACCATGCCAAAACACATCGGTTAGAAAGCATATTAATAATCTATAACGCCTGTCGTTTATATATGGTTTAAATTCATATTGGTATCAGTTAAAGGCAAATGAATTTGATGAAAATTATGAAAATTTAAGAAAAGTGTGCACTAGGATAGCATATTGAACGATTTGAAGATCAAGATTTGACAGCACAACGACAGTTGAAATAAATTATTAACATCCATTGACGAGATTAAATTAGAGAAACAAAATACAGCAACAAAACGAATACCATAAAAGATTTACCTTGGCTTTGCTTTCTTTATTTGTGACATGAAACATTTAGCTGGGCATATTTTTTTGTTTTAGTGGAAAGTTATACAAAAAGAATTTAGAATATATAGGTATTGCTGCCTTTGTATGGATCCTCAAAATCGGACACATGCTATAAGAAATTAATTTGCAAAAATTTAGAACACACTTTGAAAGAGAAAAGATGATTGATTATAATAGAGAGAGTGGAGTTAGCATGTCGGATGGTTTGATGCTAGATGACGTGGGTTATCGTATACGATAGATTTGCATTCGTATCGAATGCCTTCGCTCAAGTGAATTTCGAAGAATGTTCTTTGAATTTAGCTTTGGTCTTCGCTTTTGCATTAACACTAGAATAAATATAGTATCAATAATAGTAGAGCTAGTGGAACTCTAAGTCGTATGGTTGGCGTCTGTTTGGTTTTGTTGCCTAATTAAAATAGATTACATAAACTAAATTAATTCCAACTCGGTTGCTATATACACAATACAAGAATTATCGGTCTCTCTTTGATGCATGCACACATACATCTCTAAATTTGTAATATTCCACAGTTCAATTTACACAAAACTACTTCAAACTTAACACACATACAGTCAGAGTTTGCTTAAACTAATGCTTAGTTGATAATCTAAATATAGTATAGTATATCGTATATTTATAGTAATTATGGGAATGAATCGCTTGTGCAACTGGGGAATGTGTTCAGTGTTATTTAATTTTTTTCATAGTTATCAGTAATTTTTAGTTATCTATTAAGTTCTTTGTTCCGGCTTACTATATACACTAACAAGATGTGCCGAGAAAGATACAACACCTTTAATTAATATCTATTCTATTCGATTTCTTCATTTTGGTTGCATTTTGGGCTGCTTTAGAGGCCACAAAAGTGTTCTAAGATTAGATTATATTGTTAATATTAATTATTATGATATATAAATAATACAGAAATGAAGTTGTAAGAGTACTTTAAATGTCTGCTATTTCTTTATCTTTCCTATGTTTCTCTCTCTCTTGCTTTCCCTTTCTTCGATTCGATGATGTTCTATAAGCTATGGTACATACATATATCGTATTGTAAGTTGAGTATTACGAACTATAATTACGCTATATATAAATACTATGTATCCCTTCCATTCCCTTTCCTTCCATTCTATTCCATTCCGTTCTTTTCCATTTCAGTTTGTTTTGTCACTTCGTTTAATTACTAAATACCTTGTATGCGTCGTTCAGGCCTGTCGGGTGATTATATGTGCACCTCGCGATAGCTTTGAGTCATGAAGTATCTCAATGCGCCCGCAGTTGCAGCTGCAATGGCTGCATTGCTGCTGTGCGCGGGCGTTGAGGGCGGAGCTGTGATATTGTGTGGCGCCTCATCGGCTTCATCATCATCATTCTCATCATCATCATCATCATCATTAACATGGGCAGCAGGAGCAGCGTTCCCATTGTCATCCACCATGTACTCCTCCTCGCAAAAGGAGTATCCCAAATCCTCCTCCTCCTCTTCGTTCTCGACAGCAGTTGCTGTTGGTTCGCTTTGTTGCTTGCTGCTTGGTCGTGTAAACATAAAGTCCGGATGCGTTTTGGTTAACACCTCTAATGCCTCCAATGAGGCAGCGGGATTTAGCTGACCCGCCGATGGTTGCGGCTGTAGCGGCTGCTGCTCATCGTGTTGCTGACGTGTCTGATTCTCTTTGCGTTTTTCATAATCAGGCAACGCGTTGGGTGTTGCAGGTGTGGGCGATATTGGCTTAAAGGCATGCTGCTCACTTAGCGCCAATGGACGATAGATGAGTGGCCCTTGTTGTTGCTGCTGCTGCTGCAGTTGCTCGCGCTCCAATTGCTGCTGTTGCAGTTGGCGGCGCAGTTGCTGCAATTTGCCATTGGCCGTTTGCGTTGTCTGGAAGTGGAAGGTGTGATGTTTACGCAGTGGCAAACGCATGGGGCGACGCACTACCAAACAATCGTAGGCGCCGGCAAGTGGTTGGGTCAGGGGCGTGGCACTTGGCATGGGCGGTACATATCTTAAATTCTGATTGCAGTCGGAGGCAGCAGCAGCAGTAGCTAATCGACTCGCCTGCAGCAGCAATTCATTTGGCATTAGCATTTGTTGTTGATGATTGCCACACCCCCGCCCCCCATACCTAATCCCATTGTTGCCGTTGCCAATTTGCTGCTCTGCCGCTGTCGCTGATACTGCTGCTGCTGTCGCGGCTTGTGCGCTGCTGTGGCTGTCGTCGTCGGCAATGTTGTTGTTGTTGGCATTAGGGGCTTCGCCATTGCCGGCATTATGCCATTTGATATGTGCGTAGGGGTCACTGATGGTCTGTCGTCGTAGCTTCTTGTTGCAGGCGATGCTGTTGCTGCTGCTGTTGTTATTGTTGCTGCTGCTGTTGTTGCTGTTGCAGTTGCCTTGCCGTTTAAGTGCTAAAAATGGATTAGTTGCCAGCAATTGCATTTGCTGTGGTTAGTTTTGATCGAAGCCAGTTTGCAACATGCAGTAGCAATCGTGTTGTTGTTGTTGTTGTTGTTGTGAGTAATTGCAGCAGTATAAGTTGGTGTTGTTGTTATTTGTTATTGTTGTTGTTGTTGCCATCAAAATCATAAATTTAGTTTAGCAAAAGTGACATGTGAGAGAAAGAAATAAAACGAAATAATCAAAATTTAATCAAATTAATAAAGAAAAATTGCATTTTCCGGTAAATTGGAAAGCGCTTTCCATTGATTATCTAAAATAGAGTTTTAATTTGTTTTTTGATGGAAAAATAATTCAACAATTAATTCTAATAAAATTTTTGAACTCGATTTTCGTTGAAAAATTAATTATAAATTTAAATAAATGAATAAACGAGAATAACACTGTGCGACAATATTCAGGGTTTTAAAAGTTAACGCTCTTCTGAAACTTGTGGTTGGAAAAAGAGACTATATAAAGAGAATCATTCTTCTCATTAATTTGCATTCGTAATCCGCTCAGGTAAATCGATAAAAACGAATTCCAAGCGCAATTTTAATGCAGAACAGTTTTAAAAGTTAGTTGCGATCGGATAAATATTATAGAAGTTATTTAAGAAATAATTTAAAGAACAACACAAAATAAAATAGAAGTAATAAAATAAAATAGAAGTTTTAAGATATATATAGTTTAAGTTGAGCACACTCGACTGTAGCTTATTTCAAGTCGATTCTATAAGAAAGTCCGCAGAACTTAATTTATTCTGAAACATTATAAAGAGTTTAGATTAATAAACTCTTTATAATGTTTCATTCAGTTCGTTTCTTGAATATAATATTCATACATCATATTGAATTGTATTGAATTGTAATGGTTATTTATTTGAACAACCCAAGAGCCGATTTGCTGCAGACTTTACCGATTGATGATTAAGTCTCAGAATCGCAATGATTTTCCTGAAAATTGTCGCATAGTTTAGATTAATAAATACTTTCTGCTTTTTTCATTCTACATGAAATTCAAAAACAGAAAAGCTGAAGTTAATTTAAGCCAAACGAAACTTCAATCAAGAATGTGTAGCGTGCAGCTTGAAGCACTTGCCGCGAGTAATTGAGCTGCCTGCCACATGAACAGCAGCTGCTCCCCTGTCCACCTCTTTTCTCCATCAAAATCTAAACCAATCAATACGCACCTCATGTGGACCCACGCGATGTGGCAGCTGCTGTGCCGTTGCTGCTGCTGCCAAGGGCTTTCCCTTGCTGCTGCGACTGGCGCTGGCAGCACTCAGGCTGCTTGCCACGGACAACATGGAGGCAGAGTGGCCGGACTGATGGCCCAGCTGGTACTGCTCGTAATCCTCGGGTGTTGTGATTTCCGGCGTCGGCTGCTTCTGCTGCTGCTGCTGGGGATGGCGATTGCAGCGTGTGCTGACGGTGCCGGTGCCGCTGCTGTAGAGCGAGTTGCACGAGCTGAGCGAGGTGGGATCTGTGACGGGCGCTGACGAGCCGGACTCATAGGACGAGTTAATATTGTGTGCAGGCGAACCGGCACGTGCCGTCTGCTGCAGCTGCAACTGTTGCTGCTGCTGCTGCTGTCCCTCCACATTCATGTAGACGGGCTTGCGAGTCAGATTGAGGCCCCCGGCTGAAGTCTTGTGTGCTTTGGGCGCACGCTGTTGCCCCAGGGCCGGCAACTGCGACTCGTACGAGCTGTTCGATATGCCAGAATCGCTGCGATAAATGCTGAGGCGCTCGGGCTCCATCAACTGAAAGTCTGCACCGGCATCAGCCTTTTGCTGGTGCTGGCGATGGTGATGTTTCTTCTTGTGGCTCGCCGTGACAACGACAGCAGCAGAGCCACCGCCACCGCCCTGTGATGGCTGCGTATGCAGCTGCACTGTGGCCAAATTGAGATTCTGTTTTAGATTCAAATTCAGACTGTGATTGGGATTGATCGAATGGCTGTGACTGTGACTGTTGCTGTGGCTGCTGTTGCTGCCGTCGCCGCCCATTTGCATATCGAGATCGCTGCGATCGCCGCCGCTGCCGCACTTGTCTGCCACATTCTCGTAGACGGGCGGATCGTACAGGCGCATGATGGGCTTGCCGTTGGATTCAATATCGCCATGGCTACCGCCAGCAAAGGAATGATGCCGCTTGCACGATGCCGTCGTTGCCCCCGCTCCAGCTCCTGTTGATGGTGTCGTTGCCAGCGAAGCATTCAAATTGTATGCAGGCTTCTTTAGCTTATTGCCGCCATGTGGAAACTTCAGTGAATAGAACTTCTTGTCCATGTCCATGCGCTCCAGCAAACTGCCGCCCTTGCCCCGCTTGCCACGCTGCATGCTGCCCAGCAGCTCCTCCCCAGCTGCGTCGTATTTCTTGAAGTTGCTCGCGGCCAGAAAGGGATTCGTATTGAGCAGCGCTGAGGTGGGTGCCGGTGGAGGCGGAGGCGGAGGCACACGTTCCACCACCGCGTAAGTGGGCTGGTAATCGTGCTCAATGGCATTCAACAGTTGCGCATTGGAGGCTGAGTTGGTGTGAAACTTTTGCTGCTGTTGCTGGTGCTGGTGCTGCTGCTGCGGGTGTTGCTGCTGCTGTTGCTGGTGATGATGATGTTGCTGATAGTATTCGGTGTAACTCTTGGGAAAACAATTGCTCAGATTATACTGTATCTGATCGGAGCCAGACTCCAGTTGATCCATGCTGCGATTATGTGGTGCTGTCAGAGTAGGCGGGGCTGTGCAGCCACGCCCGTACTGCAAAGTGTTGAACTGTTGCTGATGTTGTTGCTGCTGTTGCTGGTCGTAGTAGTGTTGCTGCTGCTGTTGTTGAGGATGCAGAGTCTGGTGATGTTGTTGTTGTTGTTGCTGCTGCTGCTGTTGCTGACCAATACTTCCATTTAGTCTCTTGGGTCGTGGAGCGACGCGCACCACATTTGTGTTGTTATTAAAATTTGTAGGAGTAGTAGAGAACTGCGGATGCGGATGCGAATGCGAATACCAAGGCGGATGCGAATGCGGATACATGCATTGGAATCATTTTAGCATTGTTCGGTTAGCGTAAAAGTGTTAGAGAGAGAGAGAGAGAGATAACATTCGATTAGTTGTTGCTGTTGCTGGGAATATGTTGCTGCATTCGATATAAGATTTTTAGTTCGGTTAGATCATAAGTTAGTTAGTTGGGGGGTGGTAATTTGAACGTTTGTGTGTGAGCTTGGAACTAAGTAGCGAACAACATAGATGGGAATTCGTTGAGAGAGATATATATATTTGAGTTTAAGTGTGTTCTGTGATTCCGAAATGTTGAAGCAAATATGACAGCTTAAAGGGATTTTTATGGCATCACATAAGATATTCTAGTTTAAATACATACGTTCAATTCATTACAATTATTATTTCAATATCGAATTGTTTTCTGTTTTTTCATTCATTATTGTCTTTTAATATCGTTAAATTTACACAAATGATTTGCTCATAAATATTCCTTCCTTGCTGGCGTATTTGCTAAAGTCAGGTGAGTAAATATTCGATTCGAGTCAAATAAATAAATGAATACACTGGAAACTTACAAGCTAAATATTACAAACTACTCGAGTACAATTCTAATACAATATAGACACACACACGCATGTAAATAAAACAGATTTCATGTCAATTTGGCTTACAAACTCAAGTCTTAAAATAAAGTTTATTAAAAGTAACCAACGCCATAAGGAGAGAGAGAGAGAGAGATAAATAAATGGCAACAAAATTCACTTGACGATAAATAAATCATATTCATTTCTTATTATTACTTCCGTCTTTCATCGACAATTTACCTGATAAGTCAAAAAAATGGGCGTATAAATACATAAATGAAATAACGACAAATGAATGATGAATGAGACATCATTAGGCAATGGATGGCAAAGGCGAAGAGCTTAAGAGTATGTTAGGTTAAGTAGGAATATGACTCGTAACTGGTAAAACTTAAGATCAATATGGCACAACACTAAGAGCGAGAGAGACAGATAGAGAAAGGATATATGTACATAGACAAGAGGCAATATACGGAGATAAAGCTTCGACTTATACTACGATTAGGAGAAATTTTCATAGGCGAGATTAGCAATGTGTTTGAGAGTGTGTGTGTGGAGTGTGAGTGGATGCGCTGTGTGCGATTGTGGGTGTGGTTGTGGTTGGTGATCGAGAGTGTGAGAGTTTAATAAATACTTGAGGTTGATAACAATTCTAGGTTAGGTAGAAGAGAACGCAAATATCAACTGTACCTTATTAGGTGCCGTTTGCAGACCATGAAACGGTAGATTCTCATACTCGCCAGGTTCCGTTAATGGATCCCCCAGTGATGACGACTTGTCGTGTACTGTATAGTATACGTATACGGATCGGTTGATTTGGCGATTAGCGTTGGGTATATTGTATTATTTGTATCATAACAATTCAGGTGTGTTTTATTTGTTTTTATTTGATTTGTTTTTGTATATTATTTTATGTTTTTCGAGGAGCAAATCAGAGGGAAAGTAAACACAAAACAATTGGGAAAAGAAGAAGAGAAAATTCAATTAGTCAATTATAAAATCATAATATATTTAGGCTAAAATAAGTTCACTAAAATTTAACTAAAATCTCTTTTTGTTTAATTTCACCTATGCTAAAAATGTATTTTGTTTTTATCGTTGTGTAATAAATCGAAAGCCTAGAGAAATTATTGGTTTTTTTGGTATTTAATTTAAGTTTCATTTTGCGGTTTTAGTTTTTTAAATATTTAATTGTTGTTTTGTTTAGATCATGCAGAAAAAAGAACGAGAAACGGGACAATTCACAAACATTCACAACATTTAAATACAGAACAAGTGCAAGCGTAATAAATGAATAAATCATGAGAATTTATAACGAATGAATGCTGCAATACATTGAGAATTGAAATAAAGAAAAGTTTTTGATTGCGTTAGCTGTTGCTCACTGTCTCTATATCTCTATAGAGCGATTGAGGTTATGGAGCAGTTGTTGATTGTACATTTCGCTTACTTGATTGACTTTGATTATATGAGGACCTCGACGTTTGATTCATTATAGTAAATTACTTACAGCGATTAATTGATGTACAAAGAGATAAAGATTAGGTAAATGAGGACAGTATTATGTACATGAATGTTTATAAGTATGTGGTGTTTGGTGTGTGATGATATGGGTAACGGAAATATGTCTTAAAGGAGGTTTAACGTTTTCAATTTTGTTTTTCATTTGAGTAGATTCTTGCTGAAAATATTCAATCTCATCCGGTAAGCCAATAATAATTCTGGGAAACAGCAATTCAGCATTTTCAATTAACTTTTCCCCTCATAAATTTCCATAACTTAAGCACGATATTTATATGGGAGATATGCATGTATTCTGGGGGAAGTTTTCAGCGTATGCGCAAGTCACCTTTGCCTAATAACTGAGTACTAGCAAACTCATATTGTGAAAACTCACGTCGTGGAAAATACTGTTGATATTTATGTACATACAGTGGGTACATCTGTATTTATATAGCTCAGGCTACGAGGCATGAAATTCAATTGAAAAACCTAATCAATGTAAATGATTTATGGGTTCACTATGAGTGGGCCAGCGAGTGGGCGTGAATGGGAGTGAATGAATGAGAGTGGATGCGTGTGAATATGAGCTACAGATGGGAAATGACTTGTGTGTTCTTCTTACTTTGAACGCGTTCGACTCGGCTGGGTGAGACCATAACGGTGCGTTTGAGCAGCGGCGGCAGGCTGCCAGTGTTGCTGACGTGTATGTTGCTGCTGCCGCTCTTGCTGCTGCTGCTGCTGCTCCTGGCCAACTGCTGCTGTCCAGGGCCACGACGCAATGGCAGTGTGGGGGGTGGTGGACGTGGCGGTGGTGTGGGGCACTTGAGTATGCCGCGTTGTGGCTGCGTTTGCTCCAAGCCAGGCCCAACGCGGGCTATTGCTGCTGCTGCGGGTAATGTTGGTGCCACTGCCACTGCCGCTAATGTTGTTGTTGTTCCTGTTGCTGCTGCTGCTGCTGCTGGGGTGTCTGTTGGCGGTGTCTTGTCTAATGAAGGCGCTTGAAATGTCACAGAGACATGTGATCGGACACTGCTGGGACTGGCCAGTGTTGTTGCTGTCGCTATCGTTGTTGTTGTTGTTGTTGTAGTGTTTGTTGTTGTTGTTGAGGTTGAATTAGTTGCACTTGCTGCGGGCGTCTTTTTGTACGTGACTAGCGATACGTGAAGTTGTGTGTGAGTGTGTGCAAATGTTCGATATGCGTGATGACAAAAGAAGCAAGTGATAAATGAAAAATGAAAGAAAACAGAATGAAAAAATCATAAGTTAATTGTTGCCTCAAGTGTTGCATGTGTTGTTTTGCATTTTTACCACTGCCACTGCAACGAATGCCCTTCAGGCGATGCTGTGCTCCAAAGGGGGACTCGTTATGCCCGCCACGCCCACCAGCACGCCAAAAGGTCTGCAACAGACCCACATGACTGCGCTGACTGTCTCGCGTGCCATCATCCCGAGCCTCGGCTCGTTTCGCTCGTCGAAATACAAAGTTGAAGATGCGCTGCATGTTGCTCGGTGCAGCGGCAACAGTTGCCACTGTTGTTGCTGCTGCTGCTCCTGCTGCTGCCGTTGCTGGCAACTCGCTGTTCAGGCAGGCGGACAACTCAGCTGCTGCCGTGTCTGTGGCATCTGTCGATGGCAAGTCAATATCAATTGGATTAGTCTTCATTAGCCTGCGCTGTGCGGCAGCAGCTGCTGCTGCTGCAATCGCTGATGTTGCCGTTGCTGTCGCTGTTGTTGCTGTTGTTGCTGTGGTTGCTGCTGCTGCTGCAGCTGGCTCGGTTACCGTCACCTCGGTTAGCATGGTGCTGTTTGAGTTAGTCTGGCTATCATTCAACACGGCGCTCAGCTGGGCCGACAATTGACTCGCGTTCGCACTCGGTTTCAATGTCATGCGATTCACGGCGAGATTCTCTTTAGTGTCGCTGCTCACGTGCAACATGACGCCGGGGCGCAGTGGCCAACGTGGCGGCGATTTGGGCACTGTGGCATGCAGTGCCCCATTGCGCGCTGTGGGCGGGGGCGTGGCCAGCTCATTGTTGGTCTCCGTTGCGGCAGCCTTTTGTTGTTGTTGTTGTTGCAGCTGCTGTTGTTGCAGTTGCTGCGGTGGCAACAACGTGGACGGCAACAAAGTGGCCTCTGCGGCTGTTGTATCTTGTATGGGCAGGGACACGCCCACTTGCGGCAGCACGGGCTGATATGATAGCACGCTGCGCGTGTGTTGTTTATGTTGTTGTTGTTGGAGATGGTGTGCGTGTTGTTGTTGTTGTTGTTGTGGGGCATTTAGCAAGCGTGTGTTTAGACAAAGCAAGCAACCAACGCGCGTGTGTAACAAACACAGACACACACATTGATACGGGCAGAATGATGTTTGTGTGTGTTTTAATGCATTTGTATTGGTTATATTGCAAAGTTTATGTTTATGTGTGTGTGTTGTTGTTTGATTTGTTTATTGATTTTCATGTTGTTGTTGTTGTAAGGTGCGCACAATTAGTTTTGTTTTTTAAATATGCAACGGAAAACAAAATATTGCGTTCGAAAATAAACAAAATAGAAATTAAATATCAAACTGTGTAAAATATTAGCAAATCTTACATTAAGTACGAGGGCTACAAAGCATGCAAGCTTTAACATTTACAATTTATTTAGAGTTTATTTAATAATGCTGTAAATAGCAGAGTAATTATTTTGCTTGAAAATCTTATAGAAAGAGAGAGATTATATTATCTTTGAGCTTATCAAAAGGAATGCTCATCAATTCGGCTTTCATTGTTTAATTATGCTCTCATTTTGATTAAAGGCTCGCTTTTTGTAGAAGTCGAAATGAGATAGATAGTTACATCATTTGTTCTCACAGCAGCACGAGTGCTGTGTCGGTCTATCGCACTTATTCTTTCACTAGATCAGGTTGTCAAAAATTATATTCGTGAGAGCAGCGTGAGCAATGCCAGCTGGTAAGTTGAATTCAGTTGACTATCACTCTCACTCTATTGGTGCATCAATGCAAGCATAGACTTTACATCTTGTGTGAGAGCGGCACGAATAGTGTCTACACCTAAGCTGCTCTATTCAGAATACGAACATGAGAGAGAATAAGTCACAGCTTCGACATACATTCGACTGAGCGCACATTCACTAACCAATCACAGCAAAGCTTTCTCGCGCTCTCACGCACCGACTCTCTCGATCGCGGCTGCTGCCGTGAGAGCAGCGGGAACCTCCGTTAAGGAGGTCATGAGCATGAGAGAGTGGGACAGCAGAGCTGTGTAATGTGCCAAGAGCAGCACGAATAGTGCAGACACCTAAGCTGATCAAATATAAAACTTAGAGAGAGCGAGAGAAACATTGTCGTTGAGTGGGTGCGTGTGTGTATGTTAGAAGACATCAACACGATTGAAACACTGATAAATAATTAATTAGAATGACTGCAAATGGAGATAAATTACACTGACTTAAAATTGAACTGAGTAAATTGAATAGAAAATACTAATTTTAAAAAATTAAGAAACATGTTCCATCAATCATGGGCTTTGATAATATATCTTTGCTAACAAGACTTTCAAGTTAAATGAGCTGGCAAATTAATTGTAACAAATAAAAGATGTTTTATACTTTTACTTAGGAGAACTTCAACAATTTACTGGAAACTGAGGGAACAATGGCACTTACCTTTGATTGGCGCTTATGGATACTTCCGTATGATCTTAACCATGTCAATTTAAATCAAATGGGATTTTGTTGTCGTTGTATTTTATTGTTGTTGTTGTTGTAGTTGATAGAATGCAAGTGTGAGCGAGTTTGTGTGTTTTTGTAGTTGTTAGTTGTGGCAGATGTGAAGAGTTTTGGCGAATTTGTAAGCAGCAAATGTATTATTGTTGTAGATGTTGTTGTAGTTGTTGTTGTTGTTGTTGTTACAGCGAGCAATTATTAATTGAAGCGGCATAGAAACAACAATATATTTGAATATATATATAGAGAATATACATGTGTCAGATAGACGGATGGAAAGAGAGGGATATTGAGAGCGAGTAGGCAAGCGAAATTAATTAAAAATGTTGCAGGCAATGCGTAAAAAACGTATATATAATGGTCATTTATTTAGTAGTTGTTGTTGTTGTCATTGTTGTTTGTGGTTGTTAATTAGTTTTAGATGTTTTTTTGTTGTTATTATTGTTGTGGTATTGTAATTAATGTTAGCATTTCATTTTGTTTGTTTATTTTATTAATGTTTTTTTGTTGTAATTGCATTATGTGAGTATTGATGAGCCATGGACGAGTTTGTTGTTGTGGTATATGTTGTAGTTGTTGTTGTTAAAGCATTTAACATTGATGCAATGGCCAAGTAAATTTGTTGTTCACACACAGAAATTGCATTCAAAAGCATTAAATAATTGAAAAAAGGGCGAAATAAAAAAGTAAGTAAAATACATAATTATTTTTTTTTATACATTTTCAACAATTTACATTCAATTTTTTTCTGCTGATTTTTTTCAGTATATTATTTGCGTAAAAAGCCATTTTTATTTTAAAGCCAAACATAAGCAAGTCCAAGTTGCGTACAGGGTGTCTGCGTAAAGTCAATTTATCTTTTTTCATTTTATAATTTAAGTTAAACTTTTTTCAGTAAATATTTGTCAAATACATATGTATATAAATGTGTACTTTACAACTCACAGAGCACCCTGTATGCAAACAAATTAAATAAAAAAGGAAATTGCAATACGCTGGCAAGAACTTATAATACGCATAAGCACAGGACAAAAGCTTAAAATCAGTAATTAAAACGAGCTGAAATTCAGCGGGAAAAAATAGAATATGCGACCTATTTAATGAGCCATTTGAACTGCATTCGATTACGGGGAAAATAGCGTGTAATTTGCTGGCCATAAATACACAAAATAAATTGTTAAGTCGGGGGCTTAGCGAGGCCAGAGAGGAAAAACGGGGCATGCTTCAAAGCTTCAATTCATTCATGTTCTTCATGCATCGGCAATGTATCAGTTGGAGAAGAAATTATACCAAATATTTTGAGAATATTTCGGATGTGGAAGGTTGAAAATTAAACTCATTAGAATATTCTGTTCTTGTTGTGGTGGTTGTTGTTGTTCTTGCTGTGGAATTCAGATTGTTCATAATGCCTAAAACTATGCTAGAGGGGGTGGTGGGGTGTTGAAGGGGGGTAGGGGTGGGCAAACTTGCATAACATGCCCGAAATGAGCGTTTGCTGTCATGTTGCGGCTATTGTTCAGACTGTTCTGCTTGCTGTTGTAGTTGTAGTTGAAGTTGTTGTGCTTGTTGTTGTACTCACATTTATCCTGACGCCGACGGCGACGGCATATGCAAATAATTATGCAACAAATAATGATGACGGCCAACAATAAGGCCAATATGGCGGCCACCAGAATAATGAGCGTCGTTTTGTCCCAGCGCTGCCACCAAGCCAATTGTTCTGCAAATAAAGAGAGAGAGAGAGAGAGAGAAAGAGAAAGAGCAGGGGAGGGGGGAGAGAAAAGAGATCAGCATTAATATATATGGCATATTTATGGTATATACTACAGTTCTTTGTAGCGCGAGCAAACTGAAAACAAAAACTTCTTGTCTGGGGGCGAAGGGTCAAAAAATACATGCAATTCTTTAGAACTGACAGTGCAGCTAAGCCCAGTGTCTGCCTACTTAGCCGCTTGGCTGACTGACTGACTGACTGACTGAGTGACTGAGTAAGTGAGTGCAGGCTGCTGCTGCAGTTGCTGCTTGTCAGGCAACTTTAATTTATCAACTTGTCACATGGTTTTGCCAGCAGCAGCAAATGCATTTCATGTTTTACTTACAGAACTTCCCTCGCATTTACCCCTGCCCACGCCCTTGTGCCCTGCTGCGGTCCTGTCACGCCCACGTAATGTGCCATTGTCTTATGGAGCAGCAGCTGGAGCTGCAGCTGGAGCTGGAGCAGCATCCTTCACGCGGTGCTCTCGTCTACTATTGTTTTCCATATTTGCTATAATTCAGCTGTTTATCATCCAAACAAATGAATTGTCTTTGCCAGCAGTACACACACACACACTGTCTCCCTCCCTACTCCTTCTCTCCCTCTGTCCCTGTCTGTCTGTGTGTGAATTGTGTGTATACTGCAGCCGCCTTTGTTCCGTGGTTGCGTTTATCTCTCTCGGCTTGTGGCTGTATTTGTTTTTGTGAGTGTATTCGCATATGTTATGAGCTATTCATTTTGGCATCGTGCGGATTCGCGTGTCAACAACATTTAGCAGTCAGCGACCACACGCCCCCTCCACTCCCCAACCGCGCCCCTGCTGCCACCGCCTATCTACTTCCCATCTTATGCAATTAAACAAGCGACAAATGAAAAATGGCGGCTTTTAGTTTTAGTGTCTGTCTGTCTGTCTGTCTGTCTGTGTGTGTGTGTGTGGGTATCTGCTTATGCGGATTAGCGTGAGGATGTGGCACAGCAGCATCATTTAATTTGTGTGGCAACTACTGCTGCTTAGTCAGCAGCCCCAACCTGCCTTATCATTTAAAGTGTGACAATTGTACTAATAGCGCCATCTAGTGTATAAGTTTGAAGCCAGAAATCTTTGACTGTACTGCACGCACTGCTCCCATCTCTGTCACACTCACATGCCGAAGTTCGATCTCTCACTGAAACACAGCTTCGCCATGAACTCGTGAGAGCAGCAGAGCTGACTCGCGCTATCACGCACTGACTCTCTTGATCGCGGCTGTTAAGCAGAACCTCACGTGAGAGAGTGAGATAACAGAGCTGTGCAAAGTGTCGCCTGCATAATTAAACGAGCTCTCACATGCCGAAGTGCGTTCTCTTACTCAAACACAGCTTCGTCAAGCATTCGGCTGTATGCACTCGTGAGAGCAGCAATAACTACGCACACTCAACGACCAATCACAACGCAAAGCTCTCTCGTGCTCTCACGCACTGACTCTCTTGATCGCGAGTGTTGCTGTAAGAGCAGCTCAAGCAGATAGCAACTTGGTGAACATCTGTTAAGCAGATAGAGTGAGACAGCAGAGCTGCGTCATCTTTTAACCACTTAAACGAGCCCACACAGAGTTCTTCAAATTCTTATATGAACATTTAAATAGATAATCAGCTTTAAAAATACTTATGCATGTGTGTGTGTTTTATTTATGTGTCCATATTTAAAATCTTTTCATAATTCAAAGAATTCATTTAATTCTGTTTTATTTTACCCAACCATTATGTAATAACTAAAGCTGCTTGCATTGATTGAGTTGAATTCAAGCATGCGTCTACTTACTTTTTGGTCGCACTATTTGAAGCATTTGCGAATCGTTAGTGAGGCATGAAAAGTTAAGTTAGCATTAAATTGTAAGCAAAAGTTAAGTGGGAAAGGGAGATAGAAATAAGCAAATAGAATTATTCAAATGCAGATGAAACGCACTCAGTGCAAAAGTCTAGCAACTTTTTCCATAATTCCACAATAATTGGGGGCAATGTCAACAACAGTTTCTCTCAGCAACAAAAAAAAAAGTGCAACGAAAATGAAAAGTGAACTTTTGTCGGCATTTACCTTGCCA
Source organism: Zaprionus camerounensis (assembly GCA_018904165.1). Lineage (NCBI taxonomy): Eukaryota > Metazoa > Arthropoda > Insecta > Diptera > Drosophilidae > Zaprionus > Zaprionus camerounensis. The sequence goes on along the minus strand of JAEIFS010000479.1, from coordinate 12,037,319 downwards.
CCAAATGAAAAGTGCTGAACCAGCTGTCAATATATAATAGAGATAGAAAACCAAACACAAAAATTACGTACAAATTAAAAATCAGTAATACAAGAAACACAAACAGGAATTGTGGTGAAGGCTCTTAGAATTTTTAAAGGATAAACAGACATTAAACGATTTAACGAATGACGTGAGCCCAGTTGGGGAAGGGGGGATAAGCAACGAAGGAAGCTCTAAAATCTAAAGTGGGCTATATAAAGAAAAAAATGTTGACGTCATCAGCTGTCAAATTTCAATTTCAATTTCGTTTCAATCAATGAAATGAAATAAAAAGTGGCTTAGTAAGTGGACACAGTAAAAACGTTGCTGCTGAAGGGGGGGAACGAGGGGACAGGCATTAAAATCGCGAATAGCGTTGGCTAAAAAAGGGAATTTGACGGCTTAAGCAGCTGAGGGAAGAAATCACAGCGCATAAAACCTGAAAAAGAAGAAGCTGAAGTCTCAACTGATTTTTCACGAAACGTAGCGTAAAAAAATAAAAGGGAAAAATCAATTTCCGTTGATTGTAATAAAACGTAGCGCATGTTAGAATAACAGGTAAGCCAGGGGAGATAGTGAGAAAGAGGGGAAGGGGAGGATACTGTAGAAGGATGCGATTTGGTTAGCTGGGAGCCACACAATTCCCTAATTGCCGCAGCCAGCAGACGTGGCCGCCATTTTAGCTTAAAGCGGAAGCAACTAGCCACCATTTTATGCAAAAAGCAAAAAGCGATAAAAAGGAAAAAATAAGGGAAAACAAAACACCGGAAAACGGAAACAGATGAAGCAAATATTGACTGTAATCAGCTTCCGTTGCCAGTTTCTCCTTCCCATTGTCTTTTTTTTTCTTGTTCTCTTTAGATATTTGAAGGCATCTTTTTGTACTCACCAGCAACTTCGATCTCACAGAATGCACCCGGGCCGGCGGTGTTATTAGCCACACAACGATAAGTCCTGGCGATGGCATAGTCCTCCTGCAGTATGTAGTAGCTCTTCTCCTCGTAGGCCTTCTTGTCGCCGCTGCCCAAGGACTCGACTGTTTCATTCTCGGCTTTAATTGACCATGAAAAATCGGCCTGTAAAGTGTTTCGAAAGAGGGAAAAAGAGAAATGGTAGGTGAGCTTGAGTTGAGTTTAAAACAACACACACACATACACAGACATACACACGCATACACACACATCTACACTCGCAAATGAAAAGCAGCAGCCTTTTGCACCTAGTGAAGTGCCGTGTCTACCACATGAGCTTCTGTTTCCATCCTTTTTGCAACCTTTTTCCGTTTGCCTTTGGCTTTCCAGTTTTCACTTTGCACTTTGGCAATTCTGGTATTTTTCTTTTGCTACGCTTTGAAATATTTCTTCAGAGTTTTGTTTTGGCATTTGCTGAGGTAGCTTTGAAGTTTCGGTTAATGGCCATTCAGGTGAACACGCCCAGTGCAGTAGATGAGAGGATGACAGCAGAGGAATGAGGAAACTGCATTTGAAGTGCTGCCACTTGGCTAATAGAAAAGTGATTTGTTTGCTCGACGGCCTAGTTGGTGTGTGCCTTTGCCCCAACCCCAGATGATGCAGTGTTTCTTCCAGACTAAGCTGATGAATATATCATGTATCTTGCCTGAATAGAAAGCCAATATAATACGTATCACAATGTGCAGCTAGTTGCCTTATTTATTTCCATATTTACAACAACAATCTTTCGATTTGTTTTGCTCAAAGTTCCTTAAACTTTCCACTTCAATTGCAATGGTAACATGTTCAATCTCATGTCCTTGCGTGCTCGCATAAACTCAATTGAGGCGCACCCGAGTTGAACTCGCATCAATCTCGCATCTGATTGCATGCTCGGTTATTAAATTTTAACTTTACGCCCGTTGAATAATTTCCAATCAAATAATTACGATCCAGCGACTTTCCACACACACACACACACAGTCGTTTCGCTGTGGCTGCCGCCTGTGCGTGGCCATAAATCTTCGCGCCAACCTGCTGGATACCCTTTTACCCCTCGTCTCTACCTCAGACTCTGCTCTACTCCTACTCCTACTTTTACCTTAATCGCCAGCACACTTTAACTCAAGTAACGGCAAAGCAAATGCAATTGGAAAAAGGTCATGGCGAGGGGGGAGGGGTTGAAGAGAAAGCGAGAGAATAAGAGAGAGCGAGAGGGAGGAATGGAGGCTCATATAAAAAATACTGCACTGATTTATGCGGCACGGCAAAAAGTGCGAACTCCAAACTGAAGTTGGGCGAATCGAGTTGGCAGTTTGGCTGCAACTGTAGCCGGCAGGAGATCCGCAGCCGGATCTGCGACCAACCCCTCTCCTGCACCACCCTCATCTTCCGTCTCCGGGCTGGCCAAAAGGTAAACTCATAAAATTGAAAATTCTTGCAGCTACCTGCATAAATAAAAAATGCAAAAAAAAGGAAAAACACAAACACAAGCAAGCCCCAGTTGGGTTGGCATCCGCTGCTGCTGCAGCAACTACCCTCCCCCTGCCCACCGCCCTCACCCTGCAGTATGCACCACAATTGAAATGCTATCGTTATTGCCATTTCGATGGCCTGCAAGGGCTGCAGAGACGTGTTTGGTATGTAGGGCCGACTAAAGTTGGCCATTGCTATGAGTGTGTGCACTACTAAGCTAAGGGTATGTCAAAGTTATTGGCGTGTTTGTCAGGCCTAAAAAGGGTATATAGTTAAAAGTTTAGAGTACTCTTTGTGCTATATAAGTTATTATGAATATCAAATCAAACCGGTTCTTTATCTGTTATAGTACATTTTTGAACTACTCCAAGGAATTACTCTGTTTCCCTTTAATATGCTTTCTAAACTGCATTTAATTGCAAACTACATATATATAGGGTATGTATATGGTATATATAAAAATATATATTAAATGTACCTATACTTCTCAATATATATATATATCTATACTCTTATATACCTTTCTATCTATAAAAATAAGCTCTTTTATAGAGCATCTAGAAATGTCATCAGTCTCATCGTTAGTCTTTGCTTTGTTTCCTTTTGTTTTCGTTTCTCGTTTTGCACAACTCGCACACGTTTTTTTCTCCTCTCCTTTCCGGACAACGCCCCGTTATGGCAACGCTAACGGTACTCACCTCGACAGGATTTCCGTATGCTGTGCAAATTAGTGTGTCCTGGTCATCGATCTCGCGCCTCTCAATTTCACAGCGTGGCGTGTCTGCCCAAGCGAAATGGAACAGAAATAAGAGAGAGAAGCAGAGAGAGAGAGAGAGGGAGAGAGAGAGAGGTGCAAATTAGCCTTAATAGAAAGAGGCAAAAGAAACGATGTGGATTCGTAAACGAATTGGATGCCCCCAACTTACATTGCACATCAATAACTGTTTCGGCTCTGCGATCTCCGTGCTTATTGAAGGCGCGACATCTGTAGATTCCGGTGTCATTGCGGTTGATGGGATCGTTGATAATCAACGTGTTGCCCCTCGTGAGAGTATTGTTTGGATACAGCCACTCGTACTGGGGTTCTGTGGAATGCAAGCACGTGAATGGAGCAGGTGACAAACAGAGTTGGCAATTCACTTACCCGGATTAGCCTGCGATTTGCATATGACGCGTCCCGGAATTTGATGCTCCTGCACATAGACAATGCTCTCCGACACGCTGATATCGTCGGGTGCATCTGGAATGGAACAGAAGGAGAAAGAGAGAAGCCCAGTGGGTGCGCACTGTCAGTAAGGGAGAAAGAAACACATCTGACACACGCATAAACTACTCACATTCAATGCTCAAGTAGGTGGTGCTGTTCACGGTCGGTCCCACCGCATTAGCCGTCGAGATGCACATGTATTTGGCATTATCCGATTCGATATCGAATTTCTTATTCGGAAAATTTGACATATTGAAGTGCTGTAATCGATTGGTAAACGAATGAAAATATTTGTCAGTGCAGGATGAATATGTCGAGAGAGTTAAGCACGGGAGCCAGAGAAAAAGACAGAGAGAGAGATTCGAAAGAGATAGAGATTTACAGTAGTCTCAGCTGTGTGCTGTATTGACGCTTTATTTATTTGTATTTCAAGTTATTATTTGCACTCCCCATTTGAGTAAAAGAAATATACGAGTGAAACGAATACTTATTTGAGACAAGGGAAAACAGTCGTGCCCAACAAACATATGGGCAGGGGATACTTCTGTCTTTTAAACGGTAAACATGTTAATAATGAGCTGATTGAGAATCTAACTTATTCTATAAGAAATTAAATTAAATAAAATTAAACTCAAACAAATTAAATAAATTTTAAATGTAACTTATTCTATAAGAAATTAAATAAAATGAAATTAAATTAAACTCAAACAAATTAAATAAATTTTAAATCGAACTTATTCTATAAGGAATTAAATTAAATTAAACTCAAACAAATTAAATAAATTTAAAATCGAACTTATTCTATAAGAAATTAAATAAAATGGAATTAAATTAAACTCAAACAAATTAAATAAATTGAAAATATAATTACCTTAAAATTTTGTAAACTTAAACTTATTGCTTAATTATTTTAAATTGAGTTTTTAAATAATTCTTTGTATATAATTCAGTCGACTGTTGTTAGTAGACTTTAAATTAATTAAATAAATATATAAAAAAATCTCGCTCATTTCATTAAGACTACATCTAACTAAATCTCTTCCTTTCTCTCTCCTTCTCTCTCGCCCGGCAATGATCTCGAGAGGGACAGTTACTCACCAGCACAGAGAGCATGCTCTCGAAGTCACCAGTGGCCGGGGAGGCATCCATGTACTTCTCCTTGACAAAGTAGCGCGTATCGTTCTTGTCAATGGGCAGGCCGTCCTTGTGCCAGGCGATCTCACAGCGTGGCACACACTCGATGCGGCAGGTTAGATTGAATTGGGAGACGGAGTGCAGCACACCCGTATAGGGTTGCATGTTCTTGATGAAAAATGGCGGAGCATGTACCTCCAAATTGACTGTGGCCATTACACCCTTGCCGCCCTCGTTGTAGGCATAGCACGAGTAGTTTGTACGGCTGTCAAGGCCCACCGGCTCGACGGTCCACTCCCTGGTGACAATGTCCTGCAGGGGACCACGACCGCCGCGCATCCAACGGTATCTGTTGGGTTGCGAGAGCGTTTGAGCCGAATACATGAATTTGCCCATTTTGCGATAGAGTGCAAAGCGTGGGGATGCCGAAGCGGATGCGGATGAGGTTCTTGATGTTGATGATGTTGATGTGGATGATGTTGATGTGGATGTGGTGAGTGAGTCGAATGAGTTGTCGTGCGAGTAGTCGAATGGCTGACCGCCCGTGTACAGGGTTAAGATTTGTGATTGTGGCGTGTAGGTGGTGAGCGTGAGCAATGTACAGAGGGAATGATTCAGATGCAAATCGATTAGGGCGTGCGTCTCTCTGCTGCTGATTGAGCCGGGCAGCCGCGAGAGGGAGGCTAAGGCCGATGTTATGTGTGTGGACTCAAGCAATTGTTGTTGTGGGGAGTGTTGCTGCTGTTGCTGTTGCTGCTGCTGTTGCTGTCTCAGTTCTTGCTGCTTTTGCAGCAGCAACGCTTCGATGGCAGCGTCTGCCTCATGCTGTTGCAGCGCTTGCACTGTGTAGAAGGCAATTTGTTGCTGTTCTTGTGTTGCATGCGTGTGGTGTGTGTTGTTGTTGTTGTTCTTGTGTTTGGCTACAGACCTATTCGATTCGGGGTAGCCCGGATCGTCCACGGAGCAGTAGAATATGACGCTCTTCTTCTTGATGGCAATCAGTGGGAAGTGCTCCAGCTTGGCAGGTCCAGGCTCGTAGTGCACCTGCAGGAAGAGAGAGAAAGAAAAAGAGAAGGGAAAGAGACCGTGAGTAGGTTAGTGAGAAAGAAAGAGAGGGCAGCTGGCTTACCATCAGCTCCTTGTCCTCGCTGCGTGGTCCCCAGCCGGCGGCGTTCTGGCCCTCGCAGGAATAATTGTAGAAGAAGCCGCGTCCAATGCTCTCCAGCAGCAGCTTGGTGGGTTCAATGTGGCACAGATCCTCCTGCCAGGGCAAGCAAGGGAATAGTAAAGGAAAGAGTGAGAGAGGGAGGGAGACATTACTTACCCTTCGCTCATCACAATCGGGCAGCTCCTTGAGCAGCGTGGAGTTGGCATACCAGCGCACCTTGGTCAGCACAGCGGGATTGCCGTCCAGTATGTTGCAGAACAGAGTCACATTGGATTCGTCGCTCTCCTTGACGGGTCCTTCGGGTATCATTTGCACCTCCACAATGGGCACATCTGCGATGGAAAGAAGTCATTGCAGTGGCTGGCCCTGACCACGTTTACTGCTGTACACTTACACTGCACATCAAGATCGATTTGCTGCTCGGAGACGCCTTGGCCGATGCTATTGGACAGGTGGCAGCTGTAGTTGCCAATGTCCTCCTTGTCTGTGGAACGTATAACCAGTGCCACATTCTCCGAGTTGCCACCCTGATAACGATCCGTATCGTTGACATTTACCACGTCCCCGTTGCGGTACCTGCAAGCGAGTGGAAGGTTGCCAAATTAGCTGCTGATTTGACTGACTAGAAAGCACACGTCGTTGCGTGGCATAATTTAAGGCGCTTTGTCTAGTTAGCTGCGCTTATTTATGATGCAACACGCCCACACGTGGGAGGGGAAGGGGCAGGGTTGCACGGGGCAGATCGACAGAGATGTGGGTGACTTTGTTGTTAGCTATTTAAAATTTATAGGCACGTTTCATTGTGTTTTGTTGTCGTAACAACTTGCACAATCCCACACACACACAGGGCAGGCAGAGAAGGACAAAGGGGGGTAGGGAGGTTGTCATTGAATCTCTGCTACTTTTCAGACCCTGCCAGAGACAAGGACTGCAAAATTATGTCAAATGTTCTTTGTGCTATGGCTTGCATTGCTTTACTTATTTACTGGGCTTGTTTATGCATTCTCTTCCAGCATGCTTTGCTTCCTCTCTCCCTTTCGTTCTCCATCTCTCTCTCCCTCTCTGCGTGCATAAGCTTCTTTTGCTAACTGTACTCAACTATCGTTCATTTTGCATTTGCATGTTTGACAAGCTTTTTGCTCGACATTCACAGTCTGTCAGAGGGGAATGGAAAGTGGGATTAGGGGAAGGTGGAGAGACTCTGCATGTCCGTCTGCTAGCTCAGACGGGTTTCAAAATCCACTTACGAATGCTCAACAATTGTCAGAGCAGGGGCCAGCACTAAGCCAGAGTGAGAGGGAAAGAGCGACTTGAACTTAAAGCTCCAGTTGAATTCATTTCAAGAAATTAAACTCTGCTCTGTTCCATGCAAAAAGTACAGTTATTTTTTATGTTTTTCATTGCATTAACTGCTTGATTTTTTTTCTGCAGTATTTTTTTGTAGTATTTTCCAGCAATTGTATATTCGAATTAAACAACAAACTTGACCACAGCTCAAAGTCAGCGGCAGCTTTTGTATGTTACCTTTTTTTACTGTCCGACATTAAAAACAAACGCAGACGCTCTCAAATACCAGGCATAATCAAACACACACACACACAGATATAGAGGGACCTTATACACATACACACACATACAATGACGCACTCACTCACTCACACACACACACACAACACACGTGCATATGCGACTCGGCGCAAAGCCAAACCACAGACAATGGAGACGCTGCCCAACTCGATTTATTATGCTCTTTCTCTTCGTCATTGTTATTTTTGTTGTTTTGGTTGTTGTTACTGGCATTTTTGTTGTTGTTGCTGTACTGCTGCTGCTGCTGTTGTTGTGCATTTCCCAGTGGCATTAAAACAATTTTACGCACACTTCTGTCTGGCGATAAAAGGGCGGCAGTTAAAAATAAAATTCACTCATCCACGTGTTCCGTGTCGCTCTTTGTGTGTGTGTGTGCCTGTGTGTGTATGCCTGTGTGAGTGTGTGTATGCCTGTATGAGTGTATGTGGGTGGAGTCTGTGCGAAATTAAAAAAGCATTGCATACTTTACAGCGCAAGGCGGCATAAATGGAAATTATATTGCCTTCAGCCGTGCATCGCACTGCAGTCTCAGTTGCATTTGCAGTCAGAATCGGAGGCAGCTCAATATAAATTTTAATTGATTTACAATAACAAAGAAACGACAACAAATGGCCAGCAAAGGCAACTGCAACTGGCAACAGGCTGGCCAGGGGAGGAGCGTAGGGCTTGACGTCTTAACGCATAAAAGCAATTTTCATGACTCGAACTGCGGCTTTCTCGCGCCCCTTTTCACCTTGATTGATATTACAGTTTTTACCGAAGTAATTTTCAGTGTTGCAGTCTCGTTAATTTAATGAGCGAAGGCGGGCACACTGCACGTTGTAAGCGACTTGTGTTGCATAAGTTCTGCACATCATCATCGCCGTCATCATCATCATCATCATCATTATCAGCAGCAGTGCCCAACGTCTTTGTGTAGTAAGCGCAATTAATTTTAATTATCGGCCCCGAAAAATGCCTTTTGGACAAGCTCCCCCCGCTCTTTTTCCCCTCTCTTTACCCTTCTCATTTCCACTTGCCAAAAGCTAACGAGATTCGCGTGTTCTAGCTGAAATTTCCGCTTTGGCCAGCTCCATCAGTGCCCACTGTGCGCTGCCCACTGCACACTGTATGCTGCCTGCAGCCTTCAACAACAATTTGTCCGGCCTGAAGTCTTGTGCGGAAATGTGCGTCCAGGCAAACCGGAAATGCTCTTAATGGCAAACGGAAAAAGTATTGAAATTATTTTTATACATCTCGCCGGCAGCAAAACAAAGTGCCTCCACCCCACACCTCCCTCCTTCCTCCAAACACAAGCAGCTCATTAATTTGCTGCGTCTCTCTTGCTAGGCATGTGTGTGAAGGAGTGTGTGTGTGTGTGGCAGGCAGACATTTTTAATTGGTTTGAAGAAAAGCCCTGCGGCTCCGCCTTTGTCGTCAACAAGCCAAGTAAAGTCAACTTTTTGTCTGAGGAAAATTTGTGGTTTATTGCGAGTCGCTTAAATAATTCAACAATTACAATTACTTTTGTGGTGATTTATAAATTATGTGCCACACAGCAAAGGGGGAGTGTGTACGTGTGTGGGTGTCTCCCTGTGTGTGTGGGTGGAGAGGGGGGGAAGTGTGTCTCTTTCATTCATTGAGGGTTTATTTGTTTTGCTGCCAAGCTGTAGCTGCTTTTAAGGGTTGCCAGCCCCATTGTTCCTTGCCAAGTAGACAAATAGCAAGTCCCCCTTTTCCCCCTTGCCCCCTCTTCAGTCTTGGCTGCCATTGTTGGCGGGCGCAACAAATTAAGATTAATTTTATGTAAATATTTCATGGAGGTGAACAGAGAAAACAATGCTGATTGCATCTACGTTAAGATCATTTTGCTAGATTGCAATTGAATTATATTACGTGCGAGAAGGCAAAGTTAATGGATCGTAGTATATACAGTGTTCTCTGTTCTATGCACCTATGTAAACAGTGTGTTCTGATTGTGGCAGATAGCTTTAATTAAGTTGAATACAATGAACAGTTGAAGCATGGCAAAGGAGTAAATGAACAGCCTTAGATGCACAGGTAAACCAATCAATGATATGTTTAGAATGGGCTTAGTAATGTATAAACATATGGAATACACTTTTCAATCACAATGATATGTTTAGAATCGGTGTAATAATGTTGGAACATGTTAAATACACTTTCCAATCATTTTGAAATGCATTTAAATACTCCAGAATCGAAATATTTCGCTGCTTCCTTTTGCTTCAGCTTTAAGTACTCCAAGCAAATTGGCAATTATGCTAAGGCGACTTTAAAATCCAATTAATATGCAATTTGCAGCTGCAGCAGAGGCAGCAACAGCAGCCAAACAATTCGCAGTCGCAAATGCTGCCCCCAAAATGCCACGAAATATGCCACGAATTGTGCCGGCAGGCAACTTGCGCTGTCTGAATTCTATGTGCAGCTTTTCACTCTTTAGCCACAAAACATGGTCAGCATATACACAAGCACACACATGCAAGCATACACAAACACACAGTGGGTTAGAGTAACAGATAGAGAGAGAAAGAAGATACGTAATGAAATGCCTGCTAAATAAATTTTCTGTGTCACTTTTGTGTGTGCATTTAATTTCTCAGCTTGCATTTGCCAGAGAAAGAGATGCAGACAGAGAGGGAGGGTAAGAAGAGAAAGAAGTCAGTTAGGGGTATGAGAAAAATGTGAAAACTAGAAGCATTGCAAAGGCTTGTAAAATGCAGCCACTTGACACAGAGGCAGCGCAACTGCGAGGGAAAGCAGGAGATAGAGCAAGAGAGCCATATAAAAGGAGACAGAGAGAGACACAGAGTGTGGATAAGTGAGCAAGAGAAAGAGAGAGAGAATTGTCTGCGTGCACCGTGTGTTGTTTGTTGCCATCTTCATTCATCATATTCGCGGGCTGCTGCTGCTGCTGCCTTTGTTGTCGTTGCCTAGTTAGCAATTTGCGTGGCGTTGACACTTTTGTTCCACAGGCAATGCACAGCCTGTAAGTGTAAAATGCAGTTTTAGTTTTCCTGGCACATTTCCTTAAATTTGCAGCCTAATTAAATGGCATTTGCAGAGTGTAGAAGAGTGCAACGAAGATTAACACAAGTGAATCTCCTGTTGCAAACTGAAGATAATCTCTATCAGAATGAGATTTGAACATCTGAACTTGTAAGTGCACACACACTCGTTAACTCACATACTCCCTTATTCCCCTCCCTCACATCCTACCCCACTCACTATAACCTGACAAATGAATGTGTTACGCATACGCCGCGTGGCCACAGCAGAGTCAGCGATATGTTGAAGAGAAGCGCACAAAATCAGTGAGTGGTTTTTCGCAACTGCAATTTGCATTTCGTAGGCCAGTCCAGTTATGTATCAGTCAGCGCGGCGAGAAACACTCATTGCCAGAGCCAGAATCCACAGAAAGCATTCACATCCGCATTCGCAGTCCGATTTGGCTACTTGCGTTGCTGGTTTCCATGCCAGCGATGATTTTGCATTATGTGCGCGCGTGTCGGTCGCGTGTCACAGTGCAGTTTTATGCGTGCGCATGCATGAGTGTGCGTGCACTGTGCGAAACAATTGATGACAATCAACTAAGGTAATTGGAAATGAGCAAAGCTCTTAGTGCTCTGAGTATTGAAAGCTTCTTTAAGCTTGGCAAAGAAAAGAGCTTAATGGAACTTAAGGCTTAACTTAAATACAGTCAGAGTGGAAGATTTTGTTGTAGTTGCAAAGCTTTATCAATATAGAAAGCTTGTTTCAAGCAGTTGAAAGGCGTTGCAAGGTTTCACAAGTTTGGTTCTAAACGAGCTTGAGCTGTGAAAGGCAATTAACATAGTCACATCAATATTGAAAGCTTCTTAAAACTCGACAGTAGAACAAGGCTTTCAACAACTTTAACAAACACAAGCCACTCCAAGGAGAAACAGTAAGTTTACTTTGTAAACAAGTATTATTAAGCTTATTCAAAGCAAGTTAAAGTTGTTTAAAGCTTTGACAACTATTAATTTGAAATAATCAAAGCTTTTGTGCTTTTGTGTATTCGAAGCTTGTTTAACTACAAAAGCAGATAGAAGCTTTAAGCAACTTTAACTATAGGAAAGACATCCAGAGAGAAACAATTAATTATAATTGAAAATTTATATAATTAATCTTATTAAAACAATTTGTTGAAAGCCTTTCTAAGATTGGTTTTACTTAACATAAATATGAAAGTTTTTTAAGTACGACAGCAGCTTAAAGCTTTGAGCAACTTTAACAAACAAATGCACCTACAGAATTGTTGTATTATGAGTAATTTATAGTAAGTAATTTATCTCATTTAAACCAATTGCAAGCTGTTCAAAGCTTTCGAAAGTTTAAATTCTGCTTGGACTCTTTCCTATGGTCTATTAATATCATTTAAAATTTTGTACTATCTAACACCTGTTTCCACTCACACTTTTCTTCCAGTGTTGTCAGTCCCATGCACTGGTCTATACCTTAAGCCCAGACAACAGCAACAACAACAACAGCAACAACAACTGGTTGAAACAACTGCAATTGCTGGTTACATTCCATTCGGCATTTGGCATTCGGATTCGCATTACCCGTTTGCGAGTTTGTTTTGATTTTCAGCAGATAAATTCAGTTCCGCTGAAGGGTGAACATGTGAGAGTGTATGTATGGGTGTGTGTGTGTGTGTCTCTGTGTGTAAACAGAGTGTTCACCTAGTGCACGCACTTGCTGTTCCTGTTGTTGTTCTGGTTGTTGCTGTCGTGTCTGTTGCGTAGCTTTCAACTGGCGTGTTGTCTATTTACTTTTGTATTTGTTTTTAATTAGATTTTTGTTTACTGTGGAAATTTTAGTTTAATTGAGTTCTGCTGCCGTCGCTGCCTCTGCCGCTGCGCGCCATATACCTGGCTTCAAAGTCACCCATAAACTGCCTGGGCTGCCGCAGGCCTAGCCACGCCCCTCGACTGGCGGAGCAGCACCTTTGCCAGGTGCCAAAGCAGCACAACAAAGCACGCGTCAGTTTTGGCCTCGAGCCTTGCCTACTCCCTCCCCATGTTGCCTCCCCCCTCTCACGTTCTCTCTGTCTCTCTCTTTTACTCGCTCTCTCCGTCTCTCATGCATGTGTGCGTATTTGTAGGGCGAATTTAAAAGCAATTTAAATTCGTTTTCGCTTTTGACTTTTGCATTTTTGGCCGCATTCTGTTGGCAACCCCCTCTCCCGCCCGCTCTCTCTTTATCTGTTTTTCCATGGGTTTTCAGTTTTCATTGCATTTCGTGTTAGTTTACCGATTCGAGCACTTACCAGACAACCTGCGTGAGGGAGGCAGGATTCGCCACATATTCACAATTGAGCAGCACAATTTCACTTGTGTTTCTCACCATTTCCGGTGGACTGACCTTGACCACAGGCGGATCTGTTTAAATTAATTGGTATATTTAATATATAGGGTATTTAAACTATTGTCTATCAGCCTCATCTACTTACACATCACTTCCAGTGTGAAGGCTGAGGCAATGGGCTTCTCACGATTAATTTGCAGCACAATATTCTCGGCCTGGCAGCGAAAGACGCGATCGTTCTCGAAACGTGTCGCATTGAAGATCAGCTCTGACTTTGTGTGGTAGGTACCATCAGGTTTTTCGAACTGTACACGATAAAGTTGTATATAAAAATCATGATAGCACTTGCAGCACATTAACTTACGGCCTTGGTGCGTATCTCTGTCAGATCATTCTCCTCGGGACTTATAATCGACGTTGTATTGTACCAGGTCAGGTTCACTGCAGGACGTGCGCCGTGTATCTATAATGCACAAATATATAATATATTAGCATTAATATATTTATTGTATTGTTAATAATATATAATAGAATATAGTCTTGTGTGTGTAGATTATAATCTCATTTATCTGGCCCTAAGAACTCTTATCAAACGCCAGAGATGCGGCTCAGCCTCATAGTCAGCTGGCAGGAATGTTTCAAGATAACTGCAAGACGTCAAACTTCTTACTTGATAGAGTGAACTCGAATATACTTCTACGTTCGTTCCATATTGCAATATCAAGTATTCCCAAACCATATATTGTAAACAATTTCTGACTATTCCGGCGTACGAGGCGTATGTGTAATATGCCTTACCTCGAGGCAGCAGGGGCAATAACTGCGCTCTGTGCAATCCCTATTAAATTTCCATTAGCTGGCAAGTGCATATATTCATATTTCCATTAGCGAACAATTTTCAGGCAACAATTTTTTTACCTTGGCTAAGGACAGGCACCGGGCTTGAGTGCGAGCAGCGAGCAGGTCGCAGTCAGTGCTAGGCAGTGAAAACAATTGCATAAAATTCCATTAAACATAATACGCAATCAATAGACAATTTTGCATAATTTCACAGTGCACACGGGGCAGGTCCTGAGTCCTCAAAGTGCTGCTAAACTGCAGCCAATTGAGCACTTTTCCATTAAAATGCAATGGAAAATGGCAAATGACGACGGCCAAAGGGCGCAGGATGTAGGACGGAGGCCCAGCTAAATGACAAGGCATTGTCGTAGACTTTGTGAAGGCTCAGGACGAGTGCTCGCCAGGAGCCACACACATGTCCTCATCGTGGACGAAAAATCGCAAAATAATTGACAGTTAATTATTGTCAATTACTCGGACAGGGACAGGAGTAGGAACAAAGACAACAAGGAGGCCAACTGGGACGATCAAGAACTACAGGACACTGAATAGTGCAGCACACTAACAGTCCAAGAAGTTACATAAATCAGTATAAAATTAATTTTAACTATAATACAAATAATTTTTGAATTATTTACATATTCTTTGAAGCTAAACTAAAGATATTTCCTTAAGCTTGTTGTTTCCTTAACTAGTTGAAGGAACAAAGCACCAGTAGACCGAGTAGACTAACAGATATCCCGTAGTGACACTATAATATCTATTATATATAATCTATATACTATAATCTATAAATATTTTAAGTGCATCTCATATTCGCACAGTTTCAAATCACACTTTGTTGCACTGTAATGTGCCTTTCCTCCCCCTCCCTTCAGCCAATACTTACGTCACATGTTAGCACCACTTTGTTGCCCTGCACCGTATGATGTTTCACTCCACTGATGTCTATGCTCGTAGGTCGCACTGTGGAGAGGTTAAAAAGAGAGAAAGAGAGAGAGAGAAAGAATGAGAATGAGACAGCAAATTGGGGTGGCTGTTAGGAAATTGCTTAAAATGCTTGACTTGTTGTAATTGGCTTTTGTCTGGCTATGTCTGCCTTTCTCTCTTCTGCAGTTGCTTCCCTCTCTACTACTTCGGCTTTTTGTATACTTTGGCCATAATATAAAACATTAATAATGGCAATTTGCATGCGGCCAAGAACTTTGCACAGCCCCCTCCCCTTCCCTCTTCACTCACTCAACCAACGCCCCCGAGGGAGAGTGTGGGCCATCAATCAATTGCTGTGCCCACTTTGTAAATGAAAAACTCAGCTTAGTTGTTCAGTTTTGTGTTACGTTTAATGACATTCATTAATTGCCCCAGCAAAAATGTCAAATCATTCGTCAATCGAAACGGATCGAAAAAAATATATGCAGGAAATGTTGCTCGATATTGTCGGCTTTTAATTAGAGAGCACAAGGCAAATGGGGAAAAAAAGAACGAAAAATGTATTTGCATGACTTTCGAAAAAGGCTCTCAAGCGCCTAAGGGTATGCTGCAAAGTGGCTGCGACAGCAATTGAGGTTGTTGTTGTTTCTGTAGCTATTGTTGTAATTAGAAAGGGTTAATGAACCCAAAACTTGTCAAAATGTCGCTTCAATATTCGTGTTTTACGGAAATTTATTACGCTTTTTAATTTATGTTGATTAAAGCAATGGAAAAAGTATTTTGGGATTGACAGGTTTTTGTTAACCTCCCTCAATTTGTCAATTGAAAAATAATTTCTTTAAATTGCCTGCAGGGAAGTTGCTTTAAATACTTAAGTATTATTTTCAATGGTTTTATATCTTTCATTTCTAAGATAAAAATAGACATTAGCTGCAGTATATAACACTACTCGTTTTTACTATAACTTTTATTGCCCCACTAACGTTTTACTAATCCCTGTTTGGCCGGGGATATTATCTACTTGCTGCACACTCTGTGATATTTTATGTTTTTCAGTGAGTTAAAAACAAACTCGTAAAACGAACCCTTTTCCTCTAAGTCATATAACTAAGCACACCTACATAAATAAGTCGTATTCCCGACCCAATCTATCTATCCATAACTGACTGCGTTTTACGAGCCAGCCCGTTGAGTCATGGAGAGCATTTACCGTGACGATGACGATGACTCACCTTGCAAATCGACACTAAATTTGGTAACAATTGCATTCTTAATGGCCGCCGATTCGACACGACATTCAATATCCGATGCGAGATCCTCACGCGACAAAGGCCAATCCAGTTCGAGGGTCGACGTAAACAAGCCGTCGTTCAGGTCATGAGTGGGCGAATCTGTGCAAAAGTCGAAAGGAGAAGTTATTAAAATGGTTTAAGGGGGTGCGGAATAAAAGAAAGATATTTCCTAATATTAATATTGTGTTTTCTCAGGTACTACCCGTCTAATTGCAAGCAATTATGATAGGCAAATGTTTTTGAGACCAAAATAAACAAAATTCAAAAATTCCGCATGGCCTCAGAAAGGAGAAAAAAATGGGGTAAACGAAAAAAGGGTTTGCCAACCACAGACCGAGGCCAATTAGAGGTCAACGGAAATGCCCCAACATGAAGCAGAAAATAAAGTAAATGTTGTTGGCGCCTTGTAGCTTTTGTTGGGATTTTCCGGGTATAAAAAATCACTTTAAGTGCTTTTCAAGGCCACAGCGCTGGGGAAAAGGTAAAGCTGAAATATTTCTAAAATATTTCCCGTGCTTGGTTTAAATTCTGTTTTGGCTAATGTAATGGACGCTTTGGCTTTGCGGAATAGAAATCAATTAATTTCGCCACGGGTCGTCGTGGCTGGGCAGGGCTTGTGGGGCTTCAGTTGGGGTGGCTCTTAAAAATTTAATGAAAATCGCCTCTAAGTTTATTTTTATGCCTCACAATAAAAGCGCATAACATTTTATAGCGTGCTGTGGGCGCGCGCTCGGCCATTTGCCTATGCCGAGCGCAAAAACTGACACTGATAAGCAGCCCAAAATCCTTTCCGGAACCTGAGCTCCTGAGCTGCAGGACCAAGACCAGCACCAGGACGTGGCTTTATGACCCGGCTCTCGTCAGTCACTGCGTAAACTTTGTGGCGCATCGTAAATTCGTTTGCCCCGTCCCCGAAACTTTGGCTTATGCATCAAATTGGCTGCTTAGCCACATCTCCCTCTGGCGCTGCCCCTAAATTCCCACTAGCCGCTGCGCTCTAACTCGCTTTGAGGGAATCAATAAACACGCTTCGGCAGTTTTTATGACTGCCGCACGCAACAACCTTTATGCGCTCACTTGCCCACCTCTCTATGTAATACTCACATGTTGCCAGGCGCTTGTTGCCGCGCCACCAGCCCACGTCCGGTTGGGGGCGTGTGTTCTTCACCGTGCAGGTCGCCTTGAGGCTTTGACGCTCCTGCATCGGTCCCACGATGCTGCCGTTCTCGATGCGGTCGCCCTTTGCGTCCAAAATCACAACCTCTGTGGGTGGCACTGCACGTCCGTCCCAATTTCCAACGACATATCGGTTAAATGTGTGTATGTGGGTGTGTGTGTGTGTGAGTTGAGTTGTTTATGTTGGTGTGTGTGCGCGTAGTTCAATTTTTTTCATATGTTTTTTCGTTCATTTTTACGATTTTTTCGGGAGGTAAAAATGTTGAATTTGTATGTTTTAATAAATCATATTTGATTTTGCATGTATGTAAAATATTATTAGCATAAATTGAAAATATAATTATAAATATCGAATAGAAATTATCGAGAGCAATAAGAGGAAATTAATAGCATGAAAAACGATATAGATAATGAGCTTAAAATCAAAGTAAATCAAGCGATGAAATGAAAATAGAATGAGATTTTCTAGTCACAAGTTCCCTTTAAGCCATTAGCATATAGCAAACTGAATAGGTCAACTTAAGAAGTCAACTTGTGACTGTAGGAATAAATTGATTCAGAAATTAAAAAACAAAATTCACATAATAATAAGTAATTTCAGAAGGTAAACCAACACCACATCATTCTCATTCTGATAAATTAAAACGTCAATTCAGTCATTCAACTAAATCGGAAATTATAAATGAAGTTATTAAAAATAGGTTTTTATTTAAGAATTTAAATTTACCAAGGTTTTCTACGTTTCGTTTGCGCAGTTTTTATTCATAGCCAAAAACGTTTTGTTGTTTGTTTTTTGGTTGCCATATTTGGGTATTTATTTTTTTGCATTTTTTTGAAATCAAATTTAATTTAAAGCGTTTTTTGGAGTTTAAATTGTTTTTAGGTTGGGTTTCACATCGGGGTTTGGGTTTAGTTTTCAGGTTTAGAGTTGTTTTTTTTTTGTGTGAGGTACACAGTTCGATACGTATAGAGAAACAATTTTGTTGTTGAGTGCACACGTTTTGTGGGTGACGTGTGCGGGAAAGTGGGCGATTGTGAACAGAGTAGGCGTGGCATGGTGTTTGATTTGGTTTCGTTTCATGTCATGTGTTTTTTTGGGTTTTTCGTTTGGGGTTTTCATGTATTTTTTTTTGTTAGTTTGTTTTTAGTTTTGGTGGAACGAATTGTTGTTTGAGTTTTTGATAGCAATGCATATATATATGTATATATGTTATATAGAGAATTTCCATGTCGATGTGGACGAGCGTTTTTCAATTTTTTGTCGGTATTTTTTTTTTGGTTTTTTTTTATGGGACAATCAGTTAAGAGAAAATATTTGCATGAGTTTTGACACGTTCAAATGTTATGATAAAAGAGCACTTTGATATATAGAACGATATAGTACATGGAGAGATATAAAATTGTTCTTGTTGTTGTTGTATTTTTACAGTTATGAATTTATATCTAGGGTAAGGTATGTAATGCGTGTAAAGGCAGGCAGCAAAAGGCATTCCAGAAATATTTATATAGATTTTTATTCATTTGCAACGAAATAAAATCAACGTGAAAATGCAATCGATTCGGCAGTTAGATCAACGAGTTTTTGGCTTTTGAATTGTAAATTGCTGTAAGAGGGTTAAGAGCCAAATTGCAATCGAGAATTTCCATAGAGATTTTGGCAATCTAAATCCAAAGTGTTGAATGGAATCCGGCACAGGTGCAGGCAGTTCTTTTGATGCTCGGAAATAGGACGATTAAGAGTCAGCCTGTGTTGAATGTTTAGCTATCCATCGATTGCATTTTCCGTTCAATTTAAAAATTAAATACATTGCTCTTCTTGGGACATTCACAGTAAGCATTAAACAAATCATTTCATTTCGACTTGATACGATCCTCATTAACATCATCATGCAACATCCTCGTAGAGTTATCTTTTGTTTTCTTCCTTTCGTTTTTGGGTTAGTTGGCAATATCCATGCAAAGAGGTACAACCTCGTTTCGTATTTTTTATTGGTTAGTTTAGCGGTTAGTTGTTTATTTAAGCAAACGAAATACGAAAAGATTTTACATGATACATCAACGAAAAAAGTTCAAAAACCTCAACGAAATAAGCGCAAATCATAAGAAGTTGTAAAGCGATTATTATTGAATTGGTTTCTTGTTTTCTTCAATTTGTATGACATGCAAAAAGAGTGGAGTATCGGGGCACGATTGGGTAACTTACCTAAGACTGTCAGTTCGACACGATAGCCATTGAAGTTATCACACGTTTCTTCTGGTATAAAAAATGTTGTATCACATAGATAGATATCCTCATCAGATATTCTCAAGTCCTTAATAACTAATCTGTACGGATTCTGCTCAACAGTAACTCTTTAAGGTTGAAAAGGAAGGCAAAGTGCAATGTTGTGAGTGATTTAGGAGTATATTATAGTCAAAGTATGACTCTTTTATAATGTTATCTCTACTCTTTACTTACCTATTTTTAAATTCATCGTTCACGCTCGTGACATTACTATCGCCCAGCAGCATGGCAGCGATGCGATCATCGCCCTTGAACCAGTTTAGCGAGTGCAGTTTCCCGCACTTATCCTCATTCACCGGGCAGGGTAGGACGACATTTTTGTTCTCATGCTCCTGGATCGAGAGATCTATAAGAGGCGAAAAGTAAACAAGAATTTCCAAATTAATTTCCATGTTAAGCGAGGCTGCAAAAGTGCAGCACAAAGGGCAAAGGGAATAGGCAAGAAGGTCACACACACACACACTCTGCAGGGCTATTCAAATGAATGTGTTGGGTTTGGAGGGAGGGGGGCGGAGGTCAGCCCGCAGCCATATGAATAAAGCGGCTATTCAAACGCTGTTGTGTGTGTGTGTTCAGTATCATAAATTCAAAAGAACGACACTTTTTGCAGAACACCCTGAACACCTTGCAGACACACAACGTTTCTTTCTGTTGCTGCTTCTTTTCTCTTCTTCATTCTCCTTCTTTTTGTGTATATGTGTGTGTGTGGGTGTGTGTGGGTTGCCATAGAAATCTGCAGCTGCCGTTGAAATGAACAGAAATGATTCAATTTGCATGGCAACCAGTGTTAGCCAGTGTTAGCCCGTGTTAGCCAGTGCTAGCAATGCAAATTGAAAATGGAAAATTGGAAATTAAAGTGGCCTTAAGAGCACTGTGGTTCCTCTCTCTCTCTCTCTCTCTCTCACTCTCTGCGTAAGCCTTTAAGTAGGCTATAAATATATTCGCCCTCTTCTCTGGCTGCCGTTTTTGGATTGTAACCTCAAATGTTTACATTATGGCTCAACATATTTTCCGTTTACATTTTCTTTTCGTTTTTCGCTTCTCACTTTTCGTCTCTCTCTGCAATTTGTTTATATTTTAGCATTGATTTATTTATGGGCTTGGCGCCATTTACGTTTGTTGTTCGTGCCCACAAATTATGCAAAGCAAATATGTATTTTGATTTCAGAGGCAGAGACTGGACAAAAGGGGAGGTAGGAAAGGGAATTAGGGACGGAGGAATAGTATCTATTATCTGGAATTAAATTGAGTCTCTTAGTTTGTTTTCTGGCGAATCTATTTGAGTGCGACTTTAATTGTTTGCTGAGAACTCTTTCGGTCAGTTATTTCTGCAATTTGCCTATGTAAATATCATATACAAACACATACACATACATATGTATCTGTATTGGTGTGAGGTTTATCTAAATAGACAAATCGATCAGATTAGAGCCGAGCCTTCTTTCCTTTCGAACTCTGTGTAAAATATGCTTGTAAATCCCGCATAAATATCACAAGGAATAGTTTTACCAGCACACACCCACATACACACACACACATACACTCGCAATTACACACGCTTGAAATGCATGAAAAAATACAATTTACTTATCGGCCTAAAAGCCTATAACATAATTTGAAATTTACGCTCCATTTAGTGCGGTTGCTCTGCGTGATTGAGTGTGTGTGTGTGTGTGTCTGTGTGTGCGAGAGTGTGTGTCCGATAAGATATCATTTATTTCGCACGTTTGTCAGAGGGTCTCAGCTCGGAAAACTAACTTGTCCGGCTTGAGCCACGACTCAGCTTGTGCCATAACCGACAATCAGTTTCGTCTGGACTATCTGTCTCTCCCTTTCTCCCCCCTCCTTCTATCTGTTCAGCTGTCTGTCTCTCTGTCTGTCCATCCGTCTGTCGGTCTATTTCTTTTGCCACTGCCTTCCTTTGGCTCTTTCCACAAATTTCCTGCACTGTGGCATATTAGATTAGGCGCCCAGTCGTTCCACGCTCCACGCGTCTCGTTTCTCTTTTTCCGCATCTCTCTCCTTTCTTCCTCACTCTCCCACTCTCTCTCTCTCTCTCTCTCTTAGTCGTCTGGCGAAACAGCAGCTTCTCTCAATTTATTTTCTCTGTGTTTTTTTCTGTTTTTCAATTTTTCTATTTGGTTTGCTGGTTAGGTTTTTGGATCTGCTTCTCCGGGCAATTTTTTTCTTTCCTGGTTTCTTTCATTTTGTTTTTTATTCGTTTTCTTCTTCTTTCTTTGCCTGGTACACTTCCTTTTCCGTTTGCTGAAGCTGCCTTCAGTGCTTATAAAATTCAAACAGACATGTGAAATATTCAATTTCTCAACTAGCAAATCCTGCCCAGCCCCGTCCCTCCCGCTGCGCACCATAATGCGTCGTATGTTGTGCTGAATTAGCCGTGCCAAATGCGTCGCCCGACTTGCTTGGCTGCCTTGGAGCAGCAACTGCAGTAGGAGGCGGAGAAGGAGCAGGAGATGAAGCAGGAGCAGGAGCAGGAACAAGTGATGGAGAACGAGCTGGCATTAAATGGGGAGCCTTGTCTGGGCCAAGGTGATGCGGGCTATCGTTGAAACTAGTCGCAACCTTTGTTTGCCTGTTGGCAAAAGGGTTAGATCGGGAATTGAACTTAAATGGCTGCCAAGGGTAGATAGGGTTGAGGTGAAGATTAAGGGGAAGAGTGCAAGGGTTATTTCAGTTTGTTTCATATTTAAATCTTACTTGGTAACTGGTATACAAATTCATAAATATTATTCTATTACATATTATAAAATATCTTAGAATTAAAGCTCTATGTATACACAGAGCAACTGTGACCTGAATTGTTTATCGATTTCCTTGCCCGTGTCTCTTTCAATTCCCCTTAGTTTACGGTAATTCAATTTGCTCTCTTCAGACACTTCACCCACACATTCAGATCTATCGACAATCTATGGCCATGCCTGACAATAGTCAAATTAGTGACTCAATGAATGCATGACAGCACAGCACCCAGTCCCGATTCCCAACTCCCCCCATAACCCATTCCTCAACTCATAACACAGGCAACTTCTATGGGAATTCACATTATAGAAGGTAAAGATCAGGGAGGTCCTTCGGCAGCTGCTCTGCAAAAGTTTTTGGCCACACAAATGTCTCTGTTGAAGGGAGGAAAATTTCGCCACAGCTTTTATATAATTGTTCATAAATCCCATTTGGTCTCATTTTACCCCTCTCTCTTCCCACTTCCCCTACCCAGTTTCCATTCAATTCAAAAGTTTTGCTCGCACTTTGCAGAATTTATCACCTCATTTTTCCACATTTCGACTAATTTGTACCACAAATCTCTCTGGCTACACCTGCAGTCAGCCAGGCGAGTGTCAAATATTATGGCCACGCCCTCAGGCGCCCACGCCCATCCCCACTTGTCTGTCCCTTGCATCCCATTCGAAGCGAGTCTGTCATACAAAAGATTGTTAGCAATCAACTCAAGCACCAAACTTTGATTTGTATGACCATAAATCGCACTTCATTTTTGATTCAACCACCCGGCTACAGCCCCTTCCCTCTCCCTGCCCTCTGCCTCCGCTTCCATCCGTTTCCGGCAACCACTACACACAGTTTTGTGGTTGTCTGTTCATAAATTTGTGCCCCTACGAACTTGGCAAAAACTTTTCCCCATCCAAGAATAGGCAGTGTGAGCAGCAAGGAAGAAGAAAGGAGAAAGAGAGAGAGAGAGTGAGAGGAGGAGGAAGGTGAAGAGTGAATTGAAGTAGGGTGTAGCAACCCCAAGCCTGCCTTAAGCCTTTGGCAAACAGTTTTCTTATCTGCCTCGTGTGTGTGTCTGGTTTGTCCCCTTCACCTTTTCTGTCCTTCCTCGCTTTTTGTATGGTGTGTAAACGTCTTTAGCTTGGCTTTTATAATTCTATTTCCGTTTCCTGCACTAGTGGGCAAAAAAAGAGACAGAGAAAAGAACTTTTTGCTTGGCTTGCTCATATATTTTCAACATCTTTTTACCATGTCGACCATTTCCTTCGTCCTTTCTCTGTGTGGCTGCAAATCAAACTTTTCCACATTTCGTTGTGTGCTGTGTCTGCTACTGTGTGTGTGCGTGTGTGAACAAGTCTGGCTGCTGCCATCATCATTGTCATCATCACCATTGGAGCTGCCCAGTAGCACTGTCCGTCGCTGTCCCTATTCCTGTTCCAGTCCGTTCTTCCTCCTGCCCGGCTGCTTCAAATCGTAGCATACTTTTGTGCGCCAACGCTTTGACATTGAATTTGTGTGTCATTTAGCGTTCGCCTGCGTGTGTATGTGTGACGTGTTTAGAACTTGCTTGGGCTACCTCCGAACAATCGTTGGCCCCTTTCCCGTTCTTCCCATTCTCCAAATGCTTCTCCTGCTCTGTCAACAGCCCGCATAATTCAGCATCAACTGCCTGACAGAGACACATTCTCGGTCCTCTTCAGTATGTGTGTGTGTGTGTGAGGGTGTGCATGCGTGCGTGTCTTTGTGCGTGTTTGTCTAAGTATGTGTGGCTTGCATTTTGCGGTCGCTCACTGTTTATCTATGTCTGTCGCCATCCTTGAAGAGCTTCCAGTTTCGACTGTCTTCGCTCTGCCTTGCCTTGAATAGCTGCACACACTCACACACACACACACACACAGCAGTCATACATGAGTCTTCACATCGTTGAGCTTTAAGTGGTAATTGATATTACTATGCAAGAATATTTTAAAGTAAGAGTAGAAGCTGTGCAAGCAAGGAAACTACTCTATAATTTGTCTGGTATTTCGTATTGCCTTAATCAGTGTAGTGTAGTGTATTTGGTGTAGTACAGTGTACTGGGAATGGCAGTCAACTTGCCAGGTTTTAGCTGTGCCATTAAAATTGATGACTTCTTTTCGAGCATTTGCCAAATTTGACTGAGGCAATCGCCGTGAAGTGCGCAATAAAAGTGCAGCTAGGTGAACTACGCATAAAAGTTTAATTTCTAATAATAATATTTTATGACAACCACCCCAAGACAAGTACACGCACAGCGAGACAGTGAACTCAGAGAGACTGAGTGCCCGAGGGGAGGCAAAGAGAGAGAGAGAGAGAAAGAGAGGGGGAGATGAGGGTAGGGAAACCAATTAGAGCAGCAACAAGCAGCACACACAAAATGCATAAACGATTTTAATGGTCAATTTCGGCCACTTCCAGAGAGAAGTGTGTACTGCTGCTGGCGGGTCAAAGGCCAGCTCTGTGAGGGTGCCGCTCTGGGTACAGACTTCGTCTGGTGCTACTGTTGTGTCTGTGTTGCGAGAGGCAGAATTCAATTTGGCCGCTTGGCCGCTTGCTATTGCCTCATAATTAAATCTTGGCTAGCTGCATGTCCCAGTCATTAAAGTAATATGTTGTCGGCTAATTACGCACACACACACACACACACGCATACAGAGGCATACTCATAGCTCAATTGCACGAGCGAGAAGCGTAGTTTTTTGTTGATTTTTGACCTCAGTTGCAGCTGCTGCAGCTGTCGCACGTTTAATGTAATTAAAAACAACTAAGAAAGGGTATCAACAACGCTTTATAATACTATAGTGCTCAGAGCATACGAAACTGCCAGCCCCCCCCTGTCGAGGGTAGTGTATAGTCGTGGCAGCTGCAACTGTTGCTCTTTAATTAATGGCAAATTAAAGGAAATTTATGAATGCGCAAGTCCCTTTAAGAGTTGAAAGTGAGATGGAGGGAGCGAGGCATGAAGGGAGTAGAGAAAGGAAGAGGGAAAGAGAGTAAGAGATAGAGATGGAGTGAAATGAAGAGAACTTAAGAGAAAGAGAGGACTTTTCTCTCATATTCTCGATTTTTTCTCTGTTTTGTGTAATTCATTTTGCACTCCTTGTGACTGTTCGTGTGTGTGCCTGTGTGTGTGTGTGAGTACTGTGTGTGTGTGTGTGGGTTTTTGTGAGGGCGTCTGCCTTGCTGCTTTTTCTGTGCATTAATTCCATTAAAAGCGCTTCGATAACATGTTTCACGCTTCGGCGCTTCCATCGCGTCGGCCCCTAAAAATATGCAATACAAACAATTTTTCATGCCGTGCTACCTCCCCCTGCCCATCTTCCCTCAGCGCAGCGCATAGCAATTCCTCTTCCAGTTCTTGTTTTTTTATTTTTATTCCTGCTACTCAGCATTCACGTGCCTAGCACGTTGCATGCCACATCCCACCCAGTTTGCATGGATTTTTATATAGCTGTAGCTGGCACTGCATGTGTGTGTGTGTGTGTATGTGGTGTATTGCTTATCGCTTCATATGTTATGTATAATAACATCACCTTCATCTGCTATTCATAGCATGTTCATCAATCAATTAATCGATACGCGCGCACAGCTCGATTCGCAATGCCAGCAACAAATGGCAAGATGGGGAGGAGCATGTGGTAGCAGAAAGAGAGAGAAGCTGAGCACAGCTGAGGACTCAGTAAGAGGTGTTATTGTATACCATATATATTAATAAATTAATTTATTAATTTATAAGCTTGACAAATGATTTTTGAGGAGAAGATGAGCAAAATAAGTGAAGATCATTAACAATTTTGAAGGAATTTCCCACAGTTCAAGTAAATCTGTATATATTTATTATTATATTTATTATTTAGTATAATTAGTATAATTATTATTAATTTATTTATTTTTTGTTATTTTGGTATATTTTGTATATATTTTGTGTATATTTTTAGAAGAGGAAATATTCCCAGCCTTAAAGCCCTCAATTTATTATATATTTTGCCATTTCTTTTTGTTATTCTCTTTCTCTATTTACTTCTTCTTTGAGATGTTTAGCAATTTGTGTGTTTCCATTGTGTTTTCGAGATTTTCTTGGCAACTTCAACAAGCAATTAAGCTGTGCACAGTCGCTACTAAAAGTTATGGCTCTTGCTGTCCGGCAAGCAGCTTCACAAAATATGTTCAAATATGAAAAGAAAGAAATTTCTTGGCTCAAAAGTCGAGCAATGCAAATGTTCAGGGTGTGGGGAGGGACAGACACAAACAATGTCAATGCGGCTGCTAAGCGTTCCCCATGGCACAATTAAGTGGAACAGAAAGAGAGAGAGAGAATGAAAGAGAGGGAGAGTGGACAGTCGCAACTCAAGCAGAGGACACTTCTCTGGGGAGACACCTTTATGAAGTTTGGAGCCAGACAGAATAAAACACAGCACACAAACACAACTAACGATAAGCGCTATGATTATGGCTTCTGTGGCAGATAGTCGAGTGTAAGAGAGAGATGGAGAGAGACAGAGAGAGCGAGGGAGGGAGGCAGGTCGTGTGGTAGCGGGAGTCATTTGTTTCTCACCTTGGCACACACTTTTTGTGTGTGTGGCACGCCCCATTGCCAGTTGCCAGCTCAATTGTCCATCAAGTAGACTGCTTGCTACCTTCTACCTGTCCTGCTCTCCCCCTCTCTCACTCTCTCTCTCTCCGTGTCCGTCTCTGGCTCTGTTGTTTTTTGCTGTGCTAATGACACATGTGTCTTGGACTCGAACCTGCACTTGGACTTGTTCGTTCTGTCGTTGCATACTTTAAGGCGCTTAACACGTCTGGCCCGCATTTCTTTTGGGGCCACGCGCTGTCCGTCAACTTCTGTCCGTCTCTCTCTTTTACCTTTTGCAGTTAGTTCTTGTTCACTAAGCTTAAACGTGCTTTGCTTTTGATAGCGCTGATTACAACACTCACACACAGACACACACACAGACACACAGAGGTACACAAACACAGGCAGACACACCAGGCAGTGGAATGAGCAATTGTAAATCGATCCATGCCAACTGCACAATCCACTGAGATTCAGACGCAGTCGCCACTATCGCCAGCGTGTCTGTCTGACTGAGCAGGTTGAGTGAACTCAGTTTTTGAAATATTAAATTGGATTTTTCTTATGGAAGGCTTTAAGCTGGGAACTGAGTATTGTATTTTCATCATATTTCAGTTAGATTTTGCAGTTATTTAAGAACTTTAACTTGACTCATGATGAAGTGCAGCTCTCTGTAATAGCTTGTCAGGCAAATAAGTGGAGGGGATACCCTACCAAGTTGCCTCCATCTAATGAGAGGCATCTGTTGGGTCCCTTCTCTAACTCCCCCTCCCTTTTTACCATCCCCTCTCTCTCCGCAACCCTGCCATCAACAGCTGTTGCCTCGTTATGTCCTGTAGTGCGCGTAAAGTGCTGGCCATGAAACCCTTTTTGTGGCCAGCTTAGCAAACCGAGTGTGAACACACACACACACACACACACACATATATATATATATGTATTCAACTAAGTCCTTTCCATGCTAACGATGAGGATATCGAGTAATCCCCGGCAGAAACTTATAGTTGCTTTTTAGGCCTTTTAAATTATGCAAACTGCTTGTGTCGCACACTCTCGCACACATGTCGCTGCCCAGCAGCATAGAAAATATCTTATTACCGGCACTTAAGAGGCAGCACTAAATTCGAATGCGAAAAATACCAGAGAGAGTAGACAAGAGAGGGAGAGTGGGAGTGGGAGTGCGGGGGAGGGCCAGAATGGGACTCGCCTGAAACCATAATTTAATTTAATTACAGCCAGCAGCAGCAGTTGCTAAGCAGTGGTTCAATAAAGTCGTCAGCTAGCAACCCAGTACTCTTCCCCTGCGTCTGTTCCTTCATCTTCCCCTCGTTGCTGGCCCCTGCCTTCCTTTCCCTTCCTCCCTTCCCTAACTAAACTTGTCCCCATTGTATGCATGTGACCAAAAATGATTTTGTTTTGCTGCTGTGGGCGCAGGCACTTGTTCCAAATGAATGTGGTTTGCTTGGCTACAGCCACGCTTACAGGGAGGAGGGGGGAGTATACAGTCCGCCCTTCCCCACACACATACACATACACATACAATGTCAAAGTCACACAGGCATTCATAATAAACTGCCGCAAATCTCAGACATGCAAACAATTTTGAAATTTGCCCGTAAAGTGCATGACCCTCAAATGTCCTTAAGCTGTCACAAATAAGTGTCAAAAGTGGGCAGATGCCAAGCCCCCACCCATCCCCCCATTCCACTCTCCCTTAGCAACAACAACAATAACAACGAGAGCAAATAATAAAAATGAAAATGAAAGAAAATAAAGTAAAACATAAACACAAATTTTTATATTGTTCCGTTTTTCATCTCCTGAAAGAAAAAAACGCACGTCAGACTGAGAAGGGGATGCTGAGGGGGTGCGCCAGGGAGGGCTGCTGGTACCGTTGGCATGTCCTTTAAGTGGCCGTTTCGTCTGCTGGCCACGCGCTGCCTACGAAATGGCCGCCATATTGAAATTATGTGAACGCCTGTCGAGCGAGCACACCGGAAACTGCGTGGCGGCATTTCAGTGTGTGTGTGTGTTTTTTTTCTACCCCTCCTCCCCCTTCTGTTGTTGTTCGTATTCCCCCATGGCCAGCACCTGCTGTGCCCCGCTTCCTGCAGCACTGTCTGGCGCCCAGCTGGAGCTCCACTTCATTTGCATTCATTCCGTTTGCATATTTTTAGAGTGTGCTCGCTGAGCTTGTTTATCAAAAATTAAAGGTTAATTTTGCCCCTCTCTTCCCCTCTCTCTCTTCTTATCCCTTCTCTCACTAATTAGCCACGACGGGGGGTAAGTTCGGAAGCTGCGCTGCTGATTTGCAACTCTGGCAGTGAGTAATCATCGGTTTGCTCTTGCTCCTGGTCTGTTTGAACCATTCTCCTCTCATATTTATCACAGCTTCGCATCGTTTGCGAGCGTGACGTCACGTAGGGAGCCCCGCCCACCCCTCGCTCACACCTCTCTCTTGGGGTCTCTTGAATTTTAATTAGTTGTGTGCCCATTTAAATGGAGCGTCCCCTTTGCACAGCTTGTGATTCAGTTTTGATTCATCAAACAGGTAAATAAAATGTACTTTTTATGGCTGGATGAACAAGAGAGAGGGGGAGATAGGAAGAAAGACAGAGAGAGACAGGGTGAGGGAGAGAGAGAGGGAGATATAGTGGAAAGTAGCATGGTGGCTGTTATGACTTAATTCACATTTGAATTTGGCACGCTGCAAATTGCATCTGGCGGCGCTATTGAATTCTTTTCTAAAATTAGGTAGGAAAACTGAAAATGTATGTAACAGTCAGAAGTAAGATTGGGAGACCCCATTTACAATATGTATTCTTAATAAGAATCAACATCCCACTTGATATAGCCATGTATGTATGTCAGTCTGTCTGTCTGTCTGTATAAAAACCTGATAAAAAAGACTAAAATAGCTATGACTGCAAATTTGTTGTAAATATGTGTTATTATTACACACAGTTCAACATTATTTTTATTGTTTGGCTTATAATAAATATAAACAAATTATTTTATTGTACAATACAACACCTTCTTTAACTAGGCATATTTGCTTTACTGGACCCCTTAATAAACCCGTCTTCCGACTTGTCTCTTGTCTTATCAAAGTCTCTGCGCGTTCTGTAGACTCTTTAGGCAAATGAATCGCCTTCTCTTTATGTGCTTTTGTTGTCGTCTTTCATTTGTTTTTAAATTATTAAGCCACTTTCTCTTGGCCAGGCAAAAAGAAAGCAATTTACGTGCACATTTATCAGTCGAGGGGCAGGAGGCAGTCACCCCTGACCCTTTTTCTGCTGCGAGGCACAATTAATCTAGCCAGAAGAGAGGGGGAAGGAGGCAATTTCTAGCTAGAGCTGCCTAGTTATTAATTTGGCAGAAACTCGTTGTGCCCGCTTCAAGCAATGTACGCGGCGCAGCGCACTTGTCAAGATTTATTTCAATTTACTACGCACATCACAAACACACACGCAGACACACACACACGCACACACACCTACTAAATAACTCTTATCAAGGCACACAATCAAACACCCACACACACACACCCGCAACAAGTCAGCAAACGTGCAAAAGTTGTTGTCCTGCGGCCTACGTGTCGTATACTTGATGCCGCCTCCACTTTCGTTCCGTTTTCTTTGTTGCCTCATTCTTTTGCCATCGTGCAGGCAAGTTTTTGCTGCAAGAAAAATGAGACACAAAAGTGCTGTGTAAATGTGTGAAATTAATACACACACACATACACACACAAACACACACACACGGAGTGAGTCGCAGCTGTTGAGTTGTAGCGCAAACTTTGTGTCTATAAAATATGCGTTATTATTGCATTAAGCCAAGTCCAAAACGAAATAAAAGCTGAATTTATGCGCAACTAACCCCCACCTACTGTTGCCACAAATTGATAAGCCTCACACACACACTCACACCCTGTAATGTTTGCAAACAACTTATTTAGTTGGCTCTTTAGTCGTGGCAAAGTGTTCAAATTTATGAGTTCCTGCAGCAACAGTTGTTCGCTTTATTAACCCCACAAGGCCCAGTTTAATGCTTGCAACAGCAGTGGCAACAACAACAACAACAGCAATAACAACAGCAACAACAACACTTGTTGCCACTTCGTTGCCAGTTGTTCTGTTCAGCTCGATAATTACATTTGGCCAGTTGGTCGCTCGCCGCTCGGTCGCTTGTGCCGCTTCGTTGGCCATCAAACTGCATCAAACTGTCAAGCTGGAAGGGGGCACGGCAGAGGGCAACTCATTTGCCAAAAGTTGCAAGTTCATGTGGCAGCTATAGGTTACTTCCCCACACACACACACACTCCCATAAAGAGAGACACCACTTGCCACTTGAAGCGTAACGCGGCAATTGCAACCAAGAAAGACATTTCTCCATTTTATGTGCTCGTTGCTGTTTTTGTTGTTGTTATTGTTCTTGTTGTTGTTGTTGTTGTTGCTGCAGCCTTCTGTTCCGTCGGTTCCGCTCGAGCGGTATCTGTGGCTCGTTCGGCCCCTTGCTGCTTTTGTAGACCGATAATGGGCATAGCTCATAGAGAGAGAGAGAGAGAGAGAGAGAGAGAGAGCGCTGGACATACTTGACCTGTGCAAGCATCTGGGGCAGCCTGAGGTTTTTGCAGGCTGATAAATGTCTGAATTCCATCGAGACATTTATGGGCGGGGTCGAGCAGATGCCAGAGCAGTTGCCATGGTAATGTCAACTGGCAATTTACGCAAGAATTTGCAAGAAATGCTGCATACAAAGCTGCTTAGAAGCTTGTTTATGAATCCCCAAAAGTTGAAGCACAAATTGCACTGCGATTAAATTATATACTCACTCCTTATATACCTATACTTATGCGATTAAGTGCTGAGACTGCTGAACATACCTGCAAAGACAGAGAGAGAAAATTAGCTATAAGTTTGTGTCGAATTTCCATTACAATATTGCCTCATTATGCCCGATTTGAGGTAAGCGCGCAAAAACCCTTCTTGAAAAAGTTTTGTGGGGTCATTTCAATCAATCAACGCTGACATTGAGCAGCTGGCACGCCCCCGAGCGGAACTCCATTACACTAAGCTACACAAAAAGGGAACTAACGAGCCGGTGACACAGTTTAAACCCAAAACATGCTCAAAGCGCAAAGTGTAATTACGTCCGAAAAACATTATTATAACATGACAAAAAGGAAAAGGGAAACGCCAGAAGAGAGAGACGGAAAGAGAGTAAAACAGAAAGAGTTAGAGAAAG
Organism: Zaprionus camerounensis; assembly: GCA_018904165.1. Classification (NCBI taxonomy): domain Eukaryota; kingdom Metazoa; phylum Arthropoda; class Insecta; order Diptera; family Drosophilidae; genus Zaprionus; species Zaprionus camerounensis. The sequence continues at coordinate 12,005,340 of JAEIFS010000479.1, read as the reverse complement.
AAAGAGAGAGAGAGAGAGAGAGGGAGAATAGTGCGACATGAAGTCAGGCAGTCAAATGTGCCGCCAACATGCGAAAATTTATTTATGCACGAGAAAGCCGGAAAAGCGAGCGATAGAAACGAAGGAATGGGCGGAGATGTGGCAAAACGACACAGCGGGGAGCACAAAAATAAAGAAAGGCCGCAAGAGAGAGAGAGAGAGCAAGCAAGAGGGAGAGAGAGAGCGAGCGAGAGAGAGTGCGAGAGGGAAACAGGACGAACATTTCGTGTTTGTTTGTGACTTTTTGCTTATTTTTTCAACACTTTATTCAAAAGCAAAGGTCAAATGGAACGGATGCCCCGCAGAGGGACGAAATGGAATGGGACGGAATGGAATGGGATGGGATAGCATGCACAGGTTAGCAAAGCTTAGGTCAGACAGGTGAATGAGCAACAAGGGGACAAAGAGACAGAGAGAGAGAGAGGGAGAGAGGGAGAGAGAGAAAAGCTGTGACATAATTTCGAACTACGACTCGCACTACTCCGTTTAGCCGTATTTGGGAATTTGGGTATTTCGGGTATTTGGGTTTATCTGCCAACACATTTGCTAGCCGGTTGGGCTAGTCCTGTGCCATCTGACACATCATAATGAAGCAATGAACCGACTGGGAATGGGTTTTTTAATGGAATTTGTGGTTATCGTGTCGTTTGTTTTATTTATGGCGCACGAAAGCGGAAAAGGTTGAGAGGGATTCTCATTATTGTTATGGGCCATTGCTGTTGTCATTACCTTAAACGTTGATGAAGGTCTCAGGCTTCCTCAACCCAACCCCAACCAGTCTCTATTTGCTGTGAAAGTTTCCTTCACGGCTTACAAAATATTTTTCAATCAATTTTGTGTAGAGACAAATTGAAATTGTAATGTAAATGTAAATTCAATTTGAAATTAATAATGAATTACGTTTGAGTTTGGGGTTAAGGGTTAGACACGCCACGGACTTTTGGAAGGGGTTGCAAGTGTAATGAGAAAAGTTTACAGTGAGGTACGGCAAGGAGACTGGGTGATAAATGAGGGAGATTCTCTAGCAGCAGATTGAACTCTGTGCTACAAAGATAATTCCTTGAGAATAAAGATCTTAAGTTAAGCGAAACCTTTAAGTCTTTAGCCTATAGAGCGGGTCTATTGTAATTTATCGATGCATTAACCAATCAGGAACTTCACAAAGGGCTTAAAGTCTGTACTGCCTGTGAGCGGTAACTTTAGACAACTCCCAATGCGAAACAGATGCAGAGCGAAAGCCGAAACAGGAGCAGCCAGGAGGAACACATAACAAAAGAGCTGTAAACTGGCTAACAAAACAAACAGCGGCAACAATAACAAAGCGCACAGCAGGGAAAGGGTTAAAGGCAGTGAGGCAGCGCGAAAAAATAACTTGTTTTTTTAGTGTAAGAGAGAAGGGGGACAGGCGGAGAAGATAGGAACTGAAGAGGATATGGAGGGTTTTAAAAAACTTGCTCGAACCGCGGCACTTAATTCGCTTCCCTATCAAAACAGCGACACACACAGAGGGAGCAACCAACAAACCACTTGTCCCTTACCCGCTCTCTCTCTCTCTCTCTCTCTCTTGCTCTCCCTCTCCTGGCTGCGCTATCGCCACATCCCTTCACCGCACACACGTCTGAAGTGCGGCATCGTCGTCTGCCTTGTGCTGCTTCTTTGTGCGGTGCAAAAAAACTTTTTTAATAAAAATATTAAATTTGCATATGTTGCTCCCAGACGCTGGCAACGCAGCAAACTCTCGTAGCAACTCGTCCCTCCCCTGCTCACCCCATTTCTCTCTCACTCTCCCTTTTTCTGCAGGCCAGACGTTTTGGGGTTGCCTTTGGTTACCTGTGGCAGGAACTGCTTTTGCCGCCGGAAGTGGTAACCAGGCAGTAGCAGGGGCAGCATGTGGTGCTAAAGCTGCTCTGAGTGGTGCCGCCGGTGGCTGAGGCAAGTGCGTTTTTATTGCCAGCCTAGGCTAGGGTTTTCACAAGTTACTCGCCCCATCCCCCCATTACCCAAACCATTTATGACGCGTAGAGCCAGAGGCAGAGTGTGCTATGAGAGAGAAAGAGAGAGAGAGGTGCAAGGACAGGGTAAGTAAGTGGTGCCAGCTCAAACCACTCACCAAATTAAGTTCAAGTGAGCGCAAGTGCGGAAAGGTTGGTGGCTTTTGCCGAGTTGCCGCTTAAGCGCTGATTAAGCAGAAGAGAAGGAGAACAACATGAGAGAGAATGAAAGAGAAAACTCATGAAGACTAACAGCAGAAAACTAGCTTAAGCATGTTTTACCTGCTACTCTTCTTCACCTACACTTTACACTACATTATCAATCAAACTCTTGGAGAATAACCTGCTCAGCTATTCCGTTTCTCTCTGTTCTCAGTCTATTGAATCAATGCCTGCTACTCTGTCTCTTCTCTCTGACAGATTTAATCTGCAATCTAGCTGAAACAAGTCAAGTCTCTCCATTAGAAACCATTGAACTGACAGAGAAGAGAGGAAATATAACTACAGCAGATTTATTCATATCTTTCGCATATAATCCCACTCACATGTGTACCGAGCTGTAACTGTATCTGTATACGTCTCTGTATCTGCATCTGTATCTGTTTTTCCTGTATGCGTATCTGTGACGTCTGGCCATGCTTTCTGCTCATCTTGGCAACCTTTTGTTGTGGTTTTTACAGCTGCCTCGCAGCACATAAAAATTGCATGTGCCCAAGTGCAGAGCAGAGAGATACTCTGGAGCAAAAGATAGCACAGAGAGGGGGCAGATGAGAAGAGAGTGCTGGGTGGGGGAATGTTGCACAAGTCAGAAAAATGTCAAGCGATAAGCAAAAGCCGCTTACATTCAACTTGGCCCAAAAACAAAAACGTCAACGTGGAGGCAGAGGCGGAGGCGGAGGCTGTCAATTTCTGTTTGACAGTATTAAATGTTGCCCTGCCAGTTGTCTTTATATATTTTTGATGTGGTTTACAGCGACACGGCAAACTATAAGCGATTTACAGTTCTGTTTGGGATTTGCGAAGCAACAGCAACAAAAACACATACAGAGGAGATATTAACTTAAAGAAAAACACTACATGAGGCTGGTTCTCAGCGAAAGTAGCTGAAAGCCGAGCTTAAGCTCTGTGTGAAGAAAAGTTCATCAGTTGATAATCAGCTTTGTATATAAACATTACTCTAAAGTTTCGTAAAGTTTTGTTAGGCTCGTTAAAGTGAAATATAAAATACTTAAAGAAAATACTGTAAATTTCCATATTGGTATTGAACTTGATGTAGAAGGTAAAGCGCATTAAAGCTTTTGCTCTGGCAACACTCTCTTTTTGTGGCCAACATAACCCCACTTTTGTTAAAGCTCTTACACGCTCAAGCAAGCGTAATTGGAGCACGAAAGTTCAAAGCTTTTTGCACTCGAAATCTGGTATGCAAATCACATTGCTGGGCTAATTTAATACATTTGCATGATGCAAATGTCTGGCAGGGAACTCCCACACTTCTTGACACCTACAAAACATACAAAATTTGCTGACTTGACAACTTTATTCAAAGAAGTTTCTTGTTTCTCTTTAACAACAGCGAGAAAAAAAGACCAAAAGAAACCCTAAGAACGACAACAAAATGTTGTGCAAAAAAAAGTTACTGCTCTAAGGCATTACACATTATAATGATGGGAACATGTTACTGCAACAACAACAACAACAAAACTAACAAGCAGAAATGTTGTCAACAAAAAGTTTTAAACAGAGAGCAAGAGAGAGAGAGACAGAGTCAGAGAGAGGCTGAGATTGGGTATATGATTCGCAGAGTAGGAAAGTTTCCATCATCAAAATGCGCTCAGGCCTAATTTAAATGTGTTTGAACTTCGTTTGCGCCTCGTCTTATATCATTTACATATAGACGGTAGAGAAAAGAACTTGGGGATTTCTTTAAATGTAAGAGCTGTTCCCTTGACTTGACAGTCGACAGAATCTGACAGAGTGTGTAGCAGCTTTAAACCCCGACACGAGCAACTTTTGGGCACAAACAGAAAAAGTTGAAGATATTTTTTTTGTTTGCCTGTCGACGCATGTCGCATTAATGCAAATATAAACTGGCCACAGCCACTCACAGCCCACGTGCTGAGGAGATGTTGTGCTGGATGCAGCAGCTTCAAGTTGGGCAAATTACAAATTGAGCGCTGTGTCAACACTTTGCGCAGCCCAAAGAAACTTGACCTCAAGTGAAACTTTAATGCAGCCGCAACGTCAACTGGCAGTGGCAACTTTCAACTGGAAGAGCAAACTAGGAACTCGCTTCTAAGTTTTTAAGTTCTTAAGTACACATATCACCTGCTACGAAGTCCAAGAAAGTGGCCAAAGGAAAGGGGTAACCAGCCGCAACAAATGTGGCTTTTGTTTTGGGGCGACTTAAGAGAGCTGAGCTTATGACTGCGAATAAGGCGTATACTGCGAGTCCGTAAAATGATTTATTTACTGTCTCAAGTGGCACACGCAATCCACTCGCACTCGCTAAGCCGATTACAGGGTAGACACAGCGCATAGACAGAGTCTATATGATTCACAGTTGCTATAATTAGCTTGCTGCACTTGTTGTCTAGCGTGTCTGCCGAAAACAAACAGAAACAATTAGAGCTGTAAAGTGGGCCTTCGCTATAAATAGCTGAATGGAAGTGCGCATTACGCATACGCCCAGTGAGTCATGGCAAGCAATGCGAACAGGGGGAGAGGGAGAAGACTTGCTGCAGTTGTGTATGTTTATAAGTACTCTATAGATAGGTACCTTCTAGATGGGTATCTTATAGACAGGTTCTTTATAGATAAGTTCTTATAGAAAGGTACTTTATTGCCTTTTCTTTTTTTCAATTATGTGCCTTAATAATCATAAATTTGCCTGTGGCATTATGTGCTTCTTCAGTGGCATCTGAATGTTGCCAGGGTAGTCCCTTGAAATCATTAGTCATTTGTGTGCAAAACGTAATCCAATCCGTTCGTCTGGGCAGCTTGGCAACTGTCTTGGTCAACGACCCACTTCATTTACCTGTCATAAATCAGTTGCACTACCAGTTCCAGTTCCACTTCTATTTTCATATTCATTTTCAGTTCTCGACCCTTTCAACGAGTAGCCCGACTGGCTCTAGCCGCATCATCAGCGTGGCCAGAGAGACCCTTTTTCTAGTAGTCTCTTGTAATCCAACACCGCCAAACCCAACTCAAGTCGACGACGAGCGAACGCACACGCCAAGAAAGCAAACCAACAATTGGCCACGATTCGATGTCAAGGCTTCACTTGCTGTTCAGTCTCTCCATCAGTTTGTCGGTCTGTTAGTTTGTCGGGCCAACACATGCAATCCCAGTTGGACACTGTGCTTAGTGGGGACCTGCACAACTTGCAACATGCCACAAAATCAATGAGCATAAGCTATGCGCAAGCGTCGGCAAGGGAAGGGCCACCAACTGTCGACTGTTTTGAGCAGTTGGCAAATTTTGAAAGTGAAATTCGATACAGGAGCAGACACATCTGTGGCACGTCCAGTTCTGCTGCCACTTGCAACACAGTGGCAACTCTATGGCTTCTTCTGAGCTCCTTTATTGCTTCCTTCTCTCTTGCGCGACGAACACATTTGGTGTAAAACAAGTTCACCAACAGCAGCAAAATCAAAATTACTTTGACAAGTTCTCTGTTGAGTGGGCCACGGGGGAGGTAGAAGAGAAGGGCATGAAGGTATAGATGTAGATCCAATTTAGTAATCGATTGATTAGTTGAAATACTTTTGATTAGTTTTCTCAACTCGGAAATCGTCTCCTGCTCAAAGACTTCCGTTTTCTGCGTTGCTTGTAGAAAAAAGGTTTTATTTTTTTTTTTTTTGAAATGGATTCTTTTTTTTCAATTTTGATTTTTAATTAAACGTTTATTGAGTTTTGAGTATCAAATGACAACGGAAATTTGATTTTAGCAGCATAATTAGCTTCCGTTTAGAGTCGTATGGATTTCAATCTGCCAGTTTATTTTTTTCATGATAATCGCGCAGGCAGTGAGATATGTTCCACTTTTGATTTTGTTTTTGAACTGTGGTTCATATTGTAATAGGGTTCTCAAGTTCAACCTGCTCTCTTTGCCATCTTTCTGCAGTTTGCTGTCGTCCTAGCTTACAGTTTGCCCTAATTTATGCATTGAAAAAGTCGTAGCAGCTTGCAAATTCAACTGCATATGGATACCTGCATAGCAAGCCACACACACACACACCTGCACACACACGCATATGGAAGAGAGGGGGCGAGGGACAAAGCGCAGATAACAAATCTGAGGCGACGTCAACTTTGCGAACGCCTCAAGAATTTGTTTAACGCGTTGCATTTAATCAATGTCAGCAAAGAGGAATGGGAAGGGAGAAAGGGGTGCTAGGGGCGGGTAAGTGTAAGGGGTGTGTGCACGGCATTATGCACGAACTGCAGCGGAACATTAGCAAATATTTGCGCTGCACTTTGGCTGAAAAATGCAGCCATTTAACTTGGCCGTAAAGAAATCACAGCACGACGACGAGGAGGACGACTGTGCAGGCGACAGGTGCGTGAGTCATGCGAGAATCTCATTTTTCCAACTGGCTGCAGCTGCTGCATAGTGCAACGGGGGCGGTACCGGAGGGCTGCAAGGTTGTGAGGCAAGCCAAGAAGCATTTCTAGCGAGTGTTTCTCACTTTTTTCGGCCATTTAATTTGTGCGACACCTCTCTCTGTTCCTCACCCTCTCTCTCTCTCTCTCTCTCTCCCCCTTCTTACTCTCTGTCTCCTTCTCAGCTGCAACTCTTGACTTGGCAGACAGTTTCTCGATTCTCTAGTTCTTGCAAACCCCCTCAAAATGAATGGTTGCCTGTCAAGTTGTACAAACTAAATGACAGTTTATGCAATGTCAAGAGCCATGCACCCCTTAGCCCCGTACCCACCCTACTGCATTCTACTCGCCACACATCACCCGAGGCACTAGACACCATGTCAGGCCAGTGACAAGTCAACAGAAGTCGCAAAGAACAAAAGAAACACACGAAATGAACGAAACGAGAAGCCGAGAAAGAAGAAGAGAGAGAAGAAAAATAATTCGTGATATTCGCTTTGATACTTCCCCTCATTGCAATCCCACTCTCCTCGGTCCCCTTCTACACTTTCGAGGGGTTCTCGTGGCACACGTCCGTTATGTGGCGCCGCTAAGCATGCAACATTGTTTGCGATCTCCAACAGAGCCACAGACCCAACAAAAAACATGACAGGTTAATTCGACTGTCAAAACGGAAATTTATCAGTGAAAACAAGCGCAATATCTACGCGAAGCGAATATGAAAGAGGGACAGAGCAAAAAGGGAATGAAGCAGAGGAGCCTTAGTTTAAGAGTTAACGAGAACCTTCTCGAAACTTGGATAGGAATATCTAATAGATCTTACTGAAAGAGTGATGAACTAAAGGTTATTCTCTCATATTAAACATTAAATGTATTTTATGTTTTTGTTATTATTGTTCGCTTATTCGGACCAGGACACTAGTTAGTTCAATAAAAATATATATTAAACGTTATTTTTTTTGTAGTTCTTTCAAAGATTGAAGAATTTACAACATGTGATAAGAACCTACTCGCGTCGATTGTCTGAGCGCAGTCTAATCTTAATGTACAGGTAAGGAATATACAATAAGGGTAAGCAACAGCATTCATTGATAATGTATTCTAAACACAGTACACACTCAATTATCTTCAACTTTGTTTAATATGAAACGCAAACTCAAAGAACTAACAGTTCTCAAAGTCTGTTCGCTACACATCTCGTTAGTTTTAACAAGTCATCACAAATGGAAAACTTCTTTCTCAAATTTCCAATTTGCAACTCTCACTTTCAATGCTTGTCATGCTGTCATAAATACTCGAGTTGCTGCCCAACAATGCGAGTTCATTAACTAAGCTGCCTTGCCACAAATCTAATGCAATTCCAGTGCTTCATCTCGAGCTCATCACAAAGTCAACAACAGAGTGAGGGGTGACAAGGGAGGGGTGGTAAGAACTCCAGCGAGTACCCAGCTGGGACAAGGATTTCATGAAGCTTTGTTACATTTGCAATAATTACACACAAAATGCGAATCGAAAAATCTCTGTGCAAACATTTGCGCAAATCAAACGAAGAGCATAGAAAATTTTAATTTAAAATGCAAATACGAAAGTCAATGCGAACACATATGCAGCAGTGCCACGGGGGAGTGAAAGCGAAAGAGAGGTAGGGAAAATCGAGAGCTGAAAGAAAGCCAAGAAGAAATATATTCATAACAATTCTATTAATTTTTCTCTACTCAACTGCAGACATTGTTTGACAAAGTGGCAACTGCTCTGCGTCTGGTTTTGGTGTGGGGGTGGGACTGGGAGTGGGTGTTGGTGTTGGTGTGGTGCATGTGTTTGCTGCTCCGAGTGGAAGCTTCCGGGTGGCTTTGGTGGCATGGCGTGGATTGACTGCGACGCCAGTGCCAATTTGCATATTCAATTGCCACAGTGACAGGCCGCAGCGCAGCTGCTGAATCTGTGGCTCGTCTAACTCTAATTCAGCTTTTCCCTCTCCCTCTCTCTATATCTGGCTTTCTTTCTGTCTGTCTCTCACTCCCTCTCTTACTCTCTCTCTCTCTCTCTCTTACTCTCCCCCTCTCTTCTTCTGTCTAGTTCTTACTCACTCATTCAGTTAGCTGCTCTAGTCTACCGACAACTGAGTTGATTAAAATGAAGTGTCTGCTGCTTCTAATCTACTGAATTCGCTCTGTGTCTCTGTTTACCTTACACTGTCTGTCTCCTTCCCTCTCTGCCACTTTCTGCCTACCTCTCTCTCTTTCATCTACCCACTCTCACTTGACTTTAACTAATTTCAATTTCCCCATTCACACGCTTGAGTAACATCAAAAAACGTTGCCCTCTTCAGTTTTATTTACAAATCTTTCAAATCTTTCCATAATAATTGCAGATATCTATGATATCTTTCTTTCTATTTCTAAATTACCAATATTGTGTAGAAGTCACACGCCTAAGCCACACTTCAAGTCATCCTCTCCCTCTCTATTTCCTTACTTACTGTGCTGTTTGCTCTGCTTGAAGTGTCGCCTCCTGCTTTAGCCTCATTTACGTGCTTGGGCATCTGTTTGGCTTGGCTTTGCTCACTTTTTGACACCACACAGACAGCCACACACATACACACACACACACACACACACACACTCACTTACACAGAGACAGCACTTGAACTAGCGTTGACAACTTGTTGTTTGCCGGCTGCTTGGCTGCTTTGGTAGCTTTGGCTGCCTGCTCCCATTTTGTGCTGTTGCATAATTATGCACAGTGCGATAGAGTTTACTTCCTGCCACGCCCACATGCCGTGCTACTGGTCGCGTCTAGTGGCAGAGCAAGCGGTAGCGAACGTGCTTGCCACTTGGCAATTCAATCACATTTCCACTTGGCGCTCTGCGAAGCGTTTCCTTGTGCGCATTATAATTATCCTTGCGTTTAATTAACGTGTTTACACACACACTCGCACTCACACACACACACACATGGGCGAGCAGAGCTGTTGACCGAGTGACCCGCTCGTAAATTGGTACTTTGCAAGTCTCGTCTAGTTGAAGGGGGCTGGGGCAGGAAGCCAGTAGTGGGAGAGTAGGGTGGGTTCCCTTTTAATGGCCGTTAATTTTATTTTGAGCTGGCAAATTTAATTGCGGTTTGACTGCCCCTGTTCCTGTTCCTCCCCCCGTGCATTTGCCTCGAGCTGTCTGCTAATCCTGCCCTCTCTCCTCTCCATTTCTCCCTCCCTCTTGCTGTCTGTCTTTGCGCTTTGACGTTGGTCAATTCGATTTTGTTTTGGCGTTAATCAGCATCGCTTTGGTTTCTCTTTGAGTGCCCCCAGCCAGCAGAAACAATTCAATTAGCGCTTAAATTGATTTGCTTTTCACTGACTGCCCGACTACCTCTTCCCTCCCCCCACCCTACCTGCTGATCCTTCCCAGATTAACCATTGCTGTCAAAGTGCATTGTAAACATTGCTTTCAGTCGTGTTAGTCACAGTCAAAGTAAACAGTTTGTGCCTTTTGATGGACTTCAAAGTAGTTTACAATAATAATATAGACTATTTTGTTGGTATTAATATTATACTATAGTCAATAAAATTCGACATTATTTATTATTTAGATTTTAGATTTAAGAACTTCAACAAATTGATGTGACAAGTGTGCAAGAGATGTGAAGACTTAACTGTATTATTTAGTCTGTCTTTTTCTCTTTTCAGAACTAAAGAAAAATATTTGCTGAATAATGAAAGTTAGATGCCAAAGAAGCTAAAGAATTTGTGTAGGATATGCTGTTGGGAATTCTGCGTTAGTATAGTTTAGATTTGTAATAAGTTCTCAAATTAATTCTATATGTCCTAGAGTTCGTTTCGTTTCTCACCTTTTCTAATTCCAATGCGGACACACAAAATCAGCTGGAAGAGTTTCTCAACTCCCTCATGCTGACTTGCCTTCTTTTTACTCGTCTCTTAACTTAGTCATTAGATCATTTCGTTTTATACCTTTCAGCGAACTGCTTTGACTGACAAATTACACGGCATTTGGCAGGGCTGAGCTGCTTTTAACAACTCTGAAGTTGCCGCATTTAAATCCAGTTGAAAAAGAAAACGTTTTAAAAGTCAAAAAGCACAGCCTACCCTACCTTGCCTATACCCACAGCCAGTCTTCCTCTTTTACTCCCTCTCCATCTCTTTCTCTCTCTCTCTCTCTCTCCCTCTAGCTCTATCCCTATCGCTTGTCGTACACGTACGCACAGCAGCAAATTTTATTTTATGATAACAACTCGAAACAGCAACAGAAACAACGACAACGACAGCGACAGCTACAATGCTGCGCAGATACACGAGCTATGTGTGTTGTGTATGTGTGTGTGTGTGTATGCGAGTGTGTTGTGCGTGGCATAAACTGAGCATGTTATTTGTTAAAGGGAAACAGGCAACGCGCTGGCGACATTTTTGCTGAGACCCGCGTGCGTCTCTTGGCCACACAGCGACAACAACAATTGGCACGTGTTCCCTTGCGAGGAATGAGCAGACACACACACACTCACACATACACTTCCTTCTTGGCAGTTGTATTATAATGTATAAACCATCTCCCTTTCCCCTTTCTTCTGCACTTTTTACTCCTCAAACAAATCCGAGTTTTCCCGTAGTCCTCGCCTTATCTTGATTTGTGGCAATTGAATGTCATGTGCAGCAGTAACTGACGGCATAAACATTATCAGCAACACATGCAAATCCCACTCTCTTCCTCCCCCCTCCCATTGTTCCCCTTTTGCGCCGCCATTTTGCAGATACATTTGACGATATGTCGCGATTTGTGCGTGTGTGTATCGCAAATTCCTTGTACGTTTTCAATTGTGATGCGTGGCTGATTTTGATTTCGATGCCGGTTGGAAGAGGAGGAACACCTCTGCGAAATTGGCTGGGAAACAGGTGTTCGGAATTAGTCAAAGCAACATGCTGCGCTGTGCATTGGCCCCGTTTTCCAAATAAGTTTTTTGGCAAATTTAAATGGAGAAAATATCTGATAGCAAACATATCTGATAATCTGCCAGAAATAACTAAAGTATCATAGCAACAACTTAAAGATTCTTTATGGCATATTCCAAAAGGTCAGTTCTATTTGCTATAATTTACTCACTCTTGCCATAAAAGCCAGCAACTATTTATGCCCGACAACATGTGCAACACAATTGAAACGTAGCCGTAAATAATAAAAAGCTTTTAAACCACCGACAACGACACGCTCCACACACACACACAGATCGTTCTATAAAAATAGCGAGATGATATAATTGACCGACCAGCGAGCTGGCAAATGCAAAACATTTGTTTTCCCTTCCCCCCTTCCAACTGATTCTTTTCGAAATGCAATCGCAAATGTTACACGTCGAATATTTATAGAGAGTCAGTATTGGTCTCTCTCTCACTCCCTCTCTCTCTCTCTTCTCTATCCAATTGAGTGAGAGAAAAACAGTGGATAAGGCAGAAAGTCAGCACACGTCGCGACATTATCTGGCCAAACCATGTTCCATATAGTGGCAGAACAGATGTCATAAATCGCGCGAGGCTCTAAAGTTAAATAGTCCGTGCAGAGTGCGAAAACTCTAATGAAAAGAACGCAAAAAAACAAGAAAAATGAACAAGAAAAGAGCATAAAAATAAATAGCAGCGAAAATAATAAAAATATTGTGCAAGGAAAACGTGGATAAAATGAAATGAATTTCGCGAATTTGCACTCTATGCAGCAGGCTGGAAAAGTAATAAAACAATGAAATGTGAAAATAAGAAATAATAAGTTAAACTAATGGACGAACAATGAATACCCTTACTTGGTCAAGATAGAGGAAATATTTCACAAAGATACTATATATATAATTAAATTGTTGAATATATTTTATATACTAATTCTTTATGAACAAAAACCTCTTAAAGCGCTCCAATGATATATTATTTATTTATATTGTTAACCTTTCTACTTTAGAACCCATATCAATATTTTAAATGTCTTCTATTCATAGTTCATCATACCCTATGACAGGAAATACTTGGAGAAAAAGAAAAACTGGTCGCTAAAACATTTTCATTAAAAGCGGCGCCAAAAGTTTGCACATAAAATTCGCCTTTACGCTAAACGTGTGAAGAATTCGTCGCTTTGCCCCGCCCCTACTCAGCCCCCGCTTGTGTGTGCCACTCCTAGCCTCCTAGCCACGCCTTGAACTTCTTTATGCCCACTTTATGCGCTTAGAATACTTTTATATCTTTTCTTTTCTTCGTGCAGGATTCTTCTTTCCATTTTTCTCATTTGCTATAAAAATGTATAATGAAAACTTTGCCTCATAAAGCAAACATGACTAAGAGGGGGAAATGGGATGGGGAGGGGAGAGATTTCTGAGATATCCGACATATGAATGGGCTAACTTCAGACCGATCTTCATTTAGTTTTTCCCATGCAGCGAAGCATGCGTCGGTGGGTGGCCAAAGAGAAGCCACGACCAAGAACAAAGCTGGGAAAAGTCTTTGTGGTGCAACGACGACGACGACGATGACGACGACGACGATGACGACGACGACGGAAAACATTCCGCAAATGCATTTCCCATGCACATTTTCATGCACATTTAAGAAAAACCCCTTCGCGGAAATACATATTTAACTCGAGTGCAGGCAACAACAACAACAACCGCGAACTGGGCGCAATTTTAATTTAATTAAATTGAGTAAAAAAGAATGTTTTCCTCTCCCTTCCCTCTTCACCGTGGAACACGTTCACTTTCTCACACACCTGTAGTTCTTTTTTCTGTTTTGCTGTGTTTATTGTTGCCTTGCGTGTCACATTTCATTTCAATTGCTCTGCCTTCCCCTCTGTTCCCCTTGCTCATCCCTTTTTCTTTCCTTTTTCAGCGGCATCTTTCCCATTCTTCAATAATTTTAATAAGTTTGTTCCACATTGCCCACTGTGCAGCCCGCGCATAAGTGGCATCACCCTTTCCCCCTACTTTCCCCTCTCTTCCATTCTTTTCTTCTCTCTCTCTCTCTCTTTGTGCTTCTTCTTCATAGCAGTCGCCACATTAACGCTTAGCACTTTTTGCTGTTGTAATTAATGGTGTGATTTTTGTTCGTTTCTTCTCATTTCTCTCGTTTCGTCAACTCTTTGCCTCTCATTCTTCTTCATGCTCTTGCCTTCCTTCCAGCTCTTTATAATTATTATTTACTTTCAAGGGTCACTGATTTTCTCGCTCATTTTCCTCTGCACACCTCTCCCCCATCCATTTCCCACCTTATACAGTAGTTCATTCTCTTGAATTGAATTTTGGCGTGTGAATTTTTACTCAGAAACTTGATTATTTCCAGAGTTTTGTATGGGTTTTTTTGAGTTCGTGCTTTGCAGAAGTTCCCTCAGTTGTTCAAAACAGGTTTTAGAGAATTCTTTGCAGATTTTTGGTAAGTTTAAATTGAGTTTTACTTTGGAATAGATTAATATATGAAATAGTATTGTATTCTATCATTAAGGGGAGTGATAAATAATAGAATAATATCTACATATGATACATATATATAAATATGATAATATAATGTAATTTAATTATATTGATATTATTGTACTGCGAGCTATGTTCAAGATCTGTTGTCATTCTGCTGTGCTTATAGCTACATTAACAGATCAGTGTTACTTAGGTATTCTACGATTTTCCCTGGACTGATTGACCTTATCTCTTAAATTTCAAGAAGGTGCCTTTCTACTCTCGTGCGAACCAACGCCGAATATACAGTGAGCAATAATATAATGTATATAATATAAAGTATATATTTTTATATTATATGATATGTATTTTAAACATCTTTCCTTATTAAATAACTCCGTTGACAGTTCTCTGTATTAACTCAAGTTCAGCAAGTTGTTCCCACACACATTTTCAGCGCAGAAACTAATGAGAACTCTTTAAATTATTCCATTTCGCAGTCTTGCCTCCTCTGCACAAGCGTTTAATGGCGACATTTGTCGCTTATGGCAACTGCAACATATTCAGTAGATGTCGCTTCCCCTACATCCCCTCCTTTCCCTCTTTCTGCCATCCCCGTCAGCTGCATTAATTATGCATTTACATGTTGCATATGCGGATAGAATTCGAATTTTATGCACTCTGAGCATTTTATACAGAAGTGTGTGAGTGTTGTGTCTGTATGTGTGTCTTAGTTGTTTCTATGTATGTATGTGCGAGTGTATGTATTGTATCTGTGTGTGTGTGTGTTTGTATTTGTGTGGATCGCTAATGAACAAAATGCAGTTAGTGCACTTTGTTGCCTTTGTTCGCTTGGCCTACAGCAGCAGCTGCCGCTGTTTTAATTATGTAGACGATGGCGAGGGGCAGCGGAGATGTGTATAATGCAGGGGCGTGGCTGAGCAACAAAGTTGTTACAAATGTTTTGCTAGTGTTTTGGCCAAACACACACAAATGAGTTGCCTTTGTCTGGCCAAAATGCCGAAATTTATGCGGCTATGAAATCGTAACGAGTCACATTGAAACATTCCACAAAACATGTGAGCAATGCAAGTTGAATGGGGCATGGGCAGCTGCAAAATACCCTAGAAGTTGGTGACAATTATAGTGAAAAGAGATGAGGGGATTCTGCAATGAAATTAATTCTATTTCCTTTCATCTTTTCTTCTGATAATACTACGTTAATTATACTTAATATTACTAACTTATTATGATCAAACTGATATAAATCAGTAAGCTTGGAATTGCATTGCAGGATTTTCATTACATTTAAGCAATTACAGTGTTCATTGGCTTGGAAGTCCCTTTAAACCAGTAAGCCAGCAGACTTCGCACTCAGTTCATATTTTTTGCATTTTGTTTTCCTTTAGATTTCTATTTCATCGTCGTCTGGTTTATTATTTAATTAATTATGCACTTGCGCTCAACATTTTTATTATTATTAATTTAGCGGCGACGCGAGAAAGAGCAATAAAGAAAAGAGTGGAAAAAATGAAGTAGAAGTAGAATCGTGTCTGCCGAGTTGGCTTCTTCCCCTCTTTCTACTGCGCCTCCTTTTTTGTTCTGCTCTTCATTAGCATTTGTTGGACATCAGCGTCTGCTGTTTCTACTTCTACTTCCGTAGTCCCTGCTCTCACCCACTCCCCTTCTCCCTCCACCCTTTTACCGTTTGCCTTTACAACGCAGCAATAGCTGAAAAAATTGCATAGTTTTTGCATGTTTGGTTTCGTTTCTCATCTCATCTTCGGTCTGAACTCATCTCTTTCGCTTTGCCTTGTCTAACAACGTTTTTATTCCCCACTGTTTTTGTTGTTGTTTTGCTTGTTGATGAGCTTGTTGTGTGTTGTAAGTTGAAAAATGGGGGAGTCTGCCCGAGAGAAGGGGCGTTGTTGAAAGGGGAGCGAGAAAAAGTGAACTAACTTAATTTTCTGGCTACCTCTTTTGGGGTATTTCAATGACTGTCCGCTTGCATCTACATGATTTTGTTTCTTATACCTTAAGCAAAGTTAAAATATATACAACAGAGTCTTAAATAAACTGAAATTTCCAACTACGCTGTGGATTACGGAATAAAGAGAATAAAGAGGAAGAGAAAATAAACAATAATATGCTGCGTATAGTACGTTTCTTTACCTTATAAGTAGAATTACAAATGGAGGGACAATCACAAACCAGACTATTGGTACAGTCGGGTGCGCAGTAAGATAGCATTCGTCGGATTTGAAAAACCATAACAAATACATTGACATTTCAAAAGACACCTATTCCACCTATTCAAATAAACGTTAGAAACCAACTTACCAAATTATGTGTCTCTAACTCTAATAACAGCTGAGAATTGTGTGTTCATACAGACAGACAGACAGACGGAGGGACATATTATATAAACATGGCTGACTATGTGTGGGCTCTGCCACGCCTGCCTGTTACATACATTTGCACAAAGTTAATATACCTTTTTCTTACCATTTCTAATGAAACAGTTTGGAATAACGACTGAAAGGACCATCGAAAAACACGCAAGTGTTACGAAATCCTGCAACTGAACTAACTTGCATATGGAGTACAAACGAAATGAATATAATGAGCTACAATTACGCACTTTGTCAATGGGCGTGGATTGGGTGTATGGGTGGGAAGAATCCTTAATATTCTAGGGTGTATAGGGCTCCTCCCACACGAACCTATCATTAAATACAGTTGAACTAATTTCCATTCAATGTGCAACGTTAATTTGTAAAACGTATAATTAAATTCGATTATTCGATAGTTCTGCAAACGAACAAATTCAATTGCAGTTATCAATTGCAGCTCTCTAACGCAGGCAAGGGGGTGGTGGGGAGTGAGTCACATTGTTATCCCCCTCTTCATACTCTTGTCCCCTCATCACATTGAATAATTATGTTAATGATATTTCACTTTTTAATGAGTTTCGGGCTGGTCGTAGGAACGTTATCTAAATGCCACCAGCCCCAGATATCAATCCCTCCCCTTCCCCTCCTACCACTCCTTCCCTACTTACCCCTCCCCCTGCCCAATCCCTAATTATCTGTATATGTGTATATATTTTTAAATGATAATGAGACTGAGGCTTCACTTACCTATTTGAGCGCTGACATGAGCAACGATTGCCAGCAGGAGCAACGGCAATAGCCAAGCTAGCGTTGCTGTTGTTGTTGTTCCTGTTCTTGTTGTTGTTGCTTTTGTTGGTTGTCTCGTAAATCCGATTAGCGTTGGGGGGTTTGAGGGCGAGTGGGGCACTGAGGCGGGCGTGTTGTTGCTGCCGTCGCTGTGTTGTAAGCGCCTCAGCAACATGTTGCCAGTTTTGTTGCGAATTTTGCCAGCTCGACGCACAAAATGTTCTTGTTTTTCTTGTTGTTGTTGTTGCACTTGCTGTTATAATTTGACTTTGTCTAGTTCGTCTCCTTCGCTCGTTGCCTTGCCACACTTACGCACATTCAAGGGGGCGGGGTTGTAGGTTGATAGGCGTGGTTCGGGTCGGGCAGGTTCGTTTTCGTTTGTCAGTTCTGTTGTTTTCGTCTTGTCATCAGATTTCAGTTGTGTTGTTCTTGTTGTTCTTGTTGTTGTTGCTGTTATTGCGTCGCTTTGGCATTTAGTTGATTTTTATGGTTTGTTTGATAGATTTTTTCTTCTTCGACTTTTCTTTTATTTTCGTATTTGCTTTGCCTTTCTTGTTGTTGTAGTTGTTGTTAACAATTTCATTTGCTTTGCACTGTCTTACACTTGATGCTTGTTGTTGTTTTTTATAACTTTGGTATTAGATTTCAGTGATTGAACATTTTGTAATTGTGCTGAAAAGTAGAATAAGAGAGAGAGAGAGAATTATAAAGGTTCACAGATTAATAGGAAAATAATCAATATATTTGTAGATGCCCGCAAAGAGCATTGATTTCGTTGGTTTCGATTGATAAGTTTATGATAGAAGCTCTATATGCTGTCTTATACATTTAGTATTCAAATTGTCAAAATATGTTTCTTTTTGTTTATCTGTTCTATTATATTTACTTCCTATTATAATTACTTCCTTGTTTATCTAACTTATTTTATTGCCATTATCATTTTTTTTATTTAGGTATAATTCATTTATTTATTGTTTTATATGTATTTGATCTGACTGTTAATTTTAATACATATAATTTTCCACTTTTGTTTTAGCTTTGTATTTTATATTTTTCTGTATTGTTTTATATTTGAAGTTATATATTATTTATTTTAATTGCGTTATTTTGTATTATATTTTTATACATGTTATCTTTAATTAGTCATATCCAATGTATTATATGTAAATTTGTAAATTTTATTACATTTATCTTCCACATCTGCAATAACTTCTTTTTTAGAGGGTTTGTCCGCCTGGTTCATCTCAATATTTCATCACCTTTTATTTTATTTTGCAATTGATATAAACGTGTGGAACAATTTCAATTGGAATTGACACCTGACCCAATTTGCTGGCACACCTTCCTTTTTATCCACTTGTTTTCTTTGAATTTCAGATAATGTGTTGTGTTCTCGAGTGTCGTTGTCGGATTTCACACGTGTCCCAATTCGCAATCGAGACGATTTCGGGGCGTTGTTTGAAATAATTTCACATTTCAATTATTTATTGAAATTTTCACCAGTTGTGTCTGGCGAGGCGCAGCTGACGGATTTGATTACACGAATCCGTGTAATGTCGTATGGATTGTACAATCCAATTTTGCAACTTTGAAATGGATACAATGACAGAGTTGCGATTAGATGCGAAACATAAGGCGATCGTAGGGAGTGAGAGAGAAGGCATTTTTGAGATAGAAATGTTGAATTGAATTTGCAATGAACGAAATATGTATTTATTTCCTTTCTGGGACATGGACAAACAAACAAAATCAACGATGGGTTTGTTGGTTTTTGCTTTCGGAGCGATTCGGGGTTTCATTTCCTGAAAGTATGCTACAAAACATTCTGCAACTTCTTGTTACTGCTACCGCTGGCTCTATTTGTCCAGTTCTAACTGGACTGTATAAACATTGTGTTTGTGGGGCAGTCGCTTATTGATTTCGCTGAAGGCCGCACACACGCGGCGTATGCGCAATATTTGCCTTTTGGCACTTGCGAACCGAACGAAGCGGGCAAAATAAATAAATAGCAGAGAATGAGTGAGCCAGAGCGAGTCAGAGCACACACCCGAACAACAACAAACAAAATAATATTAACCAAAAACTAAGCCAAAATGTTGTTGATGAAAACGTGACTGGACACATTGAGTGGACCCGCACAACAAACACAAACATAAATACGTGTGTGTGTGTGTGTATAAATGGAACTTGGTCAATTTTCTGGCAACGAGAGTCAACTGCCAGCCCCCTGGTGGCACTCTATTTATATATCCATATATATATATATATATGGAGTATTTTCTCATTTCGTAAGTTTGTTCAAGTTTTTCTTTCCTTCCTTTTGCTATTTAGTTTTTGATGTTTTATTGAAAACCTATTCCCAACTATACCTCCTCAGCTTTCTTCACACTGTGTTTGTTTAATTTTCCCCACTGTCGAGTCGCGTAATTAAAGTCGACAGCATATGGATCGTACGGATATTACCTCAGTCCCGCCTCGGTCCCTCCCCGCAGCTGCCATAAAAGTTGTCTTATGTCATATGCCAAATTCATACGGCTGACGAAGCGACATAATTTGAATTAGACACATAAAAGCAATATTCGAATAGAATTATAAATCGAATTAAAACTTTTGACTTTGTTGCTCGAGCGGGAATAAGAAATTCTTCCAATTAAATAAAATATTCAATGGGAAATGTGATTTAATAGTTGAGAAAGCATTTCCCCAAGTTTCCATTCTTTTTCTGTTGATTTTTCCATTTCCCAGCTGCACCTGTCTACCCAGTTGTCTGTCAAATTGGCTGTCTGCAAAATCTGTTGTCAAAATTTGTTACTTCTGGTAACTAATCTTAAAGCCATTTGCCTTAAATGGCCGTCAAGAAGCGACAGCCAACTAACTAGCTGTCTATGCTAGCTGCCTGTCTTCTTCTATTTCGCTCTCTCTCTTACTCTGCACTCTCTGTCATTCTCTTTCTCTCTGTGCCTGCTGCTGGAAGTGCTTGATTGACAGCCGCTTCCTCTGCTGGCTGCCATTAATCAGCTTAAGCAGCTGGCGCGTGCGAAATTAAAATATCTGAAAGCCAAATGAAGTGGCGAAGAATTCTACGTAAGTAGAAATAGATTAGCCCCGGCAAAGAAGACTCAGCTGTAAATTGTTCTACGCTTATTTGCATTCACTGCCTTTGATTTGTATGTATTTGCGTGTGTGTTTGGTTGCCATTTTTCATTTCATTTTTGTCAGTTTGTTAATCTCGTTTGCCGTGTGTGTTAGTGTCCTCGTGATCCTTTTGCACTGCTTGCCTCTGTTTTTTATGGCTTGTATACCACATAATTTCCCGTGCTGTTGTGCAAGTTGTTGTTGTGGTGTCTCATTTATTTCATTTCTCATTTCTTAGCGACATTTCTTCTTTGGTTTCGCTTTGTTTCGCCATCGCTTTTTGTCGATTTCTCTCATGCTTGGCCTTCTCTACCTTCTGCTCAGTATTCTTCTGGTTTCATGTCAGCTTCTCGTTTGGCCTTGTGGTCATTCAACTGTAAGAATAGCAAGAAAAAGAAAGAGAGAATGAGAATGAGAAAAATACATAAAAAATTATTAGATTTTTCTTTTACTTTTTTTTCTGACATTGGGAGAGAGGGAGGGGCAAGGACTAAATTGCTTTTGTATGCATATGCCGGATGCTTGGATGGATGGACGATGGATGGACGTACGTTGCCCACACACACAGACACACAGGCAGGAGCATACACACACACACATGCAACACACTGGCACATACTGGCACACACTGGCACACACAATCGTGGGAAATTAGGCAGAAACATATTTAAGGCGATTTTCTTGATGAGATATCGTTTAATGGTTTGCTGTTTATCTTTGCCCCGTGACGAACACAGTCAGCAAGTCACAGAGACTGCCCTGCTGGTTGCTGGCTCAGCGGGGCGCTGCACATGGAATTGTCTGCATATCAAGTATACGCATAACGTATACGCACTTGGTAAATTGCCATTGATAAAGCAGCTCGCAATATGACGCATTTACTGAGCTAAATTTCAATACACTATAAGTGTTTGCCCCATAATATTCACAAAAAGACGCAAATTTATTAGCCAATCAACTGTTGAGAACTTGAATCGACGGGAAGTCGCAGAGACACTCGCCTGACAATGGGGAGAAATGCAAATCGAGAGCTGAATCTATTGACATTCACGCATTGCCCCCAACTTAACTGGGATGCCTTTGCTTCACACGGCCAATCACTTGCTTTCTTTGCAAGCATCTTAAGCACTTCACTTGCCGCTGTTGCCGCTTTCACACTCAGTTATTTTGTTATCAGGCCCATTTAGATGGCTCTTTGTCGACATTAAACGGTTCATTAAAGTGCTGGGAAAGCGCGGAATGAGGAATGGCAATTAAATGACAGAGAAAATGATTTCCATGGCAAACTTTGTGCGACTATTTCGATGTTTTCTTTTTTAATTAAAGGGTAACTGGCCATATAAATCATTTGTGGGAAAGCGCTTTGTGGGTGTACCTATAAATATGCCCTGAGTTATGTTTATGGCTTAGGAAAGCGTCGAACGGGTCGCCGACACGTGAGTTGCGCATTAAAAGTGTCGCCGCGGCGCGAGCAGTTGGCACTTTCATAATTTGTACGAGACAGGATCAGCAACTGGCCAGTCCAGCCAGTCCAGCCAGCCAGTTTAGCTGGCAGTAGACCGCATTGTTTATGGCCGGGACGAGTGGCTAAGCCAAGCGCTGGACGCTGCCTGCTGCCAGGCAAGAGACAAACCCATAAAAATGTCACAATTCATCAAGGCCGCTAAGTAGTTTCGTATTTTATAACGTCCAAGGGGGGGTCAAGCTGTGTCCTTCCTTGTTTATATGTCTAGATATATTTGGCTTTTTTTCTGGGCTTTTTTGCAACAATTTTTGAGCGCTTTTAGCGTGACCTCAGCGCATTTTTTGGCAAGTGGCTGACGAAGTTTGGGTGCCAAAATCGACAATTTGGTGGGCGTTATTTTCATTAAAATACCCTGTAATCTTGGAGAGACTCGAAAGACTGAGAATTTTTCGCTGAGTATTTTCGCAGCTTGTAACTTTAACCTTAATTGTTGACTTTAGGCGTTGTCCGCATTCCCACTGTGCTAATAATAGCTCAAAATATGTGGGAGTTTGCCTTGAGTCACAATTTTCTGCTGCATACTTTATGGCGTGCTTTCACTTGAACTGCCAACTCGTTAAATATTTCAGTCAGCCTCATGAATTAAGATCTCTCAAAACAACAACGAGATTTACAATGAATAATTAAGAGTGAGCGTGGATAGTGCGTAGGACTGCTACAGAAAGACTTCTGCTAGAGATGGGAATGGGAGTTTAAGTGGGAAGTCATAATTTGAAGAAGAAGTACCAGTTTGAAGAGCCATTTTTCTTTGCAATTTCACAGAAAATACGCAAGCAGCTGTTGGAGTGCAGAAAATAAAGAATGTAGAGCAATTTGGGAATACGAAGTTGCCTTATAAGTTGCCTCAAAGACCTTAATTAAGAATATTGGACATTAAGATGTATACAGCAAATTTTCCGATAAATATGATTTAAACAACTAAAGAACTTGTAATTTTTTAATATTATTTAAATTAAATAAAAGTTGCCTTGAGGCACTCTTACATCTAAGTGCCAACAGTTTCTCTAAGTGTAACAACATAAATTGGGTTCATCAGCCTCTTAAGGGCGTTTTAAACTGCAGACTGACAAATTGTGTGCTCCTAAATGGGATATATATGGGCTATATATAATGCCTAACTCACGCATGGACTAAGTGTACGTGTGTGTGTGTGGACAAAGAGCTCCCATTTGGCTGCTTTATGCGCAGCATGCGTCATAAATTCAAAAGTTTTAATTGACTTGCCAACAATTAACCGAACCGAGGCAACTCGGCTCATAATCAACAGCAGCAACAGCAACAGCAGCAGCAACAGCAGCAACAATATCAGCAACAGCAGCAACAGCAAAGAGAGCAACTTAAACAATTTGCCCGAGCTGTGTGCCCTAGTTCAAAAACAAAATGGCGTCGTTGTGTTGACAAAAATTAACAATATTTTTATATCGATGGAACGAGTCAACAACAACAAAATTGGCAGCAACAACAGCAACAGAAGCAACAAAGTGTCAGAAAAGCTTTTAAAAAATTTCAACCCGCTTTCAAGCTGCCTCCCATGCCCTTTCTCCTTCGCTGCGCTGTTGTTGCTGTCTCTTTTGGATTTTTATTAAATGCATTTATAGCTCCTCTTCTTCAACGTCTTTTTTTTTGCATTTGTTTTTTGTGTTTTGGCGCGTTTTTTCTACGTTTTTCGCCGGTTGTCGTTGCGGGCTGCCACTGTGAAAAGCTCGTGCATTTCAGTTTTTCATGCTGTTTACGCCATTTTAACTTTATTGTTGTTGTTATTATTGTTTGTTGTGTGTGTGTGGCCAACAGTGAGAGAGTGAGAGAGGGAGAGAGACATGGCAAAAGTGAAATGGTTATCGCGCTTGTTTGATTTAATTTATTGGCTTAGCGCCATTGTGGCCTGATGTGCAACACTTTACACACAACACTCTCTGCCTCAGTCCTAGAGAGAGAGAGAGAGAGAGAGAGGGACTGTGGAGGGAGAAGAGGAGCCGCCAGTGTTACCCTGGAGTGACTTTTTCGGGCGCTTCCAGTCAATCTACTCGCCGCTCGACTTTACAGTTTGTTGCATGTTGTTTCAGTTCTTCTTTTTTTTGTTTTTATATTCTCTCTGTGCATAAAACGGTTTAACAAAAAGGAGCGTGCAATAAAGTTGTATATAAAAGGAAACAGCTGGCAATTTTTAAGCCATAAAGTAGATGCAAACACACACACACACACACACGTACGCACAGTGTCCACAGTTTACTGCTCTGCATATGGCATATATTATATTTAGAGCCAGTTTATATTATATTCTTTATTTACTGTGGCATAAAAGTAGAACTCAAATGTCATAAAGATCTGCTACAGCGCATCTGCCAGTCGTTTATGCTCTACTGAATTGTGTAACACTTTGTTTTGCACCCACTGTTGGCTGCTGATTGCCGTGGCTTGTCTTCTGTGCAAGGTCCTGTTTTTGCTATCCGACCAGAGACTGCTGCGGTCTCAATGCAGGCGACAAGCTGCTGCAGTGGGCACTAAATAAAAATGTTCCACATACATTTGCATTCGCACATGTATTACGTAGTGGAAAAAATTCATTACGCAGCCAGTGCCGGGCAAATATTTACAAAATCATTCATTCAATTCGAGCCAACGAATGTTTTTGCCGAATTGTCTTGTTGCCTGGTAAATGCTCTGTAAAGTCGTAGGAGGGTGTGCGTCGAGTTGCAGAAATATCGATGTTTCATATAAAAACCCACAGCCAACATCGATGCTTTTTCCTGTACCTCTCATTTTCCCAATCTCCTTTACACTTCTTCTCTCTATACCACCTTCTCGCTACCCCAACACTTGTCCCACTCGCATAAAGCGCACTTTCAACCCTTTCAAGCTGTTCAATTAATTACAATTCCTAATTTATAATTTCCCCAAACTTCAGCGCCTTCTTTGAGCTTCCTTTTTGGCACAAAACCTCAACGCACCCCTTTATGAAGTGCAAATCATGCGCCCAACCGAAAACACTTGACGAATTCGTCATTCTTTGGCCATGTTCAAGTGTAAATTGAAATGCCTTATAAAGAACGATTGCCCTGTGAAGAGAGGACGCTAAAAAGGACTGTGTGGCAAACAAGAAAGAAACATTAATAGCTTTCATAGACACTTCCCACTACTCTCCCCATTTACAGGGTATTTCTCCATGAACAATTGAAAATGCAATCAAAACAGGCAACATAAATAAGAAACTAGGCAAGTGAATTGAAGTTCGCAATCGAATCACATGAATTATGCATTGTGCTGTCCAAAAAGTGTGCGGGAATAATATAAACGCCACCTCATCTTGGCTCACCTGCCATCGATATCAGTGGCAACATAGATTGTTGCGGGGATTCGCCTTTAATTTTAATGTTGAACGCACTTAGAGCCCATTTACGTGGCATACATAAAGAGGGTTCCCAGGACTCGCGACCCGCAAGCCACGACTTCTTCAGCCTCAAAGTCACATGTCACACGTAGAGCACACACGCACGCACACGCAGGCAGGCAGGGAGGGTAGCCAGGGATGCCTAAGAGTCGCCAAGTCACGCACACACCCTGAGAGACACATGTCACAGGGCCTGGTCGGAGATGAGGTGGGGTAGCTTAGGCTATTTGCCTGCCCTTTTGCTGACATTTGCTGCCAAAGTTGATATTATTAATTTACAGCGCGTCGCCAGCAACGGAATGTGTTGTGTGTGTGCGTGTGTGTGTGTGTGTATCACACGCACTTCCTCCCTTGCTCAACACTATAGAGCGAGAGGGGGAGAGGGGGAAACACAGCTAGTCATAATCATAAAATCATTTTATTGCGCTGGCAATTTCATTATTCGGGATTTTAATGTAATTTCTCCCCACTGAATTCGAAGGCAGTTCGACGTCAATTTAAGCCAAGATCTCGCAATCGACTCGTTGCTAATTGGGACAAAGTAGATAGAAACTTTGACTAATTAATTTGCAAAAATTTATTTCGTTTATTGTTTGCAACTCTCCAGAGAGCACAAAGAGTGTTGGGCAACGCGACAGAACAGTGTGAGGGCAGTGAGGCGTGGTGTGACTTTCGGTTAGTTGCACATAAATTTAGATTAGCGAATGGGAGAGGGAGAGGCAGGGGGAAAGCCAGGTAGCAGTCTCATGTGTAGACTGCATGCCTGTCGTAAATTCATCACCAAATATCAACGCACACCATCAGCGGAGGCACAGGAAAAAAGAATAAAAATCAAGCTGAAAGCAAAACAAATAAATAAACCAAGCGAGAAAAATGTTTCGTGTGCGGTTAACAATTTGCGTGTTTTCTACTTATGCGACTCGTTGCGCTTATCCTTTATTTGCCGCCTGCCAGGATAATAAACACACGAACACACACACACACTGCCAGAGAAGTTGGCAACACTCGCCTACCAGCACTGCTAGCCAACACTGCTGTAATATCATATTTCACGCTAAAATAATTTCAATTCGTGGCTCTTGTTTTTCTTTCTTTCTTCTTTGTTGTGGCATTGCCAACATGTCGCGTCATAACAAAATAAAAAGAGGTGAAGAAATTGTAGAGAATTTCATATAGATATACGGAATAAAGGACTAAGAGATGCGCTATGAATTGAGATGTACGATAGTTTCTAATAAGATACTACAACATATTTTTGTTGAAATACTAAACACTTTCAAGAACATACTGATTGATTTTCCAACGTTTAATTGTGAAAAGAACTTCTATTTATTCTTAAGAAATACTACGATCATTGGAAGGTAATTCAGGATTGATTTAATTGCACTTTATGACTGGAAAACGTAGGACAAACAGATATAATAAGATATGCAGATAAATACGATAAGACTGTGAAGTTTTATTACTGGAACTATTGTCATAATCTATAGTAGACATATAATACCTTATAGTGTATATGATAGAGTATTTCACGCTGATTCTCGTGTTGTTCTCCTTTATTTCTAGATTGCAAAGTCACAAATTTAGTGCTGAGTTTCTTGAACTCCGCCTTTTAAGACGACATATGTGATGGCAGGCCCAAAAACAATGCGTGCTCAGTCAGTACAACAACACATCAAGGGAGTTCAAGCCAAAAAAATATAGACAAAGATGATGCATACTCTCCAGACACAGTTGCAGCTACTGCAGAGGCATCCCCTCATCAGACAGTGAGCCAGACAGTCGGCAAATAAGTCAAGCAAGTGAAGAAGGCACCCATTTTCTAGTCTTTCATCAAACCGTTATGATTTCATATTAGATATTGCATATATATCTTGATTATAATATTACCATAAGGCAAGCTATAGAATTTCCGGCAAGGGAAGAACATATTTTCATTGTGTATGTGTGTGTGTGTGGGCAACAGTTTTGCAACTGGAATGGGGCGTGTTTTGTGGTCCCTGCGCCTTTGTTTATGCAGCAATTTATGACATGCAAAGCAGAAGCAAACATATGACACAAGGACACAAGGACAGAAGAGCCAAACATGAGCGAGCACTCGGTAATACGTTGAGCAAATATTTATGCGGTTGGGCATTTGATGGAAACAGGACCCGCGGGTCCTTCAGATCGTACTACATGATGTTGCTTGTATAGGGGGAGGGTGGGGTTGGGTATGGGGTGTCAAAGCTATTAATATTTTTATTAGGTTTACTGGGAACGTTGTAACGATTGCGTACGCCATACATAAGTCTGTGCTGTCTCTCTCTCTCTGTCTGTCTTACTCACTCTTTAGCTGTTGTTGTTTAATTAGTTACATGACAAACATACACACACACACACTGGACGTCGCACATTGATTGTGACAAGCGCATTAATTGCTTTTTTATTTGCTTGTTTATCTGCGATCAAACATTCAGCAGGGGTCGCTACTGAATCGATTTGGAGCTGGGTCGATATAAAGTCGAACCAATTAAAATCAATATGTAATAAAGCCTGACTGACAAGAGGACAGAACGGGAGTTGTGGCAGAGATATCCTATGTATTTGCCTGATATGAAGAGTTATGTATATGAATACTATAAGTCATCCTCTTCCAATTCTCAAAGTGTATTCCTTGTGCTTCTCGAACTACATCAAAGTATTCTTAACATAACATTTACTATACCATTTCCCAACTTATGCTAAAGGTCTGAAAATGTATAGGGCAACTGCCGTTATAATTTGCCAATCATTATGCTGCTCTCTACAGCTTCTGCTTCTGCTCGGGCTGAATTAAAAAGGAAACCCACGCCGCGTCAGCTGTGGCAACCACTTTGATAAAGAAAATATTCCCAACAATCAAAGGGCAAACAAAAGAGAAGTATTTATGGTGCAAGCAAAGAAGGGGGCAGAAGGGATCGGTGAAAAGAAACCCCACAAAAAACGCGAAAAGAAATCAAAATGCGCGCTTTTTCTTGCTTCTTCTTCTAATGTTAATTCCTGATGGAGGCCTGGGAAAAGTGTTTTCTCTGTGTTGTGTTTGCGTCTCTCAAGTGTTTTGTTTTGTTTTTTCTTCAGTTTTCTTTTTTGTTGTTGTTTTTCCTTTGCATAAGAAATGTGCTGTTCAATTTTTTTGTCTTTTAAGTGAGCCAGGGAGTGGGGGGTAAATGTTTTTGTTTCGCGGCAGGTGAAGACGACGCACGCCAAAGGCTTGTTGAGTGAATTTTCTGAATTTGATTTTCAGTTTCTCTGTAGCAAACTGTAGCTGTGCAGTCAGGCCAAAAATGCTTCATGCACACACACAAACACACACGACACTCGGATACTTGACCCCTGGCATTTGACCTTAGTCATGCGCTTGATTGATTGCACAGACGAAACTGAGAAGGAGTATAAATAGAAGTAAGTGGAAAGCACCTGAAGAAATGCTACCAAATTTACTTGCCAACAATTCGCAATCAAAAATCAACTTAGCTGCAACTCAAGTTGCCCAGCTCGCTCCGAGAGCTTTTGTAATTGTAACAAATGAAGCGAATAGTCCGAGTCCTGGAAAAGCCAAGCAAGTTGTGCTGCCACTCCCCACCTGCAGTCCCCTTTCTACTGTCTGTGGCTGTGTAATGAAGTCGCCATTGAGTTTTCAAGTTGTCTGTCTGATGATTCGATTTGCCTGGTTTGCGCTTCAATTGGCCTCACTCGTATGCAGCCACGTAGGGTTAGTTGGGCGTAGGTCAATGGAAGGGGGGCGTGGCTAGTTTGGTTGATTTTGTATTATATTCAATTTAATTGCAATTTACTTACATTCCTTCAATCGCATTTGCATAAATCCATAAAACGAACGAATTTCCCCTTTGCTCATGATTAATAATTCGCTATTTTATTATAGATCTGTGCAATAAATTGCATTATATATATTTGTATATTTGTTTAGCTTGCATAAATTATGCATTATGCATAAATATTATTTATTTCACTCGTTGCTGACTTGAGCGAGAGCGACAAAGGCTTCGCTTTAGTATAAATTATTGTAATCATTGTTTTTGTTTTCCAACTTTAAACTGAAATTTTATTTACATTATTTTTCGCGCACATTTTCTGTTGAGTTTTGTTCGTTTATAATGTTTGGTGTGTTGTGTTTTATATTGTTAAACATATAATGTTTTATGTCTCTTATGTTTATTATTATTATTTTTCCTTCCAAGCAGACTTTACTACTATTTATATTTACTTCTCCTTCATCTTTCACATGGCAAATTTGAATGAATTCCCAGGCAAATGGTCGTTGCCCTGCTCCCTTCTTCCTCCCTCCTCCCCCTCTCCTTACCTGTACCGCTGCTACTTGCTGCCCTTTGCACGTCGCGCACATTACACGCACCTCAACAGACGCCATTGCCTTCCCCTTCTCCCCTCCTTCCACATGTGCAACGGTGCGAATAATTCGCAATTTAAATTTTCAAAATAATGTTGTAGGCAGCTTTCGCTTGTTGTTGTTGCTGTTGCTGTTGCTGCCGTCGTCAGCGTCTGCATTTAAATATTTAAATGTTCAAAAAATGAGAATAAAATAAATGAAAACATGAAAAAGGCCGTTAAAATGACGTTAAGCCAGAAGGAAATGCAACGTTGCCCTTTGCACCCAACGAGGGCAGGCTCAACCATTTAGGACGGGCCAACAACAACAACAGCAGCAGGAACAACAACTGGACTGGCCACAGTTCAGGTTACCTTGCGGCGCACGTGCACTTGTGTCTCTCTCTCTCTGGCCATCCTCCTCCCTATTCCTCTCCCGCTCTGCTACAGCAGCTCCCCGGCCGTCGTCATTGTCCGCGTCGTCGCATGTGCGGTCATTAAAGGAATTTCCGTTGTGGTCATCGAACCGTGAATTAAAATGTGCACACACACACACAAACACAGGCAGTTTTACACCCACCAAATGTGACCATCTCCCCTCTCCCCGTCTCGCTCTCTGTCAGCAAAATGCAGCTGGACAAAAATGTGTTTCGTTTGCTCGAAATAATAACGAAAAAAAAAAACAAAGTAGCCTAGACTGTTATGCAGGTTGACCCCTAGCGGAGGAGGGGGAACTGAACAGGTGGCATTGAAATTTACAGGGTTGAAATGGAAGTGCACTTTGAAATTGTTTGCCACATGCCTCTTCTAAGAACACACATCAACTTGCACCTTTAACCTTCAATTTGATATGGAAAAATAAATGATAATTTCAATAAACAACTCAAATTTATCACTCGATTCATCTCTGCATCATCATTTTCCAGTTCTCAGTTCGATGAAATAAATGTCACATGTCGCCGTGATATATAGTAGCTTGATTTATAGCGGAATATGCGTCGTATATATGCCACATATGCTCAGCATTATGACAACACATGCAACAGCTTACCTCAGTTCGTTTCGTTTTCGTCTTCGAGTCAGTTAAATCTTTCTACTATATAGATCTATATGTGCCTGGCCGATCTACACATGAACATACTATATATATATACATATCTTTGCCAGGCATGACACATTTCGTTCGTTGCAAAATTAAAATCGTTTCGCGCTATTTATAAAATCAGTTGCCGCAATGATATAATTTTGCCGATTTTCTTCTTAGCCGGCGATTTATATATGTATATATATTCTATATTGTATATATGTATGTATATATATATATCTAACACAGACGGCAACTTTGCGCATTTGTGTGTAAACATTTTATTTTCGTTTTCGCTTTTAGCACACAGAAAATATTTTCAACATTTGCTCATTTACGAAAAAGCTAAAGAAAAATTGCGTCTGCTTTGCTTTTCGTTTTCATCTTTTTGTTGTTGTTTTTGTTGATAGTATGTTGTTTGCCATCGATTTACTTTTGGCTGTGACATAAATATACAATATATGTTTCATTAGATCGCCACACATACGTAAATTTCTATAGTTATTACAAGGCGAGCATAATGGGAAAGGTCGTACGACTTTTCCATTTGAATTTTTATAGAGAACATCACCGGAAACTATTTTCAAGGGCAGATCTACTTGGAACTAAATATAAATATTGTGAATATATTTCAGTATTGGGGTTATTTATTTATTGGTGTATTTTAGTTATTTATTGTACTAATATTTCAGAGCTATTTCTTCATATTCATTTCCATTTTTATTTAATTTAGAATTTTATTTGCAAGTGAAAACACATTTTGGAATTCTTAATACTGTTATTTAGTTATTTATTTACATCAAGTTTATATTTATTTTATTATTTTTATTATAATTTAATTGCTTTTATATCGGTAATGGAAAATATAAAACATTTTAATATTATTTTTAAAATTTTTCATTTATTATTTAATCATTCGAAAGATTGATTTATTATTGATATATTTTTGCGTTTATTTAATAAAATATTAATTTATTTTCTTTAGTTATTAATCTTTTCTATTTAGTTATTAATCTATCCATTCAATTATGTATTTGTAGTTTCTTTCATTTCAATATTTATTTATGCATTTATTTATAATTATATTTTTTTATTCATATATTTTATATAAATATATATTTATTTATTTGCTCATAAATTAATAGCTTAATCAGCTTGTCACTTTTTCTTTAATAAAATTCATTAAATTTGATTTGATTGTTTAGCTTATTAATTTAATATATATATTTATTATTTTATATTTTATTTTATTTTCATTTATTTATCGTACATCAAAGTCAGCATTTGCATAATTTACTTTAATGAATTAAATACTTAATATATTTCGCAGCTTTGTCATAAACTTTTCATTCGATTACTCGTTTCTCATCTTTATTATTGCTTACTTTCACATAGCTTTCGATTCACGTATCTCTTCGCGATGCATAACTCAAAAACATAATATATTTTGATTCTCTCTGTGTATTTCTTTCGATTTTCACACGCGCGCTGCTGATTATGGCCAATTGTTGTGGATGGCTCGCACTTGGCCGGGCCAGGAAAGAAGTGACAACAACGTCAGGTTGAGTTCGGTCGAGAGCGCGCGCGCTTTATAAAGGGGGAATCGTCCACGTACTCGACGCACGACGTTCAAAATGAAACTGAAATCCACTTGATGCCTGCAAAGGCAGCCAAAGCTGAAAGCACCCCAAGCAGCAGCAGCAACAGAGGCAGTGGCAGAAGCAGTGGCAGAGGCAGAGGCAGCAGCAGAGGCAGAGGCAGCAGCAGCAGAGGCAGCAGCAGCAAAAAGTCACCCCTAAGTGGGCAACGCGCGAAATGTTGCCGGCTGCGTTGGCGTTGCTGTTGCCAGTGTTGTTGCTCTTGCTTCGCCTTGTCTTACAGCTGACGTCGTCGTCGTTCTATGCTCTGCCGACCAGGCCGGCTACGTCGCTGCTGCTGCGCTGCCACTGCGAACGTCTCGCGTGCGCTGGTCAAGTGTTTTGGACGCAATCGAGCAGCGGCAACCGCAGAGAGCCAAGCCACATGTTTCCCGTCGTTTGTAGACTTTTTCTGTTGTTGTTGCTGCTGTTGTTGTTGCCATAAAGTTGACTTTGGCAGCTGCTGCTGGCAATGTTTCCTCTCTGTTAGTTATGTAGATGCTGCTGCTGTTGTTGTGGCTGCTGTTACTGTTCTTGTTGTTGTGCATAATTTGATTACTTGATCTTACGTATTTGTGTCGAAATATGTTTGAATTTACGGCTAGAACTTAATTGTTGGCTAGTGAAATACACAGAGACAACGAATAGCAGTTTTCTTTAGCTTGAAACGAGCAAAACAACTCGAGACACTTGTTACATGACGCAATTGGCCAACAACAAGCCGCAAAACAACTTGAGAGGTGAAAGATCTTTGACGCATTTAGAGGTTACAGTGGGAACAGTGTATGGGAACAGTGAATGGTAACAGTGTATGGAAAGAGTGTATGGGAACAGTGCATGGACTACCTCAGAACATAATGAATATGTCTGGACTATAGAGAACTATATATGTATGTATATTAAATCATCGTTCATCGTCGCATAAAAAATAATATATAGTAGACTGTACAGTGAACTCTATGCTCAGCAGAGGGTACATCTACAAGGTAATATATAAATATTCTTCACTTTAACTTATGGTATTTAATGTGAAGATAATAGTCAATGGATTAAATTTAACTTATACTATATATACATTGTATTATGTATGCATATATTATCAAAACCATCATAATATCTATCTTTACTAAACACAAATGTGCATATTTATCGATTTAAATGGATTATCTGGTCAGGGTCAGTTTCCACATTAA
The DNA here is from genome assembly GCA_018904165.1 of Zaprionus camerounensis. Lineage (NCBI taxonomy): Eukaryota > Metazoa > Arthropoda > Insecta > Diptera > Drosophilidae > Zaprionus > Zaprionus camerounensis. Next base: position 11,971,768 of record JAEIFS010000479.1, on the reverse strand, counting down.
TTCATTTAGCCTGAAAAACCAGATAAATAAACAGATTATCGTTTATACAAGACGAGCATGTCTGGTCGCCTGAGAATCCGCTGTCTAATTGACTACAGATTACGAAAGAATACTACGTAGTATCTGCGTGCCTTCCGCTATATTTACGTATATTTTGATTATATTTCGAATTTGAATTCAATTTGTTTTTCTATGTCAAAATATCACGTAATATTCGAACTAGGCCACCCTGTTCTAAACAGATTTACAATGTAGAACGGGAAAACTTTTATAGCAACCAAAACCTCATACAATTAACTACAAATTGACTTGTAGATACCCTTCCCAGCCCCCATCTTAGACAATTCAGATGATTTACAGATGTTAATTGAAGAATGAATGAGTGTTGGAGAAAGAGGGGAAGAGAGAGAGGGAGTGTGTGAACTGTGGCTAGCGAAAGATTTCAAGTTCAGACAAAAATATCATCGCTAATGTTTCGATTGACATCAAAAGTTCTACGCGCTATTTGGGTCACAGACAGAGAAGAAGACGGAGAAGGAGAATGAGAATGAGAAGGAGACGGAGACAGCGATATAGACGCACATTAATTAGTCGAAAAGGCTGGAAAATGCGGAAAATGAGAAAGCAGCGCGCAACGCACAATGCACAACGGAAAATTCGAACTTGTTCGTCTAACACAGGGGAAGAAGGGTCTCTCCTCTTCTCTCTTGGCGAATTTCCCTCTGCTTGCCATTTATTTTTGGCGCTTGACAAAACGCAGCGAAACCTCCAAAAAGGACAAAGCGAAAGAGCAGACAAAGCGCAAGGCAGAAACTCTTTGGCCGGCGGCCAAAACAAAAGTGCGCACACAGATAAACCCGTAGATACTCTACACAAGTGAAAAGTCTACAACGACGAGAGAGATAAAGAGAGGGAGAAAGAGAGAGAGAGAGAGAGAGAGCGCACGCCAGAGTGGCAGCAGAGAGGCAGCAGAGAGTGCGTCGCTGCCAGCGCAAACAGAGGCAGCGACGGCAGCAGCAGCAGCGAAGGCAGGCGAATGAGCGTAGCAAAACAAAGACGGCAAAAGACGCTGCTTCTTGTGTTACAGAACTGGTGTCTGACACCTGTGTGTGTGTGTGTGTGTGTGTGTGTGTACTGCCTCTTCTTCTCCCTCTCCCTTTCTCCCACTCTCTCTCTCGCTCGCCTGCTCTACCTCTCTCAGCGACTCGTTTATTAATGAGGCATGTGGCGTGAGGCATGCCGCTGCCTTTGCCGCCACGCGCCCTCGCGCACTGTAGCCAGCTGGCTGCACAGGTAGCAGCAACAACAACAACAGCAGCAGCAGCAACAACTCAGGTATCGACTCCAATGCGATCCGTCGCTAATTGAGTGTGTGCCCGACCGTTTTATTATTTATGTATTTTCTTTTATTCAATCCTCTCCCCTCCCCTCTCCTGTCCAACTCAACATCCCCCTCTCAGTTCTTCATCTTCCTTCCGTTTGGCAAGTGGCCAAGCAAAGCAGATGCTGAGTGCGTGAGTTGAGCCTGCTGTTTATCAGCTGCACACCTGTTCCCACTCCTGTTCAGAACCCTGCCCCACTCCACTCTCTCCCCATTGATGCCACTCAATTCACCTGTAGAGCGGAACAGGTGTTGTGCAACAGCAAAGGCGCAATCAGAATCAGCTCAAATATCTGTAGAACGAAACGAATTCCATTAACTTTTCTGCTCTGCCTCCCAGCATGTGATAAGAACTTGCTTGGGATGATCGTCTAATCTCAGTCTAATCTCAATGTCAAGTTCAGGGACAGAAAGTGATAGCAGGAATCGTTGACACAGTTTTCTAAATATGACACACGCGCAATACTCTTTAAATTTATGGACACCATGAGCCTTAAGTTTTTTAAAAAGCACACATTGTTATACACTACGGCCATTAAAAATGATCAAAAAGAGTAAAACAGCTTTATGCATATGTATTTAATAGGCAGAAGGAGGCAGGTCAGACCACATAGAGTATATATATTCTTCTTAAGTATCAATAGCAGAGTTGCTTCAGACTTGTCTGTCTGTATGAATGCGTAGATCGCAGAAACTATAAGCACTAAAGCCACAAAAATTTGTGGCAACAACATTTTATAAGAAATTGTGCAAAGGGTATTTAGAATCGATCACATTTGATTGTAGCTTGGGTTACTTATTTAACATATAGTACACATACACGTATAATTTAGTCAAGACTCTCAGAAAACTACGAACTCGTAGGTAGATTCAAATATAAATGCATTTGAGTATATTTCGTTGCTTGATTAGATCAACAACACATCTCGCGAAATCTTTCTCAGTTTAGAGTTGTCAACGGGGCAGTCAGTGTCATCCTAACAGAGGCTATTCTGTTCTAAGATTGCCGTACATCGCATTCCATTGCCACAAAATCTTAGCCCCATTCACTATTGGACTATTTCTGCAGCAAAACCATAGAAAATGCCGTGAAAATTAAGATAAACTGTGATTCGGCGAGCTTAAGACTTTTGCTAGGAATGCTTAGTAAGAGTAAATGGATGTTGGGTGTGTGTGAGTGTGTGTGTATAGTTATGTGTATGGAGAATGTCTGGCGAGTTGTCGTCGCGAAATGTTGGCAATGTTCGCGCTTCGTTAGCTTTAATTTCAGCAGTTTGCAGCGACGGTTTTGTTCCCCGCAAGGCGATCAGACGAGCCGTTAAACAAAAGTGAAGAGACAGCGTCGGGACATTTTCACGAATCAAGACGCAACAAGGAAAGCAGCCCAAGCACCCACCACATGAAGATGAGCAGGGGGATGAGGGCGAGGGGAGGTGGTTCGCCTGAGAACTTTCCCTCTCAAGCAGCCACATTGCAGATTGCCTCCTAGCCCCGCCTCTCATTGCCATTCCCATGCCACGCCTGCCCTGCTGCCGCTTAATATTTAATGACCAGTGGAGTCGAGTCGACTTGATGTTGCAGGGAAAGAGGGGGAGCTGGGGTGGCAGAGGTCTGCTTCAACTGGGTCCGCTTGTGTAGTCGAAAAGTCTCGTGCGCTGTAATTGCAAAATGTTTTGCCTCGGAATTTTATTTACATTTTCCATGAGCTGCACAAAACTCGCAGGACTTGCCTTAGACTGCTTTGGCTGCATATGCGCGCTCTCTCTTTCTCTCTCTCTCTCGCTCTCTCTCTCTTTCTCCCTTTCTCGTTCTATCTCTGTCTCTCACTCACTTGGTGTCTGACTGAATTCGAATGCGAATTTCGTTTCATTTGAAAGCTTTTCATTTCTGCCTGCCAGCCGCGTTTTGTTTCCTTCTTCGCCAGCTTACCCCTGCACCCCCTTCCCTCATACATCCCCCTTCACTCGCCAGGCATAATGAAGTGTACGAATTTGCTAAAAAGCTGGATTTCCGTTTCCATGTCTTCCTTTTCCGGCACACACATCAGAGCTGCCGCTGCCGCAGTCGTTGCCTGTCTGAGTGTGTGTGTGTGCTTGCGCGTGTATGTGTGTGTGTGAATCCTAACGAGTTTGGAGCTCGTGTATTGCGCGAACTGCTGTGCAAATATTGCTACCCTGCGTTCTTGCCAGCAGCGGAAAAGGAACTGTTTCCCCTCAACAAATTGGGTCAGAGGAATATCGAATCGAGAAGAAGATGCCAAGCTTATGTTGCTTGTGGCAAGATGCAGATGCCAAAGAAAGCTAGCGAAATGACAGGGAGATTACTGGAGAATCAGCAGAGTAACGTCAGCTGTACCCGCCTTACATATAGTGCAAAGATCGTTCATTCATAACTGATATTCCAGATATTGCCAACACGAATTATCTAATGGAAAACTTCGCTACGCTAATTGAAGAGGTTTTTGTAATTTATTTAAACTTTCCTTGTGCCAACATGTAATCAAAGTGCAGGGTGTGTGGTAAAGAGAGTGAGGGTAGCAGGTAGCGGAAGAGAGAGAGAGCGAGAAGGAGAGAGACGGCAACTGCAGATGCTTTTCCTATTCTATGTGCATAACAACGCCAGCAACATGGCATAGCATGCAATTCCTTTTGTTGCATATGTTTCATTTGTGCCACTTCGCTTCGCATGGCTTCTAGTTACTTCCCCCTGTATCCCCTCCTCCTTCCCTTACCCCTTCTACCCACTGCACTTCCCGCTGCTCCACGCCACGTTCGTTAGTCTTCAATCTAAACCAATTGTTCCATCGCCTGCGATTGTTCACTTCGTAACAAGTGCCAGAGAAAGAGGGAGAAATAGGAGAGGGAAGAGAGAGAGAGAGGGAAGAAGAGAGTGGGAAGAGGGAGGGGAGACAGAGAGAGACATGGCCACTGGCGGTTGACATGATGACGTGTGTAATGAGCAAACAAATACGCAGTACGGAGGGAAAGGGACAGAGAACAAATACAAATAAATAATAAAACAAATAAAGGCAACAATAACAATGCCCGACTGTCTGCCCTGTCCTGCCCAGCCCTGGCATATCCTGCAGCAATCCCGGACAACAACAACAAAAATCACTAATGAATCCGGTGAATGTTTTTAGCAGCAACTCGTCGCGGCGCAGTTGCATGCGCACATGCCGCAAAACGGGGCACGAATGAATGGAAAATGAAATTGTTGCCAGTTGCCCAGTTGGCAGAGTCTGCTGCAAAAAGGGACAACTGCCCCAGCAACAACAGCAGCAGTAGCATGTTGCTGAAGGGGGGAGGGGGAGCGCAAAACCCGCTAACATAGCCGGAAAAAATACTGCGCTTTTAATCCCTAATGTCAGTTCACGTTCAATGGAGTCGGGTTCGAGCTGCTGTTGCTGTTGTTCTTACACTTGTTGTGCCCCTGTCTCTTTCTCTGTTCCCACCCCTCTCGGTCACGCTGTTGATGTTGCCATCCCCCTCACCCATCACCCTCTCTTTGCACTTGTTTTTGCGGTAGCTCACCGCACCCGCCGTTTCCTTAGCCAACTCTTTGGCGACCTTTTCATATTATTTTCTATTTTGCCGAGTTGAAGCGTCGCCACGTCGGCCCCCGCTCCCCCTCCTCTTTCCCCCTTGGCATGCCCCGCCTGGCACGCTGCAACGGATGCGCTGCGTCCGGCTCTTGTTGCCGGAAAAATAACTCGACAGCAGCAACAGAAAATTCCCTCGTTGTCGACTTGTTGTTTATTTAATTAAAAATGAAAACAATGTGCATAGCCCTTGCCTGACACCCTCCCTCCCTCCCTACCCTTCCCTATTACACAATCACATTTTCATGGCTCAATTTTCTGCAATTCTATAAAGATCTTGTTAATCCTATATTTCCCTGGAATACTGTTTTCCAAACTGTAAACTGTAATAATATTAAAAATCAACAAACATTTGTATAAAGAATATATGTAACATGCCGAGTAGATTTAGCCATATCAGTTTGCTTATCTGTCTCTACAATTTAGCAGGCTCTTGTTTTCGGAATAATCAGTTCCTTGAATTCTCAGAGAATGCTACAAAATACTCGTTTTTAATAATTCTAAATTGAAGAAACTTTGTTAATTTGCACCAAATAGAAATCTTGTTTTATTTAATAAATGATTGGAAAGTTAAGAAAATTGTTGTTTACAAAAATTGATAGCTAAATTTAAAATATTGTGCAAATTTATGAAATTTATTTTCCACCAGATTTGGGCCGGATCATCATCCTCACTTTCTTGAGAGGTGTCACATCGTTCCAAGTTATGCTTTCATGCCTGTTTTTCACTTCATATTTAAAGTATTTTCCATTCAAATTTCTGTAATAAACGCAACCATATAGAATATATTTGAAATTACAACGTTAAATTAGGCAGACACTTACGTATGGTGACATTTCTGGCTCCACCAGCCATTATGATTGTATTGAGCGCAATGTGTGCCCTCGTCGATGTCGTTGTCACGATCGTAAGTCGAGAATTTCATATTATAATGATATCTCAAACGGTCTTGTGTATCTTTGTATCTACTAGAGAATGCACCCAACGTGCTAAGGCGATATTGATTGTCCTCTCCCGAAATAGTGAACTCATCATATCTAGCAAAGAAAGTTTCGCCATTGAATTTTTCCATGTGAATATAAAGTTCATGGGGGATCTCGCTGGTCAATCTATATATCTTTTCCAAGCCGAGGAAGAAATCTCCATCCCAGAATTCACCAAAGCCGTTCTTGTATTCCTCCCAATTCCTGTAGAAATCTACTCCGCCATTGATCCTTTGTTGTATAATGGTCCAACCTGGCCCTGCGATATCAGTGTTGCAAAGGACCTCAAAAGTTAAATCGTTGTCTATGGTGACTTGGTGCACGCCCGTAGTATTTCTGGAAATGCAGCTCATTGCATTTCTCTTTTCTACTTCATTTGACATTACATCAGGCGTCTTCTTGACCTCTTGATTAAGCTCCAGTCTATGTCTTTTTTGCTGTTCATTCGAGACTTTGGCTTCGGTTTCCAATTGAATAACCTTTTTTATATGTTCGGCAATTACACTCTCTTTACTTTGTAGTTCACTTTCACATTTGATCGCATTCTCAGTGTCTGATTTAATCTTCGCACTGAGTTCCACGATCAAATTATTTTGTTTTTCACAAGAAGTGGCCGACTGTAACTCAAATAATTTTGTTAATGTTTGTATCTCTTGCTTTAAGTTTTTAATGTTGTCTTCAAGTGACATTATAATTCTTTCTTTGGCTGTACAACTTGCAACTTCTTTTTCGAGATTATGAATTTGTTCATTCTTGCTACCCATTTCCTTCACTTTTTCCTCTAGCTGCCTGATTTTGTTGTTCTTGCTTTCTATTTCCGCATCATTCTTGTCGATCTTCTGAGTAACCTGAGCAAAATATGCCATTATTGGCTTTATTATTCGGTATGCATACATCCCGCACTGTTCTTCCATTTGTTGAGACATATGACAAGACTGATAAGAGACAAACAATACGATAAAGTTACTTTATATTCTTATAGAGATTTTACTCTGTTTCCACATAAAACGCATGTTCTCACCTCGTTTGATTCGTCATAGGCATCAGTTCCTTCCGAGGCCTGCAACAGGTGCAGGCAGAGTATGAGAACATAAATTAGTCTCATATTTTATTTATTTGACTTTCACGGAGTTCAGATTCACACAAAAGTAAAACATATAGTGATATTTCTTGTACAGATTAGCGACTTTTATAGCCCGAAACACGCGCCACGTGAGTGAAAAAGGCTGATAAGGTTGCAGCTGTCGTCAGCGATGCACCGATCTTGACCTATACTTAAATAGCTCCGGGAATTTCGCAATGTTGTTTGTTGTCATTTGGCTAACGATGAAACACTTTATATTGTGGCGTGATGCTATTAATATTAGAATATTATCTCGACCGGAAACTAGGGTTTGGCCTGTTAGATCCACAAACTATATATATCTTGTTCAGGATTACTAGCCGAGTCGATTAGGCCATGTATATCTGTCTGTCTGTGCAAATGAATACATTTAAAGGTTCCTTTATACTTTGCAAGGTTTAAATTTACATTAAATATTGGCTGGCACATCAACCGCCCCCGCAAATCAATAATTATATTTTTCAAGTCGTTTTATAAGCGACGTATCTAAAGAACAACTTTATTACTTAGACAGTTACTAAGCTGATTAAAATGTCTACGTATTCTGCAAATTCCTATCCGATCAAATAATAAACGTATAAATTATTTAAGAAAGTATAAGTATAATTTTACAAGGAAAGCAAGCAAGCGCCATCTGAAGATAATAATTTGAAAGCATGTACATGTATATGTGTATACATTTTGCAACTTGAACTATACCGGAACATAGGTTAAAGGGTATCCCACTGTCGTGTTTGCTGGATTGTTTCATTTGTTAATGATTCCAAATTGCAAAAATAATTTAAGTTGTGCCCATCAGAATATTAATTTTATTTAATTAATCAAAGTACATACATATTTGATATTATTCTACTGTGAACAAGTATTGGTTGATGGCTGAACGACCTTATGTTTTATAGTTTACACATTTTGATATTTGAAAATTACACAGGCCGAATCGTCATATTTACTTACTTGAGAGCTAGTTTGCTTCTCCACGTAGTGCTTTGGCCATTTATTATTATCGAGCACACTCGACTGTAGCTTTCTTACTTGTGTTCTTTAAAGAGTGTTTTACATTTTTGTACTTAAATGACGATTTGCTCAAACAAATTATGCAAATCTGTTATGCGGTTGGTAAATAATTTCTTGCGCTTCCCACATAACGGAACAACACCCATCCTCCCCCCTTCCCACTCCTCCTCATGTGCTGGGCGTGTTGCTTGGCTGCCTCATTTGAATGTAAAAAGGATTAAAGTTCTCTACGTTCGCTGTGGGATGGGGGGTTAAACTTTGTAAGCAGTGGGCGTGGCAGCTGTAGCTGGCTGAAGTACGCTCCTTATGCCATTCGGAAGTTGAAGTAATTGTTGAAATTGCACATTTGTGCGCCTTAATTGTTGAAATTATGCAGCGGCCTACCGAGCGAGAGGGTTGTCCGAAAACTTTTCGACAGACTGTGTGTATGTGTGTGTGTTATGTGTGTTGGAAACGAGCGAAATGAGCGCTTGTTGGTTTTATGAGTTGCCATGGCAGTGGACTGACTCGAGGCAAGAATGTTTCCAAGTGAAGAATAAGTGGAATGGGAAAGAGGTAGAGGCGTGTGAGTTAATTGAGCGATGCTCTAGCAAAAGAGAGAGATGATAAATAAATATCGTATAAGTGAAGGTAGACAGTGGAGAACCAACTAACATATATGATAATATATACAATATTTACCTCATTGACTGTCTTCATATTGTATGTTAGTTGGCTTACCTGAAATTAGAAACATAAGTTTAGAATAAGTGAATGTTGCGTATACTCTGAACTACAATTTGTGGAGTAAAGAAAATAATATCTCTTAGTTCTACTTTGCTGCTACGACACACACTGTCAAATACACACCCACACACACACAACCAAGCACACAAACTGTCACACAGATATATGTTATGTACTAAGTATATTTAGTACCATGTCTGCAGGCAAAGACGTCAGCTGCAATCAAAGCGAGGGTACATGCCAAATGTATTTGTTCTTTTTCTGTTTCTGTTTTCCGTTTACAGTTTTTGATTCTTCTTCTTGTTTTGAAGCGTGGGAAAGGATCGAGAGGCAAACAAATTGTTAATACAAATCTCGAGTAGAGTCCCGAGTCTTGTGACGTAGGCAACGTCTATTTGCCAACTGCGACTGTGGCTATAAACAACTTTAATGCTCTCAAAGCCGTCGCCTGGAGGCACATGAGCCACTCCCCTCACCCGAACGAGGCGTAGTCCTGACCAAAAGCTGACCAAATCCATGCTGCGGGCTAGTTTTCAGTTGAATACATTAAAAATGCCTAAAAGAAGAAACGGCATGAGAAACGAGCTCATTATATGCACCCTCCGAACGAGCATATTTATGTTTGTTTCAAGCACGAAGGGAGGGTAGAGCACAGGCGGATCAGGAGCTGGAGCTGGCTAATATAAATCAGATGCGAGGGCGCCAACTGGCAACTTAAAACGCACGTGCGGCAAGGATGAGTTCGCCGTGCAGCGGGCTTGGTCGATGTGGGGAGCAACGGTTCAGTCTGATATAATTAAGCATCATAACTCGAGGGATATTTGTATTGTTGCACGAGCCACGCAGCAGGCAAGTGGGCGGGGCAGAGGCAGGTACATTGGGCATGACGCCGTGAGGGATGCGTGTCTTGGGGGTGGGCAGGAAATGAGCAAAAGCTGCTACGGCGAGCACGAAAGTTAATCAAAACTTGTTGTTGCTACTGCTCTTGCTGTTGTTGCTGTTGCTGTTGTTGCTGTTGCTGTTGTTGGTGCTGCTGTTGCATACGACGGATAAAGTTTTATGTAGTGCAAAAATTTTATAAACTTTACACACAACAAAAGCAGCACAAGAGAAAGAAACAACGCAAGAAAGCAAGTGGAGAATCTAAAGCTGCAGAGGAAGTACTTAATAATTGTCATAAATTAAGGGGGCCGACTATGAGATATCTTATAATGAGTTATATGATGCAGAAAAGAATATGCTAAGTGAAGGAAAATGTGTGTAAAATACTTGAAGGAAAAAATGTGAAAATAAATGTATAAATAAAAGGTTATTTTAAGCGATATTAAAGATCAGCTTCGAGGTTTTGTATATGATACATAAAATACCAAAATCTTTACAGTCTTGCTTATGTATTGCGGGGAGTGCAGAATATATATTTAATATATTCACAATTAAATAAAGTATATATATATAATAAATTTACATTAGTTGGCAGCGCATTATCCTAATTCGGCACAGGAAAAACAAGCACATTAATTTGAAATTTAATACAAGTACAATAAGCGTAATTGCAGACAAAGCATGTCGCAGTCCAGCTGGACGAAAGGGAGAGAGAGGGAAAGAAAGAGTGAGAGACGGAGCGTAGCTGAAGGCAAATTGGTCGCTCGAATGGTTGACAACATGTCCCTGGCATCGTCCACGTTTGATGTAGTCGAGAGCACCGGACGTTGTCGAGTTTCCTTCCTGCCCCGCCATAACCCTACAGACCATTTCGAGCGTTCAAGCAGACGCTTTTCCTTTTCCCACATCACTTTTCGCTTTTTCCCCTTTGGGCACGTCTTCCGTTGACAAGCAAAGGGAAGGTTTCGGCAAAAGGCGAGTTAAATGCCCGCTGGCCTCTCGAAATGCAGACAAAAGAAACAAGCCCAAGGTGTGCAGGGGGTGTACAGGGTATAGTGGGCAGGGCAGGGAGCAGGTGTTGCTAGCAAAGAAAACAAATTACAAATGTTGCTGCTGTTGTTGTTGGTGTGTATTGTTTTTGAAGTTGCCCAAAAGCAGAAACAATAGCCAAAGTTCAAGTTCTTTTGGGGCTGCTCAATTGGAAAAGGAAGGCAGCGCTGCGGGCGTGGCAGCCTCGGTCAGCGAAATGTGCTATAATGAGCCGAGGCTTTGAAGGGCACGACAGTGGGAAGGTTAACGACGCCAGCTAATGGCCTAATTATAATACCCTTGTATCGACGGAAGCCCCAAGGAGTCTGATCCGCTGTTGAAGGTGTGAACAAGTATATGGGGTAAAGAGTGGAAGAGTGGTTGCCAACAGGTGAAATATTCCATTACGACTTGGCTAAATCTTCATTAGAACCTAATTGTTTGCTAGTCTGCACTCACAAGTAAAGAATAAAGAACAACTGCATGGACAGAAAAGAAGGGAAGACATAAACCGTAGCATACTTTGCAGCGCGCACTGCTCGCACTGCTTGGGCTGCGTCGACTGCACTGTCATATCATGTGCACAACACATCAATTTGCAAACGGAATGAAATGGCAGTGGCAGCCACTTAAATTGTGGAAGGGAAGGGGCAAAGGGGGAAAGAGAAATGAGAATTGTGTTTGCTTGTTTAAGCAAAGCTCGAGACGAGAACGTGGCGAGACAAGGATGGAGAGAGCCGTAGAGACCAACGCTGAACTAAACTGCTCAGCAGCTACGTGCGTTACCCAGGCTGTTAAGCCCCCTTGTGCCACGCCCTCACACCTCTGCAATACGCAAATCAATTTGTGTGCGATGATTTTTTTTCGCCCGTTTTTTTATTCTTTCGCTAACAAATCAAACAGTTGGCAGGACATGGAGGAGAGAGGGAGTTAGGGAGAGGGGGGGGGAAGTGTGAGTGAATGGAGAAGAGAGTGAGGTAAAAGGATGAGCACGAGATGTACAGAGGGTAGAAAGAGCAGCCCTCTCCGCTTAATGATGTTTGTCGCCTGTCGAATGCGCGTGTAAATTGGAATACGTGTGACTGCTTGAAATACTGCATCCAACGCCTAGCACATCTCTTCCTCCTCTCCCCACACTCGACTATACTTTCCATTTCCCTTCATTCCACCCCACCCCCCCACCAACTTGTGATGGCATGCAAATTTCAATGTATGTAAATCGCAAGCTTCTCGCGGCGCACTTGTTGTCGCTGAGGCCACACCTACGTCTCTGGCGCCGCCTCATTTGCATACAAGAGCTGTACATACATATGTTAAACGGATCCCGTTCTCCTCTCCCCTTCACCCTTTCTTCCGGCAACTTAATCCTTTTTGCGCGCATTAAAAGCTTGCCCCAAAAATTTGTACGTAGACCTCGTGTTGGATTTTTGAAAACATTATACAAATTTTATGCGTTTACCCCCATTTGTAGAGCACACGCTTTCCCCTGCCCCCCTTCCCGACTGATGCTTTGCTGCATATCTCTCTTTTATTTCTGGCTGCCATGCCTGCGGTTTTCTTTTATTTGTTGTTGCTGCCGCTCGACGCTTGACTGACAGCCAGACATCAAAATCAGCTTAGGGAATTTTCGCTTAATAGAAATTTACAATGTTGTCCGGGCTGGCTCTAGCGTCGGTACTGAATGTCCTCTCTGGCTGACGCTTGAATTTAATTACGGCCTCAGCCCCGGCGGCGGCTTAAAGCGTGTAATTAGTGCGACATATAATTGAAAAGGACTCAAGCGATATGCCCGGACCCGTGTCCTGCATATCTCGTATGTCCTGTCTGGCCGTAGGCAAATGTCACAACTTCCCCCACTGCCAGATGGGCGGGCCCCAGCAGAGCTTAAAATTATATTAAAAAATACAGAAACAAACACACACACACACATACACACATAAACTGAATTTCACGCTGAAGTTGCATGAAATAAAAAGGGAATTACATGTTTATGAAAATCCCTTTATTTATTTGAAAATTCAATTAAACAAGCGCGGAAAATAAGGTCTAGGAAGGTAAATTCAATTTATATTGATACACGTCAATGTCAACTGAATATATTCCTAACATAAGTGACGAATTGATTTAAATTTACAAACATAGGCTTAGCAACAACAAATATTCTCACTCGAAAATACCCTGTTAAAAATTCAGAGTTTATATATATACTGACAACTACTTGAATACGATTAATACATATATAAATATATACAATTTTATTTATACTATTTATTATATTATACTGTACACTATATATATATGGATACTCAAGGGCTTATAAACTACAATTATTGTCGACCCACGTCATATATTTTTTTCTACACAATATGATGCAATTCATCCTCAGCCAAATGATAATTATTATCATTCAAAATTCCCAAAGCTATTTAAGTCTGGGTCCAGATCGGTTCAACGCTGAGGCCTTCTACCGCCTTATCAGCGCTGTTCACTCGCTTGGCGCGTGTTTCGGGCTATAAAATACGCGTATCGGCGCAATAAATATCACTGTACGCTTGACTTTGGTGTGAACGTGAACGCTTTGAAACCTACAAGAAAAATGAAACTAATTTGGTTTCTTATAATTTGCCTACATCAGTTGCAGGCCTCGAAGGGAACTGCAGACGGATCCAATGAGGTGAGAAAATTTGTTTAAAGTAAAAACTACAAGTGACTACAACGTTATGTTTGTCTCTTATCAGTCTGGTAATGTGTCCCGTCAAATGAACGAAGAGTGTGGGGCATATGCATATAGAATAGTGAAGCCATATTTTGATAAGGTTACTCAAAAGATCGACATGAAAAACGCGGAAATGGAGGGAAAGAACAACCGAATTAGACAACTAGAAGATAAAGAGATAAAGTTTCAATTTGAAGTGACTCAGCTCCGATTAGAAATTGCATCCAAAGACAAATTAATAAAGTTACTTGAAGACAAAGACGAATCCACCGCCGATCATATTAAGTCACTCAAGCAGGAGATTCAATTCCTAACAAAATCATTCGAGATACAGCCAGAAGCCAAGAACTTAAAACATCAGGTAGAACGAGAAATAAGAGAGTTAACTGCAAAAGTCAGCCTAAGTGCAGATAAAGCGATCAAATGTGAAGCGGAATTAGACAATCAAAAAGAAATAAACCATACAAATGATCAAAGATTTCACCAAATGCAAGTAGAGGTCAAGAAGTCGGCTGATATAATGTCAAAAGAAATCGAAAAGAAAAATTCAGAAGGCTGCATAGCCAAAGATTCGACGGGTGTTCACAATGTCACCATGGGCAACGGTTTAACTTTTGAGGTGCTTTGTAACCCTGATATCGAAGGGCCTGGGTGGACTGTTATACAACAGAGGATAAAGGGAGGAGTTGACTTCTACAGGAATTGGATCACATACCGAAATGGCTTTGGAGACTTTTGGGATGGAGACTTTTTCCTCGGCCTGGAGAAAATACATCAATTAACCAACCAACAACCCCATGAGCTATACATTCATATGAAATACTTTAATGGCACCACCATCTTTGCCAGATATGACGACTTCGCCATTTCGGGAGAAGACGATCAATACCGAATTAAGTTGGGTAAATTCTTTGGTAGCGATGGTTTAGAAGACTGGTTAATTTATCATTCTAATATGAAATTCTCGACTTATGATCGTGACAACGATATACACGAAATCAAAAATTGCGCTGAATATTATAATAATGGCTGGTGGAATAATAAGTGTTACTACAGGTGAGTGTTTTCGATGATACGGTTGTCATACTATAGTATTTAATGAGGTCACATTCGTTACAGCAACTTGAATGGAGTGTACTTTAATTCCGAAGTGGATGAACACAAAAGCCTTCATTGGTACAAGGAAATATCTCTGAAGCAAGCGAAAATGATGATTCGGCCCAAAGCAGTTTCCAAGTAAACTTCAAATGTGTTTCCTAAATTGTAAACTCAACTTGCATAATTGCTTGTTTAACATTTTAACGAGCAATCAAATAAAATATAAATACTAAAAAAAAGATACTGTTAAGGTAGAATCGCAACCTCAATTCTGCAATTTAAACTTTTTTCAAATACAGATTAATATTACTTAAGTTGCGTTAAAGCGCTGTGTGGAGCCTTCAACATATACTTTATGCTTCTAACTGCATTCCATTATGAGAATATTGATCGCTCTCATACGTTTTGTTATCGTGCTCTCCTTAGAGTCCAGTTCAATTCAATTCCCGTCTCCATTTATGGCCAAAATGCATTTTCAATTCAATAAACTCGGGCAAACGATTTTTGGTCACAAAAGCAGCTGCCTCTGCGACGACAACAACATAAGTTGCAGCTACCTCAGAGCCGAAAGCTGTCTCAATAAATCGCCCCTGCTGCTACCACGCCTCGTTTAGGTCTGGTTCTTCAAAGAGGCGCGTTCCAAAGGCAGCTACAGCTGCTCTCTGGCTGAACATTAATGTCTATATACATTTTTCATCTACTTCTAAGACGTAGACAGTGCAAACATGCTGACTGAGCTTAGCGACCAAAAGATACCCTGTAAACTTGAGATAATACTGTAAATAGAATTACCTTTTCATTTTTGCCATTTTTGTTTTGAGTTTTCCATTTTTACGAACAGCTTAGCTACCATTTAGTAGCAGCAATGCTGAGTAAACGCAGCAACGTCAGCTTGGCCAAGTTTAACGCATTTTTGAAATATTTCAGTGTCAGACTGATGGCATTTCTGTGTCGCCGTCTGGCCTCCACTTTCACTTTGTCAACGCCGCATTTGCTTGCAAATTTCTGCTCCCTAATTGAGCAACAGCAGCAGCTGCGGGCGATTTAAACTTAACTTATAGCCGGCAAGCCAGCAAGCCAGCCCCGCCAGCAAGCCAGCCCCGCCAGCTGCCGACTGGCCTGGGCTGCCCAAACAGCCCATTTAATTAGCCCAATTAATGTGTCCTCACGTCGCGTCAGTCCTCGTCTGCCCGCCCTGCTCCCAGCCACCCCCAGCTGCGTGTTTGTTGGACTGCCTTCCGGGTATCGTTGCGGAGCTAAAGGTTTATTTGCATTAAACTGTCAAACTAATTGACAATGGCGACAATCTGCTTTGGCCCAATCCGTTCAAGACTTTCCGACCGATTGAAATAAAGTCAGTTAATTGAGACTGAAGTGCGATTGTTGTTGTAGCTGAGTAACTTGGCACTCTTGGAGGACTAAGCAAAGCAATTACCTGCCTATGAGAGTATTCCCTCATGCGAGATTTATACAACATGTTTACACTCTAAATAAAATGACACTTTTTCAAATAGAACCTTCTGCACTTCCAGTACAAACTTCAACTTGAAAGTAATTATTGTAGTGAGCAAACCTGTAGATATCTTCTATCTTTGCCAACAAAACGCATTACATGAAATTCAATTTTCAATAATTTCGAAACAACTTTGTGCCGAACAAATAACAATCATTAAAAAAGAAGTCTTCAAGGGGTGCGCTCATTTGCATCTGATTAAAAGAAACAAACAGAAAAAAGCGCAAAGGGAAATCTGAAAACTTTTGCAAGGTGATGGAAAGAGACAGAGTGAAGAGAGAGGAAGGAGAGAGGTGGAGGCAGGCTGGCTGCGAGTGATGCTGATAATTTTAAAAATTCAATTTAAATTCTTGGCTCATATTTCAATTGCGTATACGTAATGTGTGCGTGCTCAGTGCGTGGGCGCGCTGATAAATCAGTTACATATCTCTTACAAAACTGACATTTGTCAGTGACATGCGAAGCGCCAGAACTGTGATTGAACCACAGTTGGCAGGCGCACAAACAATCTGTGCGCCCCCGCTTGACTTTACGACAGGTTTGCCTATCGGCAATTCAATGGCCAGAAAAGTCGCTTAATTAAAGCCAAAACTTGAAGCCAAAAAGGCTGCTCACTTTGTCCGGCTGCACTTGACATTTGATGCATCTCCCAGAGGGTGGCAGATTGAGGAAATTTTCCTATTTGCCGCTCGAATGACGTTAATTCGTCTAAGCAAGTTGTGCCCCTTCGCCTGCTATGCACACCCTGAACAGAAAAGGCAAATAAATGAATTTCATTTTTATTTTCCCCACCTCTTCACCCACCTCAAATCTTCCATCGACATAAACAAAGTGGAATCGACACAAATTCCACAGAGCTGCAAACGTTTTGTGTCTGCCCCAAAAGGATAAACGCATGGCCCGACGCAGGACTCGCACACACACACACACACAGTTGCACACACTCTCAAAGCATATTTGCATTGAAATTTTGTTGCAACAAGCAAACAAACAAGCCAAGGGACGACGGACTGCTAGGCGTGGAGGCGTGAAGCAGTCAACGTGCACAGGAAGGGGAAAACAGAGAGGAGGATGGGGGGTTATAAAACGCTGCAATTGCCGTAACGTAGCCAGGCGAGGCGTAACCCACAAAATCACCCGAAAAAGAGAGCAAAGAAATTTCAATGTTGTGCAAAAGCAGAAAAACAGCAAGCTACACTGGGAAAAACAAAGGCAAGAAAGTTGAGATCAGAAATCTACATGCATTAAGGCTTCGATCTAGATGATCTTACTCATATATAAGTATATATACATATCATATCATTGCTCTGCATCACTTTAATTGAGTAATAGATGGGGGCAATGCACAAACCATTGATGCTGCCTTTATTTCGTGCAGTGTATACAAACATTCCTCATGTCTGTGCGCACACCTGGAGTACTCCGGCAGGGCACACTGCGAATTTCGACAGTTGCACCATGGGAGGGAAGGGGAAGGAAAAGGAAAGAGAGGAGAAATGCTACGCCAACCGAAAGACATATAAAAATCTGTCAGTTCGAAAACCGCGTACATGTATCGCAATCAGGTTTCGTTTCTGTTGCTCCCGTTGCAGGCAGAGCTGCAGCCTGGCACCCTTCGTCAAGGTGAAGGCACGCCAAGAGGAGGCGTGTTACCCAGTCGCGGCACAGGATCCGCGCCAGCTCGATGGATGAATGCGATAGACACCCAACCAACACATGCATAAATGCCCGTGGTTGTGGCTGCATGACTGACTGTCTCAGCCGCAGCCTTTGCCTCTGTCTGTGCCTTTAACTCTACCTCTGCCTCTTCCTGCACCTTCGCCATCATTTCTTCCTCAGCCACAGTCTACATCTCCACCTCCACCTCCACCTCCACCTCTACCTCTGCCAGGTGACGGATGAGCAAACTGACTGACAGATAGTCTGATGGACGGACTGACAAACTGACTGACGGGTTGGTTAGCTCAGATCAGGCCATCAGGAGACCTTGTTGCAGCTGCAACTTGGCAGGTCAGAGTGTATACCAGTCTGTGTGTGAATGCTCCCGAGTTGTTTACGGATATTGAATAGATGTTATGGTGTTGGGTTGTACACATTAAATTGGTGTAAAGAGAAGTAACTACGTTAATCACAACAAAAAAAAGAAGTTTGCCCAAATGTTTTGTTGATGTGGTTAGTTAGGGAAAATGTACTACGACCTTCTAGATCCTATGTATCCCAGTCTAGGATTATACATAGGTGTGCAGTCGAGTTATTTTAAGGAAATCTATTAGTTTGATGTAGTGGTCACCCTTATCTCTTTCACCACGTCATATGCTTCTTTTGTGTGCTCCCTGTTTCCAACTGGCCCTGCATATTACTCATTATTTCTTGATGTGAAGGAATGCCGCAATATTGCATATCTTTGCCTCGATAAGAGATATCGAGATATCGATAATAACTAAAATTGACCTACAAACAAATGAAAGATATACGATACATGTTCCGATCCGATAGAACTCAGTCTCCACTTGCTTGTCGAACTGGGAAGTTGTTGCTCTTGTGATGCATCTGTAATTGAATTGCTAATCCTTCTGGAGTGCGATGCACAACAATCCACAATTGCTGCAGTAGCAAACAAAGGGAACGAATTCGATGCGATGCGTGAGGGGGCGAGTAAATCGCAGCTAATGCAATTAGAACTAAGCACTTGTCAATGCAGGGGGTAGCAGGAGGGAGGCGTGGTAAGGGTGCTATATGCAAATGGGAAATGGGGAAATGGAAATGAAAACAGAAGCCACTCGAGCACTTTTGCATTATTTACTACAAGCGAAGTGCCAATGACAGGGGAGTGAAGAAGGGAAGGAGGGTGAGGTGTGGTTGTTTTGACCCACGCAGTGTTGTTTGCACCTGCTGTAGTTGCAGTTGTTTTTTGCTTTGTTTGCATTAGCAATTGTCATTTGCCGGGGAGGGACAGGAGAGAAGAGAGAGGGGGCAGGGGTTGTCACAGCTGTTGTTGTTTTAGCCGTTGTTGTGCATTTGGTAATCTCAAATGTTCTCGACCAAATCACAAAAAGTCTCAATTGCACTTGAGCTGCACGACGTGTTGGAGTTTCCCCGGATTTCGTATCGCGCATATTTGAATGCAGCCAATGCCGGGTGTGCTGTCTTCATGCCACGCCCCCACGCCCAACATTCCTCTGCTTTGCCACTCGCAAATTGATGTCAATAAGCGATAATTGAATTAGCGCTGAAATGCACAGTGTGCACACTGTGCCACATTGCATAGTCAGACTGTCAGCCACACTCCCCCTCTTTCTACCCCTGGCCTCTCTCTCCTTGTCCCTTCATTTGCCCTCCCTGGGGATCCTTTTACATCAGCCCAGTCCGTTGTTCATCCTTTGTCAATGTTTTGTTTCATTCTCATCGCAGTCTTGAGTTCCCTTTTCGATCTGCAAATTGTTTGCCCGCTCTTAGTCGCTTGTTTACTTCATTTCAGCAGTTTCTCTTACCCCTCAACTGTCCCCTCCACTCAACCACACTGCAATGACCCGATTAGCATTAATTGAGCGCTGATTTCTTTTGACTACTCAATGTTATTACGTTTGCTTTCTCCATCCACATTAAAACATTGATAGACTGCTGATGTCTGTGAGTGTTGTGAGCATAGTTGCTTTTGGTGGCCAATTAGCAAAATCTGTACAGTTAATGCCTCATTATCTTATACAAGTAATTGCTTTCTATCAATTCTGAAAACATTCTGAGTCCTCAATCAATTAGAAGTGCAGAAACATGCAAAAACAATTAAGTGAAGTAAGTAAAAGGTGTTTATAATATACATACATATAAATAGAAATATATATATATATATATATATAGTCTATATCAATTAAACAAACACATAACTCAGCTTGTCTGCTTTGCCTCTGAGCTGAAGATAAGAGCTTGCCAGCGACGATCGTCTGAACTTTGCTGAATCTCATTATCAAGGTCGGAAACTTGGGGGATCAATAGCATGAAGTGATAGCAAGAATCGTTGATTCAGTTTTCTGAAAACAGTAAACCCTCGTTAGAAATAATTAAGCGTTGCTAGGGTCAGCTAATTATCATTTGTTAACCTCTTGATAGCACACATCGTGTATAATGCATTGCAAGCTGCCTTTGAAATATTAATGCACAGTTTACTTTGAAGCAGTTAGGTAAATAAGAAATTAAGAATATAATGGAGCAGTAAACGAACAATAGTTGTGATAAACAAATCAAGAAGAAAATATCGATAGGAATTGGACCACATACCGAAATGGTTTTGGTTCCTTTGACGGCAACTTCTTTCTCGGCTTGGAGAACATATATCGGTTAACCCATGAACCCTACATTCAATTGGGCAGATTCCATAGCAGCTCTTACTATGCCCGATACAATAAGTTTGCTCTAACTGGAGAGGATCATCAATACAGACTTTCCCAATTGGGTAAATTCACAGGCTACACTTCAGATCTATTGAACTATCACATCAATACGCAATTCTCGACCTTCGATCGTAACAATAGCCAAGCGCATTCTCTGAAGAATTTCACTGGTGGCTGGTGGTATAAGCAATGTGCATATTGGTGGGTATTTCACTAGAGTAAAATGAATAATCACTTAATATTGTTTCTTTCGTTACAGTAACTTGAATGGAAATGAGGTACGAAGTATGCACTGGGAACGCCGCACTGCTCTGAAGTTTATGCAGATAATGATTCGTTCTCGATTCGTAGCTCTTTCGAATTAACCCAAAGAAATCCCTGCAATCTTGATTGTTCTTCAAATTGATTAACTTAATAAAAATTCAACAGTTTCTAAATAAAGATTCAACAGTTTCCTAGCTACTGAATATACGTCAATTTTTTCTTCATATTCTTCATTTGTAAATATTCAAATGATTTCAGTTTATTGGTTGAACTTGGTTTGATAACGAATGCACTTGCATTTATAGTTTAGTTACAGCACATTCATGGCTCTAGCACTTCATTACTTAGCTTGGCTCATGTTAACACCTTGTGGCATCCAATTAGAATGTTTTTATGCCTTCAGCGACCTTTTCCCAGGTGTATATAGTGCATTTGCTAGGCCCTAAACCCGTGACTTGTGCCTTGGCACGCATTAAACTTCAACTTGCAGCTCGCAATTTGCTGTTTAATGCCAATTCTGCCCGCTGTAGTTGTAATTGTTGGCACTTTGATTGCCACAACATGCACCCCTTCGCACACCCGCCCGTGGCAATAAGCAACTCGTTGATTTGTATTATAAAATCATTTTCACACCAAGCAGCAAGCATAAAAAACAAAAAACTAGTCAAGGAAGCTTTGCGGGTGCCGTGCGAGAAGTGAAGGTAGAGGGAAAATAACAGGGAGAGAGGAAGAGGGAACGGGAATGGCAGTTCTGCCGTAAAATTGGCGTTAAATTACTTGGCACGCAGCTGGTTCCCTTTCCCGACTCCGACTCCGCCACTGCCACTGCGATTGGCACAAGTCAAAGCTGGGCATATTGTTTGTAAGAGTGCGAGAGTTGTGAAGCAGAGAGGGTGAGGAGAGGGCAAGCAAGAGGCAGAGGGGGCTACTGCAATGCAAATTCATCACGTAATCGTTAACAGGCCGTAGACGAGACCGAGCAGAGTAGGTGCTGTTGGGGCTGCAGGATCTGGCCGAGCAATTCATTTCAGTCAAGTGCAGCGCCCGCCCTGCGAAAAGACTCTCGACCTTCCTCTTTAGCCACCTCTCCCTTCCCCTACCCTGCCACCACTCTGCGCCTGCTCCTTCTGTCCGCCTGTCTGGCTGTCATCAGTTGCCAGCCAGGCACAGCCTTTTATTGTTTTGCTCTCTTCGTGTTGTTCCCTTCCCTTTCCCGAGCATCCACAGTCTGAGGCCTCTTTGGCGTGATTGTTTGTTGACCTTTTGGCATTCATATTCAAAGCCAAGAGTCGTATCCTCTGCCCCCTTCGCTTGCCTAGCTATGTGCAAATGAATATACCTTGGCTGATATATTACTCATACGTATCCTTAACAATGTAACCCTTTGTCTAAGGCAGTCAGCAGGTGCTGAAGTTTTGAAGAACATTTCTCATATGCAAATACAACATGAGTGTAATCTGAATACTGATTCAAATATATAATCTGTTTACCACAATTCGGCACGTGGTGCTGTGTTTGGGAATCAATTTGTCAAACATTAATCAAACCAAATGGGCTGCCAACTACAAAACATTCGCTTGATAGCCGGCGCCAGAGCTCAAGATAAGAACTCGCTTGCGACGATCTCAATGTCAGGGTCGAGCTGAGGAACTTGCCTTGACGACAGCGTGAAGCGATAACAGCAAACGTTGACCCAGTTTGCTGGGAAGAGTTGCCTAGGTCAGTTACTGATTTCTTTAGAAAACGAACAGCGTCAAATTGATCAATGCAGAAAGAACCGATTGTGGTTTTCATATGGAAGATGCACTGAATTTGACAGGAGAGATAGAGAGAGAAATGAAGAGAGAGGCAATAAAAAGAAAAAGAGGGGCTGTAGCAACGAGAGTGCATTGAAATTATGCCCTGGCATAAGAAAACAAAACACTTACTATGTGTAAACATATCTTATCTGTGGCAAAGTGTACAGAGCAATTGCCGTAATTGACACAGCGGCGGATCAGGGGAAAAGGGATTGCCAGGGTGGGTGGGAAGAGGTAGAGGAGGTGCTGCACTTTAGCTGAAATGCGGCAAACTTAAACTGTAACTGAAAAGACGCTTAGCATTTTGCGGTCATTCTCACAGAGGCACAGAGAAAGAGAGAGACAGAGGGAGAGAGAGAAAGGGGGAGAGAGCGGCGCAATGCAGCAAACTGCAGTTATAGAAGGGGTCAGGAGCAGCCAAAGTCAGAGACGGCGCCGAACAATGCCACGTCGGGGAATGCCAGGCAGACAACCGTGTTGGGCAACCGCAATAAACAATAAAGTGTAGCACAGTGTGCAGGGCGCACGAAGCGAGTGCGAAAGTGCAGCTCGAGTGCCACCAGCAGAAAGAGAGAGTGTGACAGAGAGAGAGAGAGGGAAAGACGGAGAGGGGAAGGAGGATAGGCGTGCAAATCTGGAGAGGAGCAGCCAAAAAGGCAACCAGTCGCAGTAGTCACATGGTGGAAGATTAGCAGAGTATAAATAATGGCCGGCAAGGAGGCACAATACACACAAACCATTACACACACAGACACACCAACACACAGACACACTAACACACAACACACACAAAGCAGAGTGTGGTAAATATTTGCGGCTGTGGGAGCTATAAATATTTTTTTGTAGGTCGCCGCCAACGTCGTTGTCTCAGTGTGCCACTTGGAAACAACAGAGACTAGAAGCGAGAAGGAAAGGAAAAGAAAGAAAATAAGAGAGAGGGAATGAAGAGTGGAAGAGAGAGAAAGGGCATGAGAACTGCTCTCACTCCACTAGTGGCCCAAAAATGGCAACAAATTATCAAATAGATATCAAAAACAGATATCAAAAAGAAATTGCATTCATAATTAAACTAAAAGTGAATGGCATAAAAGGCTAAAACAAGCTAACAAATAAAAAATGCTGTTTTATCTTTCAACTTTAAATCAAGATTGAACTTTAAGGGATTCAGACTTCAAACACACACACACAAATACAGACACACAACAGGTAGCTCAAGAATTTGCACAACTGAAACCGCAATCGTTTCGTTCTCCCTCTCTTTCTCTCTGTCCTTTTCTCCCTCTCTCTTGCAAATCGAGCAAGCAAACACAATAAATGCCATTAAAAAATGCAACAACTGCAACTGAAAGAAAAAACAAAACTAAAACTAATAAAATGATATAAAAAAAAATGAAAAATGAAAAATGAAAAAATAAAAATAAAAGTATTTTCTAATACTTTCGAAATTGTTTGCTGTGTGTTCAGCTTGGGTTTTTCATAGTTGCGCTGCAGCTTTGTCTCGGTTTTAATTTCCTACAGTTTTATTTGTTTTTATAGAAAACAGCCATAACCATATGTGAGGGGCAGTGGGGAGGGAGGGGGAGGGGTAAGTTACAAAGTTATGCGAATGGAAACTGTAAACATTTTTGGGTTTACGACTCGGCACAGAGAATGGTGCCATATATGCACGAGTGTTTTGTCCTTGTGAGCGTAAATTCAAATTTATGGCAGTCCAAAATAATGAGCAAAGCAGTAAAAGTTCCCCTCACACACACATGCACACACACAGATTCAAATTAACAGTTATGCTAAATGAGCAAACAAAGCGTTGAGCAGTGAAAGCTGCTGGCCGAGCACAAACAATGAGCCCAGGCTACCTGCAGTCAGGGAATGTCTGAGTGCCAATGTATGCTAGTGTGTGTGCCAGTGTGTGTGCCAGTGTGTGTGCCAGTGTGTGTGCCAGTCTGTATGTTTGTGTGTGCGTGCGTCTCGCATTCCTAGCATTGCATGCAGGACAAGGAGCTGCTTGTGATCCCGCTCGCCTCTGGCCATTATTTTCATTACAAGCCAAAGATGTTGGTTGCGACAACAGCAGTAGCTACACAGACACACACATGCACACACACACGTATACATACACACATGCACCATGTCAGTTGAGTAACAAGTCAGGATTAGGGCCAACGAACGAATGCAACACGAATGGCAGCCAAATCAAAACAAAGATGCAGACAACAGTTGCACACAACTTTGCCCTGTGTGCTACACACTTCCCCTGCCCCTTACCCACCTCTCTCTCTCTCTCTCACTCACTCTCTATTCCCCACCCCCGCTGCCAGTCTCTTCCTAAGTTTGCAAGTTCGAGAGGTCAACGCATTTTATGGTAATTTCGAAAGCTTACAAGCATAATTTTGCAGCTGAGCTTTCCGACTTTATCCCCCTTTCTGTCTCTTTCCCACCCCTACACAGTAACTGTGACTGTGTGTGTGCACTAAGAAATTTAATTCGTTGTAAGAACTACACAGACAACGAAATTCCAGTGGCTTAATTTAAAGCACCCAATTCAAATGTCCGCAGATTAGAAAATTCTTATGAATTTATGTTTTACAATTTGCATTATTAATTTCGACAATTTGGAGCTTAGATTGCTTGTATTTCATGATGCCTAAGTCTTTTAATCATTGAGTTATTCAAGACGCCCTCTATCTGAAGTTACTGTACCTGTTTCTACCTAATCATGGAACTATACTCCACTTTCTGCTTATTCTCTTCATCCTTCTATGTCTGCCTCAATTGACCTCGATGTACACATGGTTTCATGCTCTCCATCCTTATCATCATCTCGCATTCTCTGCTAAATTACGTTTGTGCTGTTTTTGCCCTGCCCAAGCTGGACGTATACGTAATACGTATTACTCATACGCAGTGTTTACAAGAAAAGTCAATATACTTCTCTGCCAAATGGCAAGAGACAACAACGAATGCAGGTGAGCAGCCCCAACGCTAACAGAGTCACCCCCTTAGTCCCATCATTTGCTTTCTTACAGGGTATCTATTTACTCTGTAAGTGAAGCAGACACTCTATCAAGCTGCGTATCTCTTCGTTGCTTCCTTCCCACTCTCACTCATTTCCACAGCACTCTCTTTCGCGACTTTTCTATGTCATTTACCCAAATGCATTTCGTTTTTCCACCAAGGTTTTTCCATTGGTTTTTACTTTCATTTGGCGTTAGCTGCTTTTCCCGCTTTTCCCGCTGCGATGTTCACAAAATACAATTTCTGTTGCGAAACAAAATTTCGCCATTTTTGCGGTCACTTTTCACCTCACCCCATCAGCCACACACACGCACCTTGCACTGCGACAGTTTGTGAGTGCTTTTGGTTGTGTTTTCGTCGGTGTGTGTCTGTGTGTGTGATGTCTCATTTGTTTTATGACAGTGTCCCCGATTTCGAGCTGATTCCATGTTGCCTTTTTCTGGCAACCTTCCTTGCATGTCCCGAAAATGACAAAGTTGGATTTGCCTACGCAGGCATTAAATTTCCACTGATTCCAGAGCAAAGTTGGTTGAAAAACTATTGAACATGTAAATAAATATGGCAATATGACAGTTTTATTTTACTTGGTCTAAAGCAAGAGTAAAAATTTGGCGTGTGGTTTTTCAATAAACGAAAGATTTTTAAAAATATCATGAATAAATAAAAATCAGAGGCGCCGGGCCTTGTAGATCAGTCGACTCATGCGTCGCTTATAACTAAAGCAGAGATTTAGGGTTCGTGTCTCGAGGAAGAGGGCCTGAGGCGACAGTTGTTTTGGCATATGGCATTTGGTATCATAGAAAGATACAAAAATTGTTTAATATACAAAAAAAATTAACTTAATAAATTAGCTCAATAAGTTCATATAAATATTAAGAAACCATTTTGAAAGCATTTAATTTCTGTTGCAAATTTCAATTGAAATCTCTCTCTACAGCTCTTTTACAATCGCCTTATACCTGCAATGGGTCATAGGCACTCGCTCTCACTCTCGTACGTACTCTTTCTTACATAATCAGCCAATTAAAACGCAGCTCAGCTTCCACAATGAGCTTCGCAACGAGAGAGTCTTGCAGTGGGAGTAACGATCAAGCGCGATGTGTGTCCTCACAGTTGCTTTCACTGTTTGTGTGGGAGGAGAAGACGATCGAAGATAAAGCCAAGTTAACAAATGAAATAATTTCAATTAGCTGAAAGTAAACATTAAATACTATTAAAATAGCATAACTGTACTTTAAGTGACCACAGCAATGACAACAACAACAATTGCAGAGTGTCAAAGGGGGCAAAGGGCAACATGGAATGCGGAACTTGACAAAGGCGCAGTCGACGCAGCAGCGGCCGCACTCGCTGCAAATGACAAAGTGCCGAGTGCAGAATGAGAAACTACAAACAGCATGAAGGAGAGAGACTGAGAGTGCGAGAGAGGAAGAGGGAGAGTGGAAGTGGCCGAGTCGGGAGCGTGACCAGACGAGGCCACAGAGCGGAAACTCTTTGGGACCGCAGAAAACGCTGAGTTGTGGGCGACAGGAGACAACAACAACAATAGCAACAACAAGTAAGATAACTTGCTGTCAACCACAACCTGAAAATACCCTGTAAATTTCATGGTATTTGCATTCTTCTAAGCAGAAACATTTCTTTATCACGTATTTATTTAAAAGCTTAAATGCAGTAAAAGTAAGCAACTTAATTATACATTATTACAGGGTATTAACACAACATACACTAGGAAATACCATGGAAACAAGCGACTACTAGACACCCCGTCGCGTCGTATCGCTTGACTTTCTCGCGGGCCCGCCAGGCGTCATATTTTTATTCCATTTATTTCATTTCTCTTGCACATTTCACATTTCTCTCTGCTCTTCTCTGTTGTGCTGCTTCTCTTTTTTCGGTATTGTTATGCACAAAAATATTTTGGCGAACAAGGCGACAACAGCGAAAAATGTCGGATGAAAACTTCTGAGCGGAAAACTTTGCTAATTACACGCAAAATGTTTGGTTTTCCAAGGGAGACACAGAAAGGAGGAGATGGAGAGGGGGAACTGCAGCTAACGCCACGAGATTGCAAGCTTCAAAAATTCCCCGTTGTTTGCCATAATTAATTTCTGACAACCCCCAACGGACTTCTCTCTAGGCATTTTATCTAACCAAAAAATAAGCTAAATATTACTCAGATTAAAGCATCGGTATTTCAAATATCAAGTTGTCTATTTTGACGATTACATCGAGAATAAAACTAAACTTTATTCCCCCTCTTTCCCTCACTCACTTCAATTACAAATCAGAGAAATAAGATCGTAAATCTGGTTTATAATCAATTGAAGGAATTTATTTGGCCATAGAAATCAATGGGTGTGCAAACAAACCACAGAAGGCATTATAGAAGAAGAAACAGGAAGAAAGATAGGGAAAGATACAGAGAGGGGGAGAGAGAAGGCAGGAGAAAGGGAGAAACTA
Organism: Zaprionus camerounensis; assembly: GCA_018904165.1. NCBI lineage: Eukaryota > Metazoa > Arthropoda > Insecta > Diptera > Drosophilidae > Zaprionus > Zaprionus camerounensis. The sequence goes on along the minus strand of JAEIFS010000479.1, from coordinate 11,943,773 downwards.
ATACGACTTGCCATAAACATTAATTAAACTTGCAATGCAATGAGAACATATAATAAAAGCTCGATACCCGAGCATAAACACTTGAGCAAATTATGGCGTACTTACAACTTGCCACAGATAACGGTAAACATACACGTACAAGTGTGAGTGTGAGTGTGTATGTGTGTTTGTGTGTGTGCATATGCGCAAAGTCGACATAACGAGACACTGCTTCTTGTGGCATTACAGGCGTGTGGCAACAGCAAACAAGGCACAGTGAGGCAAGGCCATGAAATCCGCTAATAAAATTAAATTCCATGAAAGTAAATAGTAAATAAATCCCAATTTCATCTAAGTAATATTACTATATATCCCAATTCATATTGATTTTCTTTTTATACTCACTACCAATAGAGTAGAAGGTTATTATAACTTTGTGCGAACTGTCTGTCCGGCCGTATGAACACCTCGATCTCAAAGACTATAATTCCTAGGGCTACCAAATTAGGTGTCAATATGTGTTTTTTTATTGCACGCATATCAAGGTTTCTTTTAGAATTTGACCACGACTCAAAAGACATCAATGTCTCTATGATTGAAAATCGGATAGCAAGAATATTAGCTATTTAAGAAATATTCTTAAAGGTACTAATATCCAAGCTGCTGCTTGCAAAGTATGTATATCAAAGAAATCGTTTTGGTCAGCTAAGTAACAGGTATATAACATTGGAGCACACTCGACTGTAGCTTTCTTTTTCAGTCCGTTTATTATAAAAACTGCATTCTCGATTATCATGTGCGCCCACTGTACCACAGTAGCTGGGTGCGCATTAAAAATCAGTAAAAAGAAATCAACAGACATTAAAAGCGACGACGACGACGACGAAGAAGGCGTTAAGGGTGATGATGCCAGCGTCGCGTCGCGTCGTGGCAAGTTGCCAGCGCTGCTGCTGGCGAAGGGATAAGGCAAGGTGTCGGCACTAAGTCGAGTCGAGTCGAGTGATGCCGACATGGGGTGCGGTATGGCATAAAAATAAACACAACTTGAGGCAACAGGAAGGTAGAGACACAGAGACACACACACACACAGATACACAGACACACACACACCCACCTGTGTGAGCACTCGAAACTGTCAATTATGCAATGTTACACAATGTTTATTATAATTTTTATGTAGCCCAACGTAATTACATGTCTTGCGCTAATATTTATTAAGCTGGTAATAAGCGCAAAGGTGTCGTACACTTTTATGATTTTATTAATGAGACATCTATTCCCCAGCTGCTCCTGCTGTGCCAACCTCTGTCTCCAACAAGGAGCACCAGCTCGTTCTCACATGTCCAATTAACGGCAACGCGGCGTTGTATCACGTAAGCTGGGCAAGAAAGAGGGCACAGGAGTAGTGAAGGGCCAACTTGAAGATATCAACTCACACACACAAACACATACATATTTAGATACACATACGTGCGGCATCGACTTGAACCTACAAACTTTCAACTCAATTAACATGTTGCCAAGACTCGCTACAGCAACAACTTCAGCTCTAACTACAACTAGTCCTGCCTTGCCCTGGGTCACGTAGTCGAGGTCAGACAAACGAAAACACTGCACTGTGGACTCTGCAGTTCTATCCCTGCTAACTTATTCCATATTATCTTTTAATTGGCTGACATGTGTCAGCGGCTTTTGTCAACTTAGTTATACAATATATCTTCTACTGAAACGGTTGCTATTGATTCAGATGAGATCAGGAGCGCGGTTTGTGGAATTTGTGGAAGTGGATATGGTAAAGTATTGTATAATTATGGTGAGATATGGTAAGGCATGGTGTGTGCTGTGGTATGTTATAGTACTAGAAACTTTACTTAGTATATATGGTATGGTATGGAATGGTATGGCACACAGCGTATCGCTAAGTGCTGTGGATCAGATACGCCATAGTATAGTTTGTTTTAGTAAGCAATGATGGGGAATACACTTACAACAGCTAGGGGTATATTGTAATAAGTAGCATACCATATTATTGAGACACATAACAATAATACTGACTTGGAAAGGAAAAGTCTAGCCAACAAGTCCTTGATGTGTCCTTAACGCCTCTCATTTCCCTGTCTCTTACAGTCGAGGTAAGATACAAGGCTTCTTTCATTAAAGAGATCTGGTCCCGGTGCTGTCACATCGCTTCGCATTTGTTTACAAACTTAATTTCATGCTTATTATTTTCGAGTGTTCCCCATTCTCCCCGGGGCCACGCACAGCACAGCGTATGATGAAGATGAGGAGGCAATGAGCATGATAATTATAATTATGATGATAATGACGATGATGGTGAGTTATCTTGTAGGAGCGAAATAAAGCAGCAGCCAGGCACATTGCGTATACGCAGTGGGGCCAGCTGCTGTCACTGACAGCCCAGTCAGACTGTGGCTTTAAGCTCTAAACTTAATTTCAGAATCTGCCATAAATCGTGTGACCTATGCACAGCAGCTGGCCATGTCCTTGAACTTCGCTGACTGTGGCAGCCCGGTTGCATTTCCAATTGTGCAAATTATGCGACTCGAGAGCCGTCAAAAAGTTTTCCCAGCTACACCGTATGCCACCCTCCGCTGCCCCATTCCCCTTGCCATTATTCAAAAGCAGGCCTAAACTTGCGGGCACCCGGTGGCAAGTCAATGTCCTGTCGAGACGCGGCGTGCATGTGCTCGAGTGTCTAACTGCCGGCAGCCTGACTGAGACTGAGACTGAGGACTGCACAACTGAGGAGAGTATAAGAGGGGTTTGTGTGGAGGAGAGTAGGGGATGAACCGAGCACTTTTGACTGGCAACTTCCTGCTGCTGCCACTCGACGCGACTTTCTATAGTTTGATCCAGGCCGAGGCTTGTTTACACACGTCGACTAGTTCCTGCAACTTTCATAGGTGCACACACACACATGCTTACACATACATATATATGTATATACAGTTGTATATATATATATATTCTTTACTTTTTTTAATGGTGCTCTTGAGCGACTTTCGTCGCTTCGCTTTAAACGTTATTATAGCGACTTTTTATAGACATATAAATATCATCGTTAAGTTCGTCATAAAAAAGAACGAAATAGCAACCAACCAGCGTGCATGTCTGTGTGTGTGTGTGTGAGTTGCCATAATGATCGCCCTGCCCAGATAGCGCTAGTCCCTGGCGAGGATTACTCGTACATACTTAGTGCAGTGCAAACAAATTACTGTTAATTAAACTCGAAATTGTTGTGCGGCGCAGTTAAAAGCACTTTTGTGTTAGCTATACATGTATGTGTGTGTGGGTGTGTGTGATGTGTGTGTGTGATAAGGGAAGACCCAACGAAACGTACATAAAACTGACGAGATTGCTTGGTTTAGTGGCCAAGGGGCTGCTTCCCCTTGTACTCTAATTAGCTAGATATCACTAGCGGCTACTCCCCACTTACAGCGAGTGTATCTCTATGTGTAAATGTGTGTGTAGTGTCAGCGAAAATTAATAACTAAACAATTAGTTGGTGGGAGAGAACAAAAAACTGTGAACTCATTTGGCCAAGGCAAGAGAAATATTTGAAGATCTATATGAACAGTTAAAACCTGCAAGTTGTGCTTCTTTTTAAAGAGAGAAGAAGAACAGCAGTCATATGATATACAATATAAGAGTAAATGATAAACAATATAATTTTCATATGATACACAATATAACAGTAAATGCTGTGTATGCCACATTCGTTTACTTGTGCATTTGCCAACTGAACTAACTGGGAAATCATTTTGATTAGAAGAAGAGATTTGCTGCATTGTTCCTGCACATATAATACGCTGAAATGCACCGTAATGTATGCCATGCACACACACACACACAGTCGGAAAACCTCACAGTAAATCATAATTATCATATTCCTTTGCCCAACACGCTCTGGCATTCTCCACAGCTGCAACAGCACACGTGATTAGTGTCCTTTTGTTACCGATGGAAAATGGCGAAAAATCGCAAATAATGCGCCTCAATAGAGTTGCCCATGCGGCCTCATTACAGTTGCTTTTCTGCTGCCGTATTGCAGTTGGTACGTGCCGCAAGTGAGGCAAATCAGGGCAAAAGATTCTTCTGAGAATATTTCGCATAGCCAATTGTAAAAGATACACTTTATAGAATCTTTAAAATCGACCCTTGCAATTTTTGATTAGGGCTTGGCTGATTATTCCTTCACTAATTATACTGCAAAGTCACTTGGCATTGTTCAGCTGTTCGTTATAAGCTTAAAAACTCTGTACACAAACAATCTACACATTCTATAGATTGCTTGTATAACAAATACTATATACCATAGTTAATGGAAGTTGATGAATTCACATCGCCCGACAAGTTCTCTTACTTGGTGCTTTAGTCACGAATTTAGTAACAATCTAATTAGGTTTCTCTGAGTTTTCCGCAATTCTTTGGAGAAAATATTGAATCGGTTTAAATTTGATTATTCTAGCTCATACTTTTTATTGTAATGTCTTCAAAACTTTATATTTTTATGTCTGGCAAAAGCCAGTTGTTTGGAAAACTAATGAAGTATCAATTGCTTTAGTTATTTCCGCAATAAGGCTTTTAGAATTGTGGTTGAACTTCGTGCGATGACCCCGGGCCGAGATAGATTTTTCAACTTCCACTCTTCTTGCTCTTTCTCTTTCTCGCTCCAGGTGAAACTATGCAAATGTCTGCATTAACACGTTGCCTCATCTAACATGCCATTAGTCAAAACAACAACAGCAACAACAACAGCAAAAACAGAGCTGGAAAACTCGAAAAGCTGTAAAAAAAGGGGAACAAGGAAATCAAATAGTTTACCTTCCATTAATTACCGCCAGGGGGCAGTTTGTGTTTGCCTTTGTGCGTGCATGTGTGTGTGTGTGTGTAGTATAGGGGTTTGGCAGCACTATGACGAAACTTTGAGCATACCGAAACTTTGCCTGCCGTAACACATACACACACACAGGTAAGTCGAGTTTGGGGCTTATGCGTCAGCCGCAAAGTATGCAGCAAATATTTAGATATGCCTACAAGAGCGCACCTTTGCCTCCTCTCTCAACCCATGCAACGCCTCCTACTGGCAAAACTTGTGTGCTATGTGAGAAGCACAGAGAAAGGCAGCTGGGCCAACGTCGCCGCATTAGTTAAAAGCGTTTCTGGGGGCCACTTTGGAGCGCTTAATTAACACTTTATTAGCTTAGCTCCGACGAAGGGCTTAACCTGGCTTACGGCCCCCGGTTGCAACTTGATATGCAGAGCACTAGACCCTGTACATGTGTGTGTGTGTGTGTGCGTGTGTGATTTGCGGTAAATATGCGAAGCAACCACAAAAATCTGTAACAAAAATGCTTAAAGGCTGGAAAAACTATTTGGTTAGTCCGACAAAGAAGGGTGGGGCAGGGGGTGTACAGAGGTAAACCGGTCTTTTTACGGGATTTATTGACGCATTCGTAATTAGAGTCCGGTTGCGGCATTTGCATTTGACTTGATTCCGAACGGGGAAATGTGAACTGAAGCGATAAAAATCATCTAATTTAATTAGACTAATTTAATTTTCCCTGCCTCGTTGGGCTTGCAAGCAGAACTGGAGTAAGAAGAGAAACTACTAAAAGAAGAGAGCACAAACTACTGCAAAACAAAACGAAAGAGATACAGGGAAAATGTTGAATTTATTTTCATTAATTTCGTTTGGAGTATTTTCACAAAGTTCCTGATTCAAAAAAAGATTACAGAGGGAAAAGAGAGTCTGCCCGAGGCTCAAGGTGCGCACGTTGTTAATATGCTAAAGAGGCAAATAAACATGAAATTTAATGTCTCAACTTGGGTGTCACAACTTAAAGTCGGCTCGACTGGGCTGGGCTGGACTCCAGAAATTGAATGCGATGTTCGCACAAAGGCGAATGGCCGTGTAAAGCGAGGGACATAAACTTATCTTAATTGAATTATCAAAAATTATGCGGCACACTTAAGTCGGAGGGACAGGAGAAGGAGGAGTAGGACGAAAACTGTTGCTTGGCCTGCTTCAAATATGCCCACAACAAAGGACACGCAATGGAGCGACGTTAGGGGAGGGAGCAGGCAGCTCTTGGACGAGACTTCACCTGGCAGCAGCTAAGCCATCAAGCGTCTCCATCAAGCAGCTACATTTTGTGGCATTTAACTTTTAAACGTCGAGTGGGAGTGGCAAGAAGAGGGCAGTAGGAGGGCGATGGGCTGGGAACTTCTATCGTCAGTCGCTTGAGAACTAATGAAGACGCTTGTTGATAATTTATGGCCCCACAGCACGCAACTTTGTGCGTCATGGAGGCAGCAGCGCAGCAAAGCATGGCAGTGGGAGGGAGAGAGAGAGAAAGAGGGGGAGAGAGAGAGGTAGAGAGCGAGAGGGGTGTGCACAAAGAGTCTTCTAGGGCAGCGATTAATACAGACTGTTATATAATTAGCATAGTCTCTTGAACTGTCTCTCGCCAGACCTGGGCCCCACTGGCACTGCAGCGCCATCTAGTGTTGGCAACTGCATAACGAAATTGGCGTGTAAGCGGCATATTTAACTCGTAGCAACTCGTTAATTGGACGCGTTGTCGCATCGGCCAGGCTATAAATCATTTGTCTACTTTACGAACTGATTAATGATTGTTTTCGAGAATAAAAAGGTCGCACAGAAGTGTGAGTGCGCTATAGGACTGGTAAGTGGAACAACTATTGAAAGTATATTAATATAATAGTAATTTAAAGTACTAGAATACTTCAAGAACGCATACATATGTTTTAAATCGAGTCTCCTGCAAGGGGAAACTATTCTAACTTACTGCAAATATTACTTAAACGCAAGATATCCTATCAAACATTCTATAGGTGTCGGGTATGCGTTATTCATACAGGAACTTAACATCGCAATGAAACCTTTCAGGTCCAGAATTGTTTCACATTTACACTCCTTATAAAGTATTCTTTATCCCACTTTTTGCCTTAGGGGTATGGACAGGTAATTAATACAAAACAGTTGTTCATCTGCAGTGTATAAATGTGTATGAATGATTGTATTTGTGCTGTATTGTTTACACAATATTGAAAACTTTTTAAACGTCACGCGCACTCGTCGTTAACTGCATGGCACAAGCGAATATTTCAATTTCCCTCAACACCGAAAATAAATAAATAAACTGCAAAAGTTGAATAAAAATGATTTCGGGTCAAAAACCCTTTAACTTTAGGGCAGGAAGGTAGACCCCCTTCCACCTAGACTGCTTTTTATAGATTTTGCGGTCAAAATTAGTTTGAGCTGCAAACGAAAAGGCAACGACGATAAACATCGTGGCATAGTTTTTAGTTTTACTGTTTTTATTTCTCATCGGTGGTCGGGGAAAGTTGGGCATAAATCAAATGAGGCGTGGCAGCAGCTCCGCCTTCCAAACACAGTAATCATGGAAAATCGATTGAACTGGCCCCTCCCAAAAACGGGGCTATCGCCCGTCGCACTTGAAGCACTTGAAATTGTTTGAAGTGTCGAATTTCCCATTTAAATTGCTTTATTTTTAGCAAATCGTTTAGCTCAATACATTTGCAATGTGTGTGTGCAGTATTTTAAAAATGAAAATACTAATAATATACTTATACCCTCTGCAAGAGTATACAAATATTATTGTTTATATATATTTTTTATATTAAGATACTCGAAATTTTACAACCCGCAATGAATTTTGAATTTTGCTAAATTGCCGGATATAGTTAAGTGTAGGTCAAGATCGGTGTAACGCTAACAACTGCTGTCAACTTTGAATATTTTTGAATACCTTTTGATTTATTAATTGAATAAAATATTATCACAATATCCCCTTTGGGTTATTTGGAACATTTGTAAAGCTCAAGCTTGAGTTTGTTCATAAACATATAATCTAGTACAGCTTTTCCTATTCGTGGCATTTATCTTTCATAATTATTGTTGCTCTTCTGACTAAAGCGAGGGATGCCAAAAAAGTTATAATTTAGATGCTTAAGCGAACGGGGAAGGAGGATGCTAATCCTCACAACGGCAGCCCTGGCACGTAGTTGGAGGAAAGTGTTGCATTCTCGTCAATGTAAATCTGAATTATGTCAGTAGACAGCAAGGGTTATATACTGTTATTTAGCTGATTTCCAAGGTTAATATTAAATGAATACGAAACAAGTTCTGTTTCACAAGCTTATCAACAAATTGTGTAGATAAAGTTGAAGCTCAGCTCCTTCATTATTTGCCAGAATTTCGGCCTCCAATTGAGTTTCCTGACAGCAAATCCATTAGCACCTACAGCTGAAGATAAATGGTGAGAAGGTCGGGGCGGAGGGGAACTTCAAAGGGCAACAACGCGATTTTGTTGCGCATTGTTTTTGTTGGTCACTTTCCTATTGAAGTTTCACTCGCCTGTTTCGGTGAGGGAAGTTGCTGCAAAAATAATCACCGCCCTAAAAGCAATGACCTGACCTTATGCCAAGTGCCACACCCACTTCCCCTCCCCCTCTCCGCATCGCTTAGCTAGAGTGCAGTGCAGTCTGTGCGCTTTACTAGTTTCTATCGCAAAATCTTGCGTCTTGGAAGTTTGTTGCTGTCCTTCTCCCCCTGTCTTCCCTTGCCACACTCACCTCAACTTTGCCCTGCGGCGCTTTGCGGTATTTCGTGTACGTGCTTTTCATACCAAAAAATGCAAGATTCGTGAGAAATTTACCTCAAATGTTGAACTCACTTGGTGGTGGTGATGAAAGAGAATGGGGGGGAGGAGGGGTTCCCTCTGTAGACTGCACGCACTTCATGGCGCTTGGTTTTTAGTTGAACATCATTAAGTATTTCTAAATGAGCGCCGCTTTGAAATTAAAATTAGATTTTTTCGCTAGAGCAGCTGCTGCTCTTGAATTTAATTTGAAAGAAGTAAAGGAATAGGTTTGCTGTAAGGGGAAGGAGGGAAGCGGGTGGCAGCATTTAGAATCGTTAGCGGACTCTCGGAATCTTTGCCATGTGACACATAATTAAGTGGATTATGCATGTGCATATGTGCAGCAAGAGGCGGTTGTAATGAGCGACGGAAGTGCGAAAGGGGGAGTGGATGCAGGGAGGGATATCGTGGTCTACTGCGATGTTTGGCCTAGTGCCGAAGACTTTGGTAAAAACTTTTGCGCTACTCACCTACAGCGACAGCGAGGGCAACAACAAAATGTAACGTAATTTATTTCAAGTGGCTGCGCACGAGACAGAGCATGCATGTGCATGGGTGAGTGTGTGTGTAAGTGTATGTGTGCGCGACTCTTGACCAGCATTTCATGTTGTGTGTGTGTGTTTCATGGCACACTTTGAGGCATCAACATATTTTCGTATGCGCCTCATGAGTTTGCTTAGAAGCAGAGCTAGAGAGGGAAAGAGAGAGAGAGAGAGAGAGAGGGAAAGACAAAGAGTGACAGAGTAAGTGAGAGAGTGAGAGAGAAAGAGAGTGAGAAAGAGTGCTCCGTTTCGCTCTGCTTTTGACATATCTTTGATTTGTGTTGCCTACTTTTTGGGGCGTGCTACGTGAGCTTTCACATTGCTATGCGCTGCTTAGACCCGCGGCAAATTTAACAAATTTCATAAGTAAGTAATGTTTTTTGAGCTTCGGCTGGCCAAAGTATTAACAGACAAGCGAATAAAAGGTAGAAAGTTGTGGAATTTTTTCAATTATTTCCTTATTTAATTAAAAATTAATTGGAACGGGCGAGCATTATTCACAGTTGCGCAATTAATTTCAATGCGCATACTTCAGTGCACACCAATAAACAGAGGCAGATGAAAAGGGAGCGAGAGAGAGGGAGAGAAGGATAGATAGTAAGAGAGAGAGAGAGAGAGAAGAATACAGAGAGGAGAGAACATCAATAATGCAGAAGACCATTTGCAGGCAAAATGAAACTGATTTCAAATCGTATCTAGTTCGATTCGAATACCAAACAGAATCGCGTTCAGCTGGAAAATTTGCAATTAATTAATAACGTAAACGGAAATTGATTATATGTAGGCAAAAGTAAAGCGGACTAGTGAGTGGAAAGAAAGATCTAGAGAGAGAGAGCGAAAAAAATAAATGGAAACAAATTCTATGTAATTTGAATAGTTCTCAAAATAACATCTAATGCTGAGAATTTAATAAATAGTGACATCATTATTATCGTTTGTTGGGGATTCATTATGACTTTTCGACCGCTCAATAACTTTATTAACCTTTGAGTTTGACAAATTCATCGCCAGAAACCCGCTAGAAATGTTCACAGTCCTCCCTCCCTGCATAGACCGCATCAATAAATAATATTCTCTGTGACTGGGGGCGTGTGTGTTACGCCCATTTCAGGACGTACACCTCCTGTACACCTTAATATTTATTTTCTCTTGCATTTTCATGAATTACGTCGTTTAGTAGCGACCTTTGACGGGTTTGTTACACGTTTTTACCCTTGTAATTTGCCCCGCATGGCAACTACTTCTTCCTTGTCCGTGAGGTCCGTTCCGTTTGCGTGTGTGCGTGATGAGTTTATTAATTTACTCACCAACCTGCTCTGCCTTCTTCCTCCTCTCTCTCTCTCACTCCCTCAGTGCTTCTCCTACTGCTCCTTCACTCTAACACTGTTGTTGTCATCCCTTCCATTGTTCGCATTCAATTACGGTTCTTTTTAGAGCAAAGCATTTATGAAAATTAAAAAGGAGCCCAAAATGTGTGACAATTTGTATAATTAGTGTGGTTTAAAGAAGGAAGAGGAGCCAAAAACACGAAAATTATAACAGCAACGAATGTTAAAGAGACAACAGGGCGTATGCGTAATGCGTACATGTTTGCTGTAGCGTGACAAGCTCTTTAATCGTAGCCATGGCGGCAAACAGGGATTATTTTGCTGCACTTTCGTGCTCGATGGGATTTATTGCAGCAAACACCGCAAAGCTTTAAGCAGCGGGCATTGTGGGCAACGCGTGTTGCATACTTTTAGGCTGTTGCACTTTGTGCATCAGATAAGGTGCCGCCTAATGGTCTTTGCTGTGCGTGTAAGTGTATTAGTTCTGCAACACTCCAGCCCCGTGTGTGTGCGTGCCACAGCAAACGGAAGTTATTTCAGACGTTTTTATGCCCTTTGTTTTGGCTTCTGCTTTGTAACCCTTTTTGGTCACTTTGTTGTTGTTGCCGTCACTCCTCTGTGTGCGCGTGTGCGTGTGCACCAACCAAACTAACGGCATTTCGTGTACCGTTCATTTCATTCAGCTGATAATCGCTTAGAGCTCCCTGTCCCTGACAGACACATTCACCAACGCTGTGGCTCGCAGCTCGCAGTTCGGCATTCGGCGTTCGCCAAAGTGTGGCTAAACACCGGAAACGGAAGTGAAAGCGCAGTTTTTGTGTGTGTTGTGCCCAGTTCTGTTCTTACACTGAAGTAACGACCCCGACGACAACGACCAAATTATATTTATGTACGCTGGCGTTCAAAGACTCTCATTTCTCGTTCCCGCACTCATGCTGCCTTCCCGCTTGTTCCTGCTCTTCCGCTTCTCCTTTGACTGTGTAGCCATTGATTTTAAACTTGAACTGAATTTATCGAACAGTTTTCGTACCTTTAAAACAGAGAGGGATCATATAAAACATGCTTAGTCTGCTGTGACTAACTTCATTGTAGAGTAAGGGAATATTTACAAAATATTTATCTCAAAAGGTAACACTTTTGGAACACATTTTTTAACAAGAACGGAATATTTTCGTTTCCTTTTCTTTTCTTTTTTTACTTCATTGAAATGAACCGTTTTCGTCAATTGAAAAAAATTATGTTTTGCCTTTCAATATTGAAATTCTTTTTAAAAAATCCGGCGCAAAGTTGTATTTGCCCAGCAACCTTGAACCCTGCGAGGCTTTCAGTCACCATTGACAGCTGACCCTAAAACAATCGCAACACGAAACAATCAAGCAAAAGAGGAGAATGTTTTGTAAAGTAATTTAATTAATAAGGCAGACCGCTGCAGTCGTAGGTGGTGCGTCAGGAGAAAGAGGAATTAGAAGAGTGACACGCAGAGGAGCCTTCTGTCTGGTTGGCATTTAATGAGCACTTAGGGCAAATGCACAGGATACATTGTTGTCGACAACGAAGAAAAAAAAGGATATTCCAGACAGATTCGCACACTGTCAAAAGGCTCAACTAGTTGGTAAGATGAGATGTGAGGAACAACAACAACAAGAGCAGGAGCAAAGGAGAGCAGCCTCACAAAAAGGCAACCAAAAAAGAAACGCCTAAGCCAATGCTGCTCGCCACGCAAATGCCCATTGAGCAGTTGCCTTGGGGTTTGACTTTCTCAAACAAAATACCCTATCTGTGCTATATCTGTTGGGTATCAGAAAAAGAAAAAGTTTTCGGTATCGCTCCCTTTTGCCGCTTGTCAATGAAAAGCTCTGCGAAATGCCAAGAAAATGTAATAAAAATTTGTAACGCCATCCACATTGCCTCGTTTCCCTCCTTTTCTCTTTTTCATCTCTTTTTCTCTTTTTCACTCCCCCTTTCTGGGAACATTGAGGAAGCAATAAAAATGTCCCTTAATTGCAAAAAGTTTTGCTTAGATTTTCATTATTTTATTGCATACTTTTTCAGTGTACTAGCGGTTTCTCGCTCACCTCACCTTCTGTGTGTATCCCGTGGCACTGTAGGAAAAACTACGAGTGCTGTGTTCTCAAAAAATAGTTCCAAAACAAGATTTTTGAATTTATTATTCAGAATTTTGTTTAATTGAATTACTTCTGTCTTTATTATCCGAACCGATTGTAGTTTGGATGCAAATTACGCTCAATTTCTATATGGAATACAGAAAACCTTATACCAAATTTTGTATCTCTTGCTCTAACTGAGATTGGCGTGTTGATCCGGATAATCTGATATGGTTCACTTCACTATGCTAGTGATTTTGATCAAGACTATATATGTACATGTATATTCATTTTAAGAGACTGCGTTTCCTTCTGCCTTTTTTATATATTTGCATAAAAATTGTATATTCCTTTTTGAACAAATTTCAGTGGCCGAGAGGTATAAAAAGCGAAAGTAAACAAACGCGCCTTTCATTACGCTGAAACTGCCCTTAGTCAAATATGCTCACTCTGCCGGTCTCCTTAATCCCCTCTCTCACTCTCGTCAGCACATGTACATACAGTGATATTATTTTTAGTTCCTACTGGCTACCAAATTTAATTAAAAGCACATTTTCAACATTTAAAAAAACTGACGAAATTCTGCAAATAAAAATGTGGGCCAAATTGGATTTAAACAATTCTCTCTCTCCCTCCCTCTATATACATTTTATATATACGCCATGGTAAACACCAATTACTATAATCTGGACATGAGTGTATACGTTAGATATTTCTGTCCGTCTCTTACTATCTGTTTTTACTCGCACTGTAAACGAAATCCGCTCAAAAAGAGTTGTGTGAGAATGGATGAGGGATAGTTATAGACGAATATAAAATTATATTTATAAAACTAATATGAGAATGCAAAGGAAATAAAGGAAAGAGACATATGTATGTACGTCAAAGATAGTTAGAGAGATGTAGGCAGATAGGCATATAAGCTGAGAAAGGAAATAAATGTGATCGTGAGAGAGGAGAGACGACCAGGATTGAGATCACTGTAAGCACTGCTGGCTAATAAGAAAACAAGTATATTTCATCTAAATGTACATAGCTAAACGCATAAGATTTTCCAAATTTTGAAACAAAGCTCACAATCGCAGATCTTATAATAAATGGAATGCATCCAGCGTGCATTTTCCCAGACAATCTTACCCAGACATATCTCCTTGCCGTGCCCATTATTCATGCAGAAGATTGCAGTGAAACGACACGAGTACCTGAGTATACACTCGCACCAACGCCCCTTTCCCTACTTCCACACACTTGAGGCATCTTACAGGTTATTGCCACAAATGGAAGCGATTTAATGGTGCATTTATTGCCAATCTATTTGCCGACTATCAGACACCCCTGCTCCCCCTCTCCTCTTCGACATCCTGTTCCACCTACAGCCACGACAGCCGCAGCCGCTTTACCTTCCTCGTGACGTTGATACATTCGCCAGCAGGCGCCACGTGTTGAGTGCCATTGAAACTAATTGAAAATGCGCCACACACATACGAAAACATACACACACACACAGCAGTTCTCCGGCAACTATGAAAAACTCGTCGAAAATCTTGGAAGACAAAGTTTTGCTGCTTTTAAAATGGAAACGTGCTGCACACACACTCTGACAGTCTCACATTCACACACACAGAGGGAACACATTATTATTAATAATATATAATGCAGCAGCTGCTGTTGTTGCACGAGTGTGTGCTAGGAAGGCTTACAAAAAGTTGTCGTACACCTTTATTTATGTGCATGATTTATATTGAAATGACATAGATTGATTCGGAATTGGTGGTGTGGAAAAAGGAGTGCAGCAAGAGTGGCGGAAAAACGCCAGCTTGGCCAAGCTAAAAGTGCGTCTTCATGAAATTATTCCAAGTTAGCGAAAAATTTTGAAATTTCAATAATTTTACGAATTGCATTTGGCCGATATATGGTTAGTTCTTTTTGAATTAACTGAACGAACAAAGCAGTTCCCAGTTTAGAAGAGGAAAGAAAAGGCCAGTGACAGAAGGAGGAATGTGAAGAGAACAGTATATCGCACAGAGCGCACAATTAGGTACTAGGTAACTAAGTAACACTTCCCAAAATGAACAGCTTTCCGAGGTATCTGCCAGGCGAGTAGTTTTCATTTGCATATTGCCATTTGCATAAGAGTTTCAAAAAACAAACAGCATTTAAATTGTACTGTTGTAAGTTTTGTTGGCTGCACAGACACATATGACATCATCTCTGACAGCTACAACACAACATCAACAACAACAACAATGCGTGACAGGCAGTCACAATTTTGTGCGAAAATAATTGATTTATGTAAAAAGCGAATTGTTTTCCTTGTGAAGAGCAAACTCGGCCTCCGCCTCCGCTGCCATGGCAAATGGGGCAAATAAAGCGCGAGTTAACCAATTCGCTTATTTATTTATGCTATTTGTTAAATAAAAATCAATGGAAAGCCGCTTGTTCCATGGCAGAGGGACAAAGAGGAGAGGTATATATGGGAGTTGGGCATTTGGTGGGTCAATTTCGCAAGCAATTAAGCTGCCCGGAAGCAAATGGCGCTTTAAAGTCGAAACAGCTATGGCCCCTGGCACTTCCCCTTTGCTTTGCTCTGCCTAGTAGCCTGGGCATTGCCTTGAGAGAAGAGAGTCGACAGTCGAGTGTCGAGAGCGGAGCAGACACGTGCCACGGCTTGCGGAACTCAACTTGATCCTCTGTCGGCAAACACAGTCGACGACTCCGGGCACGGGTTAAACAAACTTAAAAGCTGCAAGACACGCGTTGGAGCACGTCCCGGGCAGCAGCAGTCATAGCCAGCGGTTCATTCACTTCAACTGCCTCAGCTGCCCCACTCCTATACTCCATCTACCCCTACCCATACCACGTCCCTTGCTTCCTCTTGCAGTTTAATGTCAAAAATTGCAAAATGACGTTGATATTATTTGGCGTGTGTGGCAGTTGCGATGAAGCTGAAACTTGCACTTGCCACTCTGTTCCTCCTGCCCCTTATGCAACTCGTTTCGGTTTATGCTGTGGAGGGGGAAGAATGGGAGGTTCCACCCTCTGTGGCGCATTTCATGTGCTAATTAGAAATACGTGAGAAAAATGTGCAGAACAAAATCATCGTTTGTTGTCCCCAATCCACAGCATCGCTTGTGCTCTTGTTTCTTCTTCTGCTTCACCTCCTCTTTGCCTTTGGGTATATGTGGAAAGGAAAAAATCGTTGAAACGAGCATAAAGTGTAGACTGTAGAGTGTAAAGTGTAGAGTGTAGAGTGTAGAGTGTAGAGTGTAGAGTGTAGAGTGTAGAGTGTAGAGTGTAGAGTGTAAAGTGTAGAGTGTAGAGTGTAGAGTGTAAAGTGTAGAGTGTAGAGTGTAGAGTGTAGAGTGTAGAGTGTAGAGTATAGAGTGTAGAGTTTTATTCTCCAACTTGACATAGGTGCTTGGCTACTGCTATGAAATATTGAAGTTCCCAGAGTATTTTACGAGCTTCATTGGCGTGCTTCGTGCTTAATTCTTTTCGGGCCATTTTGTCGGCCATTTGGCCATAGCAAAGTTCTTGCTAAGTCGACACGTGCCTGGCATCTGCAGTGGCCGAAATGCAGGCACCGATGCACTCGGCAGTTACCAAATGCTTCGCAAAGCCATAGGAATATTGAACAAATTAGCAGCGGCTGTAGCGCATTACGTGCTGCAGCAGCTAAAATGGAGAGATTGTTGGAAAGGAAAGAGAAAGAAGGTGGAGCTATCAATCGATGCAGGAGTGCAGTGACTTAATCGCGCAGTATCAGATGAAGATACATATCGATAATTTTGGGAGTGCAGCAGCAGAAGGGGAGTCAGAAGTGATAAGGAGAAGGAGCATAGAAGTTGAATGACTATCATAAACCACTTTGGCCGGATATAGCATAATATTTGCGCACTCAGCTACCTCTAAAGCCGCCTCCACTTAGCTGGCTGACAAATGGCAAATAGGAGGAAGGCAGTAAAGCGGGGAGAACAGAGTCTGACTGACTCTACCTTTGCAAAACCCGCTAAATTCTCGCGACGCGTCGCCAAAAAGTGAACATCAAGTGGGAACATTTTTCGACGCTCGCACATAAAGCAAATATTCCTTTATGATTATGTTTTTTTTTTTGGCATTTTCTTTTTCCAGCAATATTTTCTCATCTTTAGAATGCGACGCGCTTTCTGGCATACAAAATGAATTTTTCGGATTTTCCTTTGCGCCGAAAATTTTATTTATTTAAGCGCACATCGCAATCTGCTTGGGCTCTTAAAGCTCCAAGGTGTTCTTTGTTGAGCAGAGCTACCTTCTCATCCTCCAGTTGTGCCGCTTAGCTTGGCAATCGATATAATTCGCCGTGTGCCCGAGCACGTGCTGGCATTTAGGAAAGCCGAGAAGAAGAGGAAGCTGTAACCATTTTTTAAATGACTCAACGCCTCGTGGACAGCTGGGGACTTCGGGCACCGGTAAACCACCCTCCACCCTCCTTCCTTTATTTGGTAATTTATATGTTAAATTAGGAAGTCTGCGCCAAGGTCGTCCGTTGAGGTTGGTTGACAGCAAACACGACTTTAAGCAAGTCTCAAGTGCGTCTAGATTTGGAATTCTAATTTCAGCTAAATAAAGCAGCTTCGGATTTTGTTGAAGCATATTCGGTTAAGAGATAAGTTTATAATTTCCTAATCGCTTGGGAGATCTGCACATGTGGCAACTCTTGTGTGGAAATTAGCGCAACGGGCTGTTAACAAAATTTACATGCCTTATCCTGCATCTAATTACCGCTAAGAGCTTCTGGCAGCGTCATAAGCCCGGCCAGACAGGGCAGAGGATGGCAATGGGGGATGAAAGAAAAACTTCAACGAGCGCATGGCATGCATTAGCCCGACATGCATCCAGAGTGCGCTGCTTGTGGTATTTTTCCCCTCTTTCTCTCACTCTCTCTCCCTCTCCCTGTCTTCCTCCTATATTCTGGCAGAAATGCTGCAAAAATGCGCTTGAATAGAAACAGGAGCCGCGTTAAGTCGACAACGCAGGGAAAACAATTTCTAATGCCTAATGAAAAGCAATGCAGCAAGCTGTATAAAGAACCGAGTGGGAGGATGCAAAAAAAGGTAGAATATTTGTTCTAAAAACAGTTGGTGGAAAAAATGATATAAAAACTATAAAACATAGTGTGGGAGAGTTTGTAGGAGAACAAGAGTTGCAGGGTAACTCACGTATATTCATATCTATTTGTTGACTGTTTAGCAACAAAGTTTCCGGTATTTTTTGCCTGTGTGGCATTCCGGGTGGATGGCGCTTCGCACCAGAGAACAAGCGACAAAAGAATCTGTCAGAGTGAATAGCATTGCTGCATGGGGGAGAAACTAACGACAAGCGTACTAAAAGCCTTTGAAGAGTCAAGAAAAAGTTGCATAAATGGTGAAAACATGTTGAGAATTGTGCGAAGAGCGTGGTAATCTGGCGCTTTCTGCCAACTGTTTGTAAGCTGACAACCCTAATTGGTCACACTAACACTAAGAGAGAGAGAGAGAGAGAGATGGAGAGAGAGGTGTAAAGCGAGTAAGATGTAATTAATACCGAATGAAGTTAGACAAAGTAAATGGAATGAGTGGGGAATCTAACCGGAAGTCGCCATCTTTGGTTCGATTAGTGAAACTGATTTGGTAACTGCTTCACGACTTTCGAGCTAATCTTTATTTAGTCAACAGTTAATTAGCTATGCATTATTAAGAAGAAACAAAGAAAATGAGCAAGCGATAGGCAGAGAGAGAGAGAGAAAAGGAGACAGACAGAGGAAGGCAAAGAGAGCGCGAGTTAAACGCAAGTTGAGCTGCTGTCAAATAACCCAAAAGCCGCATTTGTGTGCATGCAGTATGAGCGTGCGTGTGTGTTTGTGTATTCATGTGGCTGACAACGACAACGCGACATTGAGCAATTATGAGCGACAACAACAGCAACAACAGGCGCACTAATACCATGACACAAATTCCTAATCAATCTTCACGACTTATTCATGCACACAAACCTGCGCGACAACAAACCCCACAAAGATACACACGTACACTCTATCTCCGTGTATTAGTGTATCTGTGTGTGTGTGTGTCTGTGTATGTTTAACCTCTGCTTGTATGCATCGGTAGCTGTTTGAGTTTTGCAATTACAACTTAAGCACACAATCATTATCATAATCCTTAATCGATATTATGGCTTACAAGATGGCAGCAGCAGCATCAGCAATAGCAGCCACAAAGCAGACCAACCGGAAGCAGCAGCAGAGAGGGGGCGCGGGAGTAGTGCAGGAGGCATCCAGTAGACAAACATCTGCATATGCGTGTCTGGGCTTATGTGCGCTGCTTTTAACCCACTTCCGCCCAGGGCGTGCTGGGTCTGGTCGAATTAAAATTCCACATACGCGCCTCGCACGCGCCTTCTTGGCCAGGCCAAAGTAAAAGAAAGCGGAAAAGCGACAGAGCAGACGCTGCTGATGGGGGTAATCCTTGTTAATGGATGAGCCAGTACACGCAGAGAAATTTGTGCAAGATTTAACAAAAGTTTGCAGCACAATTTTGAAGCAAGTGAAAAAGTTTCAATAAACAGAACAAGTTTACATATTGTAATGGGAGAAACGAGAATGAGAAAGAGAGAAGATATGAAACAGAGAAATTGAGAGACAGCGGGGAGCAGAAGTGTAGAAAGGGAAGATATAGAGAAGAAACTAGCTAATCTAGAGTACGTTTACCTACTGGGAACCTCGTCTGTGTCTTGTATACTAGTTTTTGTTAGCAGTGTAGCCTGATCCGTTAGAGCGCTCGAGGACAGCATTGTCGCTTTGCCCTTTTGCACTTTGGCCGTCGTTAATAGTTAAATTGCTGTTAACAAATTTAATGTCCTTAAAATTTATTACCTCGCTGGCTGCCTGACTACCTGACTGCCTTGTGGCCTGCTGCTGCTGATGCTGCTATGCCATTGTCCCGCTGCGGCCGCAGGATTAAATGATAAAAAGTGTTAAGCAGCAGCAACGGCAGCACGGGACAACCCCAAGGCGAGCTGCTTAAAGCTGCTGTGCCGGTGTCAACAAAGCGTTTAATGAAGGTTGAAAATTTGATTTCAGTTTTCCTCTTTCGCTATTCTTTTTTGTGTGCTACGCTTTGCTGGCGCTTCGCAGCTGCACAATGGGGCGTATGATTGTTATTGGAGCGTCGAAGATGGCGCTGTTTGCGCTTTTGACGCCACGAGAGAACGATGATGTCGTGTACGTGTTAAGTGGTTATTGGTCTAGCGTGGCCTGCGAAAGTGCTTGCATATGTGTGTGTGTGTGTAAGAGTGTGTGTGCGTGTGTGAGGGTGTATGTGCTGGTGTGCTTGTCGGGGCTTAGTTCAAGTGATATTTGCATTAGATGTTTTTTATACTGATATTACGCATACGAAGAAGGATGAAGGACGAAGATATGTCGTCCGTTTAAGGTCTCAAATGTATTTTATATATATTATTATTTTATTTTTTTTTTATTTTCTATTTTTTTGCCTAATAAGTTTGTCATAATATCAAATAAGTTAATTTTAAAAATAGTGTATACTATATCCCATAGAAACCCAATTAGATCATAAGAAAGGTTCGCTTGATATCTCTATCATCCATTGACTAACTTTCGTAATCTATTTCACAATGCATATCCTCTTTTCGCATGTTTCTCCATCAGTTTTCTATTCGATTTCCTTTTTTTTTCTCTGCTCTGACCATGGAAAGACAACTTTATTGGGGCATCTCCTACGTAAAACTTTTAAATCACAACAAACAGTAAATCAAGAGCAAAGTCACACACACACGCAGATACATTCAACAAACTAAGAATCTCTTTAAGCCGTGCAGCTTGCCAAGTCAGTTTGAGGCACAAGAAATACAAATAAAATAGAAAGTCGAGAGAATGAACAAAAAAAAAAGGGCCAAACAGAATGGTAAAAAACTGTTGTACAAAACAGCAAAATCCGCCAAGAAGTATGCAATAAATCACAGCAAACGCAGCAGACAGTGGCGAGGAAAGCCGAAGGCAAAGAAGAGGCGTGGCGTACACTGTTCGACTTTAGCCTTCATCTTGCATACACATAAATTTGTGTTCGCTTACAAGGTTAGTTCAACAGAATGGAAACTGGGTTAGATGATGCCACAAAAGCCTGATAAAAATCAAATGCCCCCTCCCCATTTCCCCTTGCTTCTTCTCCCATTCCAAAATACACACAAATGCCAATAGATGCAGCATTCGAAAAGCGATTTACGACACCATGCTTGCGCATAATATGATAGAAGGGCAGTAGCTGTGGCTAGGAGAGCTGGATGAGGGAGGGGGAGACCTCACAATGACGCATCATTTATAACTTGGCACTCAGCAGAAATTGTAAAACAGGAGCAGACAAACGGCAGGCACTTTGAGCGCGAATTAAAGTAATAAATTAGTTCGGGCGTGCGTCGTGCCTCGACATGACAATCTGCAGATAGTCCCCCTGTACCTCTGCACTGCAAACACACCTCCCGCTTCTCCCCCGCCCTCCAAGAGTTGCCTCATGTGGGCCTACATTGTGCCCACTCATTTGATTTGAAAGCCTTCACGCAGCCACAAAGGCATTCCACAGAGCCAACAATCAACGTTTCCAGCAGGCTGGCTTAAAATTTGCCTCTCTCCACCACCTCCTGCTCCTTTTCCTTTTCTCCCACACCCTGCTCCGCCTGCCTTTTTCCGCTAAATTGCTTTGCATTTTCGCAGCGAACATATTTTCGAGCCGTGCTACATTTTTCATAATGCCTCGCCACAGAACCGCCCTTAGATAAACTGTCGCTGATATCTGAACTCAAAGTTTGTCCATGACTGGGCTCCTACGCTCTTATCCAGCACATTCGGAGATAATCTGCGTGTTTTTATGGCACTTGCTTTTATGATATTTATGCATGATATTTATCTCAATCGCTGCTTTTGCTCCAGTCAGTTAATATATTGGAAAAGGTTCCCCTAAGATGATGGAACTTTGATAAATTTTTGGGGCAAATTTACAAGCAATTCGAACTATAAAACAGGGAATTATAGTCGAGACTTGGCACAATAATCGTTTATTTATGCCTCCCTTTGTGGTCGCACAAAAAGACCAAATAGCATCGAATAAATAAGTTTTCTACTGGGAAATTAAAGTTCAAATCGATAGAAAACTTGATATTGCGACAAAACTTTGAGAAGTTTTATTTGTCTTTTAAGATGAAAATACTTTCGGCTTACCCTTACAACTGGCAACAGAGACTCACCTGCAAAGAGAGAAAGAGATAGCGAAGTTAGTTAATATCTGGCAGTTTATTTATTTACATTCAAGCAAGTCTGACTGCAGCACGCAAACAAAGATGCAAATTTCCACTATGCTTGCTTTACTTCATGGAAAATTTACAATTTACATTTTCACTTGCATAATTAAAAGTGCAGCCACAAGAAATGAGGAAACACAACATGAGAAAGGGGGAGAGAGAGAGAGGAAGTCTGGGAGAAATAGCGAAATAATATGCTTACTTCCGCATTGCTAAACATAATTTTCATTCTGCTGGCGCCATGTTTTCATTTTCGTGCCCGCCTTTCCTTGCCTGCTCGCAAGTACAACTAAATATTACGCTTATTTTGACGTCAAAAGGCTTGTTGAGAAATTAAAAAAGCGGCAAATGCGCGAGAAAAGCAAAACAAAACAACAGCAGCAACGAAAACGAAAATGAAACCGAAGCGAAGCGTAATGCAAATAAAAGTGAGATGCAAACAGGAGTGCAGGGGGAGGAGAGAAACAGAGCGAAGCATGAGGGAAAACCGCAGCCAAGACGGCGTCGGTCCAGACGAAAGTTTTTCACCGGCTTTTGTTGCGTTTTTCAAATACTTTTTCTCGTTTTGCTCTGCACTTTTTTAATTTACTACGTTGTATTTTTAATAACGGCAGCAGCAGCCGCATAAGAAGACGTCCTCGCTGCAGCAGCTGCTTTTTGTGCAAAATTTATTTCCACCACACACACACACACACACACACCCTCAGCACATGCACACACTCATTTTGTGAGGATTTTCCGCGATGCTTAAAACTTGCCTACGTGGAAAATAGCGGTCGACCAAAAGAAAAGCATGCAGGCAACTCTCTCCTACTCTCGCTCTCTCCCGCACTCTTTCGCTCCCCCTCCACCAGCCTCTCTCGCTCTTCAACTCTGTCTACAGAAACAAAAAAGTGAAGAAAACTCAATCGTCTGCAGCGAGCAAACACAAAAAAAGTCAAACCACTTTACATAGCCGGTTGCGGTGGCGTATACGTAATTTACAATACGTATACGTACGCAGCATTCTTTTTGCTGTCTGTCCACTGTGCAGCCTTTGCATTCATAACGCCAGGGCGTCGCCGTCGCGCAACAACACCAACACTAACAGCAACAACAACAAATACGTTAATGAATTTGCATGAATGAATATTTGAAAAGCTGCTGCACGACGCCCAACAATATTTTCATTGCTCCGAAAAAAAAAGAGAAAGGGCCAGCAGAGCAAAGAAAGGATGCGGGGGGAATGAAGTAAAGGGAAAAGGGCGTGCGACGGGGGGGCAAATAACAGCAGAGATTTGCGAGCAAGAATTTATGCACGAACAATTTATGAAAGCATGCGAAAATTTATGGCCCCAAATATTATCAGCAGATTAGAAAAGTAACTGGAAATTATGGCCACGTTTCGGCATTTATTAACTTTTTTTTTTGCCCTCTCCGACTGAGACTTGTGAGTTTGCTATAGGATTTGTAATACACTCTAGCAATATGTAAATGCTATACAGTATCGGACAAAACGAACACAGAGACTTAATAGAGAAGAGACTTCAAACAGCAATGGAATCATAAAAATTGTGTAGTGCAAACAAAATAGTAAATAAAATCTGTGACATAAAATCGTTTACTGAGAGCAGAGTTAATCTAATGAAGTATACAAGATTCATATTTTGCAATAATATTTCTTGGTGTAAGCAGAATGCAACCTTTCATAAAAAATGATATTGGCTTAAATGATAATTTGAAAAAGAAACAAACAAGAAAATATCTAGAACTAAAATAAGTACTAGGTTTTGAAGTTAAAGGATGCATAACTTTAGTTTCATGAACTATTGGCTTTAATTATTAACTATTTTTAGAAAAATATGATAAATCTGTCCGGATTTTTTTATCTTCTTATAATTGCCTTAAACTGCCTTCTTGCCTTCTTGGGAAAATTGCATATTCAGTATTTTATTATAAGAATTTCTTAAAAAGCAAGCGTATGCAAGTATTCGTTATGTCCTTTATTCAAGCTATCTAAATTCAAATTGAAATCAGAACTGGTGCATAACACTGTGAGTTTTGCATTTGTCATCCATGTCGAGGCCGTTGCATGTCCATTATCAATGGATATTCCCGCTTTCAAGCACATATGAAAATAATTTAGTCCCGTAAAGTGCTTCAATTGATTCAAATTGCAGTTTAATGTTAATGCGATGTGTTCTAAAAAGTAAGCAGCTTATCATTTAGAAGTGCTTACAAGCATAGGTATAAATAATATAAAGCATAAGTATGTATAATATAAATAAATATTCCTCAATGGAAAATGTGCTGGAAATGGAAAAGGAAACTAATTATAAACAGTGGCTTGGTTAATGATCGTATCAATTCTCAGTTATTTGTTTATAGTAAATATTTCCTTTTATTGCATTTTTATAAGTTCTCGTATAAAATATAAAGTATATTTGCTTATAGAGCTGCATGTGTTCATTGTGGGCTCACTTCGATTCAGGGGAATATGTTGTGCTCTTCGTGTGTTCCGTTAATGATATCGCGAGCCATCAGTTCAGCCTTGGTCTTGATCTCTGTTGCAGTTGTGAGTTTGGCCTTCTCTGGGCTGACAACTATCATAGGTTGTGGTGCATTTCCTGCCATTTCCATATCCGACAAATCTGAGTTGAATGAAACCAATTTGTCAGGATTGACGACTGCTTCTGGTTTGACACTGGTCTTATCAGTGAGTGAAGCAGCGGTAGTTGTGGCAACAGTTTCGCCTGGGACAGCAGGGGCAGAAGTGACTACAGGAGTACCAGAGGTGGCAGTGGTAGCAGCAGGGTTAGCTGCAGGGACAGTGGCAGTGGCAGTGGGAGCGCCAGCGGCAGCTGCTGCTAGAGTTGTTGCCGAATTTGTTGTTTGAGTTGAGTCAGTTGTCATCTTGGCTGTTGTACTCATTGGGGAGACAGCTGTCTTGCTGTTATTGCCTTGGCCATTAGCTTTGGTCTTCTGACAGTCGGCGCGGCTCTGACGGCCTAAAAGTTTCTTACAGCTCTCCTGTGTTTTACCTGTAGAACGTACACTGGACTGGGCAAAGGACCTTGGCTTGGTCTGGGCCTTGTCCTTGCCCTTGCCTTTGCCCTTTCCCTTTGATTTGCCCTTACCCTTAGGCTTGACTGTAGTTGTAGTTGTAGTCCCCACTGCTGGAACACTTGTGTTGGACACACTGCCAGCTGCCGGAGCTGCTGGTGCGGCCGAAGCTGCAGTAGCTGGTGGTGTCACTGGCGTTGTTGCTGTAGTTGGAGGCACTGTTGCTTTTGTTGTTTTCGGAGTCACAGTGGTTGCTTTCGACTTCTTACGTCCCGGTAGATTCTTGGTCGAGTGCTGAGCGTGCATAAGAAACAGATCCTTGGGTGACATTGTAGTTGTGCCCTTTATTTTCTTATTATCGTTGGACTTGGCTGGATTGGCAACACCTGTTGCGGCAGGCAGTGCCACAAAGGCCACTGCAAGCACTGTGAAAATACCGAGAATGGTCAGGAAACGCATTTTGTTACTTTACCAAGAACTGTTCGAAGTGAACTGAATTTTAATTGCTTGCCAGGCGGCTTTTATAGTGGCATAACAGCTCAAATCGCTAACTCACTTGACTCATCTATCGTCTATGAATGGGCAACTGTTTTGGTTGATTACTTAGTCAAACTGAATCAACGCAGCTTTACAGCAGACATGGTTAAAACAGCTGCTGATAGGACTTTATAAAAAGAATGATTTATCCACAACAAGACAGTTCGCTTTGAATCTTCATTCAATAATAGACACAACAATGAAGCTTCTAACAATATGCCTGTTCATCGCCTTGAGCTTATCGACTGCTTGTGCCAATACAGATCCTAAAAGGTCTCACATGGCATTTATACTAAAGCCTTCGGGTGGAGAGCATCGGCTGCCTATTAATGTGCCACTTGTGAGCATCGGTGACACCGCCTATGAAGGCCTAATGCATGAAGCCCTCAGCCTCCCTGTCAACAACAGTGAGGAGCCCAGTTCATTGGAGACCAGCACAACTGATGGCCCGACCACAACCACTGAAGACCAGAAGACCACCTCAGCTGAAAGCCCAGCTTCACCCACTGAAATCAAGCATTGAGGCCAACTCTAGATAGATGGATCGGTTCCTCCCTGAAGGAGCAATTCAGTAATCCAGTGCACCCACACGGAACTCCAACTTAACACACATAACACAATATTAAATAAAAAACATAATATTGCTGCTTTGTTTTAAGGAAAACATAAGTGTTGTATATAACATCTTACTACCAAATGTTACACACAATTATTTTCACAGAAAATAGAAATTAACCGTGCAACATAGAATAGGATTAAACCACTAAGGGACCACGGTCAGTAAGTCATCCTCTTTTTATATAGGGTAGAAGGGTATTATAACTTTGCGCCACTGTATGTAACAGGCAGAAGGAGACATGGCAGTCACCACAAAGACATTTTCTTAATCAGCATCAACAGCCGATTCGATATAGCTATGTCTGTCTCTCCGTCTGTCAATTCGTCTGCCTCTCTCTTCGTCTGTCTGCCCATTCGTCCATATGAAAATAAAGATAATAGAGACTAAAAAGATATATGTGAAAAAATTAAAAAAATTAAAATTGCACGCAGATCAATTTATTTATTTTAAACTTGGCCATGTCCAATTCTGCCTCCATAAATCGATAAAAACATTATTCTAATCGTAATTTTAATGCAGAACTGTTAATTTTTGGTAAACAACTAACCAATAACTACCAACTAAATTAGGTTGAGATCGAATTCACATTGAAGTTTTTTAAGATATAATTTTAAAAGAGAACTGACTTCTAAGCAGCTGTCTGCAAAGTATGCAACACAAAATACACTTAACCTGGAAACAAATTCCATGAATGTAACCAATTCTAAAGGCATAAGTAGATATTTTATTCTTTTATATCTTTATTCAAGATGCACTGAAAGACTTCGCCTGAGCTGAAGTTTTTGGCGCCGTGTGTTATGCAAAGTTTTCGCAGAACTTTCTTTTGGCAACTCGTGTTGCAACTCATGCCTGCACCTGCAGCAGTTGCGATTGTCGCTGTTTCTTTTGGTTTTGCTTTCTACTTGATTCTTGGCATCTCATTGGCTCACCAGCTGTGTCAACATGGCCAAAAGCCAGACGTGTGAACTTGACGCGTCGCAATGCCGGCAAAAATGCAAACTTTCACAAGGTGAAAATCGCAACAGCTGGCGCACGTTCTTAATCGATATCTTGAAGGTGCAAGTATATGGGAGTATAACGACTTCATTATGAAGTATATCATGAGGTGAGGAGTTGCAATATCAGAGTATAAAGAGATCTTTGACAGAGAGAAAGAGATCTGTAAGGGATACATATATTAAAAATACATATTGATGAAACTATTAACTAAATTGCTTCAATTTCAGTTTGTAATTGTCTCTCTCCGCCATTATATTATCGAAATTCTACATCAGGGTACCCAAGGTTGTCTTACGACCGATCTGCGAGAGGAATGGGCTGTTCACAAAGTGCTTGCCGTGCCACATGGCGTATACGTAACGCATCCTGTCAAAAAAGGCAACTCGCCCTGAACTTGACACTCAACCGCCAACAGTTGTTGTCGTTGCTTTTGTTGGCCAACAACTTTATACGCCCATCGATGACGTCACGCGCCCACTAATGGCGAACGTGCATAAAATACATATCAAGAGGATATGCATACAATATGCAGATGCGACGCTGTGTGCGTGTGTGTGTGTGTTTGTGTTTTTGTGAATATACAACATATATGTACACATAAATTAGTAAATCGTAGATTGGTTTTATGTTTCTGGTCTGTCGCGCCGAAACAAATATGAAATGCACTTTTAAATGTTAAATAATTCACCGGCAATTGCACACGGCTGCGCCATCGCTAAATGAATTTATGAACAGTTTGTGACATATTTTCTCCCAATCTGCATGCACAACTATATTGACTATATGGTAGTTCCGATGTTGTTGGCACACAAAAAGTGTCAGCATGTTTTTAGCTCTTTTTCAGCTAATTTTTTCCGTTGATTTTAATCGATGTTCAACTGTTTGGTTTGCACTTTTCCCTTTACAATCGTAAATGAAAAATAATAAAAGGAAAAGTAAGCTCTTTATAATCGGAGGATGCATGCAAGTGCCACGAAAATGAAGTGCAGATATATTATATTTAAATATACCAAATATACCCTAAAAACTATTTCACACAATATGAGTTCCATTTTAAAAGTTGTTTATTTCAACTATTTACTTTATTCCAAATTTATTTCCACAGATAATTATTAACTCTAAGTGGAATGAAGGCAATTCTAC
Source organism: Zaprionus camerounensis (assembly GCA_018904165.1). Taxonomy (NCBI): domain Eukaryota; kingdom Metazoa; phylum Arthropoda; class Insecta; order Diptera; family Drosophilidae; genus Zaprionus; species Zaprionus camerounensis. Next base: position 11,915,441 of record JAEIFS010000479.1, on the reverse strand, counting down.
AATTTCGGAATGAAGAATAATATCTTTTATATTAAATATATATTATGGTATATGTTTATTATAGCAATATTTATTGATATCGCATGTCACAATGCCACATGGAGGCAAGCCTGGCAACACCATAAAATCATCAGGAATATCAATGACAAGGGCAGCTGATCATTGATATACGCGCCTGAATTGCGAACCTTAAATGTGTGCGACTTGTGTGTTTTCGTTGAGTTTACTTTGAACTGTGGCATGGTGCTGTTTTCAGTTGTTGTTGTTGTTGCTTTAATAGTGTGTACTGTAGTTTCTGCCGTAGCTGTTGTTGGTTCAGCTGTTTCTGCTACAGTAGTTCCTGCTGGTGTTTCTACTGGCGTTGTAGCTGCGGAAGTTTCTTCTACTGTAGTTATAGCTACTGTAAACGTTGCTGCTGCAGTTGTCTCTGCTGTAGTCGATTCTGCTGAAGTTGCTTCTTCTGGAGTAGTTGCTGTTGTGGTTGTTGCTGATGTTGTTGCAGCTGCAGTTGTTGTTGTTGCCGGTGTTGATGTTATCGCTGTTGTTGTTGACATTTGTGTGGTGCTAGTCCCGACACTTGTTGCTGCTGTAGTGTATCCCTTCGTCGTTGTCGGCAGACTGCTGCTTGTGGTACTGATTGTGCTGGTCGTGCTCGTATTTAAAGTTGTCGAAGTGCGCAACTTGGTTCGAAATAGATCATACACATTGGTGGTCGATAGCGCAATCTTGGTGGTGCTGCTGCTGTTTGGCTTGTGCATGTTTCGATTTATGTAGAGCAATGCTTGTGGAATGCCCGTTTCCCGATTACCGAACGACTGAGCCTCCGAGCATGTCTGCCACAGCGAGAGCAACCACAGAAGTCGAGGGATTTGCATTCTGCTTAATTGAAAGGCTTGTGGCCAAGTGAAATGTAAATGTAAAACATCTGCCGCTTTTATAGAAACAAAAACAGCGACAACTTAATCACTGCAAAGCAGGCCTCTGTTAGTCACTAGAAAAACCAGTTGGCTTCGCGGCAACTTTCAATTGTGAGCAGGTACCAGGCCTGTACCGCGACAAGTGCAGATCGCAGAAAAATTGCCTGTGGCACTTATCAGCACTCGCTATAATGGTTAGGGGCAGAAGAAAGTAATGCAGTCAGGCAGGACGACCACACATCGACACCAGGCACCGCAGGCTGGACATTTGTATAAAAAACATTTCATGTCCTCTGCTGACACATGCCGTTTTTTATACCCTTCGACCATTGAAAATGGTCAAAAAAGGGTATACTAACTTTGTGCAAATGTATGTAACAGGCAGAAGGAGGCGTCGGAGACCCCATAAAGTATATATATTCTTGCTCAGGATCACAAGCCGAGTCGATTGAGCCCTGTCTGTCTGTCTGTCCGTCTGTCCGTCTGTCCGTCTGTCCGTCTGTCTGTGTGAACGCACAGATCTCAGCTATTATAAAAGCTAGAGTTACCAAATTTGGCAGGAAGACTCCTGTGTACTATAAGCAGATCAAGTTTATTTCAAATGTTAGGTGCCACGACCACCGCCCCCGCAAATCAATAATTTAATTTTTGAACTTAATTTGTAAGCGCTGTATAAAAGATACAACGTTCTGACTTAAACATATACTAAGCTCATTAAAATATCTACGTATTCTCGAAATTGCAATCCGATCGGACAATAAACACAGAAGTTATTTAAGAAAGTATGTGCATAAAACTAAGTGCTTGTATCAGCTAACAAGGGAGGCGGGCGAGCGCAAAGCGCGAGCGCCATCTGTCGGCAATAATTTAAAAGCATGCGCATTTGTATATGTGTATGATTTAACAAATTAAACTACATCGGAACATAGGTCGAAGGGTATCCCACTGTCGCGTGCAGCGCGACTGTGGTTTTTTCTATTATTTCAATTCATTAACTATTTTAGCCATAAATAATGTTGTCGCACAACAAATCGTAAACACAGCAGCAGCAAAAACCTGGCATGCAGTACACACACACTGAGGACCCAGATAACGTCCACCATGGCGAAATATAATATTGCAGTATGCCATTTAGAATGCTGGAAATCATGAAAAATATTTGCTGAGTATTTTTAAAATGTAGTTTGCTGCACAAATTCAGTTTGAAATAGGAAACAGTGAACATTTAATATAGAGTTCTGTGAAGAGAATGAAGACAAGTAGAGGAAACTAAATAAATTTGAAGATGTATAGAACAAAATGTTTCGGATTGAAGAAACACAGTGTGTCAGTCAATATAGATGACAGACAGTGTAGCAGACAGTCTATATAGAAGACATTCAGTGTAGAGGACACTTTATGTAGAAGACAGTTAAAGTAGAAAGCAGTCAAAGTAAAAGACAGTCAACTTAGAAGAAAGTCAGTGTAGAATACAGTCCATTCAGAGGCAATTTGCTAAGCCAATAAAACTTAAAATAATAACTTGCTGCCTTCCAAAATATACCGCAAGATCCCTATGATGGTGTCGTGAAATTCGTTATGGGCACATTCAAATTTCGCCCGCCAATAAATCTCGAACAAAGCCTGTGATCTCTCAACGAGCGCTTCGGCAATTTAATGCAAGCAATTCATATTTTGGCACTGCCGGCCAACTAATCCCTAGAAACAAACCACACAAACGCACACACACAAATCACAGAAGCGCCAACAATTGCTGAAATATTGAAAAACAAAACAAAATGCGAAACCCAAATATTGTGAACGTAAAACTCCCGACATAAATAAATTTGCGAGCTAAAAAGAAGAGTTAGCAGAATGTGCAAAAACAAATTTATAGCACACACACAGGCACAGACACAGACAAACACACACATGTATGCAAATGCATGTATGCGCATATATTTTATGGATGTCAAAAAACATTTCCCCTAGCGTTAAAATGCAGCAGCAGCAACACAAGCGGCCTGGCCCGTACACACACACACACACACACATGGAAAATGCTTTGACACAGATAAAAAGCACAGCAATAACAACAAGAACAACAGCTACAGCTACAACAAACAAAATGCAATGCCTCAAAACACAATACAACGTTGTTCATTTAAATTTAAATGAAACACAGCCACACATTCGTTAGAATAAACCCCCTACCCAGACCTTGCCTTCCAGCACAGAGACTCATGTTCCCTCTCTCTTACTTTCGCTCCCTCTCTCTGCCTTTTCCACTCTCTCTCTCTCTTTCTGTGGAAAGGCGCAACTGGGCGTGGTCAACAACAAAGTCGCGCGCTGACCTAAATCAAAAAAACGCTAATGCCCGATTTTCAGCACCACAAAATACTGCGGCAGCATCAGCTATACCTCCCCTGCTCCCTGCCTGCCTCCCTTCCCTTGTCAACCCCATCGGCTAGCGTTGCAACTCCCCATCGAAATGGTAGCAGTATTCATATTTGTTGCATAAAAATGTGTTCCATTTCGATACATGCTACACGGCTGCATGCCACATGGCACAACATGTTGCCCTATGCCATGCAACAATTCACTCTATCGTTTGTCTTTTGTTTAGAATTTGTCGCTGCGACTTTTATACCCTGCACGCAGATGGAAAAGTGTAGAGTATATACAATTCATGCAGAGTAAGACAAGAAAAGAAGTGCATTCTCGAACTGCGCCATCTGATCGCTGCCAAAAGAAAGATACTTTCCTCAATAGACTTCATACGACAAACCTAACCTCAAAGGGACTTTATAAGATAAACCTAACCTCGAATGAGATTTTATACGATTAACCGAACCTCTAAGAAATTTATATGATTAACTTAACATTAAATGAGATTTGATACGATAAACCTAACCTCAAAATGACTTCATACCATAAACCTAATCACTTCTGATAATCCCAACCTCATAGAGGCATTATACAATCCCACATGATTTACTTCACAAAAAGTATAATACGCATATACCCTGCTTACTTCAAACTGTAATAATTCACTTATTGCTGGGTATAGAACCGTTGGTTATTTAATTTATTGTTTAATCTCTCTTCTCTTTTTTGTTTTGTTGATTCTTTCGAATGTTATCAATGAATATTTATGAAATAGTGCTTTCGTATATGCGTGTGTCTGTGTGTGTGGTTATCTGTGTGTGTGTGTGTGTGCTACTGGTAATAAATACATGACGCAGATTGCTCTGGGAGCAGCCCGACTCCAGCTGCGACTCCAGTTCTCAGCTGCAGTTGCTGCGAGACAAATAAACGATGGCATAAAAATCAAGTGGCCAGCACATACGTTATATAACATAGAATAAAATTTACAGTTACTGTTACAGTCACAGCTACAGTTAGCAGCTTCCTTCGTACTGCCATCGAACTAGAAAAACGATATTGAAGGTGAATGTGCAATTTTATTCATTGCATTTGCACCTAGGCGAAAAGTACGATGGAAAAGGGTAAGAGAATAGCAGAATATTCAAAGGAGACTATAGCTTGAAGACGGAATAAACGTTTACCATACATTCAAATTTGAAAAATTAAAGAAAACTCAAGAGTTTCTCACTCTATAAATAGGTATAACTTTTCACGTACTGATTGATTCAATTAAAGTTACTCTGATGGAATTAATGAGATCGTCAATAAATTATATAGCACATTATTTGAGTATATTCTGCAAAGGAATATCAGTGTTCAGATAACTTTCAATTATACTTACTTACAATGAATAGAAAAATCTCTAAAACTTAATTGAAGAATACATTTATTGAAAATGGTATAATATAACTGATAAAAGTACTAAGGGCTTTAGCAATAGCATTTTAATGTTATTAAAATAAACTAATGCCAACTTCTTGTAAATACATTTTGAATAAACTTTTCATAATCCATTTTAGTAGATATCATTTGTCCGATTCCTTTAATTGTTGCCTTGTGTTATTTTAGTTGTTGGGTACGAAAGTTGCTGCATATATGATGTGGACCCCAGTTTAGCGATCATTATAGGATCGGTGGCGCGATATGACATTGTGTAGGGGTTTCCTACAACAACCGGCTTGGGAGTGGATGGTGGTGGCTCTTTGCGTGGAAATAAACTCATCCTTGCAGTTGTAGTTCTCATATTTATCCTTTTTTTGTTTTTACGTTTCGGGGTTGGATATTTAGTTTTTTTAATAGTTTGTTTAAAAATTGGTTTTGGAGATTGCGCGTTATAAATATCAGCTGCCTTGGCCATCAATATAACTGGAGTCATAAGATCTGCTCCCGGCAAGCTGGACAGCACGTGTGCTTCCGGAGTGGTCTGAAGGGTTTGTAGACCCAAAGCAAGCAGCACACAAATCTTTAGTAATGAATTCCCAGACATCTGTAGGCTTGCACTGCGACCAAGACCGAATTCTTCTGGATTTATATGGAAATTTGTAAGCAAAATAATTTAGAGAACTGTACTCGAAAGATTATAAAGTGCTGTTTGCCAGCATTTATAGAGAGATAAAAAAACAATTGTTGCCTTAAACAGTTGTGAAGTGTCGACAAAATAGAAACTAAACAGAGCTTTAGATTAAAAGAACCTTGTTGAATATACAAGTATGTTTATTTAGTATATTATATTATATTATTATCTACTTGTAATTGATGTTGATTTCCTTTGGATCAATCTTCGGTATATATTTCTTTCCTCTACAAATTTATTCTTTTCAATTTTATGTTAATATAACTATTTCCTTATTCTGATACTTTTCTATGAATGGTAACCCAATTAAGCACACAAGATTTGCCAATATAAAAACCTATAAATATGTAAGGGCCACAACGAACGATTTCACTTGGCCAAAAGCCTTAAGCGACTTAAAAGCCAGCTAACTACAGCCAATTCTCATTAAACTTTGCCCATTATACTCCCAACTCAATTGCAGCTTAAGTAGAAGCCGCTTAAGCGAAAGAAACGACGGCGACGGCGACGACGACGATGATGATGATGATGATGATAAGGCAAATAAGGGAAAAGACGAGGCATAAAATTTACAAATTAAAAAACGCTTGAAAATAATAATAAAGGCCAAAGACAGACAAAACAGAGTGCAGAAAAAAAGGAATGAGCAACAGAAAGAAATACAAAAGTTTTTGCCCCAGCCAACAAAAGCTAATTAAGCCATGGCCTAGACAAAGGCAACGACACAGACAGGGACAGAGACAGAGCGAGAGAAAGAGAGAGAGAGAGACAGCATGGGAAAAAACTAAGGCAAATTGAAAACTAGGCAAGCATTGGGAAAAACTGCAGCTCAAGGAAGCTGTTAAATAGCTTAAATGGCGTTGAGCGTGTACGACATGTGTTCAGCATGGCAAGCGGTGGAACAGAGATGCCAGATAGAGAGTGAGAGGGAGAGAGAGAGAGAGAGAGAGGTGTATCTGCTCAGCTTGTGTGCTCGTGCTCAAGTCGGCTTGCTGCCAGTCAAACAAATCCATTTTAAACCTTAAGCCTTGAGTAAACAACACGCACACGTACAAGCACACACACACACATTGACACACATACTTGCAGACAAGTGGTGCCCACTTTTGCGAGGCGTGGCAAGTAGCTGAGCATGCTACTGCTGCTGCTGCTGCTGCATTTTGTTTGTGTGCATAACAAGCAGAGAAGCAGGAAATTGAAATGAAATTGTAATCCTTGTTTCTCGAGCGGGAGAAGTGCTTGAAGAGCCTGCAAGAGAGCGCATTAAGTGCAGAGTCCAAGGGGGGTTGCAACCAGGAGAGGGAGGAGCAAGGGAAGGGGAAAAGAAAGGAGTGGGGGAGGGGGTGCTGGTGAGAGAGTAGCGCGAGCCTGGCAAAGTCATTTCTCTGCGCACGTATGCATATTTATATTTGTATTGGCAACACGCTCTGTGTGTGTGTGTGTGTACGAGTGTGTGTGTCTGTATGTGTGGGTGCATGCCTCGTTGTGCGACAGGAAGTCCTCGCGGAAATGCAACCGCTAAGCAGACATTTTCCGGCTGCCAACAAACGAAAATGTGCACAACAATCGAACAATCGAGACGAATTGCCGATGCACTGCAGCATAAGAAAGGGACTAAATTATAATATTGTATAATACACATACATATAATATCATTTTATTTAAATATAATAAAACCCGTATAAAATGAGTTTAATTCTAGTCTAAAATATTATAAATATAAATGAATGCAATCCCCAATAAGCTTCAACTCTGAACTGCCATCTTTGTCGCCTCCATTGGCATTGTTATTGGTCCTTGAACTGCAAATCGACAGACGTCTCGGGGTATCCTGTTAGCGTTGAGATTTTTTCCCTTCTTGGCACAAAGTTAACGACAACGAGAAAAAATTCTTTAGGATATGGCAAGAGTTGGCAAGAGGGGAGAAGGGCCAGGGTGGCACTCTTTTGTTTTAGTTTTTGCCTGCCAACTTTGTTTATGTGTTTTTTACAACTTCCTGCCTTGTTTATGTCCCTGCGATGTCTGCACTTTTAATCGTCGTCGTCTGCGCGCAGCGCTCTCTGCTTATTTGCTTCCGTTTTGCACACACCCACTTCCATCCTCCACCACACTCCCCCGTCACCCTCTTGTGGCATTCAATTTTTTCCTCGACTGCAGCCTGCAAGTGTCTGCTGTGTCGCTGACATGTCTAAGAAGCACATCCTTGGCCTGGCCCAAAGTGGCAGTCGCAGTGCAAGCAGCAGGCACACTAAGGAGGGTGGGGGGAGGGGCCAGTGCAACGATAGTGACAGGGGCAAGTTTACAAGTAAATGTGACAATGAACAGACATAAACACGTTTTGGCTGCACAAAACTGTTAAGCTGGTGCAGGGTAGAGGGGCTGATTCGGTTCGGTTCTGTTTGTCTTGGCTTGAAAAAACAACACATGTATGACTTAAGTTGTTTATAAATGTGTGTGCGTGCGTATGTGGGTGTGTGCGTGTGTGTGCGAGCGGGTGGAAAAAGTTTTATGTCCAACTGAAAAGTGAGAAAAAAGCTAAAAGAAAAAAGCCAAAGGAAAAAAGAAAAAGCAGCGGAACGAATTTGTTCGTGTGCGTCACAAATTGATGGAAAGTTTAATGACACGTTCGATTAAAAGGCGTTTTATTGCGGGCACAACGAGGCGTATACGTAATGTGTTGGTTGGAAGTTTCGAATGTTGCAAAGTGTTCACTAAGCCAGCCAGTCAAATTGATTAATATACAACACTTACACACACAAAGTCTTTTACTTCTACTGTATATGTTACTATACCATACTGTATTATACTATACATATTCGTATTCCCTCAATTATCGGACGTACTCATTACATGGATCAATGCATATGAATCACAAGTTAGGCTTTTAGAGAGCACCTAGGCATGACTGCATAGAACTATTTATAAATTCCCAATGCTTGGCTCTATCCACCTGCAAATGGCAGTGTAGACCAAGACTTACCTCACGGAGAGTGGCTTGGCCGGAACACACAATGCGGCAACTGGCAGCTGTTGCCACATTTCAAGAACATCTGCCACAGCCCCTGGCAGGCAGTTAGGCATTTTCTTGTGCATACAAGTAATGCAATTTCACAGTATTGTTGCAGTTGTTGTTGCCATGATGCCACTGAATGCAGCCGCCAGCGGAGTTCCATCAACTCACTGGATCTAATACAATTTGTGGCAAGCTTGGCAGGCTTCTGTCTAACCAAAAAAGTGAACAAAGCAAATTGCGCCTATCTGCATGCCTCTGTCTTGCTCTCCCGCCCTCTCACTGCCCTCTCTCTCAGTCTCTCTTTCTCTGCCTTACCGCCCCTTCATCAATTTATTTAAATTCTGTTTAAGCCGCAGCAACTTGACAGCTGCCTGTCAGCTGCTGCTGTGCTGGCCACCGCAGCAACTTCAGTCCAACTCCGAGTTGACTCGCTAACAGAATTACGTGTGGAAAGCAGCTTGGCAAAAGTTACGAATGCAGCGTGGCAAGAAGCGGCAGCAGCAGCAGCACTTGCAACCATTAAATCATATTTTCTGCTCTTATTTCTGTTGTTCTCCTCATTGTTGTTGTTGTTGTTGCTGTCTTCATATGTCGACTCTGTGCAGAACTTGCAGGCTCTGACTTTTATGCCGTCCGCATCAGCATCATCCTCATGCGCACATAATTTCTACTTATGTACTTTGCTCTCTCCCCTTTCCCAATCACAACTTTACTACCCGGCCATATAAAATGTATTTTATAGTTTTGTTAAAGAAAAAAGAAACTTGTAAGCGCATTATACTCAAAGTTTCAATGTGCATTTCAATTACACTTTACCCCGGAGTAGAAGCTGAAGCTGAAGTCGAACCGAACGAAGCAAAGTGCCAGCAAAATACTAAAAAATAGAAATAATAAAGGGAGGAGCAGGAGCAGCAGGAGGGGGGTAAAGATATGAGGAACTTCTTCGAGAGCAGCTTGTCTGCTGTGGGTGTGGCCATAACACACATTGTAGCATGTCATGTAGACAATACCAGAGAGAGAGGGAGAGACAGCAGGAGGAGCAGAAACAGCAGCAACAGCTCTGGCTGATGTCCTCTAATTGGAGTCCAGCAAACAGGCACTCATACGCCCCGTTGTACGCGCACGCAGCTGCCAACGTTTATCCCTTTGTCAGTTGCTAATAAACAAGAAGCCAGCACATAAATTGTTGACATCTTACCAACAGCTACACGCCGGCTGTTGCTGACAGACAGGCGAGGGAAGAAAGACAGAAGCAGAGAGAGACAGAGAGGGAACGACGCAGAGATAGCTTCAAGCATTTGTCATGTGACAACTGAAGTGCGAAGCTCGCTTAGTCGGTGCAAACAGGTCAGTTACAATAGTTAGTTGATGTATATATGTATCAGGTAATAGAACTGAGAGTGAATTAACCTGAAAGCAGATGAGTAAGCAACACACTTTTCTAGTGTTGACTAAGCTCTGATTACAAATAAAATACAATTTGTAATCACAGTTTAATTTCAGTGTAATTTCAAATGTAATTCTATGTACTTTAAAGCAACGCATACTCAACAAAATGTATTCTATAGAAAAGCAAAAAATGCTTTTAAAGCGCAATTGAATAAAAACATTACTAAATAGTTGCATTTTCCAACACTGACTAAGAGATGACACCGATAGATATGCACAGAGAGAGAAACTCATTTGAATAATTAGCTGAGGCTACAATAGGATAACAATATGATACTCCCTGCGAGCCACACACAGCTAATCAAAATATATATATGTATATATATATATAGTATCATATAACACTCTCAGAATTACCGTTAACCCCGTTGACACCTCTAATAAGTCCAGGATAATCTACACGCTGACTAACCAGGGCTGCTCTGCTGCCAACGGGGCCACAATTGCCTGTCAGCATTATCAGAGTATCGTGCTGTCCGCCTGTCCAGCTGTCCGCCTGTCCAGCTGTCCGCCTGTCGCTGTTACTGTCTCAATGCTTGGGCGCTGTCATCGTGCCTGGCCAGCCTTGCTTCTTTCGCTTTAGCCACGACTCTCGTCTGCATCCTTTTTTCCACCTAGTGCCAGTTTTATTTATGGCTTCTGCGGCACGTGTTAAACCCTTTCCCACTGCTCGCTATTTTTTGCATTGCTGCTTATCTTGCTCAAGACAACGGAGCCAGTTGCTCCTTGACACTGAGCCCGGCCTCGACACTGTCTTGCCTGTGAGGGGGGTGTGTCAACAGGCGGTCACAACTGGCGGCACGTCCGAAACGTCCTTGTCGTATGCTCCGTCTACCTTCTCAGTTGCTATTCGCTACTCGTTTCCCGATCTTTTATCTTTTAATGGAATTTTAAAATCAAATAATTGGTTTTGTTAAATTTTTAGTAACCACGACTAGCGCAGGTAGACAACAGGCTGGCGACATGGCTTGTCACCATGTCAAGCTGGCGACTCATCCAGGCTTAAGGGAGACGTGACGTCATTGCTGCGAGTTGCATGGTTTTTATCGAGTTGATAAATGTGAAACGAGTGAAAACCCTCAACATCAGCCTCCCCCAATTTCTGTAGTTATAAGTTCCGTACATAATTTAATCATTTTTGGTACAATAAATGTTTCACATGATCAATAGTTGTCTACATGTTGAATAGACTGCTTTGCTGCCTTAGATCTTGTGTTTCTTTGAGCCCTTGCCAGCTTTTGATAGCTTTGCTGCGGTCTGAAGCTCCTTATCGTTCTTGGCATCCTTGTCATCTTTGGCTTCGTTGTCTTCCTTTGCGTCCTTGCCATCCTTGGCTTCCTTGTTCTCCTTGGCATCCTTAGGCTCCTGGCTGTCCTGGGCAGGTGCAGACTCCGTAGTTGGTGCTGCTGGCAAGGCTGCATCAGCAGCGGCAGCTGGAGTGGCTTCAGTTGCTACTGTCGGTGCTGTTGCTGCTGGTGTTGCTTTTGGTGGTGCTGCTTTTGGTGGTGCTGCTTTTGGTGGTGCTGCTTTTGGGGGTGCTGCTTTTGGTGGTGCTGCTTTTGGTGGTGCTGCTTTTGGTGTCACTGCCGCTGCTGCTACTGGTGCTGCTGCTGGTGCTACTGCTGCTGCTGCCGCTGCTGCTGCTGCTATTGCTGGTGCTGCTGCAGTTGTTGTGGTTATCTTAGCCATCTGCCGTTTGCCATAGCTGGGAGTGCGGCGGAGGACAGCCTCTCCCTTGCCGCCATTGCCCGTGGCCCATTGCACAAAATCTCCTGGCTTGGCAGTGGTTGCATCGCCGTTGACCAGCACCACAGCGATTGCAGCAAGGCAAATAAGCTGGCAAATTGCATGCATGTTGTCGTTGGCGAATTGAAGTCTTACTTTCAGCTCGCACTCAGCTGTATACTGACTGCTTTTGCCAGGGCATTGCCTATTTATACCCGTAAAAATGGCGAGATTTATGAGTGCTGTTTAGCTGTTTTCTAGCAATCGCTTATGCAGTTGCTGTAATTGTTTTCGATAAGAAATTCTGCATAAATTAAATGCAATGAAAGCTTCCGGAACAGACATTCCATCCACAAGGTCACTCCCCTTGAACAAGAGAGTATTCACTGTATCGCACACACTACGTTTCTATTCAGGTTTCAGTTAAGTTTCCTTTATGCTCTCAAATTGTCAAGTTTTTCCATAAAGTATTTCACTTTGAATTGTTCGAAATTTGCCAAAGGAAAACCCATTTTCTCTTTGTTACCTTCGACCGTCATCAGCCCCTCCCCCGCCACCTTCACTCTGTTTCATGCTCTCTTTCAAAGAAACTTGACCCGCATTTGCCACAAGTTAAAAGCAGCTGCAGCTGCACCGTCGACAACATTTGCATTTCTCTAGGTAAATGGAGCACAATGCGCCGGGCACGAGAACAACAACAGCAGCAGCAACTGCAAGTGCTGTAATGTACATAAATCAGCAATGCATACACCCACACAGACACACACATTGCACATGTGTGTGCTGCATTTATATTTGTATTTGTGAAGGCAAAAAGAAAGCAATTTGAATGGAAAACGAGGCGAGCAAACAATTTGCCCCACGGCGTTGACGTTGAAAACGACTTACGCAAATGAAAGTTATGTGTGTGTGCAAGTGCGTGTGTATGCGTGAGTATGTGTATGTGTGGGTGTATATGTGTGTGTGCGTTTTAGCTTGAAAGACGACACAGTTACCAGCGCAGTTCGTTTGCAACAACAAAAGGCAGGCAACGCCTGCAGCGACCAAAAGTTGTTCAAGTCCAAGCCGAGACAGAGAGGAAGGCACAGAGCGGAAGATAGGGGAGGGGGGGGTTGTAAGAGCAAGAGAGATGGCAAGCTGGATTCAGTTGGGTGGCGAGTGCAGACCAGAGTCCAAAGTCCTTTTAAGAGTTGATACTTGAGTAGCAAGTGCGTCAATATGGAACAGCTTAGTGTGCCAATGTGTGTATGTGTATGTGCCGCTGTTTGTGTGTGTGTGTGTGTGTGTGTATGTGCCGCTGTGTGTTTGCTTGACAATGTCATCCGTGCGTGGCAGCAGGAAAATCGCTTTTCCCTTCAGCGCTTTCTCCGTGTCTCCCCTCCCTCTCTCGCACTCCCCCTTTCTCCAGCTACTTGTCCCATTGAGCGCTATATTTGCCAATTCACGTTATAAACTTGTTTTCAATTTCAAATTCAAATGCTGCTCCTGCAAGTTTTGCTACCGTCTACAAGGACTCACGACTTGCCAACATTTGTCGCCCTCTAAAAAACCTTTCGCAAAAAACTCCCAACTCTAGTTTGGCTTTCGCATGTTAGTTTCATGAGTAGCTGATCCCAGGCCCATACACCCAGCATGCCACGCCTCCCTTATGCTGAGGAAACTCCTAGCGTGCTGCAGTGCTATAATAACTGGACGTGTTTTCCGAAATTGCTTCACTTTTTCACATTTTGATCGCTGGCTACGTTTGCTCTTCCTTTCTCTCCCTCGCTCCCTCCCTCTCTCTTCTCTATATCTCTCACATTTGCATGCGAAAAAACTTTTAGCAAATGGAAAAAGTTTCATAATAACCAGTGCATGTACTACATAGTTATTAGTAGCATTAGATAAAATCTATTGTAATTTGCTGGAATAAGTTAGGTTTAGAGATAAACGATATATTTTTTTGATACTTTATATTTTATTTCACCTTCTTCAGTTAATTTGTGTACGCATAGGTGTGCGAGAGATGTGTCTATGGGAAACTTTAGAAAGTTTTCTTTAACAAGTTTTTAATAAAAACGAAATCGAGTTTTAGCTTAGTTTAGGTAAATGATAAAATTTAAAAATAGCTTATTAACGATTTCGAAAACTACGTAAATATTTCCAAAAATTAAATCATGTGTATCTACAGTTGTAGTCATATATATATTTAGAAAATTATCGAATACCTGTAAAGATATATATATATTTATATAGCAAACTTCAGCAATATTTTCTTTTTGAAACAAAGTTTTTCCAACTGTCTTCAATTAAGATGTTCTCTTTTGCTCTTTCCAATATCATTTGTTTTGTATATGTGCATGTAAATATGTCTAGGTTAGGTTGGATTATATATATATGTATATATATATATTTGTATATTGGAAACTCTTTGAAACGACACTTACAACTCTTTCGCTTTACTACAAGATTTTATAAACATTTTCACTCAGTTTTTAGAGTTTTTATCATTCAAAATATTCGGCTTAGCCCTCTTTATGCACATTTCTTTGCTCAATGTGTATATATATATATATATATATATATATATATTTTAAAAAACATTTTTAGCTGACTCAAGGTCAATATCGATTCGATTTCTGCATCATAGCTTATCTAGCCGATATTTTTGCCAAACACAACAAGAACACTTGTCAAAGACAAGAGCGGGCTTGAATGTACAATTGTTTCACGAAGTAGCCAACTTCGATCATCAGCATCATCGCAACTAACTTGGTGATCGAAGGCAGCTTCATCTCCTCACTGCTAAATCGTTGGGAATTCTAGTGGTGCCGAGGTAAAACTGATTCAATAAACAAGCTTGTCCTTTGTGTTGTGTTTGGACTTAGTACTGCATAAATTCTTTTGCGAGAATTCTTGACTGCAGGTTACCTTAGTTAAAAGGTGCATAACGCTCTATTGGTGTAGAGTATTGTCCGGTGTGTCTACCGTTATTTTTAATGGCGTGACCTGCAGTCAAGAATTCTGTCAAAAGAATTTTTAGCTGACTCAAGTCCAAACACAACACAAAGACAAGCTTGGTTTATTGAATCATTTTTACCAAGGCACCACTAGAATTCCCAACGAGTTCTAGCAGGAGATGAAGCTGCCTTCGATCACCAAGTTAGTTATCAGCATGAATGCTGATGATCGAAGCTTGGCTACTCCGTGAAACAATTGGAATTCTAGCGGTGCCGCTATTAATAAAGTCTTTTGACAAGTGTTCTTGTTGTGTTTGGCAAAAATATCGGCTAGATAAGCTATGATGCAGAAATCGAATCGATATTGACCTTGAGTCAGCTAAAAATGTTTTTAACAAAGACAGGTCACAGGCCACGCCATTAAAAATAACGGTAGACACACCGGACAATACTCTACACCAATAGAGCGTTATGCACCTTTTAACTAAGGTAACCTGCAGTCAAGAATTCTCGCAAAAGAATTTATGCAGTACTAAGTCCAAACACAACACAAAGAGACAAGCTTGGTTTATTGAATCAGTTTCTACCTCGGCACCACTAGAATTCCCAACGAGTTCTAGCAGTGAGGAGATGAAGCTGCCTTCGATCACCAAGTTAGTTAGCGATGAATGCTGATGATCGAAGTTGGCTACTTCGTGAAACAATTGTACATTCAAGCCCGCTCCTTGTCTTTTGACAAGTGTTCTTGTTGTGTTTGGCAAAAATATCGGCTAGATAAGCTATGATGCAGAAATCGAATCGATATTGACCTTGAGTCAGCTAAAAATGTTTTTAACAAAGACAGGTCACAGGCCACGCCATTAAAAATAACGGTAGACACACCGGACAATACTCTACACCAATAGAGCGTTATGCACCTTTTAACTAAGGTAACCTGCAGTCAAGAATTCTCGCAAAAGAATTTATGCAGTACTAAGTCCAAACACAACACAAAGAGACAAGCTTGGTTTATTGAATCAGTTTCTACCTCGGCACCACTAGAATTCCCAACGAGTTCTAGCAGTGAGGAGATGAAGCTGCCTTCGATCACCAAGTTAGTTAGCGATGAATGCTGATGATCGAAGTTGGCTACTTCGTGAAACAATTGTACATTCAAGCCCGCTCCTTGTCTTTTGACAAGTGTTCTTGTTGTGTTTGGCAAAAATATCGGCTAGATAAGCTATGATGCAGAAATCGAATCGATATTGACCTTGAGTCAGCTAAAAATGTTTTTAACAAAGACAGGTCACAGGCCACGCCATTATATATATTTTATATTATTTATTTCTTTCTCTATATAGTTCAGCGCATATACATATATTTGCAATATTATGTAAAGTAATCTACTGATAAATTCGTGAAGTCAAATGTGTATTTCAGCTCAAGGGTAAGGAAGTTTTTTGTATATGTTTTAAAGAAGCAAAAATGAAAAAAAGAAATAAAAGAAATAATTAAGTGACATCCTTTAAAACACAAGTGTTTTTTTAAATAAGTATGCAGGAATTGTGCTCTAAGCCATGCATTATTATTATGAATTATCTAAAAATTGACTAGATTTGATAATTACTTGCAGGGAAATTCAAAATATATATTATACATATGTATTTGTTTCTAATAATTGATGTTAATTGGAATATTTGAATATGTTTTGAAAAACATATATCATTAAATAAGTGTATTTTATATTTATTTGTCGCAAAGTAGAAACTTTAATTGGCACACAGATTGCTCGAAGTATTTCGATATATTGAAATCGATAAGTTCGCTGTGTATTCGATTAAATTAAATACAAGGCAAACAGTAAAATAAGCAGTAGAATCAAGCCAATCAGAAGTGAAAGCTTCTTACGAGGACTTTTCTTGCGATACTTCTTGGCCCTCTTGGTCTCCTCGATGGCCAATTGTACGAAATCCTTGGCATTCTTCACATTGTACTCAATGCAATCAATCATATCGCCCTGTGAATGCAGTAACATAGTCATCTCGCTGAACATGCCATGCAGGTTGCCAATGGATGTCTCCAGTTTCATTATATCGGCATGTCTTTCCTCGATATCGGCTATGGTCTGTTTTGTCTGCTGCGAATCGGTGATAATACCCTGTGTAAAGATCAATGGGTTGCCCTGCTCCAGCATGTTCTCCAACTGCTCTCGCGAAATCGATCTTCCTGTAATCTCCAATTGACGCTGAATGCGCGCCTTGCAGCACTCACGATACTCGATCTGTATGCGATTATAATCGGCCATCAGCTCGACGAACTTATACGATAGTGTAGCGTACTGCATCTTGCGCATTCGCAAAAGTGCCGATGTCTTCTGCTGTTTCTCATCACGATCGATGTCCAGTTCGATAAGCCGAATCTTCTCGTTGATATTATTCACACTTCTCTGTATATCACCCATCAAATAGTTCAAGTGGTCTTTGACATTCGAATCGCGCAATATGGTTGACAAGATGTTCGAGTGCAACTTCTTCACCTCAGCGATGTTCACTTGCATTTTATTCAGCATATCCAGTATATCTTCCATCAATGCGAAGAATGCTTTCATATCTTTATCCATGTGGAAGTGCAACAAATTGAGCAACTCTTCGGCCTCCGCCTCCTCTTCGTCCTCTTCCTCATCGTTGCCATTGTAATTGGCTTGGACGGCACACAACTCCATGAGGCGATCCCTAAACATTATCCTAAATGTTGTTAGACTTAAAGAGGTAAATTGGGCAAAAATGTTTAGAGTGCAGTTTTCTAGGGATTATCTTTCTGGCTACTTACTAAGCTAGATGTGCTGTAAATGCAAAAAACAAAATAGAAACAACAAATTGGGTTATTATCGATGGTTTCTGTGGCAATTGTATTGACAGCAAAACACGTTTTGTCACAATCATTCACAAGAATTTGAGGTTATGTTCACATCGAGAAAACACTGAGAGAATTCATTGTGTTAATTGCAATTTTGAGTATGTGTACAGTAAAGTTTTCTGCATTTCGCATAATTTTTGTGTCTTTAATAAATCTGAAAATTCTAATTATTATTTTTTATTCTTATATTATTAGTTTTATAAATAAAATCCATTAATGGTATTTTTCTTTATTTCAAAAATAACTAAAGACTTACAGTTGGACAAGGTGCTTGATAACAAATGGATACACACATATATGCAAGCACAGGCCATGCCAAAAAAGTAGTATACATATGTATATAGTAAAATAAATATAGAAACAACTTAGATTACGAGCAGAGCAATTAATGATAAATCTAAGGGGATCTTTTTCTATGTCTGATAAGCTGCATGAGAACAGAGATTTAAAGAGCATTTAGATATAAGTATGATATCGATAAAGTGACAGCTGAAACATGACAGAATCGCAGAGTACCTCTTACCCATCCCGAGCCCGAGAATCCACATCAATAACATTCCGATTTCATGACAAATTAAATACACATAAAACATTGAAAGTTCTTCCTGAAAAACCCCCATCAGCAATCAAACGCCCCTTCTTCGATTGGTAAAATTGACTGGAAAATAATATCTTACCTTCTTTAGTAAATTGAAAATGTGAATTGGCCGCAGAAATGTTGCAAGTGCGTTGCCCAGCAAAAAAAGACGTGGCCAAGCGACGCTGCAAAGAGAGAGAATTGAAAGGGGAATTTCTTGTTTAGTCAGAAGCAGCAGCAGCAGATGAATTGAGTGTAAATAATGCTTAAGAATCGAACCTTAGATTTCTTATACAAATAATCTAAATGTATGTGTGTGTGTGTGTGTATGTGTGTGCGTGTGTTTGGCATTGGCAAAAAAGTTTTAACCTGAATTTGCGTGTCTTTTAAAGTAGAACTTAAGGCGAATTTCAGGTACACACGGTCGCCAGCCCCGCCAGCACACACACACACACACATACGCATACAAGCACGCAGAACATGGGAAATTTTATCAACAATGTTCTCGTGTTTTACGAATATACAAGATGCTTCACACAGAGAACACACACACACATACTCCTACACACATAGCACAAAGACATAGCTAAGCAACTGTTAGGCATATTTGAGGCACTTTATGTAGCTAGGGAATCTCTTTTTAAAGCAGCGCATCCTTCAGATACTTTTAGCTGCCTTTAATAATGTCAATTTTCTGGCGCTTGTGTTATTGTTAGTCTGCCCCACAGCCAACTCAACCACCTGTTCAATTGCGCGTGCGTTTGACAGACAGAGAGAGAGGGAGAGAGAGAAAGAGAGAGAATGAGACACTGAGAGAGAGGAAGCAAGACAGAAAGAACAATGCGTTTAGTCTTTGCCCTTGGGCACATATTTTTGCGTGTCACTTTGGGTATTTGTGGCATTTCGATGGCCAAAATGCCCAAGGCCTAATAATGTTGGTGGCCAGCAACGCCAACTGAGAGTGGCAAAAGACTGCACACACACAAACACACACAGATAGTTCACATTTTTGGCATTGCGTACCACATGGAACTAATTGCCAGTAGAAATGTTTTGCTTTCGCTTGGATATATTTGTTTATTGTACATTAACACTTAATTTAATGTATAATTTATGGTTTTTCACCAGCTTAAAAACTCGAACTGCCGTTTCGAGTTATTTGCGTGCGTAGTTAACGAGCTGTTGGCACTGAATGAATACCTGATCCCTGAGCGTTGTCTCCCTCCACCTCATTTTCATCTCTCGCAGTGTGTTTCTCGCTCGCTTGCTCGCCCTATTTCTGTCTCTCTCTGTTGCGCGCCTTTTTTGTGCCAGCATTGTGTGTGCGGCCAGCACGAGGCACGCTTCGGCTGCAAGCTGCATTCGGGCGTACGTACGAACCGAACGCACATGCTGCAGGTAAATCTGCAGCGCGGAGGCAACTCGAGCGGCTAAAAATAGAATCCAGGCAAGGTTCTGCAGCGCCAGCAGACATCAGCTGACCCGTTTCAATAAGGCCCGAAGTACATAAACCGATGCAATCAGTTTATGAGGGGTCGTTAGTGTGCATATGTGTGGCACTGATAAGGCAGCCAGGCAGCGACTGCTTATCTGTTTGCTTATCTAGTGAGTTGTTAGAGCAATCTTTCAATTATGCCCTAGGCTCTGCTTGTAAGTAATTTCATTAAGCTAATCCCCTCTCCGCTTCTAATCCCATTTCCATTTGCTGCAATAAATTCACTTAAGCTGCGTGTGTGCAACAAATATGGCAGGTCATGTAACTGCAAGCCTTTTGAGGTGAGCTCAAATCGGGCAGCGCCCCCTCTTCTCTTCTGCTTTCTACTGGCAGCGCCGGCTTAGTGCTTAATTTCCTGTTTGCAGTCATAACTAGACGGCACTCGTTATAGCACTCGAGATAGGGCAAAGCAACCGCAGCAGGTAGCAGAGAAAATAGAAGAAGTCGCTATATAAAAGTCACTTAATTAAATGTTACTCATACGACACGTGGCACAAGGCTGTCTGGCAAATCCTTTGGCATATCCCTTGCCCTATGCAAATACAAAACACCTTCAACAAAGAGTGAGCCAGACAGAGAAGCAGGCGGACAGACAGAAAGACAAAGGCACTGAGGAACTGTGATGTGGAGGGACAACCAAGGTGTAAGCAAGAAAGGCGCGACTTCCTTTGGCGCGTTGCAATTTTTGCTGCACAAAATCCCCTAATTAAATGTAAATTACAAAATGCTTCAATGCCAAGTGGCAAGTGACATTGCAACACAGCAGAGCAGAGCACAGTGCAGACGCGTCCAGGCGGTGGAAATTGTAATTTTCATGCTTATTACAATATTTATGCGCGCTAAGCAGCCAGGGACATTCCCGACTTGGCTCGGCTTTGCCTTGTGCTGCCATTTGACTTCTTCGCTACCCCCTTTGCTCGTCGAATTGTTTTCTGATCATTAGCGTTGATGAAATGTAAGCCAAGCAGCAGCAGCAGCAGCAACAGCAACGGCAGCTGACGTCAAAGTTTCGTCCTTGCTGCGTAATGGCTGCCATTTCCGTTTCAGACGACACGACAAGACACGCGCCCGGAGCCCAAAAGGCAAAGCCACGCCTCGATGCCACGGCAACAGTTTCCTGACCTGCCCCCACTCGCCTGGTCTTGCCTGGTCTTCTGTCTCCAGAGCTTAGGTGAATGCAAATCCTTTTGCTCCTTTTGCTCGACACCGAAGTGAGACATTTGCATTAAATTTTTAAGACTCCAACTGCAGCAGGAGAATGCGCTGCGAACTTAAAGTCGAAACCTGATTTGGCTGACTTGGCAATATGCTGTGGAAGGTGAAGCAAGTAATCACTTATATCGATTAAACCCAATCAGACACTGCTTTCTTCCTTCTCTTTGCTTTGCGTTGCACCTTCGCCACGAAAAGAAATCTCAAATTTGTTGGAAAAACCTTTCGCGTATTGTGCTATAAAACGTGTTTAAAGCCGCTATAAACCTAAACAGCAACAACCATAAAAGTGAGCAACATAAATCAAAGCGAAAACTATTTTCATTTGCACTGCAAATCGAACCAAACTGAACCAAACCCAACCGAGTTGGGCTGAGAGGAGCAGAGTACTAGGCGCCATTAAACCACGCCGCCATTAAAAGGCGGCAGTAAAAGCACTACTACAAAATGGCAGCGTGACTGAAGGCTGACGAACTGACGCATTGACGCATTGACTCATTGACAAACTAAACGTAAACCAAAAGAGAAGGCAGCTCCAGCTTAAAGTAAAAGGCGCGTATTTTGCGAAAACCGCACGCGTAATAAAGTTAGCGCGCAAACAGGCAGTAAGAGAGCAGGAGAGCAAGCAAGGGGTAGGAGAGGGGGAGAGGGAGGGAGAGGCAGCTACCCAGACCAGCGCCAGACCGAGAACAGCGCGCTGCGGTTTGGCAATTGCTGCAAAATTTGACAGTTTTCCGTAAAATTTTCGCAATTAGATGCGAACTGCGACAATTGCAAATGGCGGCCACGAACAGGAGGGGGGGGATGCAGAGAGAGATTCCATGTGCTGCCAAAGGTGACTGACAACAGCAGCAATAACAACAACAAAAATCAAGAAAGAAAGACTGACTACGGTATGCCAAAGGTTCTATACCCTTGCAGGTTCTATACACTTATCTGCGCCGATTGTTCCAATACTAGTAATATATAATGTTTCAGAATTGAAAGAGATTGTATATAGTACATTCAATATTATGTCTCACATAAGTTGGCACTAATAAGTTGAGTTCTTTCTTGAATGAAGGCTAATCTTAATACCAAAACCTTTATTTTTGCCGATAGTTCCTATGGCAGCTAAATGTTATAGAAGTCCGATTTTGATAAAATTCTATATGCATATTATATATATAGAATTAGTCTGATGTATTAAATTTGATTGCAATATCTTGACAAATAACAAAAATCAGCCGATAGTTTGTATGGCAGCTATACGATATATAATTCCGATCTGGCTTGTTCCGACATATTTAAAGCGTGCAGCAATAAGTAGCATGTGTAGCAAGTTTCATCAGGATACCTTTAAAACTGACAGACTAGTTTGCATTGCAACAGACAGACTCGTCTGTTCATCCCGATCCAGAATATATTGTATATAGTACTTTATGCAGTCGGAGATGTCTCCTAAGGCGCATTGCAAGATTCTGGCTAAAATTGAGATACCCTCTGCAAGAGTATTAAAGGAACAACAAGCTGCTAATGCTAGTCAAGTCACTGATTCAGTTTCGGTTTTAGCTTCAGTTTCAGTTTCAATTCGCGTCGGCTGTCATCGCCTGCTGATTTTTATTGCTTGTGACATTTACACAGCACATTTGATGTTTATTCACGTGTGTGTGCGTGCGCATGTGTGCGTGTGTGTGTGTGTGTGTACGAGTGTGCCTTTGGTTTAGCGGTTCTGCGGCAAAGGAAGGCAGTCACTTTCGACAACATGTTCACAATGTTGCCGCCTGTCGCACGCGGCGTATGCGCAATGCGAGTAAGGAAAATGTTAATGATTTGCACAGCAGCCACAGGGGTGAGTGGTGAGGGGTCTATAAAACACTGTGGGATGACAATGTTGAGGTAAAAGTTTGACTTTAGTGGCGTCTAAATGAAATAGTTTAGAGCGGGCCATAAATGATGCGGCTGCTTTGGTTAGATGCGAAGGCGTAGGCGAAGTGTGGGTGTGTGTGTGTGTGTGTGTGTGTGTGCTTATGGCCTATTAATATTCAATTGTGAATGAGCATTTGTGGGCTGCATGTGTCCCAGAGGCGCACTTCAATCGAAGGAAACTTCTGTGGGTAAACTTGTAAGCAGAACTAAAGTGAGAGGGAGAGAGAGAGTAAGAGAGACAGCAGAGCAATTAATATAGTGATAAATTACAGCTAAAAAGATAGAAATAATTTCCATAACAGGTTATATATCTTCAAACTTTAATCGATTGATCATATGATTGTACAACTTGTCCAGTGCTCACAGTATAAATAAATAAAATTAATAATCAAGAAAAAAACAAATAATTAATTACGACGAGATTGATTCGAATTCTAGAACCCATATTCAAGATAATCGTGATAGGATTTGTATTTATAAAGAGGCAAAGATTGTCACATTCTTATATTTCAACAATCGATAATCGTTTAAGACACAAGGACACGCCTCCTCCTCTCACTCTGCACCTTTCAATTACACTTTACTCACTTTTCCTGCCTCTTGCAATGGCTGTGCCTTTATGGCTAAAAGGCTAGAACAATTGACCGCTAAGCGGCCTGGCTAACAATCTCAGCAGGCAATGCAGCATGGCAAGAGGAGGAGGGGTGCTATGCCACGCCCCGCCACTTGGCTACAATTGCGACTATTAGAGCGAAGCAGAGCAGCAAACAAGAAGCTCGCGCTGCTTCGACTGCTGCTGCTGCGTTCGCCAAGGACAATAACCATAAAGGACGCGATGTCCACGCGCTGCTGCTTGACTGGAAGAGAGGGAGGGGGTCACGAAAGAGTGGGGAGTGGCTGAGACTTAAGTTGGGCAACTTAGTGTTCGGTGTTCGAGCACACTTTAACGCGCTTCAACTGGAACATAAACAGAGACACCCACACACACACAGACAGGGAGTGGGGGGCGGGGGGGTACAGCGGTAAAATTGCTTTGGAAATTACGCTAAAATCGACAGCAGACAAACAAAAACCGCTAAGGAAAATGCTATCGCAGCAGAAAACAAAACAACATTGAAAAGCAGCGAGAACAGGACATAACACTTGCTAACAAGAAGTGTTTGACGTTGACACGCGCACGCACACATAGTCACAGACTCACACACACACACACATATACATACAGACACACACACATACATGCAGGCACACCCCAGATAAGTGTACAAGTTTCAGTTGAAAGCTACCATTTTGAGTGGCATTGTGAGATTTGCTTTCAATGGGCGCGTTTTGATTGCGCCTCAGTTGAGCTGCAAATCGAACTAGTTCTTTATGGTCAATATATTGTACTACTACTATGTTATATATACTGTATGTATATGTACTATATGTACTATACTGTAGTGCTATATGTATAAGGCTGAAACTGGAATCAGTTCAGCATCAATCGTGTCGCGTATTTTCACTTGCTGCCAAGTCGGCGCCAGTGTACAGTTTTCGCTTTGTGCGAATCTTCTTTGTGCCTTGCCTCTGTCAAAAAAGAGAAATGGCAAAATAGAAAAGAAAAACAAGCAGTAAAGTTCGAAAGGAAGAAGAGAAGCTAGTTAGGCCAGCTGAAGATTTGTGTAAACAAGGCGACATTTAGAAAGCAATAATTGAAAATCTTTATGCTTGACCAAATGAAAGTTTCGTCAGCTGTGGGTGCTGCCACGCTCTCCTTTCCTAACAATACAAATAAATAGTCCTACACACATACATACATATGTATGTGTGTGTGGCAGTAGAACTAAACTGGACAATTGTTTATCAAGGTTTAAAGACAGGCTCTGCCTCTGTTTATACCACTGCCTTTTGGCGCTTTCTCTCCCTTTTTCATTCTCCCCGTCCCTCTCCAACCAACTTGCACAGTAGCATACATTGCGTTGCGCCTTGCTAAGCTGATTAAATTGCCAAATTGGCAATATACACGCCCACATTAGCGCCCACATGGTAAAAGCAGCTGCTAAGCTCAGACACGCGTGCATTGAAATCAGTCGAAAAAGTTTGTTCCCCCTCTCTCCCCCTGCCCCTCCCTACCCACCTGCCCCTACCCACATAAACTCCCTCTTGGCACGCCTACAAAGGCGAGTTAACTAAATGCCATGGGCCAAAATACAACGAATCGATTTCGTAAGCTTCAAGTTCTGCGGGGTCAGGAAGTGTGTGTAGGTATGTGTGTGTGTGTGTGTAGGTGTGTGTGTGTGTGGTAGGGGGAGAAGGGGCAGGGGGCGTTGTCGATGGGCGTTCCGTTAGTTCTGTTAGTTCTGCTAGGCGTTGCCAGTCAAATTTTCGCATGTGCGCGCCAAATTAGATAGCATTCAAAAGCAATAAAAAAGAAACTTTGCACAATTGGCACAAAAGCAGCAGGAACCGGAAGTGCTCGTGGCAGCCAGCGCAATCCACTTTCGAAGGAGAAACTACACTGGCAAATAATGGCAAAGAACTACCTTTGCGATTTGCAATAAGCTGACTACATATTTACAATTGCAGAACAGCACAAAACAATTGGAAATTAAAAAAGGGAGGAAGAGACAACCTCAATTTGAAAGCGCCACGAGAAGAACGCGTAGAAGAACTGTAACTCTCTGCGATAGATTTGAGAAAGGAATAAGGATGTTCCAAATTTCAATGGGTTGTTAAATTTCTCATGTCACCAAAATGTTTGCATTTGCATCATTCATGTAACGTTTTTATTCAGATAGCCTATTATTATTCTATTTTTAATAAATCATATTTGAAGTTATGTTTATTTGCAATATAAGATGATTATTATTATAGTTCAACTTGTCGGTTATATCTTTAGACTTAATTCGTGATGTGACGACTCTCTTTCAACTCCCTTCAACTCCCTCTAGCTTTTCATATGAAACAATTGCTTTTATTATTGAGAATGTCAACTCTGGTCAGCCAATATCGTAGCACAGAGTACACTATTTTATATACAAGTTATATTAGTAATATACCTTTAATATCTCTTGTTCCAACAGATCACTGGTTGATTATCACTACATATAAGTTAAGGTCTTATTTTTTATGGCACTATTTATTTATTTTGATATTTCTTTGTTTTTCTCATTTGGATTCATTTTAAAGCCCACTCAAATCGCCTTGAATTGCAAGCGGCAGACAGTCAATACTCGGCGCAGCGAGCATGATGGGCGTGACTGACGGACATGTTGGAGTGCATGTATGTATAGACTAGCTCTGTAAGTATATATGTATGTGTGTGTGTGTGTGTGTGTATGTTGCGGAAGTTGCTCACAGTCATATCCTGTGTACAGCAGCGTCCGTTTTGGCTGCACATTTGCGCCTCGTTTTTTTGGTTTCCCCTTCCTGTCACCCGCCGTAACCACCCGACTCCTCCCACCTGACAATTGCAGCAATAAAAGCGCGCCCGATTCGTGCAAAGCACATAGATTATTTGTGGAATATAAAAGAGTTTCCTTACAATTGCTTAGCTAGTTTTACTGCAAAGTAATGCAACCAAAGTTTGACCTTGCAATATGTATAGCATAGGTACTTTTACATGTTTATTCCTGACTTTGAGTTAAGTTTCACAGGCAGTTTAATCTATAAATCTGCAGCAACAGTTTACTCCAGTTCAAAGTACTCATCATGAATTCTGACTGCTCTATACAGGCCTTATATTCCACTTCCACATAATGCGAATTGATCTGTTTATAGTATAGGTGCATGTACATAGATATACCCATAGCAGCATTCCCTCACGTCATGCACAAATCTTTTTGGCACATTAATCATCAACTCTTATCGCAATGTTTCGATCAATTCTTAAAAAAAGAAACCAGCAAAATGCGAGGGAAATAATTACGGCTCGTTACGATGCAATCGAACAATGTAAAGTGCAACAGCATTAGGAGGACAACAACAGCTACAACAGCAATAACAGGGAGAGGGGCAACAACGACAACATTTCGAAACAAAATTTTTAATGTGTTGAACAACAATTAAAATGATTTTTACACAAGAAAATGATTAAATTTAAATGTTCGCCGAACACGAAGCCCGAAAGCGCTCGAGGCGAATGTAAACTAAATTAGAGTGCCTGCATTTAATATGAGAATGAAATTGAAAATGCAGCGAGTACACGATATGCGAGAGAGAGAGAGAGAGAGAGATTAAGATAGAGAGGGATGGAGATGGCACAAGGTGCGGTGCGGGACAATGCTGAGGTTGAGGTGCGCCCGAAAGTATGCTTTAAATTAAAACGAGCAGCAAAATGAGGCAGCTGCACGACACACGCCGTGCACACACATACCCCACACACTCACAAGGGAACTCTCACACACATTCCACACACTTTGGCAGTCACATTGTTTGCGGCACAGCCAAGAACCCGCACAGACCAAATGTTCCACCAAAATGCTAAGCTCAGGCACAAAACCAGAACAGGCAACACTAAAAAATGTACGACTACGTTATGCCCTGTATGCGAAGGCATAACTATATTGAGGAGTATTTATATTAACATATTTATATACATTTATTTAGCAAAATGAATGAGCATTTCATAAGAAACCTTTATGAATTTAACTGCAATTACACTCTACCATTAAGTTGCATTTAATTACACTTGACTACAGGATATGGCAATGTGTTGTACAGCTCGCCTGCTTGGCGGCTCTTGCAACTTGAATGTATTTTCAACTTGCTGCCTAAAAGTATGCAACAGTATTGTTCGCCTGCGACTCTGTGTGTGTGTGTGTGTGTGTGTGTGCGTACGTGAAATTAATTTGTGATGTCCGTTCTGGTTGTTGGTATCATAAAGCTGCTACCAGCGTTGCTGCTCCCATTGTTGCCGCTTGCATCACCAGCAATGTGGGCAGCCCAGCCCCAAAAAGTATGCTACAAATTGCCTTAATTCCCCAACGAAAATAACTTATTCCTCTTATTTCGTGTGTCGTCGTCGTCGCCAACGCTTAACGCTTAACGCTCGACGCTTTCATGTCCCGAAACTTTTCGCATGTGTTAAAATTAAAAACTTTTCTTTTGCTTTTCTCTGGCTCTTCTTTTTCCCCGTGCGCGTGTTGCTTTTATCTATTATCTAACACTGGTCAACATCTCATTGTTGCCCCTGGCTGACTCTCTCTATTCTTTCTCCCTGTCTTCTATCACATTCTCTCTCACTCTCTCTATCTCCTTACCTGTGCCTTCGTGCTCTTGCGGTTAAGTAAATTTGTTATTTTTCCTTTATCTCAATTATTTAGTCAAGGTCAATTTGTTACTGTATGTGTGTGTGTGTGCACACACGTGTCCTGCGTGTGTGTCCTTAGCGGACTGCATATGTTAGCAGCCTTTGTTCTGCCTGCGAGCTTCGAGTGTCACGTGGCGCAATTTTAAATTGAGTTGTCCAAATGTGCAGAGGCTGCTTCGGGTTTATTGTGAGTGTCGCTCTTGTCGAGGCAGTAAAGTGACATTTGATTAAGGTGAGGGTGTTGTGGGGTGTTTATTCTAATTGCTATGGGAATTGCAGGCCGCATAAACATAATAAAATAACATTAACAACCTGAATTAAGCTTAACACTTAATGTTGTGAGTACCGAAAGAGTTTGTTATTGAGTTTAACTTAACTACAGTGCGAGCCCTACTTAGGTTTATTATCTCTATATGAGAGCAATAAATAACGTTGGGCAAAATCACAGCTGCTCCTTGGTACATGGAAACCTGGAACGCGATATCGAGGTGCCTAGAATTGAAGATAGAATACAGGACATAGCTAAGAAGTACACCAGAAGACTGGTATTTCAACCCAATAGCCAAGCTAGAACTGCCAGTCCTAGAAAAAGACCTTGTCAACTGGGCCTTGGTATACATTATCCTCAATAAAATAATATAAAGGTACTTAATCATTCTTTATAACTTATACTTTTTACTCTTACTCAATATATAATTATACAGATGTTAATAATCGTATTAAATTAGATTGAATTGCATAAAAGGTAATACTCTTCACATACTCGACATTTTAAGTCGTCAAATTTAAAAATTTAAAATATATTATTTAAATGTTTGATTAAGCTTTTAAATGAATAATAAACAACATCTTTATAAACAAACTGCAAGATATAAAAGAATTTGCCGATGTTTTAACTATTAACTATACAATCTTTCACAATCTTTGAATCCAACTTGATTTGTTCTATGGACAGCTAAAGCAAGGTGTCTTACTGATCACAATTTTAAACATGATCACAAGTTGCAACATCATTATCAAAATGACTTGTATTTAGATTAAAGTTTTATTTTATTTAATCAGGCATAAATAAAGCATGATCTGAATTAAGTTTGATCTGCATCCCTTGACCACCTTTTCTAGCGGTTTTTTTTCTTTTTCTTTTGTCAAAGCAGATTCCCCTCGATTAGCAGCAGCCTAGCATTAAAGCACTGTTATAACTCCAGCTTCTGTTCTATCTCTGTCTCTGTGTCTGTCTATCTCTGTCACTCTGCTTCTTCCCCGTGCCCTAGCAATTTATCTATATAGCCTTGCAGCAGCTGCTGCTGCTTGGCAAATATGTACAAACCTTAATCACACTTTGTGCTGCTGCTAAAGAGAAGCAAACAGCTTGGCTGAGAAATTTTCCCATTACCTGCAAGAGGTATGCAACATAATTTTTAACCTCATGCCGCTGTTGCCGCGGCATGCACATAAATTTGCAGTTGCCCAACACTGGCAGGGAGGAGGAGGCAGTGCCTCCATTTGAAGATTAACGCGCGCGCGAGCATAAATAACAAGCGAGAGCGCGCAACTATTGAAGAGCAGCAGCCAAAGGAATTGCAACAAAGACAGCACAGCGCACAAGGCGCTCGGGCTGTGGCTGCCTCTGCTGCTGCAGAGTCGAGCGCAAATTTATTTTTCATAAGTAAATCTCTCTGGGGCGAATAAAAAACTTTGCCATTACGTGCCACTGCAGCCGAAAAGTCAAAGTGACGGCAAAGTCAACACAAGAAATTGCAACCCGCCAGTTAGCGTAGCAAACGAATCAGCTTCGTCTCCCTGCCATCTCCCCCTGCTTTACACTGTCTGCTTACCACTCCTTATGCCCTGGAGTATGAGGTGGAAGAGGGGCGGGGCGAGGCAACCTCCACACTCCAGTTAATCTCCCGAGAAGGTCTCAAGTGCTGGCAGAATGTAATAAAAACCTGAAGTACGTCTGTTTGATAATCCCATTTTAATATTTATAGTAATAAACGCTTTTACGCCTTGCCGCTTTCCTTACTGCCCCTAGCCACACCCACTTCTTCCTCTCTCTCTCTCTTTCTAAATCTGTTTGTGTGTGTGTCTGCCTGTTGCCCGCTGGCAGCATTTGAATGTGTTTTATTAGACAACTTCTGACTGACTCTACTGACGCTTTTATTTATTTATACACTCTGTGGGCAGGCAAATCACAGCGAGGGTCGCTTCAAGATTAGCCCGGTGCAAGTGCATAGTGTAAACGCCATAAAGATATACCATACTCACTCGCAGCTCGATTACATTACTCGCATATTTGATTTGTGCTGATTGTGTCTCCTCTTCTTTGATTTGCCACACAAAAAGGGTTGCTCTTAGACAGGGCAGAGTGAGTGAGGGGGGGAGGGAAGCAATGCTAAGGGGTGGTATCAGCTTAGCTGTGCTAGCAAAATGTCAATTCAATTGTGTTTCGTGTCTCGCTTTGACTCGATTCATTGACGTGCATTTATTTTATGTCTTACGTGGCGTATGCGTAATGTCATTTACTATAAGTCGCGCTGAGTGAGTTGAATTGTTTAAGCAGGGAAGGGGACAAGAATCAGTTGAGTAATAGTTGCTTATTGATTGAGTGCTGTCTTCACTTCTAAAACTGAGAGACTACAGACAGACAGCCATACGTAGCTAGATCGACTCCCTCTGTGATGCTGACTTAGGATATATGTATGTATGTACTTTATGGGATAGGAGATGTCCCCTCTACGAGAGTATAAGAACTTTAATTTGTATTTAATAAATTGTATTTATTAATTATCAAGGCACAGGCAGCTGCAGCTATGCATGATTGATAGCAGCTTGACGATTGATTGATGAACATCTACACGATTGTTAGTCGAGACAAATACAATCCGGCTGCTTGAGCTGATTTCACATGCACCCCGTCAATGATTGATGAGAGAACTGTGGCATATCTTTAAAGTGC
Organism: Zaprionus camerounensis; assembly: GCA_018904165.1. Lineage (NCBI taxonomy): Eukaryota > Metazoa > Arthropoda > Insecta > Diptera > Drosophilidae > Zaprionus > Zaprionus camerounensis. The sequence goes on along the minus strand of JAEIFS010000479.1, from coordinate 11,884,582 downwards.
CTGCTTTAATTCGTAGGAAAAGTATTCAATCTGTTGGGCCAACTTCAAACTGCATAGCCAAGGCAGTCTAAGCTCCCTCGTGGCCAGAGCAGAGTCACCTCACGGGGTAATTAAATCCAGTTTGGCTGCTTCATACTCCGCTCCAGTTACCTGCCAAAGAATTCGGTCTGTATGCCTTAGAAAGAGCGGCCCATTAATAGAGCATTAGCGCTAATAACTCCGATGACATGCAATGTCGGAATAGAGTCCTGGTTCCCTTGATAAAAGGAAAGAGAAGTGGGAGATGAGACAAGAGGAGCAGCAAATCTGCTGATAATCGGCTTATAGTGTTCGGTTTGGCCAATTTCTTTGGCCTGAGCATCATTTTGCACACAGAAGAAAAGCATAACGTAAGCGTGTAATCATTACTCTCAATACAAAGAACTTTGTGTGTGTGTGGCAAAGTAGCATAAGAAAGCATAATGAACCCTAAATAAAAGTGCGCTCTCGCATTGAGCGAAAACTTCGCCTTGAACTTTTGCGCGCTTAACACTTTTCCGCAACAATTTATCGTTCTTGTCGCTCGACGGAAGTGTTTGGCATTGCCAAAAGATAATGCCGAACGGCGAACTCCCAGGACTCTATTCTGCAGCATCCCAGCAAGGACCAAGTTTTTTGAGATCCAGCAAATCCATAGCGGCTCCTCTCGACACACACACACACGAAGTCTGGAAGGAAACTTGCCACACGGCTTGCATGCCAAGCAAGAAAAGAAAACAATGAAGGAAAAACGGGAAAACTATCCGCCAAGAGCTGGCGCTACTTGGGCAGCGTCTGCCTCTGCTTTTGGGAAATCAGTGAAACCGCCATATTATTTCGACATTGATTACAAATGGCGTGAAATCCCGTTATGCCAGCAACGACAACAGGAAGAACTTCTGTGGCGCAGTAACTCGACTTTAATGTGACAATGGATTTGTTTTCCACACTCTTCTTCTAGCAGATCGGCAAAGGACTTTCAGACTGAGAGGTGTCTGCAGAATAAATTTCATTTTAACTTATTTGAAGGGAAATATAAATGAAATCCCTTCCTTATTCCTTATTTCTAACTCATTTCTGCTTCCTTCTATGAGCTCTTTTACATACAGTCTTTGATTGGACTAACCCTACTGCACTCCCTCTGCCCAGCAACTATGTTAAGTAGTTGAGCATGTGAATGCTAAAACTCCCCCAGGATTGTCATTTTGAATGAATACATGTGTTGATTGAGTGAAATAGATATCGATATATGTATCGCACATGTATCGTATATAGACTCCATAAGGGATTCACAATGCCAGCTCGCTTCGCTTTCATCAATGCCCTCTTCAGGGCCAATTGAGAGAGAAAGCGAAAGGCTGCGACACACAGATACAAATCTTGCATGTCTAGAGGAGTGCAAACCTCCCTCTCCCTCTCTCTCTCTCCTCCTCTCTCTCCCTCTGTCCCCCTTCGAGCAATGTAATAACATTCTCAGCTATTTAGAGCAATTTTTTGCACGCTTCTGCAACCTGCTGCAGAACTGTCAAAGGGAAAACGACGTGACGCAAATGAAATGTAACAGCAACAAAAGGGGCGACACACGGAGAGCTGGCAGGAGGGGAATGAGGGGTACTGACTACTTTAACTTACTATTTCGAGTAGCAACTTGGGCATGACGCTGCAAGGCGGACAATTTTCATTTCCGCTTCTATTTGCACTGCAACCCAAAGGCAAATAGCAAGTGAACGAGGGGGAAAAGGGACACCGAATACCTAGACGTAAAGAAAAGAATTTCTTTTGAGTTACTTTAGTGGGGGGGGGAGCAAGACAAAACGAAAAAGAAAGAGAAACAACAACAGAATTTACAGAGAAAGGCAACCCGAAGAAAGGACACATGTGTCCTGTGCGCCCGGACAAAGTTTGCGCCATTTGCGCCGCCTTAAGGTGTGTTTAATGAAAAGTTGCCCAGGACGGACACATTAGAAGAGCTGGGCAGCGCAGGGCAAGGCAGGCAGGGCAGGGTTTGGGAATCGACAGACAATGCTGCAAAAGGATGCAGCTGCTGTGGCAAATGTGGCCGCAGGCTGCAGGCTGCATCAATATCCTGTTGCCATTTTGCGCTATTTACAAATGAAATACGCCGCAAGTTTTCCAGCCAAAGTAACCACGAAAATTAAACTTTTGCCTCGTTTGTGTTTTCTCAGTGGCAAGAGGAGAGAGAGAGGAGAGAGTGAGAAGAGTGGGAAGAGGACGTAGAGTAGCTGAAAGTTTGCACAGAAAGAAAATGCAATGAGGAAAATGAAATTAAAATGGGCAAAGTGAAGAACCAACAAGGTGCAATTCAAGTGGATTTCTCTTAAAGTGGTTGCCGGCAAATTGAGATTGCTGTGCTCAGTCTCTTTCTATCTCTCTCCCACCCTCTTACTGTGTGCATAGAGCGAATTTGAGGCAAACCAACATAGCCAAAAAACTGTGCAATAATTTACTAAGAGACTGACCTGCCGTAGTTCATCAGGCCCTGTGTTCTATTTTGTGCAGCTTGTGAGCATCATTGGCAAAGGGAAAAACAAATGGAAAGAGTTATACATTTTAAATTAACTTAATATAACATATAATAATATATAATATAACACTATATAATTAGAATTCATACAAATTGAAGGTGATATAGTGATATTTTCCTTAGTTCTGGTCACACTTTGTACAACCTTACTTCATTCAAACGAGGCACAATAAGTCGTTCAACTTTGCCATCAGTCACACAATTTGTTAAGCATAAAAATAGGAAATTCTATCAACTCGACAAGATCTAAACAAACTGTAAGCATTACAATGCAATCGAATAGGCGTCTGGACAATTCGATGTCCAAAGGCAACGACACAAAGCGAAACGAAACGAAACGGAACGGAAGAAGACGAGACAAGACGGAGACGGAGATGGAGGCGAGTAAACAGTAAAATCTGTAACATCAATTTTTGTCAAGTTTTCACGCGAACAACAACAAATCAGACGAGACCATTTGCTTGAGGGCATTTTGCGCCTAAAAGCATGCAAACACAGTGCACTGGAAGAAGAGGAGAATGAGTTTTAAGTTGAACTAAAAATAATAAATAAAATACATTTATTATTTAATATACTAGTTCCTATTTTTACAACCTGAAAGCTCCTTCCCTTGTATACTCCCTGAATATATATATCTTATACTTAATTCTCTATTCTTTCTCTTGCAAACTTGCCCCAGTTTTCTTTGATTCATACCATTCTTTCAGTGTATTACGACTGCTTTCTAAGTGTCTCGTCTTGTTGAGAGATATACTGTGAGAGAGAGGGGGAGGAGAGGGAGACAGCTGGCAAGAGATTTCTACGCACAGTGCGAGAAAAAAGTCACTGGACGTGCCAAAGCTTTGAATGCCAAGTGACACTTGAGTGGAGTGTTGGACAGCCGACTCCAGGGGGTTGTAAATTCTGCTCAGAGGGGGGCAGGGAATGAAGATGGAGAAGTACAGTGCCAGGCGACAGCATCTTTTGGGAAAAGAATAGAAAATCGATGCGACTTACGGCTCCAACAGAAATGACCGAGTAAAGCGAGCAGAGACAGCACTTATTAAATTGAAAATTTTACCCAGTTTTGGAAGAATTTAAGATACAGAAAAAGGGGGAGAAACCCGAAAAACCCAAAAAATATCTGAAACCACTGAGCTTTGATTGATTGCTGTCGTTTTGACTCACCCGCCAGCTGAGAATGCTTAATAAATGAATGTGGTTTGTATCTGCATGTGTGTGTGAGGCATTTGATTAATTGCCAGGGTCACAATACATGCCACAGAAAACGCCTCTCCCTCCCTTCTCCCCTGCCACACACATAGATAACAGCAGGCGCAGTGTTGCGTTAGTTTTCAATTAAAAACTTTTCACTTTGCGCCACATTGTCGTGCGGCTTCCTTTGGCTTCGTTTGCCAGTTGTCTTTGGCATTTTACGACGTCGCCACTGAATTAATGTAAATCCTTGTTATCCTTCATTTTATATGGCCACCGCCTGCATTTTTATATGCATCCGCCTCTTGGCAGGGCCCTCTCTCTCCTCCATTCTGTCTGCCCTACCCCCTGCTGCATTGCGCCATTTCGTTGTTTATGTGCGCCTTCTCAGCCTCATTTCTTGCGGTTCCCCCACCCCCCACCCCCCACTGCTGCTGCCATTTGGCACTTCAGTTTCGACTCGTTCTTTTTTATGCCTTTCCCAGTCTACTGTCTGTGTTTGTATGTGTGTGTGTCTGTGTGTGTCTTTTACGGTCAGTTTTGTCTTGTTTTGTAATTATGGTCACGTATGTGCTGCAAAATTTTATGTGCACGCTCGCTGCAAAGCACAATTCAAAGCCAGACAAATTGTGAGAGAGAGACCGAGACGGAGAGTGAGAAAGAGAGAGGGTACAGACGCATTAATTGCAACTTGTACAACATTTGCACAGTGGCATCCATCCGTTTTATATGGGGCGACAATTTATGGATAACTTGCAAAGAACAGAAAGAAATAACTCGAGAATTTGTCAGCAAGTCATGCCAAGGATTGTCGCCAACTCTTCAGGAACTGCAGAACAAGATGCCTAAGTAAAGTGCCATGAAGTTCTTTAAATTCAGTTTTCTACTTTGATTTGATAATTGTTTCAAAACCGTTATAACTCAATGCATCAAAGGAAGTACTACCTAACTTACTTAGTCTATATTGATAGAGAACACTTACGAAGAACTCATGATATCTGGCAAAGTATGTGCTGTCACCAGTTAATGAATGCCCAATTAATGCAACTTCTCTAGGTCGAAGAAATTGTCCAAGGCCATTTCGATAATTAGCACAATTTCTTTACAACTTCACTCTGTATTTTATCATCGATTGTATAATGCTTCATCGTAGATCTTTAATAAATCAAAAGAACAGTGTAATCTTTAAAGAGTTTGTCATAATGCATGCATGACAAATCTATTACTCTCTTCATCTTCATCTTATCTGTAAGAGTGTTAACTGCTTTGTTCATATTCAATCATCATTTACGTCAGCGATGATCCTTACATCTCCATCACTTACTTATTTATTTTTCTATACCTTTCAATGTTTAGAAGGTTGATCTTTTGCGATAAGGACCTTTGAAAAACATAGACTGACCTCTTAGAGTCTATGCATTCATATGTAGGTGCAACACTTCTTTTTTGAGTTGAATTGCACTTAGCAGGTGCAATACTTTTTAAAATGTATAAAATACTATTAAGGCCATGTAAAGAAACTAGAAAGCAGCTGCCGTTACCATTAGCTGTTTAATTAAGTTCAAGATAAACGACCTTCGAACTCTGCCAGTGAATTGAAATGTCAGACGAGCAGCTAATTTGAAAGTGATTAATTTTTTGTACACCCCACACACACACACAGACATCGTGCACAGTCGAGCACACACTCAGACGGAAACTAATCGATTGATCAATCAATCAGTCAGTCAATCAGTAGACGGGCCAAGTCATTCAATTTGTATGCAATTTTGACCGCAAACATTTGTTAATTGACCGCAGAAGAGGAAGAGCACGGAGCAAATGAAAGAGAGGGAGAGAGAGAGAAAGAGAAGGAGAAGGAGGGAGAGGCAGAAAGAGCTGGAGTATGCAGGAGATAGAGAGAGCTTGCATGTGCCGAATGTGTTTGTGTGGTAAAAGTAAATCGCATTGCCAAACACAAACACACACAGGCAATTGCACCCAGCTGCTCTCTCTTTCTCTTTCTCTGCCTCTCTCTCTCTTCTCCCTTGCACATACATGCAGTTGCACAAATAATTAATTATGTACGCTCAGCTGCATTTGGAGCTGCAGGAAATGAAGCTGCGCTCCGCTGCCCGCCAGCTAAATTATGCCGGCATCTCCTGCCGCCCGACCCCTCTTCCCTCCTCCCCCCTGGATGTATGCTTCCGGTCTGACTGGGTGGCCGACTGTTTGCCACGCTTAAGTGCCGATAATTACTCACCTTGGCCCCCTGCACCCCACGAGCAACTGTTGCTGTTGGTCTTCCTGTGGCCATCTCTGGAATCATCCCTGGACATGAAGGTGTAATCGAATGACATTTAAGTGACATTTAGAGCTTAATCGGTAAACAGCTGTGAATCGCCTTGCAGCCACTCGGGCGATTGTCTTCGACTAATTGTCCAGTCATAACTAATGCAGATGCAGTCAAGCGAGGTGAATAAGGCACCAGGATCGACCTAATTCAATAAGATAACCCAATGATGTGTGGGGAAAGAAAATGGCTAGATTAACGTTAAACAAGCCAAAAAGTGCAGCATTTATAGCTAGTTTATAGTATATAGTATACTTGCACTTTAAGAAAAAGTTAACACTGACAACAGTGTTGCAAAGTCCCCAAAACAGCCTCTCCGCACGACGCTTATTCCCAGACACCTCTTGACTTTGCCGTCACTCGGCACATTTAGTTTCGACTGTAGTTTATGGCCAGCGAGCCAGACACATTTAGAGCAACCGCTAGACAGACAAACACAGTGAGGCAGAGAGAGAGAGAGAGAGAGAGACAGGGACAAAACATGTGCATAAATTTCAACAGCTTCGACGTAGTCACACAAAGCGGACTGCGGGGCTACTTATGCCAATGCCAAGATGCCAATAGAAATAAAACTAGAGGCAAACGCCTTAACAAAGCCACACAAAGAAGAAAAGCCAATGCAGGAAAATCGACAGGAGACGAGCCGAAAGAAAACTTGATACAAAAGTAGCTGGCGACGGCCAACGAAATTGATTTTCAGGCAATTTGTTCGTTTATGGATTGTTGGCCCCGCAAAAAGTAAGGGAAACGGGAAAACCAGAAGCTGAGAAAATGGCGATAAAGGACAGCTGCTGTGCTGCTGCTGCTCAGAGCGGAAGATGCCATCGTTCTTATCGTCATCGTTGAGCAGCCCAAGAGCCCGAAAAAAAGAAGAACGTGAGCTGCCAAGCGGGAAGCTGAAAGAAAGCTCATTGACTGCAACACTTTGACACCTGACAGCTGCACACAAAAAGGCGTGCGGCGTATTAGCCCGCACCCAGCTGGGTTCCCTCAGTCTCCTGGCAGCCCCTTCCCTGCCTTTTCCCAGCTCCGCACGATGGACTCACTGCCCGTTGTGGTCGGAGAAACTTAGCGCCCAAGACTTGAGATTTATTTGGCGTTGTGGATTTGGTTGCGGCTCTTGTTTGTGCGTCGTGTGCCATGTGGCATGCGGAGTTCGTGCCTTTGCATGCTGTGAAAAAGATTAAGTGGCGCCCTCTAGCGCAAAACGTTGTAGCTAAAGTTTTGACATTGAGCGAGCAGCTGAGGAAAAAGTTAGATTTAAGATTTACTAGATAAATGAAAGTAGATAATAGATAATAGATAATAGATAATAGATAATAGATAATAGATAATAGATAATAGATAATAGATAATAGATAATAGATAATAGATAATAGATAATAGATAATAGATAATAGATAATAGATAATAGATAATAGATAATAGATAATAGATAATAGATAATAGATAATAGATAATAGATAATAGATAATAGATAATAGATAATAGATAATAGATAATAGATAATAGATAATAGATAATAGATAATAGATAATAGATAATAGATAATAGATAATAGATAATAGATAATAGATAATAGATAATAGATAATAGATAATAGATAATAGATAATAGATAATAGATAATAGATAATAGATAATAGATAATAGATAATAGATAATAGATAATAGATAATAGATAATAGATAATAGATAATAGATAATAGATAATAGATAATAGATAATAGATAATAGATAATAGATAATAGATAATAGATAATAGATAATAGATAATAGATAATAGATAATAGATAATAGATAATAGATAATAGATAATAGATAATAGATAATAGATAATAGATAATAGATAATAGATAATAGATAATAGATAATAGATAATAGATAATAGATAATAGATAATAGATAATAGATAATAGATAATAGATAATAGATAATAGATAATAGATAATAGATAATAGATAATAGATAATAGATAATAGATAATAGATAATAGATAATAGATAATAGATAATAGATAATAGATAATAGATAATAGATAATAGATAATAGATAATAGATAATAGATAATAGACTTCCCCACTGTGCACAGTTTGTCTGCCGAATTTCACCGTTGCCTTATTCAAGGCTTGCATGGGACATTAGGTCGGGTGTTCCAGGGATTTCTCGCTTCCGGTCTGCTTAATACACACATATCTATGGTATGTATGTATATTGTATGTGTGTGTATTTCTTCCCCTGTGTTGGCCCCAGATGTTGCTGTTGATACCGCTGTCAAACCGGAGGCCAATCACTCAGTCAATTTGGCTTTTTGGCTTACAATTTCACCATGTGCAGTGCAGCAGCAGTTTTATTTTTTATCTAAGCTACCGCCCCCTGCCCGCAGGCTCCTTTCTTGACGCTGGCTAATATGTCCATCCGTCTGTCTGTGGTTTGATTTATGGACAGCCTCTCCATTTGCTGAGCCTCTCCACGCCATTAGCCGGCAACATGTAGAAAGCCGCAGCACACTGTCGGAATGTCAAACTGTGTATCAATTTGACTATCCAATTATCTGCATTCTCTCTTCTTTCTTGCCCTCACTTCCATATCTCTCTCCATTCTAGCTCTATCATTGTCCCAGTTTGACACTTTGTTGTCTAATTTTGCCTGCCACAACTTGCCATAGTTTCGGTCAGTGCAAACAAACCGAACTATTTGCATTCCCTAAAGGGGACCTATACTAACTAAGTATATAATGTATCAAACAGGCAGAAGGAGGCGTGGCAAGTCCAATTAAATATGTATAATTCAAATATATGTATCCACTTCGTATGTTCATGATTTCTTTATCATAATATTTGAATCAAGGTAACCAATTACGTTTATCGGTCCGTGCGAACACACAGATCATAACTCATTCAAAAGCTGGAGACACAAATTTTGGCATGAAGGGACTTATATGTCATACATGTTATCTTTAGCGCTTAGCTATATATAAAGTTTATATATAGCTATATATTATGCTTTATTAAGTACCTTTTCCCAAATTGCAATTCTATGTTTCATTTATCTTATCTTAGTGATTTAAGGTAAAGTGTTATATAGTTTCGATCAATATCTTTTGTTATGATAAAGGTTCTTTAACGTTTACATACTTTTTACTTATTTTTTTAAATATGCTTTTTTTGGGTTTTAGGCTTATAAAGATAACCATAACATAATGATACCCACTTATACACTTGTGATTTATTATATTAATTGACAAATGTTAACTTAAACTTCATCTTAAATCGTGTACCATGAGTGAAAAAGAAAGACTTAAGAAACTGTAACAACAGTAGGAATTATAATCATTTTCCGTCCATTAACTAATACCCCATTCCCTTTATACGTATATGATGACATATTGTTCCCTAAGTTCAAGTCTCTTATTCGATTGTTAACCCCTTGAGCTCACCAAAATTTGTGATTCATAAACTCGACCGCCATTGTCCGCCATTAATATTTATTTATGCGCCAATCAGTTACTACATAGACTCAAACAATACACTTCCCCCCTCTGCCACTCCACTCCCCCTCTTCCTTACACTCTGAGCGAAAACAACAGCTTCGAGATTCCGCGCCATTTGCCTAATAAAGTGCATAAATTTAAATTATGCAAAAGGCGAACCACAAGTTTAAGCCACGACCCTGTTCCGTTTTCCGCTTCCCTTCGCCCCTGCCCATTTGCGTGGCCTTGCTACAAATTGCTGTGTGGAGAGTTTGCAGCAAATGATCAGAACATAAATCAAGAAATAACCAAATAAATGACACAAATATCATTTTTATGGCAAAGCAAAGAGCAGCAAAACTTACCAAAGTATTGGCGAGGAAAGAGAAAGAGTGTGGCGAGGAAAGAGAAAGAGAGAGAGGAAGATAAAAACCCATTAGATTTTCTAATAAATAGCGGCATTAACTAAACATAATGAGCACTTAAGCGCGCACTTCCGGGCCCCGACAACGTCGGGCGACGGAGACGGCGACAGAAGCCACGCCCACGGACAACGGACAACGGGCGATGCCATTAAATTCAAACTTCCTGTGTGTGTGTGTTTATGTGTGTACGAACTTGTCTCGCAGCTGCCTTAAGTGTTGCCTAATTCACTACAACAAACAAGCTGCCAGCGGGCAGCAAAGTCAACGAATTACGTATACGCTGCGTACGCCCAATCGAATAGTTCAAATATAACCGGACACAATCAACTCTACTTCAGCCAGTTAACTGATATACCCGGCCTGGTAGAGAAATACAAAGACAGAAGACAGAGAAAAAATGTCGCTGGGATTTTGGTTTCAGTTCGCTCAGCTTGGGCTTCCTTTTGTGGCTGCCTCGGATATTAAGGACATTAAATCCGCATTATTCATTTCGTTGTTGGACTGTGTGTGTATTGTGAGTGGACGACGGACAGCGGACAATGACAATCGGCGTTGCGTTCGGCGCTTATTAAAGCTATTTGGGCAATTCACGTGACCGTGGCGTATACGCCCCGTTGGCCATTGTGCGATCATCGTAAAATGAGTAATTGCCAGCATGTTTCAACGCATTCACATTAATGAGCACGATATGCGTGTGTGTGTGTGTGTGCGGGCCATTTTGATATGTGCAGCATTTTTATGTTTAATCATTTTTCGGCGTTTTTTTTATTACCTTCTACATCAAGTTTTCTCTCATTTTCTTTCCTCTCCCATCCCCCTCTCGCTCATTCTCTCTCTCTGAGCAACAACAACAATTGCAAATTACAAAATCGTGACTAGAGTAAATTTGGCCATTTTGTGGCCATAAATTTGCCATTTGCTCTGAGCTCCAGACAATCTGATCAAGGGCCAAGTTGCTCAAGTGAGTCGACAATGGGCTGTTATTAGTTTAAATAGCCGCAGAAGTTGTTAAGTTTGTGTTCTGCCACAGCTTCTTAATCCGCCTCGATTTCCTTTTGTTATTATTGCTGTCTTAAAAAGCTGCAAATGCTTGCGTTTTATTTTGAAACGATTAGCGACGCACATGAGAAAAAAACATTTGAAAGTTATGAAATACAATGCCAAACAAAAGATTTTATTATAGAATCTTTATATCATTATGCTCTATAGATAAATATATTTATTTCATTTTCCGTATTTAATATTCAATATCTACTAAAAGTTGTGCTTCAAACAACAAACTCAAATCAAATACAATCGAATAGATTTTTAAAATACCAGAAATGACATTTTTATCGAATATATCTTCAACTTGTTCCACTCACATCAGCAACAGTTCAATTAAAATAAAGCCAAGCCAGGCAAAGAGACAAAAAAAATAGAAACCCAAATAGACAAAGGGATACAATTTGCCTGGCAATGAACAACAAAAAGAAATGTGCATATAAATAGAATATACGTTTATTATATATATCTATATATATGTATATGCATTGGTATTTGTATTTGTATATATACTGACAAGACAACATTCGGCAGAACAAGGTGCAAAGCGCGACGAGAAAATGAAATCGAAACCGGAAATCGACAGACAGTCGAGAAGACAAAGACAACACAGGTTGTTACCGTGTACGCTGCTCTACCCTGGCATACCCTTCCCTTTGGTACCTTTGGCAACCATCTTACTCTGCACAAACAATCCTTCGTTTGTTTGTATGCTTTGCACACTTGAATTGTTGCTCATTCAACATTCATTCACATGCTGAAGGATCCCAGCCGACTGTCTGTCCCTCTCTGTCAGCGACTGCGGTGCGCCTCGCCCTCGTGTCGATATTCAAATATTTTCCATTGACAGATTTCACAATTTTCCACTTTCATACCTTTTTCTTTTTTGGCTGCCGGCCATGGACCAAAACACAAGCGCTTTTCTTTTACTTATTGTTCATTCACTCAGCCACAGCCTCTTTGCTTATGCTCCCCTCCTTCTTGTGCTACTCGGCGCATCGCGCACTGCTGACGGCATTTTCCTATTTCGGCTCAGTGGCAATTGATGTGTAAAACTTTGATTAGGTTTGTCAAGTGTGCCCCAGCAAATTGTCGTTTAGATTTTCCCCGGAAAATGCTAAGCAATTGCTACCATAAGACATCGGTTGCTTTTCTTTTTGCTTGCATGGAGTCAAATTACATGTTTCGCTGAGGCAAAGAGGTGCGATAAGTCGTGGCTGCTTGAAGAGTTCAGCTCTTTAAAACAAGTTATATTAAACAATAAAATTAATTAATATTTTGTATATTTCCAACAGAAATTAAATTCACATGGAATTATTTCGATTATATTTCAAATTCAATTGATTATTAAAAACAAGAATTAATTTCATTGTTTTATTTAATCAATTTCAACTTTAATTATAACCATTAATTTGATATACACCCACCACCCCCGCTTCCCGCTGGGATTTTGCTGGGAGAACAATGCTAAATGGCAACCATTAATATCAGTTCCCTGGACTCCGCCTTTGTCTGGGGCCATCGGCGATTAATTAATTATGAACACACCGTTTAAAAGTGAACGCAAAAAGCGCATGCAAAAATTTTTCATTTTTCATTTTCCATTTTGCCATCAGTATCAGAGAAAAACAGTTTTCTGCGTGCGTGTGTATGTGTGTGGGTAGAGGATTTGCCCAACAAGATCGACACATAATTATACCAGTTCGGCCAGTCTGTCCGCCTGTCTTTCAGCATTTTTCTTTATTAAGTGCCAATGAAATAAAACAAAACAGAAAGAAAGGAAATCAATCGACGAAATGCGTGTGAATGTTGTGTGAATGTATTTCAAACGATTTACATAGCCCGCCACGGCGACAGGTTTTTACTATCAATTCTCATCTCATTCATTCCGTTGTTGTTGTTGCTTTGTTAATTACTTGACGGAAATGAGGGGAAAACACGCAGACGCATCGGGCAAGGATCTCGAGGCGAGCGCTCATAATTAATTTATTATTAATACACAGCGTATTAACATTAATTTAAAACAATAAACACAAAAACATATTTGCACTTACACACACACACACATATATATGTAGTCGTTTAACTGCAACTGTGTGTGTGCTCGACAATTATTCATTTATGTTTCCATCAGTCGGAGTATGCAGCTCTTAAAATGACTGTACTCTCAGCCAGATGATTATACAGTTTGGCAATATCACTGACCTTCCCTTGAGTCAGATTAAAATTTATTCAATTGACTGGAAGAACTTTAGAGGCTTATCAGTTATAGCTAAGTGGGAAAGGTCGTAAGTTAGCAAACGTTTTGTTTCTCCGCCAGATAATCTTTTGCTCTCGCTGGCTCTCATTAACTCTTTTACACGCTCTCTTACTCTCTGTTCCTTTTATTATGACTGCTTCACCCTCCCGCAATCAAGAGTTGCTCTCTCTCTTTCTCTTTTTTACTATCTAGCGTCATTCAACGCTGAACATATTCCCGCACATTGTCTCTCGCTGCCATGTTCCCTTCCTCTCACTTTCTCCATCTATCTCTCTATCCCCAAGCACAGCTCCCTCCCACATATTTCGCTAAATAATACATCCATCCGCACCTGCTTGGCACCTTAAGACCTGCATAACATATCCATGTCCATGGCGAAGTCCAATTTCCTCGCACCAAGGCGATGTATTCTAATTTTCTGCATCACTCACTCTCTCTCTCTCCCCGCGTCTCTCTCTCCGCCTTTCTCTCAGTTTCTGCCACTCTCTCACCGCTTTACATATTTGCCGCACATTCCGAAAATATTTTTGTTTTTGCTCGCTTCCAAGAACAACAAAAAAGCCACAAAAAAACCCCAAACCAAACGAAATACTGAAAAAAAACGTTGCAACATGAGGAATGTTTGAAATTCCACGCAAAAGTATGCAACGAGGAACATTTTTTCTTTTTTTTTGGCTAGACATTTGCGTAGCACTTGGCAAGGTGAGGGGGGAGCAGTGGCAATGGTTGCAGGGCATTTGGCAAAGTCAACGTCAACATGCGGCGAATGGCAGACGGAAGTTGTACGCAAAGACAATGACTAAGCACACTAGGTAGACGGAAAGCCAAACAGACAGAAAGACAGACAGACACATGGGAAACCGCAGAGACTCAGACAGGCGAAGAGAATAAGAGAACAAGAATGGGAACGAGAGGGAGAGGGAGAGGAAGAGATGCCAACAATATGCATACAATGCAAAGCCACAGATAAAGTTTCATTTTTTTCAGTTTTAGTTTTTCTATTTCTTGCAACTTTTTAAAACTTCCTTGACAAACAGTTGAGTGTGTGTGTCTGTGTGTGTGTGTGTGCTACAGTCAGTCATAAGGGATACCTAAATTATACCAATAAACGTATTAGTAACAGATTCATATGTTTATATTTTTAAAAGCTATAGAAAAGCTCTGAGTAAATCTGACATCTGACATCTTACTTTATTAGTAAGCAATGTCAGAGATCAATTCACGATGAAATGATCAAAACAAATACATGATAATTCAGAATGAATAAAAACATAACTATGTAAACATAGACAAAGGTTGCGGTCACTTTTGAATTCTGATAACAAACTAATTACTCTGACATCAGCACCCACTCATTCGCACTTCACGTGATCATGACTATAAAAGACGAAATACAACCCGCAAAACTATCAGTCTACGTCTCGATCTATTGAGAATCTTAACATTTCTAAATCTTCTGTTGAGTGAAACTGCTAAACTACAATGAGACTAATGTCTCTCGTCGTCATCTGGCTGATACTTTTGCAAGACTCGAATGGACTGATACTTTCGCACCGCTTTAAAGGACAAACTGACAGAAATAAATCAGAACAGGTGAGAAATAATCGTTAAGGTGACACAAAAATAAATTTAAGGCACGTAATGTGCGCTTTCATTATAACAACAGATTCAATATATAAAGTTTCACCTTCTCCAACGAAAAGGAACTATCCACCAAAGGATGGACCACTATACAACAAAGGATCAATGTGGAGTCGATTTCTACAAGAATTGGACGGAATATAGGAACGGCTTTGGTGACTTCTGGGATGGTGACTTCTTTCTTGGCTTGGAGAAAATTCACAGATTAACTAACGAGCAACCCAACGAACTTTACATTCACATGGAATATTTCAATGGCACCACCATCTTTGCCAGATACGATAGGTTTTCAATTTCAAGTGAAGACGATCAATACCGTATAAGCAAGTTGGGTAGGTTCTGTGGTAATACAGAAAACCGATTCCGTTCTCACAAACACATGAGATTCTCGACATATGATCGTGACAATGACAATCATATTGAAAATTGCGCAAGCTTCAATCATGATGGCTGGTGGTACGACCACTGTGCCTCTTGGTAAGTGTTTTAGCATCCGAATAGCGTTCATTGGGACAAAAGCCGCAGATCACTGAAACAAGTTAGAATGATGATTCGGCCCAAGGCTGCTTTAAACAATAACACATTTAAATGTTTTTGATATATTTTAAATGCCTTTTTGACTTTTTTGTTTTCCTTAAATTTCTAATTCTTTTCCAAATAAAGTAGTATCAAAGTATATATTGCTTTTATTCTTCCAATTTGAATTTCAAGGAATATCTAAAGATAACTATCGTTTGTCTGCTCGATAGTCTCGCACAACTTGGCCAAGGAAAATACAAAGTATGTGTGTGTGTGGGAGCATACAAATGGCAAGGGCGTATGCAGTTCAATTAACTTTCGACCCGAAACCACTAAAAAGGAAACCCCAACAACAACAACAAAAAGCAGCAACTGCAACAACTTTGAAAGACAACAGCGAAAAAATTAAAGTTTGCGAAACAGTTTAAACTTTTGGCATGCCAACGAGTTTTTTAGACAATGCACCCACACAAAAGGGGGCACTTGGGAGCGTGTGGCAGCAGGCGATTGTTGGGCCAATGTTGCCTGTTTCTTCTTGTTATTTGTTCTAGTTGTTGTTGTTCTCGTTGTATACTCAGCATTGACATGCAATGTAGCCCACAAGCACTGTAATTTGCGTATGCTGGCAGACATATACTTATGGCGGGCACTGTATGATCCGCTAGCCGTTGTCTGCCAGTGAGAGGCACGTTTAACCAAATTGCAGGTTGTGGCCGAAAAAAGGACATGTTAAAGCATGTTGAGGAGAAAACAAAGTACAACGATCAATCAGCCAGTGTAGATTTCGTTGGTTTCATCTTGTTCAATCTATAAGTTATAATTATTTCGCTTGATATACTTTCTGCAGTTCAAAATGAATTCCATATCCAGTTGAAGCAGCTCTTGCAATGCTGGTTAATACCGATTGACCTTTAACCCCCACTGGTGGCATAACAAGCAGCACCTGAAGTCAATCAATTAACCTGACTCAAAAACTGGGCGTATCTTGTCCGTTATCCCTTGAGCAAAGTGCGAATTTGATTGATATTTGACATTTATGCGGCACGTTCGTTATACTCCTTTGCCTTTTGTTTGTATTCCTTGTTGTTGATGTTGTTGTTTGTTGTTGTTTATTTGCGCACATTTCCAAAGACTAACAACCGACATGGATACCCACACAGCCAGACAAACACACACACATACACCCGCGCTGGCAAAGTTCTATGAGCTCGCTTTCTCGACGTCAACAAACAATTTTCGGCATTTCAACATTCATTAATCAAAACGGAAATTATGGGGATGCCCATACACACACACGCACACACACACACACACATATGTATGCAATTTACACATGTATTTGTCTGCGCAACAACTGTGGCAAGTGGGGCAAGGAGTGCGATGAGCCCAGGCAAGTCCAGTCAGGGCGATTTAACTGGCCAACAAATTGTAGCACACTTCTCAGCGCACGTGAATTAAGCCTCAGTACTATGAAAGCAAACAACAACAATGTGTGGTCGATGCTACAGCAACAACATTTCAATTAGAAAATTCAACTTTTTTAGCCTGCATGCGTTTATAATTTTAAACTCCGAAATTCTTGTTGTTTTTACGCGCAATTTATTTAATTAAACACTTGTTCAGCAAATATTTTTTGCCATAAAGCCAAAAGTCTGAATTCTGTGGAAGGAAAACGTTGCATTGCCAGGCTTAAATTTAATTTTCAGCGCAAAAGTATGCAATACGAGCAAGCGGCTTACTTTCGTTTTTTTGTGTCCTGCTTCTGCAAGCCGCTGATAGATGGCTGCAAGCAGCCTCGAGCTCTGTTCGAACCTGGAACCCCCCGAACTGGCCATAATGTTGGCCAAATCGGGACGGCAGTAAATATAAACTGGCCTGTTTTCAGCGCACTGCGCTCCGTGCCGCACAATTGAAAACGTCGACACACTCTCCAACACACTCAAACACACACACTGACTCGCACTCTACGCACGCCATTAATAATACGCTTACGCGCTTTTGTACGGTTGTATGCCACACACTACCCCTTCCCCTCCTCCTCTTCATCCAGCACCCCATTTGCTCCTTCTTCCCTGGGGCAGTTGGCAAACTTTTCTGGATCTGCCTACAGGCCACATAAATGCGCCAAAGTGAGTGCAGTTCGCAAAATGAGTGTGCCAGCGCTGGCACAAGCTCGAGGACATTTTTGCTTCACCAACAGACACACACACATATACTGCATGGCACACAGACGGGAAATATTGACACCAGATATGTCGCAATATTCGCAATAAGAAAAAGTAGAAAGACTTAAAGAAAGACGTGTAATGTATATCTATCTTTCGATAAATAGTTATATATTATATAAGAACCCCATGAAGTCTCTTACCAGATTAACGATAATACATTTCTATATTGCAGTCCATCATTTGAGCTTATCGATTAACATCTACTTTAGTATTTCAAACTGAAAATATGAATGATTGAAATTGATAAAACTGAGGGAAAAAATAAGTTCAATATTATTGAAGCACTCTTCAAAATGCCGGCGCAATCCAAGCACAATTTAGTTGCATGCCTCGACTATTTATGTAGATCGCGTGCCAAACGCCACAAATCGATTTGAGTAGAAACAAAATAAAAGCAACTTTTGGCAAAATATGAAAAATTACGAAACGATAAAAAACGAGTGAGAAAAATGACAACAAGCGGAGAAGGTAAAGGACGACACAAAGATCGCAGTATGGATGCTCTACAAGAATATAGAATTATATTATCATAAATTGTATTATCTACGATTGAATATACTAGAGTAGCTGACATCATAAGTTTATAATATCAGTTTATATAAAGCTGAATCGCTCATATAGATTTGTAAACATTACCAATGCGATACCTGTACAGTTATACCCTAGACTAGTGTAGGGTAATGTTAAATGGAACACTTTCGAGGCGCTGCTTTTCGATTTGTAACAATTATTGGTCGTTACGAGGCGCAAAACAAGCAGCCCAATTTCCTTTCAGCACCACCCCCTCACCTGAACCAGCTCCACCTCATCATTGCCTCCTCCTTCGACTGCCATCAACAATTATTGCACATTTTGTGGCATACTTTGCGGCGGCTCGCAGGCACGAACCTTGCCACGGCTAATACCTTTGAAATAATAACAATAAATATTATCGACATGCAAAACTGCCACAAAATGTCGGAAAATATTTATTACACTCCCGCACACGAGTTTTAGTTAATATTTGCATTCGTCTATTATTATTATTTACTTTGGTTTTTCCCTTTTTCTTTCGCTTCTTTCGCTTTTGTTGCTGTTTACACTACTGGCGGCACTGTAATTATCGTTAATTGATTTGCAGCTGACACTGTAATTCGGTGAACTATTTTAATTGACGGCGTGGGCGTGGTCCAATGACCCAAAAATTACAATAGCAAAATCTAAAATGAAAACCCAAATAGAAATTGCACGCATGCATTTTGTTAATGACCAAATGCCTGCATTAAATTTAGCCCCTTTCGTGTAACTAGATACCCTGTAATTTAAGGAAACAAGTGTTACAATATGAGCTTCTTAATTGTTCCTACATTTATTAAGGCAAAAAAACATAAATAGTTAATTCTCAAATATATACAACATGTCTGTAAATGTGTCAATATGACTTTTATTTATTGTACTTTAAATATACAATATTAAATTAATGTATTTAATAATTTATTTTTATGTGGATATTATTTTTTCAATAATTTTTCAAAATCCTTAGAGAGTCTGCTCAACTTGTAAACCATTCGAAAGTATTTAGAAAATATAAGGCACAACAAAAATGAATTTTTGAAATTGTATTTAAACTAATATATCATAGACAGCTCTTTTTTTTGTATTTTCCCTTTCTAGGGTATCTTCTAGACTGCATACGGAAGCTTACAACTATTTCAGCTTGTTCATTGAAATTCGCGTTGACATTTTTATGGCTTTTCGTTAGGTTTCCCTGTCGCAATTTTGCCCAAAATGTTGCAGTTTATTTATTTAAATTTATTAGCTTTGGTTATTTCGCTTGTCGGTTTAAGCGGACGCCATTTAAAATTCAATAAAATTCAAAACATTTATCCCAATTGTGTGTGTGTGTGAGTGTGACTAAAAAATAGAACTGCAAATTGCCATACGATGCTAATTAAAAAATATGCTAACTATTTTAAATTTTACAATACAAGATAAATAAATACAAAATAAACAAATTCCAAATAAATGTCTGGCATCAACAAAGAACTCAGCATAATTATTATATATGTTTTGGAATTGACTTCAAGGAAGCTGAAAGCATTTTACTCCCCTTAACCGACTGCATATTCTATTGTTTCGATAGCTTTGTTGCATGTTGCATATCGACATTGGGTGTGAAAGTGAGTTTCCTTTTCCTCATTTTCATAGACAGTTATTTCTCGCTCCTTTTGTTTGCTGCACCCACTTCGCATAATGTTTGAAAATTCCCAACAGCAATTTCAATATTTTTCCTCTTACAATTTTTTGGTCTCACGGGAATGACGGAGAGAAAAGGATGCCAGTTGTAGTTGCATTTGTTGTTGTTGCTGTTACTTATTGTCCTGCTTGGTTGCATCTTCTTTTCCATCATCATTTTTGCTTTGTTTTGTTTCTGGTCTTGTTTTTTTTTACCCCATCTTGTGGCGCACTTGAAGCGCTTTTCCACTTGAGCAGCGAGCTTTTCTTTGGTCGCACTCAAGCGGCGCTTCAATTCGCACTTCACCTGAAGAGTCGGCACAGTCGGCTCTAGCGCGATGCCAACGATGCCACGCTGTGCCCGATGGCTTCCTGGCCATAAATGACAATCGAAGCTGCTGGCTGCAGTTAACAGACAGATCAGGGAAAGAGAAAGAACCGATTGCCTCTGGGAATTGTTGCCTAACACCGAACCGCAATTAAAAATGCAACCAAAAGTAGGCAACAGTTTTTATGAGCTTCGCTTTCTATACCCTGCAGAAGTGTGTAAGGTATTTTATGATCTGAGGACATTACAAATAAACATTAAGCTAAGCATTTGCATTGCAGCTACTAATACAATCTGACTGCAAATGGGTATCTACGCGTCGAGCATTCTGCATTTGCAGCTGTTGTGATTTAGTTTTTTTCTTCTGTTCATCTACTTTTTGCCCGTTGGCATTTTTAAGTGTATTTGTGTTTAATTAAAATACTTTTCGCACTTTGCATCTCTTGTTGATTGCATATTTTGCCAGAATTCTCGTTTGTTTGTTTGATTGACTGACTGACTGACTGACTGGTACCGTTGAAACTTTTGCTGCAGCTTCCCTTTTTTGTTTTTGTTCTTTTTTTTTGCACACTGCGCAACTAAAACTAAAGCTGAAAACGATGCGCATTCTTCGCTGTTGGCCCAAAGTATTTTAATATAGTTTATGGCATCCCGTTTACTATTCGACAGCCTCCTAATGGGAGGGTATTTCATTATGCACAGGAGCTCTGACTGAAGTAATTGAGGTAAGCGTTTATGGTCAAAGTTAAGTAGAGTTGAAGTACACTTCTTAAATGCATGATTATTATTATTGTATCTTTTGATTTGGCTTCAAATAACTCACAAAGCGACTTGACTGCGGATCTTTATCATTGCTGCACTTTCAAATTGATACTTATTTATTATTATTATGATTACTTTTATTTTTATGTAAAGCTCACATTAAAGACCCACCTCAAGTTTATTATTACTTTACTTTTTAATTATTAATACCTAAACACCTTCTTTTGATTCCCTTCCCCCACTAACATCTTTAAGTTGGCAAGCTTAATTTTTCCATATATTTAAAAATATTTTATACATTATTCACTTACCCAAAATTTGTTAACGTCTTAAAACTGTCGTACACACTTCGTAGAGTTAAAAGATTAATGAATTATTATAATATTTATATTAGCCGCACATTCTATGTTTTTATTTCGCTTTATTTCATTTTAATCAATTCAATTTTTATGCACTCTCACTCGTTTTTCTTTACACAATTTTTATTGTTTTATTTCCAAAATTCAAAACTCCTTATTAACTTTATTTGTCATTTATTAATAGGAATTTGTTTATAAAAAAAGATTTACAGCTCATACAATTTTCTACTTAAAATTCCTCTACAAATTAAATAATACCAGCTTGATATTGTATATGTTTTCTGAAGACCAAAATAAAACTTTAATTCCACTCAACTCCTGAAGGGCCTTAAAGCATTCGCCAGTCTGTGCAATATTGCGAAATATTCGTTTGGATTATCCAAGGAATGCGATTGTAATAAACTGAATTTTTCATAGCATACTTTTACGGGCCTGGAGAGAAACTAAAAACTTGGCGAAACAAGTGCAAAAAACGTGTAATAAACCGTTTGAAATGCATAAAAAATGCATGCAGCACCAGCCTGTCATGAGACCCAACTGCAACACACCAGCTGGGGCTGCCTGTGACTGGAGCCTAACAGTACATGATGCTAGTGACTTACCCGGCCGAGGAAATGCGTTTGATTTTTGTTTTGTTTTTGTTTTTGCTTTCTGTTTTGCTTATTTTATTTTTTTAATTTACGCCCCAAAGTTTTGCACACAAATTTGCTTGGCGAATCAGTGCGATGTGTTGCCGATTTTCGCTCTAACGGGAGCTGCAGGTTACGTTGGCCGCCGCGGCGAGAGACAGAGAGAATATCGAACTCGACGCTTAAATCGTTCGTTTGCAACTGAAAGCAAAACTAACTAACTGCACACAGTTGGCCAAATTCGCTGCACTCGCTCGGGCCGCGAACGTTGCCAGCCAGTCAGTCAGCAGAGATAGCAGCAGCAGCAGCAGTAGTAGTAGTAGTAGCAACAGCGACGTCAACGTCGACAGCAGCAGCGACAGCGAGCGCCAAAGGCTTCCAGTGCGAGGCGAACGAAGGCTCAGGCGAATCGGGCAGAGGCGAAAAGCAAACAAAACAGAGACACGTCGCGACGCCGGCAATGCGTTCGTCTGTGTTTCCCTGTTCTCTGTTCCATTGCCAAAGCGTTCCTCAGCGCACTTACGTGAGATAAGGAAGTGCACACGAAGATTACAATTTATATTTTCATCAAACGAAAGAATAGTATTAATATTTACATAAATATTTATTACACAAATTCTTAATACTTTTATATTTTCTGTTGAATTTCTGCCGGCTGCCTACGACATTTTATGGTACGCTCTCTTGCCAGTTGTCGCGCGCTGTTGCACATTCGGTTATGGCACTGGAAGTGCCGGCTGGAAATGCCGGCTGGAACACGGCTGGAAATATCGGAAAAAAATGCAATTCCGACGGAGAGTAACAAACAGTTTGCATTCATGTGGCAGCGGGCGGCATTGAAGGATGCCAGCAAGAAAGAGAGCACGCAAACATTTTCTAAACAAAATAATGAATTTTATTTAAATGTATTTTAATTTAAGAAAGAAAAGAAAGTTGAGAATTTTTATAAATAACCAAGAAAGTTTTATCCCTTGCAGCTATTTGCTTCAGTTCTTACTGATGCCTCCCATGTCAATTAAATATAATAATACTGTGCCAAAGAGATTGGGTCTCAAACCGAAACAGATTTGAGGACTTCTGCTATGGGGATTTCTTCCTCGGCTTGGAGAATATACATAGATTGACCGGGGAACAATGCGGGGAACAAATATGACATTGTCGACATTTGATTAAGATAACGACTTATGGGATGGAAATTTTGGTGGTACAGAAGCTTTTTTTTTCCGACTTAATCTTATATAAATTTGTTCAGATTTTATATTTAATGAGATTTCTTTGTTACAGGAATAAGAATGGAAAATACTATGAAGCTAAAGTGGAAGATTACAGAAGTATTCACTGGGAAAAGAAGACATCCCTTTAACTAGTCAGCCTAAAGATGTTTAAAAAGAACATTAGACTGATTTTTAAATAATTAATACGTAATCTAAATGTTTGTTTAACTTTTAAATGAATAACATAATAAAATTGTCTGCAAGCCAATCCGATGTTGTCTTTATTAGCAATAAACACTATTAACAAATGTTATCTTGAAAATAGCGCAATCTAATGAGACGTACATACATATTATATATTATAGTATATATTATATTTTATATTATATATACATATATGTTAAATATGTGTAATATGTTTTAACAAGAAAGAGAATAGTTTACATTGTAATAACAATACCCCTGTTGATACTGATCAAGAAAATAAATATAAAAATATATTTGGTGTTTTTTTTCATATCCTCTATAATTGCATGAAAGCTTAGACTTTTACAATTTCCTATTCCCCTTTAAACAAATTTACTTAAATTATCGCAACATTTAAAAGGTCTAGAAAAGCAGTTAAAATCGTATTTTAGTTTCCTTAATCGCACATTTATTTATTTATTTGCAGTAACTTGACTTGCTTAAGCCGCTTCCAGTGCCCACTCTCTTTCCCTCCCCCTCTCTGCCTTTCTCTCTCTATCTCTCTTAAGTAAACAAAGCGCGCTCTTAATACTAGCCTGGAAGCAGAGTCGCTTCCAGTGTTTCTGCCGAAGTTGCTATAAAAGTTCCAGCGACGCCAGAGAGAGGGAGAGAGAGACAGAGACAGATTAGGCGTACTCTCGGCACGCCAGCTCTCACTCCATTACTCTTCCTGCATGCTGCTATCTCTGTCGCACTCGTGGTCAGCGCTGTGCTCCACATTTCAAAGCCACAAACTGCTGACAGCTGACGTTTTGGAGATGTCATTTCTAACTGCACCGAGGAGGAAGATGACGACGCCGAGCGCGTCGATTTACGAGCGCACACGACCAACAACACGAAGTGCGAAGGCCAAAGGCAACCGACGACGATGGCGACGAAGGCGACAGTGGGCAGCACCTCATAAAGATGAACCTGCCTCAAGAAATGGGAGCACACAGGCGACATAACCGACGCAGCCGACTATGGAACGCAGTTCAGAGCGGCCGCTTGGGCAATAAATTAAGCCATTCGCTTTGTTGGGTGTAGGGGGGGAGGGAAAGATTTGGCAAAATGTGAAATTGTAACGGATTCTCCGGGGCATGCAACAAAAAACCCGCCAGCAGCAGCAACAGCTGCCAGCGCTGTTGCAAGCTGAAACTCCTGCTGCCTCTGCTGCTGCTGGTGCTGCTGTTAACGGTAATCAGCTTTCCATTTTCAAATCCTTTAGACCTCCCTCTCAGCTCTCCTTCCTGCCTTTCAAACTGTAACTAGACACGCACGAACATGCACACGCATGCACACACACGTAGCCATGGTACACCTGTTTCGCCTAGTCTTATATAGTTTTCATGTTCATCCGCTTACCAAGCGCGGCCTTTGTTCCATTCCATTTCGTGGCATTCGCGGCCTACAATTCCCTTTGCCATCCCCTTCCCTACCCTACCCTACCCTGTGTGCCTCTGGGTTGGGAATGGGGGCCAGTCCCTACTCAAATCAATTGCTCGCAACATGACTAAATCTTTTGGATACACGAAATTTGTTTAGTGTGTTCTGCTTTGGCGCCCCGCGGCTCGTGAGAACTACAGAAAGAGAAAGAGAGAGAGGAGGGGAGTATTAGAGAGAGAGAAAGAGAGAGAGAGGTTGAAGAGGGATTATGGGGGAGGTACGTACCGCGCATTGATTACAACTGGCAATTTTTCAGCTTGTTGCACATTCGGTGTGTGTTGCGTGCCGCATGCAGCATGCGAATGTGGCAAGAGAACTGCAATGGAAGAGACGAATCCATTATCGAATAATCGAATATATTCAATATTATCGCTGAAGGAACTTACAGCATCTCCCACTAATTGTAAATTACCTAAAACAATGAATAACATTATAATATAACTATGAATATTATAAATAATTAAATTATTAAGAAAACATTTATAAATTACTATGAATCGGTTATCGACTGATAGGAATAAAATTCTTATTATTACCATTGTGAATGTATAGGAATGATATGAATTCTACTGTTATAAACAAATCAGGTATGCATTATTAAAAATTCATTATTGAATACTTTTAAAATAATGAGTAAAGGAACTCAAACCACAAATAGTAACAAACAATTATGAGTGTAATACGACAACTAATTTTATAAATTATTTAGTTATAATGAAATCATATAGGCATTCTTTTAAATTCACTAATAAAATTATTTTTCAAGAAATTCACTTCATAAATATTAAACTCACTGAATAAACTGAATAATACGGGTATTAACCAAAAAAGTATAAGGTAAACATAATAATTTAATAAAATTTCCAATAATCAAAATGAATTTATTGCTAGCGAAACTCTCACCATGACTAATTGTGAATAATGGTTGATAAATTCACAATTTACATCATGATATTATATATACTTATCTAAAATTAGTTATATAGTTCCTATGAATTTAATTTAAGCCTAAAATATATAATTATGCATACAAAAATTGGAATTTTGAAAAGGAATGGAACGTATAGAAAACCTCAAAGGTTCTTTCCTTCCACCATAGTCCTTAATCGATATACACACTCATTGGATTCCATTTCAGCACAATCTACTGTGCCCAGATCAGACTGTTACCTTTCAGGGCCTACTTTTGGTTAATATTCAAAATTTGCAGGCAATATAAAACGAAAATTACAAACACAGCCCTGAAATGAAAGTCCAAACAGAAAATAGAAAACAGAAAGAAATCCCCGAATCCGAAGAGCCGGTAAAGGAAGATATAAAAGAAGATGATGAATCCGATACAGAGCACTCCACGGAACGTCGATACACTTGGCTTGATAAGAACGGGGAAATCGCAAGTCGAAAGCTCACCAGCTACGAATGCCGCTTGGAGGATGATGTGCAGAGGCTGCAGGATGCCCTATTCTCCATTTCATCGCATTATGCCAAAATCCAATTCCGACTACGTCAGATCGCCAGCTCGACAGACTGCGAGCGGCTCTCTCTGTTGCGTGATCTAGAGAAGATTACGCGGCAGGGCATTGATGCTTCCAAGGATAACGATGAATTACCCAGCCTGCTAGAAGACTCACAGAGTTTCGGCGATGTGAGACTCAAACAAAAGCAAATCATTAGCCAGTTAAGGGGGGGTCTATCGAATCTGATGAATGCAACCGATGTATGCTTCCCTCCAGAGGCAGAGTGCAGCTACAAAACCCGCAAATTTCAGCCACGGAATGGTAAGTCCACTGAGGAATCCACACTGGAGAAGGGTTATCTATGCGAAGTGTGGTCAGATCAGCAAAAGCCAAGGATGGTTATGGGGGACGATGAAGATGATGAGGAGTCGGAAAGGCCACGAGACAAACGCAAGTCGAAATCAAAGAAGAAACGTCATAGGAAATCTACCAAGAAAAATAAGAAACCGAATTACAAAAATCAAAATCCATTTCCATCTTGCATACTCAGAAATCTTATGCCAGATCCCTTGTTTCTTCGTAGCGAAACGACATTAAGTTCTCGCAAGACAAGATCATCCAGAAGAACATCCAAAAAGAGAGGCCAAAAAGCTCTCGAGGCACCGAGCAACTTCGATGAACAGAACTTCGATGAACAGAATAAATCGAATGATGATCCTCAGTTCAACAGAAAATATAATAAGACTGAAGGCTCTGACCGATATCCGGAGAATTCATCCGAGCCGTTGGTAGAGATGTCACCTTCGTTTATAGACTGGACTTGTGGCGAACCGAAGTGCCAGGATGATTGCAAGTGTTCCATAACTGGCAACTGTATTGAGCTCAAATTAAATGAGAATATGCCAACGAAAAAGTCAAAGACAAAGAATGTAAATTTCACAACCCCTAAGGACGAGTCTAACCTACAGCCAAATGGGCGACATTCCTCGTTGAAGTCCATGAAGAAGGCAGTCAGCTTGTACTTCCAAGGTTCTCCTTCTTCATCTAGGCGCAAATCAGCATCTTCGACTCTGGTCTATCCACATGCCATCGGTAAGCCCAGTAATCTCTGCAAGACCCAGAGTCGGGCTACCTTTAGAGCTGGTTCCAGCATCAAGCTAAGCAGATGCAGTTCCAGTGACCTCAGTGACCTTTATTTGGATGACCCGCAGCATATCGAAGATTCTCAATTGTGAATGGGTGCAAGGAATGACTTTAAAGTTGGTTTAAAACACTCTCTAATCTGCGTATAATGCCTTACTATACCATCTTAAGAGTGTTTTAAACTAAATTTAGTTTTGTTCGTGTCGATATGATTGTGGAAATAACACAATGCCTGCACTCACATCATTCATTTTGTAGCTTAATAAATATATTTTATCTACTTAGTTAAATGGCTGAACGATCTGTTTGTATAATTTGACATTTTTAGCCAACTCAGCTTAACATCTTGTGAATCTAGATATATATTTTATAAATGAACTACGCACTGTGAGATATCTGTAACAAATTGGCAAATTGAATCACAAGTTCTGATCGGTATATGTCAAACTCACCAGCTAACGAGTGTAGACACACATTTCGTACAACGTCATCGATGTCTTCTGCTTGGCTCCGCTCCCATAGAGGCCTTCATCTCGCTGCTATCCCAAGTGCAGGCACAAAGGAACCAAAAGGAATCCATCATAAATCCCAACGAATTCTCTATTGACGAGGTCTTTGAACCCACAGCAGCATCCCTTAAGCGCCGCTCTCTAACCAAGGCTAACAGCGAAGGGAACCAGTTTTCATTGTTGTTCTTGTTCTGGTTGTTGTTGTTGTTGTTGTTGTCGTGACCGTCGCCTGGTTTTGGCAATTTTCCGCGCATGTGCGAAGCATTTTTGCTGGGCAAACTACGGCATTAGGTAGAGAAGACCCGACCATAACGGGCTTGGTGTGTTAGCATATCGTCCAAAAAAAGGTCGAGATCGTGTGGACCGCGCACTAAGGGTTGTTTTCATCTTGGCAGCAGCTTCATTGTTCTCCCTCCCTGCCTCCCTCTCTCACTCTCTTTCTGCCTCTCTAGCCCTCATCGCTCCGTCTGTCTTCCCATCCGTTTCATTCATGAGTGAATGCCAGCCGTGGCCTGCTCGTAAGTTGGTCTATATCATATTTGGCATGCCCACATCTGGTCGCCCCTCAGCGTGGCCCTTGTCCCATGGCGCATGCGGCGCTGCTTCTCCTGCCGGGCTTATCTTTTGTCTCATTGTAGGACTGGTTTTTATGACGCCTCCCGAACCTCGCCACGTCTTTGGCTGAGGGTTTTTATGCCAGACATCTGGCCAAATGCGCCCTCCCTCCCTCCTCGTCTCCCTCGCTGCGCATATGTGTGAGATATGCTAATAGTCTGGAACGATATGTGAATTGGCATTAGAGATAAGTCGGGTAGACACAGCCAAATAACAAGATACCAACAGATAAAGCGATTCCTTCCTTCCTTCCTTAGAGATCAGCAGACATAGATGTAATATTAAATAATCTAATACATGTATATAATATATAGATAATAATCAATAATTTATCTATCTATAAATAAGATAAAACATATTTGAAGTAACTTTTATAAATGTTTTTTTGTTTTATTTAACGTTTTTCTTTTTGTTTTGTGAATATTTACAACGCGCTTTTCAAACGATCGATAATGTCTATAAGAAAATATTCCGATTGATTCGAGAAATTATAAATAAACGTTAATGTGATTATATATATTATATATATGTGTGTAAATGAGAGAGCATAAATGTGTGCTTGCATATGGTATATATAGTATATATATACATATATATATAGTATGTTTGCCACTCTAAATTATACTTAATAAAAAAGAAAGGAGGCAAGAATTCAAAAGGGGGACTTCCTCTCCTTTTTGTACCCAAGTTAGGAGTATCTTCAAAAGTAAATTAAACATAATTATACGAGTTGTTGTTTCTTGTGATGAGACGTTGAGTTTGTAAAGATTATTGATATAGCAACTGTTCCGATTTTCTTGCCAAACAAAAGAAATTCTTTCAATAATTGCAACTTGAATTGTATAAAATCATTTAAAATTCAAATACATGCAAAAAACCGGAACAGACGCTGCGAAATAATTATATTAAAGATATGTTCTAGAACTAAATTAACGTTTATAATATGCATATACTAAATCTCATACATTGCTAACTTTCTTTGTCTTTGCTTTGTGTCTTTTGCTTTGCTTTGCTTTGTGTTTTGTGTGCGTTGTGTTTGGGTTTCGCTATAAAGAAATGTGTTCCCAGTAGGAATCACAACAGATTTGGTAGTACTAGTTTACTTTCTTGTTGTTTTTTGGCATGGCACAAATTTGGCATTGATTAATTTTGAACATTCCCTTCCTCTCTCTCTCTCTAATTCTCTCTCTGTTCTGTTTATGGCAAAATAATAGTGGCAAGAAAAAAGATTCTTATTGCTTTGAGCAGCTGCATTAATCCATAACGAGCTAACCCTACCCGAAAATACTCCCTAATCCCATAGTTCCCAAACAAATCCCCAGCCTGTTGCTCCTATTTGCCTGCCTCGCACTGTTGCACGACCAGCAGTAAAATGCGATTCATCAGATTGTCCGCCTCCGAATCCTCCATGCTGTTCAGCTTGGCCGATATGAAGCCACAGAACTTGGAGTTGAGCACTTCGCGCATCGTTTGTGGCGGCGGCAACTCCATGCCACCAACAGCAGCAGCTGCCGCAGCAGCAGCAGCGGCTGCAGCATTCTGTTGCCGCAAATGACGATGCTGCTGCAACATTTGATCCTCATAATCATCGGCATCCATGTCAGCAGCACCGCCTCCCATCTCGTCGTCCAGCTCATCCATCAGTTCCCCATTGCGACGACGCTTGGAGCGCATTGCTGAGGCTCCCAATGCAGGCGTCGAGTGCCCATGCTCGGCTCCACCACCGCCTCCACTCAGGCTGTGCGGCGAATTCGAGTCGAGTATGATGGGATAGGGAAAGTCCGCATCGATGGCCTCCAGTTCCTCCACCTCGTCCGATGCATTGCCAGCATCGTCGTCCATGCTGCGCAGTGAGCTGGCGTCGATGTCGTCGTAGCTTCGCTGCAGCGCAGTCGCGCTGTCATTGCGCGTCGAACTGACGCGGCTGTCGTTGTGCTGCGCTGCCGTTGCCGCCTGTGCTGCCTGCGCCAGTGCCTGTGCCTGCTGATGGGCGGGCAGAGGTTGGGTAACAGTTATTGCACTGCCATTGGCGCTGCCATTGCTGCTGCCTCCGCTGACGCTGCCCACGCTGTAGCTGCTGTTGGCGCCGACGCCGTTGCCCGCTGCTGCTGCTGCTGCGCCCGCGGACAAGTCCAGCTCTGGCTTCACATTGTAGTAGCTGTAGTAGTCATCACTGTGGATATTCAGCGCTGCAGCAGAATATTTGGACAGATTCAATGCAGCACTCGATGCATCCCCAAAGGACGAGCTCAGCTTTAGCGCTGCAGCGGCGGCGGCGGCGGCAGCGGCTGATTTGCTGCCGCTCAAGATGCTGTTGTTGCTGTTGTTGTGATTGTGATTGTTGTTGTTGTTGCTGCTCTTGTGATTGTTATTGTTATTGTTGTTGTTGTTGTTGTTATTATTGAGGTGCAACTTATGCGCAAAGGCGCTCAACGTGAGATCGCTGGCATGAGAGGCGCCCCTGAGAAGAAGGAGGAGAAGAGAGAAAGAAAGACAGAGCTTTAGTTAAAGGGAAGATAGGAAATGGATAAATAAAAGATAAATCATTATAAAATATTTTTGTAAAATACTTTTCCCCTCATTATAATTAATGATTAAATCAAAATTTATTTTCTGTATTAAACATATTTTTAAGTAGAAAAGGTTGAAAAAACCCAGTATTATAACCACTCACGCTTGTGTAATATTACAAATCTTTTTATAAATAAAGTGTTCCATTTCTATTCTATTCTGTTATAAACATATACATATGTTTGTATTATCTATAGGTATTTACGATATAAGGATTGCAAGATTGATAGATTGAATGATAGCTACTTGGGCAGACTCAAATCTACAGCTAAGTCGGTATACAAATATATATATATTATATAAAGATTAAGATAGTCGAAATATAAATATGATAATGTATGTATAAACTTATAGCAAGTCTGATACATTCGTAATCTATATTTGTAGATGAAGAAAGCATTTATGAGTCATAGAAATTTCTTATTCGTCTCTTTCAATATTTCTTAGATTTGTAATTTGTTATCGATCCGTTCAACTGTAATCTATACGTATATAGTAATGACTCTATATGTTTCTATATAATAGTATAATCTATTTATGTATCTTCGATGACATACACTCTTTAAAGCTTATGCCAAAACCTCCTCAACTCACAGCTATCAATTCAACTTTCCCCAATAACAGAAACATTACCAAAATAGAGCTACATCTGCTGTAGATAAGACTAGTCCGGAATTTTTGGGTATTTCTGGGAATTTCAGAGAGAGAATCTAACGAACTACGCAATTAAATAGAAATGCAAACTGTCCATTATTGGTCTGGCTTTGGGTCTGGTCAGGGTCTGCGACTGGCACTGGGACGGAAGCAAACATTGATAAGACCAAGTTGGGAAAAATATATAAACAACAAAATGAAACAACGACACGACAAAAACAACGATACCGAACCACAAAAGCCGCAAGCAAATAGAACGCGATTCGTTTTTGGGACATGTGAAAATGCATTTGGCCGTGGTTAGAAAAATGTGGAAAACATTTGCCTTGCATATCGTTTTACAGTTTTCCAATTGTCAACTACCTGCTAAGAAAAGCGAGAGAGCAACACAGAAGTGGCAGGGAGAGAGAGAGAGAGCATAAAGACTCTGGCAACTGGGAAAGTGGGGGAAAAAACGAAGTGTACAAATATGTATTTCCCTTCTCCCGTTCTTGTTCTTCTTCTAAAAATAGCCAAGTCTTTTGCCAAGCTGCAGCTGCAGCCCTGGAAAATGCGCTTGTAATTTGAGTAGCGCATTGCGAGCTCCAGGAAATCAGCCCCGAAACTGAACTGAAGAGAACCCAAAATGACGAGAGACGAGCGACGATCCCCGCTCCAAACCTCATCGTATTTTTGGGTACTTTTTTCTCAGATTCGTCTTCGTTTAGGGTTTGTCTTGGGGTTGTTGGCATCCAATACAATTGTTTCTACTATCTCAACATGGTATATGCCTAAATTTGGTAGTTTCTAAGTACTTTCAAGTGGCATTTGAGAGTGCTAGATCGTGCAGCGATAACAAGTATCGATAACCGATCTTAAACTAAGATCAATCAACTCCTTTCGCATGATATCATTTCAGGCAACTCAAGTTGGTATTAAGCTAAAGTAAATAGGGTGACACTCCCACAGAAGAATCGAAGAATCCGTTGACAACACCTTTAACAAGCAGCATGTACCGTACTGTCGTATATCGTTCCCCAGGTACCCTTATAAACCAACGCACAGTTATATAAATAAAAAGGTCAATTGCTTAATCGCTGCAAGTATTTTTTAATAACATTTGCGTGGGGCGGGGAGCGACGGGTGTCGACCTATTTAGGATTACGCAAATTGGGTATACGCCCAGTCGTTATTTTTGTTGGATTCCTCACGATGTGACGCATATGCAAAGCATTCTCAAGACGATCTCGACATGCCTCCCCTCTTTGCTGTGATTCTTTGGAGCGCGGTTGGTCAAGCGCTCTTACGTTGGGGCAAGGGAAAGGGGCATGACGAGGGAGGAAGTTCTGTGGCCCGCAAGCAACAATTTCATCAATTTTTCAGCTCATTTGCTTATTAAATCATAAGCGTAACACAGCCAGCGTCTGACAGAGCGAGACAGCAACTGAGAGAGACACGGAGAGAGGCAAGAGAGCAAGAGCCAGCTGTAGGAAGAGAGAGACAGAGAGAGAGAGAGAGAGAGCAACCCCGTTGGGCTGGCCTGGTCTCTGTTCGCGCATATTTTTAACCCTGATCCGTTCGTTGGCAACGCTTCGCATTGCTTCAATTGCCCGAGAGACTCACACACACACACACACACACACACACACATGGCAACTCAATTGCTCGCTCTCTCGCTCGCACACATTTGTAATCTACGCTTCTTTCGTCTAAACTTGGTCCACTTGGTCCGCAATCTCATCGCGACTCGCGAGTTTGCTTCGTTTTGTCCCGCTGATTGTCGCTCTCTGCTGTCGTTGCTGACTCTGCTGCTGCTGCTGCTGCGTTAATTTATCATCATCACTCTCTCACTTTCGCTCTCTCTCTCTCTCTGGGCTCAACTGTTGCTCACTCACCCTCCCGCATGCTGCATTTGCTCTCACTCTCCCTGGCGAGCTCTGCCAACATCGTTTCGTTGGTCTTTGCAGCTTCCCTCGATTTTGTTTTTGGTTCAAGTGCCGATGCCGACAACAACAACAACAACAACAGCAGCAGCAGCAGCAGCAACAACAACAACAACAGCAACAACGACGACGTTGTATAATTTTCGCTCTGGACGAGATCTGCTTTTATGGCTCAAGCCGCGGTCCCGGGCCCGGCCCGTTCTGTTCTGTTCCGTTGTCTGTTATCAGCTCAAAATAATAAAAATTTAAATATGCCTGTGTGTGTACCAGTGTGTGTGTGTGTGTGTGTGAGTGCGGGCATGTGTGGACCCGGGGCCGCTGCCGACTGTGTTGCCTCAGAGCTCTTGTTGCTTGTTGCTTGTGGCTGCTGCTGCCGTCGATGTGGGTACAGTCAATTGAAAGGAAATGGCCTTATTTCATATAAATATATGTACATAAAGTACAACACACACACACACACACTGCTTTTGGGGGTAGTGGGGTAGAGGGAGTAGGGGGAGGGGCAACGCAATATCGCAGAATCACACATTGACGGCCCGTGAGCCCTGGCGAGCCTGGTCACTTCTTTGTTCGAATTGGTGTTTTCCGTCCGCGCATTGCACACACATATACATATATACACACCCACACACACACATACATTAACATATGAACGCTGGTATTGGGCAGATGTTTTTACAGAGGCTTAGCACAGATTTGTCTGGTAGCCTCTCAAATGACAATGCGCTGATGTTGTTGTTGTTGTTGTTGTTGATGATGATGATGATGATGATGATGATGGTTCACGTCATGCAAATTGCATAGTCGGGCTCCAAGGGCTCCCAGTCGGGACTGAGAGGGGCTCAAGCAACATGCGAAACACGGAAACAATTCCTTCGATAGAGTCTTATTGAAAGCCGGCAAAGGAAACGAAAAATACAACGTAACGAAAGGAAAAATCAGGAATATAGTACAGTATATATATATTATATACATATATATTATACATATATGTATATATATTAGTATATGTACATACATATGTATATATTCATATGATCTCACTGTATATATATCATTGTTATAGTAATTTAATTGAATTTAACATTTTTAATTGGGTTATCACAAGGATTCTCGTCTTTTACTAGCTTTTTAAAGACAATGATCATCGCAAACAGAATATTTTGAATAGATCTTTCTACTAGACAGAAGTGTTTAACATTTAACAGTGTGATAAGGTTTCAAAGAAATTCTCTCTTGCTTTGCATCTGGTCTGACCGATCTTTTGTAGGCCTTATCATATATACAAATTCCTATTCCGGAAATGAATGTCATTGTCAAACATTTCAGGGAATTTCCAAGCATTGATCGTGTTATACTATAACAACAGTTGTACATTTAAACTATATATACATATATATATATATATACATATAATATAATATGCAAATATTCAAAAGTTCATTACTAACCCGTGCACAACTTTTTCATTCCCAATTTTATCCTAACCACAAGGAAGTATTTGCTTGAGTTGAGTAAATTATTTCATGGAACTCTGAATCCTCTGCTACTTTTGTACCTTAGCAGTTTTGGGCCCGCCCCAAACCCGCAAAATGAATCGTCTTATTCGACTTATGCCATGTTTCACATCACTGAACAACAATAAGAACCC
Source organism: Zaprionus camerounensis (assembly GCA_018904165.1). Classification (NCBI taxonomy): domain Eukaryota; kingdom Metazoa; phylum Arthropoda; class Insecta; order Diptera; family Drosophilidae; genus Zaprionus; species Zaprionus camerounensis. Next base: position 11,849,206 of record JAEIFS010000479.1, on the reverse strand, counting down.
TATATAAAGTATGTCTGTGGGTGCGTGTGTATGTGTGTGTGTGTACAGTCAATAAGAATATAGTATGCGCCATCATTTCAATTTCAAAATAAGATCGATTGAGTCATCACAGCACACAACGTGGCAAAGGAAACAGTCTTCTGTCGCTGGTTAGAACTGAAATCCATATCGAAAGTTCTTCTTGATCTTTGCACTGACACGCAAAAGAAAACGAACGTGAAACGAAAAGAAAACTCAAGCAAAATCGTATTTTCAAGTGTCTTCTCTTGCCATAGACTGTTTTGCTTCCCTTTGTTTTCCCCTTTTAGCTCAATTACTTTGAATCGAAGCATGTTTAGAGTTAAACGATTATGAGTCTCGAGAAACCGAAACCGAAACAAAGCGACAAAACTAAAAGAAAGAACCGTTATTCATCGCTTTCAAGTCCGATCTTTGGCCCAAGTACGCGCCCATTCGCCTCATGCTCTGTTCTGTTTTTCTGTTTCTTATCGCACATTTGTAATATTAGTCAAGAGGCTCGTACAAGGTATAAGACAATAAAATAGCCGATGATTCGACCGGTCAACAATGAACAACCGCCATCAGGTGGGTGTAAGCTGAGCCCCTGATAAGGCACTCGGAGTATATCAATATCGCGAGCAAGGTTTTCTACTGTTTTCTGGGCTATTAAACTAGATTAAGCTAAACCCAAATTGTCTACAAACTTTCAACAATACGATTTGATAATATTCTTATCTATGCGCTTTATCTTTCTCCCCTAACGTTTTCTTAGGTAAGGTCAGGTAAGCAGCAATACTTCTTGAGTATCACAAAAGAAACCTTGTTGTATACAAAACTATAGATCAACTATTAAATTAAATAATAAATATTGTTTGTAGATCAAAAAGAAGTTTAGAAAAACATATAGAAAAAAGTATAAGTAGTAAAGAGTAAAAGTATTAAGTCTAAATATATTTTATAAAAAATACCCATTTCAATCGATCTTCTAAGTTTAGAATTATGATTTTAAGGCTTAAATGCTTAGCTGGGTACTCACTTTCTCTCCCGGATGACGTCTCTGAGGAAATCCATGGACTCGTAGAGACACCACTTCGGCTTGAACTCATCGCCCATAACTTTGACATTGGTCAATTCGCGACGATAAGATTCTCGCAGAGATTTAAAGGCTCGCGCCACACGACGTCCGGTGGAATTGAACTCACGACCGATGTGCTCCCAGGCGCGATTCTTCTCCTCCTCGGCGCCCTTAAAGTTGGGCAGGCGGGAGTCCCACAAAATGGGATTATTGTGAACCATTCGAATGAGCTTCAGCTTGTCGGAGGCATTGCGACGCTGCACTGTGAATGATAATGAGAATAATTCATCAGCTACTACAGTCAGAGGGACACCAAAGAAAGAAAGGGGAAAGACAGAGAGAGGGAGGGACGGGCGGAAGCTGTTTCTTCAAATTTTACGCACACTTTTTGGGCTTTTGCGTTGGCAGCGCAGCAGGCAGCGCAGCCAATTCGACTTTGGGTTTCATATCCAGCGCAATGGCCGCCGCGGCGGCGCTCATGTCCTGCAGCGAATTGGTTGTAGTGGGTGAGGATCCCGATGCGACGGCAACGGCGGCAGGCGCCATCAATATCTGTTGCAGTATATTTAAATTAATATTGTTGTTGTAGTTGCTGTTGTTGTTGTCAGCCAGCGCGTTGAGCAGCTTTGATTTTGCTATTCACAGTTCACTTATCACAATCAGTTCACAGTTGATTATTATTTCTGTATTTCGGATTCGATTTTTGAGCCAACGCGATCGTTTCGGTTACGACGGGGGCTGCTACCCTCTCACGACCAAGTTTAAACAGCAACTAAAAACCAAAACCAAAAAAAATAACAACCACCGCGAGCTGTGACGGCCGCGACTGCGACGACGTCAGCAGCGCCGTTAGCAGCAAGCCCGCATTTCCAAAGCGAAGCCAAAACCAACAAGAATCAAACTGCAACTACATTTAACAGATAGTTGAATACCCTCACGAACTGTCACATGTGCCACTGTGTTACGAACTGTACAACCCAACCGATGTACTCTCTCCCGTGAGAGAGAATGAAAATACAAGCACGACTCACATGCGCACACACAGGCATGGGCCAAACAAAGACGCAAAGGCGCAGGCGAAAGAGCCACAAAAATCACGCGCGTACAACATGCGCTTCCCTCTCTCTCTCTCTCACTTACTCACTCACTCTCTCGGTCAATTGTGCGCTCTCTTGTGACGTGCTCTGCTCGGCTCGGCTCAGCTCGGCTCTAGCCTAGTCGCTGCGCCTGGGCCAATACTCAACGTGTGTACGCCTCGGCAATACCGTTATCAAAGTCTGCGTTCGCGTCTGCGTCGACGTCGCCGCATCGCTGCTGCGCTGCGCATTGCGCTCAAAGAGCACTCCAGGCCGTTGCGTTCGGACTGGGGCTCGGACACGAGCTTCGTGTTCGGGTTCTTGTTAGTGTTCGTATCTCTCTCTCGGCTGGAAAAATGCCGTTTAATTGCAATAACAGAAAGTAAAAGCGAGCGAAAGAATGAGCGCAAAAAAAGCAGAGTGACTGAGACAACAACTCACTCACACACACATACATACTCAGAGACAGACTGGCGCACACATGAACAAATCGAGAACTGAAAATGTGTGTAACACAAAAATCCGTTGACGCGTTAGCGCTGCCGACGTTTTTCAGAAGCCGACGTTTTTCAGAAGCCGCCGTCGTTGCTTCTTTCTTCATACGACTTTACTGTAGACGGGAGACTTGTGATATTTCCTTATGCGATACCCTACGCACAAATCGCTGGGTGCTATGAGGGAATGCAGATTTGTAAAGATTTTGCATATGAGAGCACTTTCTTCAAGTATTATTTAGTTTAATTAATGGATTTTTGGTTTTTACAATTATTTAATTATTTATTTAGTTAATCTCTTAATTAATTAATTTTTTCGTAAGTTTTTAAATTATTTATTCAGCTTCAACTCTGGTATTTATTTATTCACCAGATTAAATTAAATTCATATTAGGTTACCCTCTGATTAAAACAGAAGAATTCTTCTTGAATTAATTAATATTTAAAAAATTTACTAAATTTTTTATAGTATTTATAAAAAACTTTAATTAAAATGTACATATATAAATTAAATTATTTATTATTAAGGTGCGTCGCAAAATTCTAGCCAAAATAAGTATATTAATTATATATTATTAACATAAGTTTTCTATTTATTTTTATAGCAACAATTATGTTAATGTTAATTGTATACATACATACATATGTACATAATTATACATGTTTATTATCTCATACAGGGCACAAATGTACGCAATTTCTGCAGTGTAGAGCACTTTGACTATTCGCCTGTGCCTTCCCGTTCGTTTGCATTCATTAATCGACTACTTTGTTTTGTTGCTCTCATCTAGCGGCTCAGGCTCGAGCCGCGACCAGATCAAAATGCCAGCCACATGGCATTCTCTCTCCTTCTCCTTCTTACTACTGTTTCTTACCCTCCTCCACCCCACACACTCCTCGCCCAACGACAATTGTTGCACTTATTTCATTTTCCATTTCGTTTTTGTTGCCGCAATGCACTTCTAAAGAGGGGAACGCTGTTCTGTGTGTGTGTGAGTGAGAGAGAGCCTGATGAGAGCTGTGGGGGGAGTACAGCAGATTTGAGCCCGCTTAATAATGGTTCTCTTCGACGACGACGACGGCGGCGTTGGCGTCTGTGGCTGAGGTCGCGTTCAATTGCGTTTTAGTTGAATTTATTAATGTGCCCATTTTGTGCTCTTGTTTTGTTTTTTTCGTTCCTATCCCTCTCCCTCTCTCTCTCTCTTGGCTTCGCGCTGTCTGTCCCTATGCGTGTTGTTGGCTTGTTTCGCCGTTTGCTCGCACAGTGGTCGCATTGAGTTCTTCTTGGGCTCTTGTAAGAATTTACAAACAGAAGAACATTTGGATCACACATGTCAAGAAGGAGAGAGTGAGATAATGAGGGAGGGAGAGCAGATACGGGATGTCAACGACGCTGGCGTCTTCTCTTGCTGTTGTTGTTGTTGCCTCATGTTAATGCCCAACATTTGTGTCTTGCAACGTTTTGCCTGCCTGCGCTTTGCACGCCCATTCGTCGCGCTGGCAGAGCGAGAGCAGAAGAAGATAACAGCGAATTCCCGTGCAGGCATTTAAGCCGCTCAAATCTAGTAAATATCATCGACAACTCGGTGCTGGCAAAAAGCAAAAGAGTGAGCAAGAGGGAGAGACACTGTGAGTGAGTGAGCGAGAGCGAATGCTTTTGTCTGTAAGTAATTTATGCCTAATGAACTATTTCCGGCCAAGTGTCAATTAATGTATTCTGTATGTACATACATATGTATTCTGTATGTATGTATGTATGTATTCTAGCCCTCGCTTCGCACTCGTACTGGGCACAGTGGGGCAGCAACAGTAACAGCGTGCCCGCACAAATGTTGTCACGATCATTTCTGGCAAAAAAATGAAATAATATCAAAAACAAAATTAAATACCAACTACAGCAACAACAATAATAAGAAGAAGAAGAAGAGCATCAACGATTGCTTGGAGCTCCCGTTTCCGTTGCAGCCTTTGTGTGCGCCTCTTCTGCTGATCTTCATTCCATTTCATTCTCGCCTTCTTCTTTGGCATTTTTCAAGCCAAATTGAGAGTCATCGCTGATTAAATTTTCGCATGTGCGAGATTAATTTTTGCTACATTTTGATGAATTATAAGTGTATTTGTTTTTTTAGTGGGTTATACCCAGTTTAGTATTTCCTACAGATTGTCAACTGGAAAGAAGAGAAGAGGCAGCTACATATTGTCTATCAAGTGAGAAAACAGTTCAAAAATACCCTAAAGTAGACGTGTCTCTTGGTCTGGTCATATCGGAAATACCAGGCTTCGACCCCAGGCCTGATCGCAGGCCTTATCAGACACAGTAATCATGCATTCAATGCAAATAGCCCAAGCGGGCTCTGGCTGTAAATAAAGCCAATAAATATGTTTATAAATATTGACACAGGTCGGAAGACGATGACGAAGAACCGCAGAAGGAGGAAGGGGGAGGAAGAAGCCAAGCAGGAAAGGAGTAGGGGATCTTCAGCCCATAACGAACGAAGTATTTTGCCGTTTCTATTCGATAAGCCCGAAAAGACGAATAACGCGAAATAGCAGAAAAGAAAAACCGAACCCTAATTGAAGCCCGAACGCAGACCCAACCCAAAGGCAGCCCAACTCAACTCGATTCAATCAGGCAATAAAAACATACATACATATATCGAAATGGGGAATGTGTTCTGTGTCAACAGCGGGGGTAAGGAAGAGGAGGGGAGAGGGGCCAGAGAAGGCTCATCAAGACCATGTTCAAAACAATATCTGTTTTCTGGAGAAGAAGTCAACAAATAGTTAAATAGACGGCAACTCAAGTAAAACGATCGAACCGAAACGCGAAAAATCAGTTGACTTCGTTGTTGTTGTCGTTGTTGTCGCTGAAATATTTAAATTTTGACCCAACCCCAATCCAAATAAATTTCATGGCGTAATGTTTGCAGCTGTGTGCGAGTTTCTCTTCTGCCCCCTCTCCCTTTCCTTCAGCCAGTCCGTCTTCACATCGATGTCTGTTTCGGTTCGTCTCTCTATCTCTCTCTCTCTCTCTCTTTCTGTCTCACACACTCTCAGTCTGTGCGTGCCTGCGCTACGCTGTGTACTCGCATTTTGGTCTCTTGGGGTCAGAAACTGTCGCATATCGTTAAGAACCCAAAGGCGACAACTCAAAGCGTACAGCGCGCAGTTCTCCAAATTGGCCATGTGCCTTCAAAAGAAGGGAGTGGGGGAGAATATGAAGAAGAAGACTGGGGAGAATCGTACAATAGACATTTATTTTGTATTTCACTTCATTCTGAACTGTACGAGATTACGAAGATGTAAATGAGCCAACGTGCTGTACGGTACCCGGCGCGGCTTGACACCTCCGTATCGTAGCAATTGTTTAGCCTTTTCCCGCTGTCGATTTGCATACGATATATTTTATTTGCATTGCCTGTTACAATTTTTATATATTCATCTCTGATGTTTCCGGCCTTCTTTGGTTTATCCTTTTGCTTGTTATTTTGTTTATAGGTTTATCTTCAATGATTTCGATGACAGCTAAACAATTGACCGTTTTTTTGGTATGGTTGCGATATTGGAGGGAACAGTAAATCAACGATATGTCATTTTGTAAGGAGAACTGTTGGCTTGGAAACAGTCATAGTCATAGTACTGATCATATTTTTATTGGTATATTTGATAAATTTATAATTAATTGATACACATTATGTGTTTAAACTCTTCGCCCATTGAAAATGGTCAAAAAAGGGTATACCAACTTTGTTCAACTGTATGTAACAGGCAGAATTAGGCGTGGCAGACCTCAAAAAATATATATACATTTATTCTTGCACATGATCAGTCGATGGAGCCATGTCTGTCCGTCTGTTCGTCCGACCACACAGTTCTCAGTCATTATAAAATATAGTTTTCTCAAAATTTCTAATATTCTATGAAAAAGAAAACAAATAAAATCACAAAATGAATTCGCTTGCTTAGATTAATGACATTTCAGATCATTTAAGTCAAGGCAAAACAAAAACTAAATTGAAAATTAAGCTTAAATACTATTTGTTAATATGTATAGTTGATAGTATATATATGCAGACGTATGTACAAATTTACCTTATTTATCTTTATATAAAACATTGCCCGCTTTGAACTGGAACCTCCTCTGAACAATTTGGGGCTGGGCAATTGTTTAGCCAAGACACAAACCATTCAGCACACACATGCACGCAGCCCGCATAGTGCGGCCAATTTGCGCTTTGATCACAGAGCTGTTGTTCTTGTTGTTGTTGTTGCTGTTGTTGCTGTTATTGTTGTTGCTGTTGTTGTTGTTGCTGTTGTTGTTGTTGCAGATGTTGCTGTTGTCGTTCTTCATCTTCTTGTTGTTGTTGCCAAATGCGTCGGCAAGTTGCATTTGTAAATGAATAAACAAGCAAATGTGTGACTCAGTCAGCAGCGACAGAACAACACACACACACGCACTCACACACATGCGCTGGCATGTGTATCTATGAGATACTCGCATTCATTAGCTTAGCCAACCAATCACAAACGTTTCACTGCGCTCTCGGCTCAGTTGTTGTTGTTGTTGTTGCTTGTAATCGCGGTTAACTCGCTGTGTAGGCCAGCTTGGGCTATCGTTATTGTTGTTGTTGTTGTTGTCGCTTATCGCTCTCTGTTGATTGTTGTAATTGCCGCTAGCCATTGGCCGCGTGTGCTGATAATTCTCTGCGCTGCCGACTGCGGCTTGGACTCTGCTACCACGCGGTTTCAGGGTCTGCCACATGTGTTGCCAGTTCCAAATGAAGTCTTTCCGTCGCTTATCGCTTCGAGTAACCCAAACAGCCCCTACTCCCTGCCCCTCCCTCAATCATCTTTCTCTCTCTCTCTCTCTCTCTTTGTGTATTCCATTTGTTGTTAATTACTCAGCTCAGCTTACCTAAAAAACACAACAACATCAACAAAAGAAAAACAGCTTCAACTTTGACCCGGCGAGCTGCTTGTTTTTCTTCTTTTTTCTCTGGTTTTTTTCCACACGTCCGTTGCAGAATGAGAGCAGCAAAAATTTAATTAACAATTTACAGCAAACATTTGGGCCACCCAACAACAACAAGTAGACAAAGCGAGGGTGCCGTTCCTCAGTCACAACGAACCGAAAATACCCTGTACAGCTGACAATGCAACAAGAAGACTTGAAAGACAAGAAGACTACATATATTGTACTTCCTTAAGGGAAACAAAAATATCTATATAGAAATATATCGAAGAATCCTTATGTTATTTAGCTTGTCTACATATTATAGTTCACTCACAAATCATTCCAAAATGATACTACATGACTATATAGAATATTTGTATTATTTATTTATAAAGATCGCCAATACAAAGTAATACAATACTAATACTTAATACTTATTTATCCCTTTATATATTTATAATCTTAAGTTCCATGCCAATCAATAATTTTGAATCTACATACGAAGAGCAAATGTCTTTTATGTTATATATTATAAATTACTTAACATACATCCATTTGTATACCATTCTATTTTCGTATATGTTTTTCTAATCCCTCAAGACAATAATCAAGAACTTAAATAAATATAGAGCCTAGTTCTAAACTTTCAACACGAGCTAAACTTTTGCAAATAGGAAATAGTAAATATGGTAAATGGTAAATAGTACATATATAGATAGTAAGATATATATATATATATATATATATATATATATATATATATATATATATTATTCATATATTATATTTATATCCATTTCCATTAAGAACAACTGTGCACTTTTAAAGCTACCCTCTGCTGATAGTTTACAGGGTAATCGACGCAGGCAGAACGCGAGTTAGTTAGTGGCCGCGTGCAGTCGTGTTGCAACTACACCATGATCCCCCACCCCCCTCTCTTCTGCTGCCACCTTCAGCGTCCCGCTGAACTAGCTGACAGCAGCACTTATCACTCAACAATCGAGGCCACTGCCAGCTCCATTCCCCATCCCCCATTCAACCCGAAACTGGCCAAGTAATTACGTGAGAACATGCCAAGAAGGGTAAGTTCCCATTCCCTTTTCCATTTGCCTCTTGGGTCTATTCACATTTAAATTGTTAGCTTAAGCAAACAGCAAACACTGAAATCAAAGTCAGAAAGTGGCCTCCGACTCCGATTTCAATTCCATGGCAAGTCCCCAGGAAACATGCTTGTTAAAGTTGCAGGACATGAGTGTGTTGCAAGCCACTATGATATCACATTGACCACGAGAGTATCAAGAACAGTCGTTCTCAGTTGTAAGTCAACTGTCATAATCAAGGCAACTTGTCCGCGGGGACTAGCAAATGTTAGTAAGAGTGATAGAGAAAGGAATGGTGAGAGAAGAGGGGGGAATGGGTGAAGGGGCAAGAACTGCGGCAACATGTCCTATTAGCAATTGCATTGAAAAGCATGCAGTGACATTTAAATCTAATGAACTGAACCTTAAACTGAGAATATATTTAATAGAGTCAGCTTAAACGAATGTACCCTCTGCAAATGCAACAATCCTCTTTCAATTAATAGAATAAGTTATAAAATACAAAGTTTTCAGCTTAAATAAAAACTGCAATTGCATTGAAGTATTCAAATTGTGAATAATTCAGCCTGCGGCATATCGAAGGTTTATGCTCTCTACGTTATTATAGCAGCGATAATGATGATGATATAAAAAAAGGCGAAATGCTGCACATTGAACCCGAAATGTTGTTAAAATCGGCAATTAACTGCACAATGCTCGCACTGAATTGCACATAGAATGGGGAAAAAGAGTTTTGGGGCGGTCACACACGGCGTATGCGTAATTTATCATATTTTTGCACGCAATTTTATTTCCATTTTCCGCTCAGCAATTTCTTGTTGCTCTTCCGCACTCCAACACTCTCTCTCTCTCCCTCTCTCTCTCCCTTCCTCTCTCTACTTAAAATTCGATTTATAACAATTTGCGGTAAATAAACTCACGTTATAAATTGATGCATATTTTCGAGAGCAGCCAGCAAATGTGTATTTATATCTTTGCTTGTAATTTTTACAATCGGTGCGCTTTAAGTGCCCTCATTATACCCTGTAAAGCCACAGAGCTAATGGTGTATATACTGATAAATGTTTTGAAGTCATCTTCATTGGATTTATTTAATTTTACGCACAGAAAATTAATTTATCTCCTCAAACCTTCTCTCTTGGCTAAGAAGCCTTTACTGCATCTCTGAAATATACAAAACTGATCTAAAAAAAACAACATTTATAGCAAGGTATGATATTGAACTTGTCATATAAACCAGACAAACTCAACTATAAATTCGACTGTTTTTTTCTCGCTAGCATTCTAATCTTTATAAGTCTTGTTGCATAATAGTTTTACAGGGTATTCTACAGCCTATCTATCTCTACATTTAAAATTCAGTTGCTGTTGATATTTCGCAGCATAAAATTAATGCATAAATTATGCATACAAAGCGATTGCAGAGGTGAGGGGGAGGGCTTCCACAAAAGAAATTGGCGACAGGGCGAAAAGAGGCTTGCGGGTCTTTATATCGTCTGCAGTTGTCCGGGTGTGTGTGTGTCTGTGTATTGTGTTTGTGTGTTTTTCTTTTACCGTGTAAATACTTGTAAAGCTCATAAAACTTTACACAGCCATTTAACCGGAGGCGATATACGATACGATAATTACAATATTTCACAAAGGCAGCTATCGGAACAAGCTGTAATTGTCGCAGGCCGCCCAAGAAACTTCCAAGTATTTCTCTCTCCAATGGCAATAAAAATGCGTATATATACAAAGATGGTCAAGAGTATTGTGCATATTTAAGATTTTACTGCATATTGAATATTAAAATTGCATTTGCATTACTTCGATAATATATAAATGTTATTTATAATTGGCCTTAGGCCGAATCATCATCCTGACTTGTTTCAGCGAGGTGTTGCCATACCAATGAATGCTTTTTATATCTTCAACTTTTGTTTCAAAGTATTTTCCATTCAAATTGCTGTAATGAAAGAAATCGTATTAAAAAAGAAGCATCATGACGTTTATGGCATCATAAAACACTTACCACCAGGCACAACTGTAGTACCACCAGCCACCATGAAATGATTCTGCGCAATTATCACCGGCTTCGTCATTGTCACGATCATATGTTGTGAATTTCGAGTTTTTGTGATAACGCAACCAGTTACTTGTACTACTACTGCCAGAGAATTTGCCCAACGTGATCAGTTTGTACTGATCGAGTTCATTCGAAATGGCAAACTCATCGTATCGGGCAACGAAAGTGGTGCCTTCGAAGTTTTCCATGCGAATGTAAAGCTCATGTGGTTCATCACTGGTCAATCTATGTATCTTCTCCAGGCCGAGGAAGAAGTCGCCATCCCAGAAGTCTCCAAAGCCATTTCGGTATGTATTCCAATCTCTTTGGAAGTTCACTCCGCCTCTGATTCTCTGTTGTATAACGGTCCACCCAGGGCCCGTTAGTTCCGAACTACAGAGTACCTCAAAGGTATCACCTCCACAGAGAGTTACGTTATGCACTCCTGGCGAATCAATATCAATGCAATTCTTCGGAATCTTCTTGTCTTTTACATTTTCATGTTCACCAACATTTTCCCGGTCTGCATTTACTTTAGCTTTTAGTATCGTTATCTCTTTATTCTGTTGTTCCTTTGAGTTTTTTAGCAGGTTCATCTCGATGTCGATTTCTTTAGATTTTTCAATCGATATCTTAGCTTCATTTTCCAATTGGTCAATTTGTTTCTTATTTGCAAGAATTTCTTTTTCTTTACTTAGCAATTTATTTTCACATTTGATTGCCTTTTCAGCTTCTGCTTTGATCATCTCTTTGAGCTCAGTTAGCTCTTTATTTAGCTGTTTCTTCGACTTTTTCAGAAGGTTGATCTCTTTCGCTAAGGATTCAATTTCTTTTGATTTTTCATCTGCTTTCTTGACTTCTGTTTCCAATTGAAGAACAGTTATATTATTAGCAAGAATAACTTGCTCTTTACTTTTCAATTTAGATTCACATTTAACAGCTTTGATGGCCTCCAATTTGATCTGTTTTTTGAGTTCCATTACTTCTTTAGGGTTCTTCTCAGTTAAGAGGTCTTTCTGTTGTTGCAATAACTTGATAACCAGTACATTAGATTCGTCTTTGTCTTCAAGTAACTTTATGATTTTATCTTTCGCTGCAGCACTCGCGATATCTTTTCTTAGCTGAACTACTTCCATTTGAAGCTCAATTTCTTTCTCTTCGAGTTGCTTTATGCGGCTGTTCTTGCTTTCTATTGTCGCTTCATTCTTCTCCATCTTATGATTAAACTTATCAAAATATGCAATCATGGGCTTCACTATTTGGTGTGTATACACCCCGCACTCCTTCTCCACTTGACGGTACATTCGATACGGCTAATATAGGCAAACAAAACAAGTTGTCACTAAATATAATTGTATTTAAATGTCTTATTCTCACCTGATGAGATTCAGCTGGGACAGCATGTTCTTTTAAGGCTTGCACCAGAGCCAGCCAGAGAAGGAGAACACAGAACGGGCTCATTTCGTTTTGGAAACTAAATAAAACTTGAAGTGGGAAATGTTCAGCTTCGCAATGGATCAAAACCAACAATGATATTTTGAGTGCGGACTGCGGACTATTTTAAAGCTCGCAAAATGAATTCGAGAACTTTCTAGGCTGATAACACGGAAGCTGGCGCATTGAAGCTATCTCGATTTGAGACATAAGCTAATTTTTACTTGTTTTAATTATAATATACAACAATATTTTGAGCGCAGACTGCGAGTATTTGAGAATTTCTTTGGCTCTTCAGACGGAAGCTGAGGCTATCTCGATTTTCGACTAAAGCGAATTTTAATTTCTTAGAATTCTAAGAAGTTGTTGTTGCCCTATACTTGTGACTTTCTTATATATAAATTTGTAGAGGGTACATAAACTTTTGCCAGACCTTTTTACCCTATAAAGATATATATCTACATCAGCAGGAGAGTCGATCTAACCATGTCTGTCCATCCGTCTGTCTGTCCGTTCGTCTGTCTGTACGTCCGTCCGTCCATCTGTCTGTCTGTTCCAACACAAAAAAGTCCTTCAGTTTTAAACCCCTTAGTAAATATATTGAAGTTAACCTTTCCATCTTTTTTGGTTGGAGAATTTCACACATTTTCTTCGCTTAGTTTTGAATTTGTAATAGATAATCGTATATTTTAAACAATAAATTATGCATTGATTTAGTTGTTTTCCTTCTGCTTTAATCTTGCACGCTCGGGGAGCTTCTCTCTCACTCCCCATTCACTCCTGCCGATAAGTAGACCATAAATACATATGAAACTTCTTCTTCGATTGTCAGCCATAAATTGTAAATTTAATGCGGCCCAAAAGGCTGCACACATACATACACACACACAAACACACATACACACACAGTCAGCCTGGCAGTCAGTGAGTTGTCAAACAGTTTTATTGACTTTCTATACAAGTTGATTTCAAATGCTGCCGCCCTCCTCCCGATAAATAAACAAACCCTCGGCCAGTGGGAAAATAAACACTTGGCCGCACAGCAACAACAACAACAGCAACAAGAGGAGGCCAAAGAAGAAGAAGAAGAAGAAGCAGATCAATGGCGAGGCCTGTTTAAAAATCAACAACAAATTTTAGAACCTTAAGGCCATGAGTTCCCTACGTACCGGAAACAGATTAGAAAACTTCAACAACAACTGACCGAAGTTGTTAAAAAACTTTTCGAACCCTCGCCAAGCTTCTTCCTTCCCTCCTTCTATTTTATTCGACTGGGAACTGGCACGAGGAGGGTCCTTAAGTGTGTCGCATATCATCGTGTGGAGCGAACGAGTTGCTACACCAAATTGACATATGACATTGAATTTTTGGCAAGCTGAAAAACTTTGCTACTCCTTTCCCCCTTCTCCCAAGACTCTTCACTGTGCAGCTTTAAAAAGCTTCTCCCCTTAAATCTCGACTTGGTTCTTGTAGGAAATGTGTTTTGCTGTCGAAATGAACTTACACATTTTAACACGTTTGCCAGGGATCACTTAACACTTTGAGTATCGCGCGACTCGCAATAAAGTCGAAAGTCCATTTTTAAAGAAACCAATGCAAGCTAGACGAACTACAGATACTCTACAAAGAAATGAACTAGGCTATCTCAGCTTTCTTTTCTATGAAGATCATTTCGTAAAGTCTTTCAGTGAAGGTTCAAAGAGTGCTTTGATTTGGTTGAGTTGTTAACAAATCCTTTTGACAAAGAGGATATACACCCCTGGGAAATAGGGTAGCGAAATCATTTGAGTGAGCAACGGTTAAAAAGCGAATGAGGATGGTGATGGTGATGGGGGGGGATTGGTGTTGGAGTAACTGGGTTTGTTTCAGCTGGAATACCTTCTACACATTCGAGCTGCCTTTTATATTGACGACTGACTGACTCGTTCTGTTGGGTTTTAATGCCACCCAGACACATCGGAATTTGCGCCCATTACAAAGAAGAAAATGTTGTTGCCTCGCCCTCGACTTGGCTTTGCAGTCGGTGCCCTTTCCTCCTCCTCCTCCTCCCCCGCCCTTTATGCTGTTGCATGGCTGTTGCTTTGAAGTGGTTTATACTGATTAGTCGGGTAAATTGGCTTAAAAACGCGCGGTTAACAGAGCAGCACAGGAAGAAGAAGAGGGCAAGGAAGCAGGGTAAGGCACAAGTCGACAGCCAAAAAGAACTGGGAAGGATTTCGATTTCATTGCAGAGAAAATCGAATACCCTTTTCAACATATCGAATAGATCCCTTGACAAAATACTAAATTGTTAGAATACACTCCACATAGTAAGGGTATTCGGGGCGGACAAAAATTGCCAGAAATTACAGTGCCGCGGCGCCACGTCAGACGTTGCACGTTGAGGGCAGAGAAAGACAGAAAACGTTTAGTTTAGTTTGGTTTATTGCCAACGCGTTGCTAATTGGCGGTTTTATAGTTTTAGCTTGTAATGTCCCGACTCCTTTTGCGCCCCAAGCTGGCTCGCGAAACGCGTGTGGCATGCGGCATGTGGCAGGCAGCTGGCGGCAGTCAAACCACCAGTTGCCACCTCGATCCACAGCAGCAGTAGCAGCAGCAGCAGGCGCTAATGATGATTGGCAGCTGTTAAAATGATTAGAGAGTGCGCCAGAGCGTTCGATGTGGCCCCCACAAATTTTGTGTCGACCTGTCGAACCCGTTGAGCGCATAGAACGTTTAAAAGTTCGCCATCAAAATGGCATTTCAAATTGCTGAAACACACAGCAAATGTTTAACTCATTTCAGGCCATTGCCTGTCCACAACGTTTGCGGGCGCAGTCTGTACGCGATTTGCGTACTTGTTGGGCGTGGCAAACACAACTGCTAACGAGCTTTAATACTCTTTTGTGTTGTATTGTCTCCCTGTAAAAATTCCTTACTCTAGCTCTATAAATAGTCGAGATCAGGCGGAAACATTGCGAGTTTCTATATGAAATTCAAGCTAATTTATTTATGCAGTTTTCTAGTCTTCATTTGGAACTTCATCTACCATAATAACTGGCTAAATATTGTTTCGATTTTCCACTTAAAACTGTTTATTGAGTTTGTACATTTTCCAGTCAATTTTCCCCCCGTTTGAGCTTAACAAATTTGTGTAAAATTGCTAAAAATATTTGTGCAAATTAAATTTCCAATATGGAATACAATAAAAGCGTTATGTTACTGTGCTTTGATTAGGATTTTCAGTCAGATAACAAAACAAAATGCAATCGAAAAGGGAACTTTTTGCATAAATCGATCAACAATTGCAGTTAAATTTTTCTTGCTCTGGCATTTTTGATTAGCATTTCGATTTCGGGCAAAGTAATAACGATTTGAGGGCTGCCAGTTGACATAGCTCTCTCTTTCACTCCCCCTCACACTCTCTCTCTTTCCCTCCATCTATCAGTGACCTGGCACACATGCAGTTCGAACAATCGCTGTGGATTCATTTTGCGTGAGAAATTTTCAATTAATATGCGCAATTGCAATCGACTGCGACTGCGACTGCGAGGGAGTTTTTAGCATATTTCGGATAGAAAAGGATTCTAGTTCTGGCGATGCTGTTGCTGCAGTTATGTTTTTGGCATTTTTTGAAAAACTTCTCTTTCTCTCATCCGCTCTCTCCCTCTCTTTCTGCTTTTAGCATTTTGTATTCAAGTGTAAATTGCATTGCAGCTGGCACTGTGGGGTGGCGATTTTTGCATTTCGAGTGTCACCAAAGGCAACAAACAGTTTGGGCCATGTTGTCGCAGGTGGCGCCACAGTGCCGTATGTGACAATGCCAAGTAGTTTGCCGCACTTGACAGGCAGGCAGGCAGGCAGACGAAGCGACTTTCCATCCATCCATCCATCAGTCAGGCATTTCTTTGCCAGTTGATGTGAAGAATTTACAATTCAAAATGCCGCAAAATTGTCTTCGGTTCGCGTGCTACATCTATTTGACAGCTGTCGCTGGCTAGCAACTTTTGCTGCCGCAACTTAGAGAGAGGGAGCAAGAGACAGTGCGATAAAGTGGGAGAGGTAGAGATGAAGCAACTTTGTCTTGGCGCTTTGTAAATGCAAATTTTCAATCAAACTCCAGACGCCTGTGTTGTCACTTGTATCAGCGCATTCATCTACATCTTTGGGCTGGCGGAACCTTCCTTTCCAACACTCTCTCACTCGCATGTGCAGTGTCACTCTCGCTATCTCGCTTTAGCTTGCCAGTTTTATACCGTTTTTTTCGTTGGCGCCTATTGCATATGCAACACATTTCTCATTCGCTTGCAGTGTGCGGCCAAAAGGCGCAAAGGTAAAGGAGAGTGTAGAAAGCAATGCAGTTATCGATAAATATTCGATAGGTCGTGCAATTCCAGTGTAGCATAGAAAGCGAGAGCTGACAAAACATTGGTAAACGAGTAAACCGATAGGTCGATAAGTCGATGAACCTGCAAAAGACATAGATCAGAGAAAAAAAGTGTAAAGGATGCTTAGGAAATTTGTAGTTAACATAAATCAATGTAGTTGACATTATCGATGCATATTCGATAGGTCGATAAACGCAGCTTATTTAAAAGAGGAACAGAAGTAAACAGATTAAATGTATACAGCACAAATTTCCAAAAGCCTTCAATAAGTATTTTAAATTCAATAAATCGATAAATGCATTTGTGGCAGTCTACCAAAAGAAGGAATGCAATTAAAAAGCTCATTGGACAATAAATGAGCTATGTTTACCTTTGATAAGTCGATAAATGAGCTTCTGGACAATCAAAAATGTATCGATTCCTCTTCATTTTAAAATTGTTCCCAAAATTGAATGTTTTTTCATAGTCGAATAATCGAATAGGGTGCATATTGAGCTGAAGTTGTTATTCTTCACTGCAAACTGTCAATCTGTGGACTGTGAAAAAGGCTGAGCAAAGGGGTTGAAGGTTAGGCAAACGGGAAAAGCCGAGCAAATCCCTGTCTATATAGGAACTTAAAGCTGTTTTCCCACTGCTGCTTCTGCCGTTGCTGACACCTGAGGCATTTCCCAATTCGCTGGCAAAGTTTATTGATGTTTTCTTTCTCGATTCTCTCTCTCTCTCTCTCTCTCTACCATTCTTTTTTCTAGACTTGGCCCTTTCTGTTCGCTTTTATGCGGCGCCCATCAAAGGCAAATGGAGAAATCTCCAAAGGCGCTGCGAGTAGTTATACGCAAAGTGCCAAAGAAATGTCAATAAATGGCTCGCAACACATAAAAAAGATATGCACAAAAGGCAATAAGAGATTGTCCTGCCAACAGGGGGGGGGGGGGCAGGGGCTGCTACAAGAGGCAGGCGGCCAATTGGCCACATTAAAAGCGAAGCTTGTAAAAATCTCTCTCAACAATCTTCGGTTTTCTTGCTTGCCCCAAGTTGCTTGCCACAAAAATATCCTTTTATGATTTCTCCCAGCGGTGCCAGTTAAAAGTTGCACAAACATGCGGCCAACTATGCTGCCTCCCTCCTTCTCTTGCTCTCCGTCTGGGGACATTTTTAATAAGATTGTGTGGGCGTGTGCCCCCGGAGAAACAGAGGGAGAGAGAGAGAGAGACAGAGCGACAGTCAGTAAGACAGGGGCGGGGCGCATATCTCTCTATAAGTAAGTTATTTAAAAATTATTTATGTGTCAATTATTGCAGCTTTTGTGCGCTTACTCCTCCGCCAGGGACCAAATCGAATTGCTGACCAACACTTTGCCGATTTATGGTTAAGGCCAAGAGAGAATAAAGAAAAAAGAGTATGCTGCAAGCATTAAATAGTTGTGTGGCTCGTAAAGCTTCTACGAATTATGGGAACCCAGTGTATACTCAAATTTCCACAAGGATAATTGCGGAGAATTATGTCAGCCAAAAGCGACTTCATCTAGAGTTGTTGGCAAAGGTATAAGGACATTATCAAATATATATATTTATATAATAAGATGGTTGACCATATACCCTTAACCAACAAGGAGTTATTAAATAATTTAATTAAAATATGCTTTAATGCTTCTCAATATATAAACTATAACTTGTTTATAAACAGTTTTGTACAACAATTTAGAAACAAAGGTCTTTAGGACATACACGACAGAAGAAGAAAGCATAGAAGACCCTCTTTCAGTTATCTTTCCCTCTCACTCACTCTGTGTCTGTCTCTGTCTGCGCTGCTGGCCCAGTTATTGTCCACAGGATGCGGCAAATATGCCACTTTTATGGCACGCTTCCGCATCCGGCAAGCGAGACTGAGCGAGGTAACAAGCCGGATATAGTTGGTAAATTACGGCCCAACCTGCGACAAGCTCAACGCAGAGCCCAGGAAAGAGAGCGAAATTGAGAGAGAGGGAGAGAGAGGGAGAGAGAGAGGGAGAGAGAGACAAGGTAGACAAAGTGAAAGAAATGCAAAGTATCAACGCACTGGCAAAACTATCCATAAGTATGTTGCAAAAATAAGACACAGCCAGCTGCCTCAATGCGGACACCACGAATAGCGCATACCCTACACATGCAGAGAGAAAGAGATAGAGAAAAGCTAATTTACATTCTCAACTGGAAGTTGGTAAAGTCTTCAAACGAAGTGGGAGAATCATTTATATATTTCTATATAATGACAACTTGGTCGATTCCTATTTCATATTATTGCAGGGCAACCTAGATTAGGGCATATTAAATGTAGCATGAAGCAGGCGTCAAGGATGCACGATGGGACAGAGAGAAAGAAAGATAGAGAGAGAGAGAGAGAGAGAAGTGTGCAAGGCAGGTGGCATCAATGGCAACTGTTGCAGTTGCTTTGCAGTTTTACAGTTTGGCAGCAGCAGGAGCAGCCGGTGGCAGCTGGTGGCATCTGTTGGTGGCGCATTTTTAAGTTTTACGTGCGGCACGTGCGGCAAACATTGCCCGGCCATGGATATGCGTATGCAGATGCTGTTGCAGATGCAGTGGGGGATGGGGATGGGGATGGGGTTGGTGTTGTGTAGGCACCTTCTGGCTGTGCTGCCACACGTGCCTCCAGTGTGCTCCTTGAAGCCGTTGGTCGCGCCGTGTTTGAGTTACGGCGTGCATTGTCAACGCGCTGTGGGGCAGGCAGCTGATGCTGTGAGTGGCACTGCCTGCGCTGGGACTGCGGCAACTGCAGCAGCCCGAATTGGGATGCTCACTTGGAGTTGGCAATTGGCAGCACTCAACTTGGCCCAGTTGGCGGAACCATTGCCCTAAAGACTGAAGCTTCTGATGACTCCCTGCGACTTCAGCTGTTTCTAACTCTTTCTCTGTCCAACTTCTCCTCTCTCTCTCTCTTTCTTTATATATATTTATGTTATCTGTCTACATATTTGTTTAATTCTCTCTATATCTGCAACTCCCTCTGATTATTTGTCTGTCTTTTTCTCTATGGTTTTATCGTATTTCTCTATCACCTTTGCCTGTTTATCTTTCTCTTCTGATTGTTTCTTTATATTTCTTTTTTATTTTTTTGTACTTTCTTTTTATGCTCTTTTGCCTTTGTAACTTTCTACTTTCTGTATGTTTTTCCTTTTTTCTTTTTCTCTCTCTATCTCTCTCTGTCTCTCTCTTTCTCTTTTTATCTCTTGCCTATATTTCTGTTAATTTCTCTCTCTACTTCTCTTTTTCTCTTTAATACTCATTCACACTTTCATACAGTCTTCTCTTTTAGGTTTATTCTTCTCTTTCTCATAATCGATAGCATAGTATAGATCTTTAAGCTGCACTTCTCCCTTACTCTTTTGGCTTCCTCTTTTGCTCCTACACCTAAGTCGGTCACCCTCTCTCGCTCTCTACCTTACACAGCTAGCATATTTAAAGCAGTTGCAACTTTTCGAGCATGCAACAAATTCGATAATTTTATCTGTATTCCGGAAATTTCGTAATAGTCGAGCTGGGCAAATTGCAGTGTGCCACAAGAGCTGCAAGAAGGAAAACAAAGCACAAAAGTGTCGTAAAATAAAATCAAAATGTAAGCGAACCAAAAGAGAAAGAGAGCAACAAAAGTTGAAATAGAAGATGAGGCAAAGAAACTACAACAAATCCAGCAAGCCAAGAACCAAGTTTGAAGTTTAAATAAATTTTTTGACTTTAGCCAAAAAGTTCTTAAATAAAATAAAATATCTGCACATGGTTCAGCATGAACCGCACAGGGGGAAGGGGCAGCCAGAACAGGGCAGTGAGAGGGGGAGGGTGAGGGCGCTTGCCTAGTCGTGGCATGAAAATGCGCTAAAAATAATGGGCCCAAAGCCTTGGCATTAAGTCGAGTTTAACCAGAAGCCGCGCCAGGATGTGTGCACAAGGATATGGGCGGGCATAAAATGTAATGCCCGATACTACCGACTACGGACTACGGACTGCAGACTACTTGGCCAGAGAGTTTCGCACACGGCACACGGATATGTCAAATGGGGAGGATGCCTGGCGACTGTTGCATTATGAATGCGGCATAACTTAAGCGCAACACGGCCAACATGCTGTTTGCTACTTGCTACTTAAAGCTGCACGTTCTGGGCAAGCTTTAAGTGCTTTGCCCAAACATTTTGAGAAACGCATCTATGAAGATAGATAGTAAAAAGTAATCAAGTAGAAGTAATGAAGTATTTGAACCTTTAAATTGATATGTCCAACACAGGAATATGAATATATATATTGTACATATATATATATATAATATATAGAATATTACAATCATATGTGAATGGCATGAGAAGGTATTGGTTTTCTTTGAACAGAATATATCACAAATAAATATATAATATTAATATATATATTCTCTTTGAAAGTTCATTCCGCAAAACTTGGAACCATTAACATCTTTTTCCAGCAATAAAGAAAACAACTCTTGATCTGAATATGTATTATTTTTTGCAAATCTGCCTGGTTCGATTAAAGGGAATAATACATAATAAACATGACATTGTTTGATTACTTCTCGACAAATACGTGCAACGGAAATGAGTAGACAGTACACACAGAAAGAGAAAGAGATGGAGATAGCTAGAACAGCGACTCGCCAATAATAACAATAAAGTGTCCTTGATGGAGCCAGCGATATAGATATCCGTGCATGCATATGCTATGCATATCGATGGCATTGTGCGCACAATGAAAATCTAATCTATTTTTGATGAATCACAATTGTAAATTTCAACAATGCCAGCGAACAAGGGACGCTGGCAAATTATTGTTACATGTAACACACAATTATGTAGTACATGCAAGTGGATCATATGAACATTACTATGTATGTGGATACCTATACGGCAACATGGCGTATGACACTATTTACTTAGCTATGTCACCCTCTCAAAGAGTGCTACCAAAAATTCAAAACAAGAAGCTAAAACTTTTTCAGAATTGAAATTAAAGTTGAACAATATCAGAGTTGTGAATTTAGTAGAGCATCCACTTGCCTGTTATACCCCCGTTGTTGATTCGTTTTTTGTGTGCGCACTTGGTTTGGGCACTTTTGGTCATCGATGAACAAAATATCAACAATGCTGCTGCCAAAGCCAGTGACAAAGCTGATGGCGAATCTGCTGCTGGAGCCGTTGCATCTGCAACTGATGCTGATGCTGCTGATTTGGAATGCACAAAAACAGCGAGTGCTTCAGATAGAAATTGTCATCAATAAAATAAATTGTTGCATTATTATTTGCACTGTATTTTATTTGTTTTTGTATTGTTTTATTCATCGATTATTCATGATGCTCACTCACTCAATAAGATTACAACAAATACTCTCGACTTTGTGAATGCAAATGTGGGTACTCAAACTCATTAGGAATAACCCTTTGAATGCAGAGAGAGAGAGAGAGAGACAGAGAGAGAAAGAAAAATGCAATAACAATTCGGGTGCATTTACGTAAATAATTGAAACGTCTAATGGAATTGGTAAGTACGCTTGTATTTCCGCTTCGAATAAATTGAGAAATCAGTAGAATCTAAGCAAAGGTCTTTGAAATGAAAATAAAACATGATACTTCCTTCATTTTACCATATAATAAGCCTTGACTAGCTAAGGAAAGTCTGTGCTGGTAAAACTTTTGAATTTTCAATTGCTTCGCCCTCGACTGATGCTTCTCTGATGTCCATCTAAATGGTCTCCCATTAATAACAACGACAGAGACAACAGATGCAGATTCGGGGCAATTGCAGCTTATAAATATGCCGGACTAAATTAACTGGCCCATAAGATTGACGACAAGCAGGCCTAAAAAACGTATAGCCAGAGCCCAAACAAAGGCCTGAAGTCTTGTCGTAAATTTCACACAACCTAGAGAAGAGAGAAAGAGAGAGAGTGAGGGAATGAAGTGTGAGCGAGAGAGTGCTGCAAACAATTAAACAATGAAAAGTGGACAGTCAAATGGCCATGAAGAAGAGGGTAAAGGGATACGGTGGGAAGGGGGGGAGGGGATAACAGGTGCGACCAGAACAGGTTGGTAGTTTATTGCCTAGTTACCAACTGTCTGCACTTCATCATCGGCAGCGACGAGCCGAGCGAGCCATTGCTCGAGGCATTTGGCTCGAGACGGTTGTCTTGGTGGATGATGGCGACCTAATATACCCTGTAGTTGCCTGCAATACCCTGTAAGATAAGGAAATATATTGACTCAAGTAACTGCGGCAAAATACCTTGAATAAATATTTGAACATTTAGTTGTTAATTTCTAAGTTAAATGTTTTGAAGAGTATCTGCTCTTCCATCACTGACGCTAGCAGTTGGGATTTTAGTTGTCATTGTTATTGTTGTTGTTGTCCTTGTTGTTGTCTAGACAAAGGCGCGTGCCAGTTGCCTGCAGACGACAATGGCGCCCGTAAGCAGACTACAAAAAATTATTATTTATAAATTGTTTTTGCGTGTATGCCGTCAGCATGTGTGTGTGTGTGTGTGTGAGAGAGGGAGAGCGACTGTTGGGGCTAGTTGAGCAACACCTTCAGCAAGGCACTGACTCCCTCCCGCCCTCTCCTTTCCTACTTGCCACATCGTCTGTCTTGCAAATCTTTTGACTTTGAATAAAGTTTTAAACTCAACGGGCGGGGTAGTGCACAGCGGGTTGGGTCTGCGTAGGTATCTACAGTCTTATTCTATTGGCATTTATTGTTGAGCCTTCCGCTGCAGGCCATTGTAGTTTCGGGCCTATTGTTTAAGTGAGTTCCAGCACAATTTGCACAACATGAAAATTATTGCGCCTGCATTGCTCTGGCAGTTCAAGTGCAAAGCGAACACCAAAAGGCACAAAGAACGCACTGCAGAGAGAGAGAGAGAGGGAGAAGGAGAGAGAGAGACAGAGTGCGAAGGGCAAATAGTGTAGGGCAGGTCGACAGACAGAGATAGTCTGCATTTTTTAATTAAATTCTCAGTGGCAACTGTACAAATACAATGCTTCGAATTCGCCGAGCAATTTGAAATTCGCTTCGCTTCGCTGTGAACTTTTTTTCGTTTCATTTCATTTCATTTCCTCTTTTTTTTTTCTCGCATTGCTTTACGTTTCAATAAACAATTTTTATTGGCCCCACGGCAACGCAGAATAGTTTCCTATTTTTAGTGCAATTTTCTTTGGCATATTTTGCACGATTGTTGAAACCACAGAAAGTCGACCCTTGTTTATATAGAATATTTATGCTAGGAAAGAAATTAATTAACTTGAGGAACAAGGAGTTGGTGTAAAAATAAGTGTACTTTAGAACTGGAACAGAGCAATTTGGATAATGCTTATATCTCACATATTAAAGTTACTGAGACTCAAATCTTTCTCACTTGATCAAATTCTTTCCTATATATGTAGTTAATGTTATCCCATAAGGCAAAACAAGCTGGCAAACTCCTTATCAAACTTTATCTAAATCTTACTTAAAACTTATACTTCCAAATGTATTTAAGTTCATTTAATTTTCCAATTAACATCAGTTTGAAGTATTGAAATATGTTAATATAACTGTATTATCTACTTAAAAAATATAAATTTAGGGTAATAAGTACTTAGCAATAATCAGCAATATTATATGTCTGCAACTAACGAATATGTCACAATTTGAGCAGTTTTGCATATTCCAACTGTATTGGGTAACTTAAAGTCGTGCAACTGCCTTCCCTTATCCTTTATATCGATTATGTTTCTAATCTGGCAGCTGCAACACATGTGTGCATGAACTACACAGCTTGAAAATGTGTAACACCTTCCACCCCCACCCTCCCTTAGCACTGATACAGTAGCTTTCTCCCTTCCCACATCCCTTACAGTCTCTCATTGAGGCGGTTGCTTGTTTGCTTTCAGTTAAATCGCAACAATCAGCGCTAATTGGAAATTTAACAGTTCATAAAAAAGTTTTGACGCGCCAAATACCCGTCACCTTCTCCGCCGTGTTCCCTGCCAACCCCTACGAGCTGCATGAAATGAAAAGCTTTCGAATGTTGAATGTCTAACCCGCGTTCAACCCGCCTGACTCACAGGCCGGCATGGTAGTCGAGCTGTTGACCCAAATAGCACGCTTTATGAAGCTGCCGACTCGTGGTAGGGGCATTTGCTAAGCTTCTGCCTCAGTGGCGCCTAGGGGCTGCATGGGGCAGCAAGAGGGGTGCACAGAGGCTCGAAAAGTGGGTATTCCTCAATGATGGAAAGTGCCTTGAAACAGCAGTTGTAGTGCGCGCGGTTAGCGTGCCTTACGTATGTGTGTATGCATACATAGCTTACACCTGGTTCAATTCATACCTCAACACACACACACACATACAACCACACACACATAAGCTCGCACACATTAAAAAACTATCAGCATGTGTTTCATTTCACTTTTGAGCTCGCTTCGTTGGCGTGTTTTTTCCCCAATGTTGTTTTTTTTTTCTTCTGTATATAACACTAATTTCGCACCACTAATTACAGTTCTTTTTCGCCAATACCGACGCCCACACACTCTCAAGTCCCCCCTACCCCTTGACACCCTGCTCAGCATTCACTTTGCGTAATTATGCGATGTGGCAATGTGTACGAGCTTGCTACTTACTCGTAACTCATTTGGGGGAAGAAAGTCATAAGCATTACTTAACAAAATCACCAACAACAACAACGAATACAAATATACCCTACCGTCAATAAGTTTATTGAAATCATTCGAGAAAAGTGTATTTTGTTCAAGGTTGCCAGCTTTTGTGTAAAGCATAACTGGCTTAGCAATAGTCTTGCTCTGATCGTATTTCAATTTGAGGCAATTGGTTCTTAGATCTTCCAAATATCCCAGAGCATGATTAAAACAATGCAAGCTCCAATCATCGTCAGTGGGAAAATCGTCTCATTTTCCTGGATTTGGCCACACACAACCTAGATCGAATTTATATTTTTTGGACAAATGCGATTTAAAGAAAGTTACCAACACGACAGATGCATCACTTGGGGTCGTCCAGATTCCAATTATGTGTATTTACTGGTGCGAACGGATCTCTCCAACGCATTACAATCTTTTTCCATACTTTGGCCGTATACATTTTATTCATCTCAAGATCCTTAGCATAATCACAATCTCCTGTGCTTGGGTGACCAAAGCTTTTATACCTATTAAATACGAAATGAAGTACCAGAGTCGCATTGTATTTCCAAATATATATCTACTATATGATCATCTGCTATCTAAGTATTTGAGTGTTATGGATCACTAGATTATGCTGTGAGTATTTGGGTGTCTCTGATTATTTTTTGACGCGTTCAAGGCAAATGACATGAATGGCAAAACAATATATGTTTATATGCATCTGTATCAGAATGAAACAATTTTGTCGTTTGTTTTTATGATTTATCGGAAGAGGGTTCACAAAATCTTGAGCCCCGTTTATAACTATGTATAAAGGGACTGGCAATATCTGTGACTTAACTGTAGATATATACTACTTATGGAAAGAAAAAAGAAAAAACTATAAACGTATTAAAAGTGTGTATGTTATAGACAGTGAAGGAGCGCTCTTTGGTTGATTTAATTAATGTAAAACATGTAGAACAACGTTACAAAAACTAATAAGTCGATGTTCCTGTTTTTTTTAGAATCATAAATCAAGAACTTTTATTTTAACAGATGTCGTTCTTGTATAAATGATGGCAGGTTTGGCAAAAGTCTTGCTCACATTATATTCCAAGCCAAGGCAAGTAGCTCTAAGATCTTCCAAATATCCAAGAGCATGATTAAAACAATGCGCGTGCCAATATCTATTTAAGAAACAAAATGGTATTGGCCACAGACAGTGCAGATTGAGTTCTGAGTCTCTAGAAAAATCAGATTTATGGAAAGTTGCCACCGCGACATCCACATCTTGTGAGGACGTCCAGATTTCATAATGTGTATTTACTGGTGCAAACGGGTCACTCCAACGCATTGCTGTCTCTTTAGATACCTTGCCCGTACATTTTTTGTCCAGCTTAAGGGCGACATTCTTACAATTACCTGAGCTTCGAATGCTTCCTTCATATATAGTTTCGATGCCCATTATATAAGCAAGAAAGTACCAGAACCTCATTTTAAATATATATACTGTGTTCACTGAAATTTCCAATCATGAAATATACCTGTGATGATATATCTATATATTGTGTTTAAGCTCTATGGAATATGGAACAATATTGAAAAAATTGACGAGCATTTGAAGTGAAAAGCATTTCAAAACAACTTTTCATCAAGTGAAATACTCGTCATATCTCGTCATATCAATAGTGAATTTACATTTCCGATCAAATCATAGTCATAAAGCCTTAATTAATGCCGAACAAAATTTGTGGCAATATGAGCAAATGAAACACACTCAATTTTAAGGGCCATAGATCAGTTTTAATGGCAGTTTGGCTAATTAAAAAGCCCTCACCGAATATTTTGAGCCATAAAAACTTTTATGACTAGCGAGACAACCTAGAGCAAGTCCAGACAATTAGGCACCAACCGAAATAGGTGAAAGCGGGGCGAAGGGGAACACTAAGAATGGAAAGCAAATATTATTATGGATGGAAAACTCTGTGGATGACAAGTGGCGGCAAAGAAGGCAAAAGCGGCTGTGTGTGGCGTCATAGCGCATCGACAATATTCGACCACATGACCAAATAGCTCGCAGGATGCTCTTAAAGCCCTCCCTCCTCTCACTCTCCTCCTCTCATCACCTCCTGCCATCACCTTTGCAAACTTTACTGGCATTGAACTGGCAATTGATGGGCACAACTAACCGCTTGCTTGACACGCTGCTAACTTGAGGCTTGTCGCCTAATGAAAGTAACAGCAATGTGTGGCCAAGAAGAGCAGCAGTTCCGGCCCAATATACCCTGTAAAAATGTCGTCGCCATCACCACGAGAAGCTTAAGTTACCCAAAGTACTATTACTATAGGCAGGCCTACTCTAGAGAATACCCTGTAAATTATACATCAATGGCACATGCATTTCAACTCTTGATAACGGACAAACAATTAACAGTGTCCAGCATAGCCATTCTGGTGTGCGTGCATGTACAGGGTATTCATTGAAGACAGTAGAGAAGCACAAAGAATAACACATCTGTTCATGTTTGAGGATGTATCTGTGTGTGTGCGGGTGTTACCGTGTTCCTGAAGCTCAACAAAAAACCACAGCCAGTCGGAGAGAATGGAGACACAAGTTGATAGAAACCCGAGCGTGTGTATGTGTATGTGTGTGTGTGGATGCTGTGGATTTTACGCACTGCTAAATAAGCAATTTGCAAAATGTCCAAACCAATAACATAACAAATGACAGTGGCCCCAGCAGCTCCAGCTGTGTTGCGGTTAGCAGAGACAGGATGCCGGGGCCAGAGACGGTGCCGAAGTCGAGGGTTGTAGCCAACTTCGATGGCAAGCAAGTGCAACGGGAAGCAAAGCTAATGAAAATACAGGCAGCCACACACGTCACGTGCCACGTGATGCTGCTGCTGCAGCTGCAACTTCGTGGAGCACAGAGACTATGAAAGTTTTTTTACTCGCCCAAGTGGTTTATTCAAATGCAGTTCTCAAGACAACTGACACACCAAAAGGGGCGGCTAGCGTTGAGTAATGCAGCCAGAATGGAAGTGGTTCGATCCAAATTGGGGAGAAACTACAGTTTCAGGTGACAGCAATTGACACAATTGAGAAAGTGTTTTTGTCCCGTGTAGATGATATAATATTACTAAAGTTCGATAGAGTCACATTTATTGGAATATCCAGCAAACACAGTCTCATTGTGGTAGCTTAAAATTGAAGAACTAATTTCCTTACCAAGAGATGAATGGACAGACGGACGAATAGATAGACAAACAGACAAACAGTTAGACAGACAAGCAGACAAACGGACGGACAGACAGACAGACAATCAGACAGATAGACGCGCAGATATACAGAGATACAGACATACAGACAAACATACAGACAGACCATCACACAGTCCAGCATACAGACAGATGGACGGACAAACAAACATATTGACAGACAGACAGTAGGACAGACAGACAAACCAATAGACAGACAGACAGACCGACATGCAGGGAGACAGACGAAGTTTCATTTGCCTGTTGATCTTGAAGAATATATATTGTATAATATATAAGCTTTGTAAACGTATATTCTTAATTGATATAACCTTTAATCATACAAAACATATTACGACTTTGTTTTGACAATGAATACGAACAACACGCAATCTTTAATGACCCAGGTCACTGCACCACATAATCCCGGACTTGACCAAAGTACAGTGCAGTGCAAGATTATCTTCAACATATTCCGTTTAAATCACGCCACACTAAGTCTACGTCTGCATCCTCCTTATCATCATTACCTGATGCAAGTCAGCTATAAAAGACGAGAGTCAGCTTAACATAAACCATTGAACGGTTCGGTCCAGTACGAATCTGAACATTTTAATTTGTTGTTCTGCGGTAGTATCCCTAGTGAAATGAGAGAAACGCTTGTTCTCTTGCTCTGCCTGATCCTGTTTCAGAGCATCAAAGGACATACTGACACAGCTGAATCTGATCAGGTGAGAAACAGAAATCCAAAGAAAATTGGAATCAGCATTATTAGTGATCACTTTAAACTTTTTGTGCTTTTCTCAGACTTGTCATAAGTCCCATCAAATGGAGGAAGAGTGCGGTGTGTATGCACATACAATAGTGAAGCCGATGATGGCATATTTTGATCAAGTAAATCAGAAGATGGAGAGGAATAAAGCGGAAATAGAAAGTAAGAACAAGCAAATCAGGTAGCTCACAGAGAATGTATTTCATCTTCAAATGAGAATGGAAGGCAAGAATGACAAAATTAATAAATTGGAAATGGAAATTGCAAGTTGTAAGGATAAAATAATAAAGTTACTTGAAGGCAAAGACGAATCTAACGCAGAGGTAATAAAATCATTACGTGATCTTTTACCAAAAACTAACGAAAAACAGGAAGACAAACTAGACCAAAGTGAATTGAAAAACAAGAGCGAAATCATTGTTACAAATAGGAAATGGATGTCTAAATTAGAAAGTGAAAACAAAGAATCGGTTGAAGTATCTAGAAAGATCGAAAGGAAAGAACTAAAGTATTGCATTGACATAGGTTCGTCAGGACTTCAAAATGTAACCATTTCCAAAGGATCCACTTTCGAGGTACTATGTAACTCTAACATCGCTGGTCCAGGATGGACCGTTGTACAACAGAGGATCAGAGGCGGAGTGAACTTTCACAGAGGTTGGACCACATACCGTAATGGCTTTGGAGACTTCTGGGATGGAGACTTCTTCATTGGCCTGGAGAAAATACACAAATTAACCAGCGAGTAACCTCATGAATTGTATATTCATATGGAAAATTTTAATGGCAGTACCATCTTTGCCAAATACAATGAGTTCGCCATTTCGAGTGAGCAGGATCAATACAGACTCTTCAAATTGGGAGGTTTCTCTGGGAATTCACTTGACTCGTTGCGTTCTCATATAAATATGAAATTCACAACAACTGATCGTGACAACGATCAAAAATCGAATGGTAATTGTGCACAACTTTATCATGGTGGCTGGTGGTTTACAAACTGTATGTCTTGGTAAGTGTATTTATTCCGTAATAAACTTTAAGATATTTTGCATGAATATATATACTTTATTTTCCTCATTTCAGCAATTTGAATGACATGTTTAGTAAACAATTTAGGTCCAGTGGTCAATGCATTTTTTGGGAAAACTGGAAGCCACTGAGACTAGTTACGATGATGATTCGGCCTAAGGCTGTTTAAAATTAACATCTTTATTCTTTCCATATAATCAAAATGAAGTTTTAATGTTCACAAATAAATGTTTACTTTACTTTTCAGTAATGAGCTAAATAAAAGCGAAGTTAAATAAATAAATAAAAACAAAGTTTAATACAATTTCAAACAGTCTTCTTTCTTTTATTTAATTTTTATATTTTTAATACAACTTTACAATTGATGGAAACTAGCACTTGTCTCAATTTCCATTAAGATATTGTCATTTTTTTCATTAAATTGCAAATTTTCTAATCAGAGTTCAATATAATTTGGATACTAGATTAATTTCTTGGTTCTTAAAGACATCATCCAACCAGTTCTACAGTAACTATCGCCCCAGTTGAACCTAAGCTCTCCAGATCGCATACGAAATGGTACCGCAAGCAGATAATGGTACTGAGAACTACACTTTAATTATTCAAATCGGTTGCAAAGTATTTTTCGTTACCCGAAAACGTTGAGAACCCTGACAACGTCAACGTCGGCATCAACACAACCGCAAAACATCAAACTGCGTTGCTCGAACGTAGGCAACATAGCCGGAATTGGAGCCGGAGTAAGAGTGGGGGTCTGAGTCGGAGTCGATGCGGGAGCCGGCGTCAACAACTTGGAGGTTACGGAGGCTAAACGCAAAGCCATATAATTTACAGCCCACCTCTGAGAGCTGCGGACTTGGCAACCAGACGCACAGAGTGCAAGCACAGTGGGACAATTAGGTAATTAACTACGGACTATATATTTATGTAACAACATATGTAACATTATGTATTTATTTATGTAACTACTGTAACATAGATATTTGCTGGAAATCATTACTTGAGTGTAATCGATAAAATATCGATAAATGCAGTCAATGCAGGTCATCTCTAGCTAATATATGTAAATAGAGATTAGTCAAAGGCTGCCTAGGGAAGGTAAGGCGACCTTTTAGTATAGGTTGCAGTTAAGCGCAGGTGAATAGAATCTTCAGTTTAATTGCATGGCTGGCCCCACTGTGCAACGCGTTGGCTGAAGAAGACTGTGGGTGAGCTGACTGTGGCTGTGTTGCATTTGACAGCATCAACGATGCTGGGGCGTGGCCAAACACCTACGCAGGACACTGGCGTTGATGTTGATACTGATGCTGAAGCTCATGCTGAGACTGATGCCCAGGCGACGTCTGTTTATGAACGCTGCCCTGGTCAGCGACAACGTTGACGGCACGCATAATTGCCGCTGTGCATCTTCGAGTCATGTGGCATGCATCACGTGGTCGTTGCGGGAACGGGGTGTGAGGGTGCGGGGCTTGCTCGCCAGACGTGCCGGAAATCAACTTAACACAACCGCAAAAGCGCAATCTCCTTTGGCCAAGCGACGACCACCCCTTCCCCTCTGTTCTCTCCACAACCATTATCTATTTTTATTTTTGCCAGTCTCATGTGTGTGTGTGAATGTGTGCATTTTGGATAATTGCTGTGTCCATGTGCGACCATTGTGCCGGCGTTGACTCCCACTCCCAGGCTGCACATTAAGTCGCCGCCTTTGGCCCCTTTACGAAATTGACTTAATGATGCCTCACTCGGTGCGACGACTTCGACTGTGATGCAATTTCCCTCACTTTCCCGTCGACGTTGTGGCGACATTTTCTACGCACTCAGTGGGCGATGCAGTGGGTTGAGAAGGGGGAGAGGGAACTGCAACTCAGTTACTCCCTGTGGTCCCATAATGATGTGGTGCATGCATATGTGTGTGCCTGTGTGTGTGTATGTGTGTGTGTGCCGCTTGCTACTTTGCATGCACTTTAAACGCGCTTGCCAGACATGTTTTGTTTCATGTCGGCGCCTTGACGCATGCAACAAACAAACAAAAGCAACTGCTGCCCACTCAGACGCACCGTGTGATATCGATATGTCTATCGATTTTGAAAAGACTGCTTCGCATTCTGCATAACATAGTACCCAGTCTTATGACATTATCCTATGTATGTATGAATTGAGTAATAAGGAAGTAATCCCATCTGCCATAAGTAAGTATACCAATGGATTGTTCCACAACCTATTTTAAATAAACTGTAAATATACAATCCCCTGGCGAACATAATGTCATTCAATTGGCAACTTCACAGAATACATTCGAGTAATCCATATAACCCCTTCTAATCCCCTGGGTAAATCAATGCCAAGCGAACATTATCGAAATGAAAGTAAACCGTAAAATGCGCAAAAGACAAACACGAACACGAAGCGGAAACAAAACACAAACAAATTCCAAAAAATTTTAGTTGGGAGAGAATTTTGCAAAATATTCAAAACAAACAAAATGCGAAATTCGTTGGCTTGTTTTCTGCATCGCTTATTTTTTTGGCTATTAATCAACGCAAATAGCTGAAGAGAAAATAAATATTTAATTACCACTCAACGGGCAAGTTGCAACAACAACAACAACAACAACAAGTCTAGAGCACTTGTAAATGTTTTGTTTTTGGTATTTTGTAACCTGCCTTGGTGAATGAATAAGCCGCTTTTCCGGCTTTTCTTTCTTTCTTTGCATTTCATTAGGGAAATGCATAAACAGTTCGCAGCATAGCAAAACTGTTGCATACCCCCAGGCGCCGGGCGACTTGACGAATGTCCCTAATGTAATTAGTCTGGCCCAAGAAGTGTCCATCGCACGACTGCCTGATATGATATATATGTACGGTATATATACAATATATTCTATTGCTCGGTACAGCGCAGCTTATACAGCCCGTTCGGCAATTTATAAATGTTGTCTGTGCTCGCAATTCATTTCAATTCATTTCATTTCATTTCGTTTCGTTTCGAATTCGCTTTTCATTTCGTTGCCTCGCCTCGTAAAAGCCACAAAACAGCAACAAAATATTATTTGCCTTGCTTTTTGGCTTTTACGGCAATCAATTTCTGTGGCTCCGCTTGCCAAATATGCCATTAATAGCATCGTCTATGCTCGAATACTATCAACGATTTGTGTACACTCAATTATCATTGATGTGCCTGTGTGTATGTGACCATAGTTTGTTGGTCACACTCG
The DNA here is from genome assembly GCA_018904165.1 of Zaprionus camerounensis. Classification (NCBI taxonomy): domain Eukaryota; kingdom Metazoa; phylum Arthropoda; class Insecta; order Diptera; family Drosophilidae; genus Zaprionus; species Zaprionus camerounensis. Next base: position 11,815,739 of record JAEIFS010000479.1, on the reverse strand, counting down.
TACACACACTCACACACACACACAGCATAGTGAAATGATTTATTTGCTAAACAATCAAAATTTGGGCACAAATTACCAAAAATCAATGATGGAATTCAATTTAGATCTGCGTATATAGAATATTTATCAAATTCAAGAATTCATATTAGTGATTTTTACAATTACAACCAAGTTATTGGTAATATTTAATTGGAAAAATGAATTAGAATTTATAGAATGAAATCCAAATATGTTAATACAAGTTATAATGAATATTTTTTGACAAGTGCCAAGTTTGCTTGCAATATACAGGATTATTTAAGGTGGTTTCTACATTTATCAATATTTCTTTAGTCAGTTAAAACTTCTATAACATAAGTGTCAATTCATTACAAGCAAACTCAACACATTACCCACGTATTTAACATTATTTTTAACATCAAAAATCTGTAAATGAAAAAGAAAACACATCTGTGCCAAAATCGACTTATTAATTTTGAGGAAAACATTTTAATTACATCCTAGAACGTAGCACTTCTCTCTCCTCCTTCTGTCTATTTTCTTTATATTGTATAACTTTTAATTAATAAACAGATAAACTTTTTAAAACCCACATAGACGTCACTAAATTAATGACAAATTTGTTTCAACATTTTTTGCCAACTGAAAAACTTGAAAATTTCTCTTACACTGATTGTCAAAAGCCAAGCTGAAGACACTGTTGGCATTTTGGCCCAGAGCTAATGATGATAATTTTAATGAATAACTTAAACAGCGCTTGTTGCTTTTGTTGTTATTGTTGTTTTTGTTATTGTTGCTGCTGCTGCCTCGGCTGGTATCCAGCCAAGTTAAGCGCCTGCTGCTTGATGCAGCAATCAAAATTATTAATTTATGAAAATTGTGCAGAAATTTTTGAGCACTTGTGTTGACTTTGCAATCCGTTTGCGAAAGTTATGAGCATATCCGAAAGGTAAACTTGCCATAAAATGTGCAGCAATAAATTTTGCAATTATGCCAGAGACCGATAGTAAGGGAGAAAGAGAGAGGGAGAGTTTAAGTTGAGTCTATTGAATAAGGCGACATTTTTAGTGTCAGACAAGGCAGTACAAAATGGCGCAAGATGGCGTCAGTTTTACGTCCGATTGAAGGCAAGACATCGAAACTATCGTTAAATCTTATCATAGCAGGCATTAAAATAGTTAATGCACCAATGAGATTAGGGACCAAGTGCATCTATCGATACCATCGCAGAAATAGATGTTAAAGAAACAAGCAATCAACAAAGATAATTTTCTAATAACGTTACTTGCTGGAGCAACTATCGAGACTATCGAAAAGATTATTGCCTGCAAATAATGGTAAACCAATTTCCGATAACCGTAATTCACTTCAAAACAAGAAGAAATTACAGCTATCGATATGTTATCATAGCAGATTCTGATCAATTCGAATGGACTGGCAAGAAATGAAAGTATTGAAAGAGGCACCCTGTAAATATTTAGGACGCGTTGCAGTCAATGCAACAATGAGGAAGGTAAAAAATGAAACTATCGAAACTGATACACATGATACAATACATTGCATTCCTCATAGTCAATAGGAAATCGATTAATTGAGTTGCAGGCTATCGAAATCAGAGCATGCTCTTCTTACTCAGCTTGTGTCATTTGGCTTGCCCAAGATAATTTCAATTAATCGGCTCGAAAGTAGCTGACAAACCATTTCCAGAATGATTTTATTGCCAGTATAAATTTTGGTTTTTGCTGTTGGTTTTCAGTTTTCGGTTTTGGGTTTCGATATTGCGACTCAGTTGCCGATTTTATGATTGCAGCGCACGTCGCTGAAGACGCTGCACGTCATCAATTCTTTTGACATGTCCTGCGGCCCGTTAAGACGCAGACGAAGGAATCGTCCACAACGTTGACGATGCCACCGAGTGCTGAGTAGGGAGTACCAACTTGTGTGTGTGTGTGTGTGTGTGCGTTTCCGCTGTCTTTCCGTTGCCTTTTCCCTATGGCTGCGTCTCAAATTAACCTGATAGCAGCGCCGGCTTTACGTATGCCGTCAAATTTCCCAAACGCAGACGGAAGCATTTCCCAGCAGCAGCAGGGGCAGAAGAGGCAGCAACAGCGGAAGCGAAGCGAATCGCAGGCGCCTCCTGCTCATTAAAAATGCAATCGAGTCTGAAGGACTATCCCAGCAATGACTTCTTGTGTGTCGCTCTCTCTCTCTCTCTCTGTCGCTGCCTCAGTGTCACTCAGTGTGTGTGTGTGTCTTCCTTGCATTGGCTGCTTATTGTATAAAATGCCATATTAATGCCTGTCAATATTGATATTCCCCAACTCTCTGCACTTCCCCCTTTCGACACAGCCACCCCTTGCCATCGCCATTGCCTTTTGTGCTCTTTATGCCTCATTTGTCTGCCAGACTTGGCCAATTTCAAACATGCAACAACAACTCTTCTCAGTTGCATGCAGACCTCAGCACGAGTTAGACTTATGTTAATCTATTTGAGTTGACAAATGGCACATATAAACTGATTCCGGGCTCAAATATTGATATTCAATTAAAACGGAGTTTGCACAGCTAATAATCTGCTCGATAAAATGAATGATCAGTATCAATATTTGACTTTTAACCCGCAAACTGAACGAATTCTTTGTGCTTCAAGAAACAGGGTAACTTTTAGTACAGCAGTTCTATCTTCTCCTCGATGATTAACTAAAATGCACACACACAAACACACACACACTGTCAGACTCATGCTCTACTGTCCGAAAAGTTTTAGCGAAAACCAATTCATAAAATCAACAAACCAAAAACGAGCTGTGAAAAGTGCAAAAGTCAATAGAGAAACAAAGCAATGCAGAATATATATTTTGCAGTTTTCAAATATTTTAAAAAATTAAAATAAAAAGAAAATTTACAAAATACCAAAATAAATGTGGATTGATTAATCCAATAGTTGAATTTTTATCATATCCTCAATTAATGTTTATTCGAAGACTCTAATTAAAAAAGTTTTTCAGAAATACATTCACAATGTCATACAATATATTCCGTATATCTGAAACTATTATCTTGTTCTACATATCATGTTCTATATATGGTATAACTTATTTTATACCCATTTTTTATTTCGCCGATTTTGGAATCAAAGTTTCACAACTGTTTTGTCCTATCAACGTTGCGCTGCTTTCGTATAACGATAATTTATGGCAAATTTATAATGTTGTAAGTGCCAACAAACTTGCTGGAACTATCCATAAAATGCCACACACACACACATACAGAGTCTAGCGCAGCACCCACTGTGCCGGCTACTGTGCGGAATTGAGGCTGAGCTCGTAAAGCTGGTGCCACAGATACCAGATAGCAAGAGTGGGCGTGATTGGGGCATGGGGGCAGGCCTAGAGTTGACGGAAAAGCCGCAATGGCAGCTATAGGGCAGGCACGCACACACACATACACTTACACTGCAGAAACGTCGCTGCATAAATATTACAAAATCATAAATACGCACACACACAAATACAACAAACTTGTGTGTGTGTGTGCAAAGTCATTCGCACAGTTTGCGAATATATTCAAGTCTATGGAGTCCACCGGATGAGCAGAGGTCAGTCTGCTACTTAAAGGACAAGTTAAATATATTATAGAATATATAATAAATGTTATATTTGTAGATCAGTTCAAGTAGCTTCGATTCAAAAAGAGCTTAAAGCTTTTGTAAAACTTCTAGTGCCTGGAAAGAAGGATTTAAAGATATACGCAATCTTCAGTGGAAAGATAATTTGACTGCAAATTGTTCTTAAATCTTAAAGTCTAGAAGCAGTTAAGTAAAAGAATGATAGAAACTGTTAAAAGTTTTATTTTTCTTTTTTCTTAGCAATCTGCTAAATCAATTTATAATATGCTTTATAATTTATTTTAATATAACATTTAATTTAAATCACAAACTAATTTTGAACCATCGTTTTTTGAATGCAAAACAATTCTTTATACATAGTTTTAAATAACAAAACAACCTTAAAGGTTTCTCCATATAATTTCTAGCTTTATCCATGGGATATAATTCATTATCAACGCTTTAGAAATTGCTCGAAATGGAAATCAAGTTGCCGCCAGCTAAGTGTAATATGTGAAATTTATTGGCTTGTCTCTTTCCGTTTTTTCTCTTTTTTTGCTTCCTTTTTTGTGTCAGTTTACACATGCCTTTTGTTGTTCTCTTTTATTGTATTTGTTTTTTTCTTCTTTTTTTTGTTGCGTTACTTTGTCGCGGTCATTGTCCGTTTTCGATTCTGTTGGCAAGTTGTGGCAATTTTCTGGCTTTGGCTTCAGCTTTGGCTGTTTTATTTATGCGTGAAATGCTTTCAAATTTTAGCAAAACTTGCAACGTTTTCGGATATGTTGCATGTGTGTTGTGCTGTCTCTTTTTTCTCGTTCTTGTTCTCTTTCTGTGGCTCTGTCTGGGGCACTTCAGAGTGCGGAAATTACAAACTTTTTTAGGTTATGTTATGTTTCTTTGTGTGTGAGCGTATAAATTTAAATATATTGTTGCAACTTGCCACAGACTCAAGCGGCGACCACACAAATTGACCAAACTAATAAATTGACCAAACTAAATAACTAGTTGCACAAGTATTTGTTGGTCAAAAGAAGTTAGCGTGTCAGTGGAGAATGGCGACAAGAAAACTGTGCGGCAAATCGAAAAAGATGCACGAATGCATTTCTTTTACTTTCGAAAGTTTGCATGTTTTGGCTTAGGGATATCTGAATATGACAAAGACAGCCTATCTTAAAGCTTTGAAAAGCTCGTTGACAGATTAAGTAAGCTTTAACTGTATTCGCTTTTAAGCTTAGCCTGATTTCTTACGTTGAGTCTTTAAAGCTCAAGAAAGCTTTAAAGTTAAACTTTATTTGAAACTGCATTCAACTATAATAATCTTACTTGGAGTTTTGCAAAGGTAAAACAGTTAAGGTAAAGCTTCAGTATTTAGCTTTACAGTTACAATTTTTATTAAAGTACATTTCTGTTTACTTTACCCTACGAGAGGTAAAACCTAGGCAAGCTTTCCATTAAAGCTTTCCTGTCTTTAATTAAAGCTTACAATACGTATTATAGACACTTCTTCAAAGACTGATATGCTAAATAAAAGAAGAAGTTGTTATTGTTTTTTTAAGTTCGATGAGCAAAAAAATTTTAATATATTTTCAATAATGAAGTGAAACTTTTAAATCTTAATTTTATTTAATAATTTAACATACAAATATTTAGTTTACTTTACTATTAATTTTTCGTACATAATTAAATTACATTTAATAATCAAATACAATGAAATATTTAATTGCTATAACTAAGGTTCATTTCAGACTCTCTTCCTCACTTCAGTCGCCTCTCTGCCTCGATATGTGGATTAGATCCTGCCCTCACATGTCTCAACATCTTCTTCTACTTCTCTGCAATTAGCAGCAGAATCTTATTCATCAGCTCGTTGGCCGTGCTCTCGTGCAGGGTATTCAGTCGTGCGGCAAGAAAATCACCAAACTTGATGTAGAGCATCTCCCGTGGACTTGTCTGATGTCGCGACGTTCGACTGCCCACGCCGGCTGCAGTGAAACTGCTACCGGGCGACAGGCGACCCCCCGTGCCCAGCATATCGACATCGATAAGGGGCGGACAGTTGCCGCCACGCCTACCGCCCATGCCACCATCGATCTCGTCATCGTCAACCTCATCGTCGTCATCATCATACTCCAAGTCATCATCGTCGTCATCCAAATCGCCAGCATCCACATCGATCAGTTCATTGTTCGTATTGATAATCAAATGTGGTGGAGGCGTGGCATAAACTGCCCCACTGCCTTTATTGCCTTGCCCCGTCCCCTGACCCTGTCCCTGCTCCTGCACCTGCAGCCGCGCCTTGAGCTGTTGCTTTGTCTGTGCGCGGATCGTGGCCAATTTCTGCTGCGACTTGTGCGCCGATCGACTCTCCTCCTCGTCCGGCGAGTCAGGCTCGTCCTTGATGTAGATGGAAGGTGAACTGCTGCACGAGTGAGCGGGTGATGTGGCAGGTGGCAATGTGACCAGGGGCAGAGTAATTGCAGTCGCTGCCCCCGCTGTCACTGATTTCATCTTGAGCGAAGTCAATGTCACGTCCGGCTGCAGTTGCAATGCCTGCAGATGTTGCGCCTGTTGCTGCAGCGTCACTGGTAACTGGCTGAGATTAGGCAGGACTGCAGTTGCCACCAAGGAAGTGGACACAGTGCCAGCAACGGGAGTAGAAGGCAGCGCTGTCGGTGTTTGTTGCAATGCTGTTGCAAGCTGAGTCAATTTGTTTGCCTGATTGTTTGGATTGTTGGGATCACTCGGCGCGAAATATTGATATTCATCATGGGTGACGCTGTTGTTATTGTTGCTGCTGCTGTTGTTGCTATTTGTATTATTGTTGTTGTTGTTGTTACTAGTGGTGGTGTTGGTGGTGTTGTTGTTGTTGAGTGTGTTGTTGTTGCTGGCAGCAGATTCCATTGAGCTGTGCTTGATACGCTCACGTGATCTGAACAAGAAGTTTAAGAAGAAGTTTAAGTTAACAAGAAGCAAAATTTTCTAAATCGAACTTTTTCTATATATTATATAACATATAACTGTTTATTGAAATCGGACCACTAGAATATATAGGTGTCATAGGAACAATCGAATAGATAATATCTAAAGATATTCGATATGTATGTATATTAATTATACATTTATTCATTATTCTAGATTACTATTTGAAATCGTACTCACTTGCGTTCCCTGATGACCTCCTTGAGAAAGGCCATGGCATCGTAGTACTCCCACTTGGACTTGAATCGTGTCGTGCCCAGCATCTTCTCGTGATTCAGTTCACGGCGAAAGATCTCACGCAACGAGGTGAACGTGCGCTGCACCCGCTCTCCGTTCACATTGAACATGCGCCCCAGTTCGTTCCATTTGATGGCCTTCTTCTTGTCGGAGCGCTTGTAGTGCGGCAGGCGACAGTCCCACAGTATTGGATTGTGGCGCACAAGCTCGATGAGTCGGCGCTTTTCGATGTTGTGCCGCGAGAAGGCCATGGCCGGAGTACCGTTAGTCAGGACTAGCTCTCACACTGGCTCTCACTCTCGTCCCTCTCCCACTCTCTCTTGCACACACGCGCGCTCTCTTAGGTCTCTCTTAGCTGTGCGTTGTTAATGTTGGCTCTACCAAAGTGCGCAGTGCGCATGTGTGTGTGTGCGTGTGTGTGTGTGTGTGTTGGCCAGTTTGGGATGCTGTGCGAAAAGTGAGAAGTGAGAAAATCGTTAATATGATTTGTTGCTGCCCTGTTTTGATGGTCAACAGGCCGCAAAGTATGCAACACACTTCGCACAGTTTTCTTATAGACGTGCTTGAAGGCGGTTTGAGGCAAGTTCAACGAACTGTATGTGGCAGGTATTAGCAGGGGTACGGGTTAGTCCCAGTTAAGGGTATTTATTTCCTGTAAGTCACGTAAGAATTATTGTTGTTGTTGTTGTTGTGTGCGCTGCGAAGGTGCAGCAAATGCAATAACTATGCAAATTAGGCAATTCGATTGGGATTCTGTTTGCAAAATAAAACAATAAAATGCATAAATTTGAAATCATGCAAATATTTGCAGATATATTAACGAAATTACCAGCTCGGAACTAGTTCAAATTGCAAGAATTGCATAGAAAATTATAAATATTTAAGCATCAATTTAAAACAAACATCTGTTTCCCAAATTGAATAATATGATATTATATCCAAAGCAAAAATTATTTTAAATTTGAGGAATGAGAATATAATATTATAAATTGAATAAAATATAAAGATATATTTTAAGAGAAATATTATATTTTATTATATTATTATATATTAAATATAAAGAGAAATTTTTAAATATATATTAATAAAATTATACAAATAAAGTTAGAAACTAATTGTAACTGAATAATCTTGGAAACTAAAGACAAATTGGATGTGGAACAATATGGTATAAAATTGAAGAATAACAATATTATTGTTCGTTTGATCAGGTCAATGTCTTTGCTTAGCATATGATACTTTTCTTCCAATTATTTAATTTACTTTACAATTCCACACACTCATTATTTTGCCATAATTTGATTCAGGTGAAATTAATGGAAAAAAGAAACCATTATTGTGTTCATACAAACATATATACACACACACATGCACACGTATGTGAAGTACACTTATAGTTAGGCAAACAAATCGTATAAAATAAACATATTCAACGCACTCGCATCGAATTCGCAGAATTAAAGCTTTGTGGTCGAGAATGTGCAGGTACATAAATACTGTGTATACATATATACATATTGTTTGAATATGTATATTGATATATTATACATACATATGTATATTTGCAGTACACAGTACAGTACTGTGGATGAGTATAATAGCTTGAATTGATGTGTGTGCTGCATGAGTAGGTAAAAGGCGTCAGTAGAAAGTGGATCGAACCTGTAGCCCCCATATAGCTCCTATATGTATGTAAGTACATACACATAATATTTCCACGTATTCTATAGTGAACTTTACAGGGTATGCAGTTGATTTTTAGCCGTAAAATAGCTAAAGGAAATACTGTTTTCTTGTTGGTAAACAATGCTGCACGTTACCAATCCTTGAGACAGCTTTCTCTAGTTCTAACACTTTCCTTGCTCTCTCCCACTCTGCCTCTCTGCCCCACTCCCTCTCTCTCTCTCTCTCTCTCTCTCTTTGCTGCTTACGTAACGAATTTGTCGTAGCATTTTTTTGCCAATTTCTTGTTGAACTGATTTTCAATTGTGCGCTGCACCCCACACACACACACACACACTAATACACACAGACTCACACACATACACACAGGCTAAAAATACGCACAACAACAAAAATTCGCTGATACCAACAAGGCGAACAAAAGAAGCTCAACATAACGGGGAATTATAATAACAACAAAAACAAGAACAATAAATACAATAACAATAACAACAACAACTACAATAACAATTAACAACTACAACAACAACAATTCTTGCACTTGCCTCTTACTGCTGCGTCGCCTCCGAAATCGTTGCGATAAAAGTCGCCGGAATTTTTCGTATTTTTGTTGTGCTTATTTTTATTTATTTTTATTTTTTGTTTAATTGAAAATTCAATTGGCGATTATTTTTTCAGTTTTTTTTACTTTTTGTTTGCTACTTTTTTTATATTTTGTGCAGCCTCTTAAACATTTGACGGCTGGCAGGCAACTAAAACAACAATTTAGCAATGTTTAGCACTGGAATTCGAATTTGTTTATTGCTCCTATTGTTGTTGCCCTATGTGCGTGTGTGTGTGTGTTTGTGGTTTGTTGTTGTTGCTTTTATTAACAATATGAGCAGCACGTTGAGAATTTATTTCAATTTATTTCAATTAACAACAAACAATGTTGCCTGCTGCTGCTGTTGCTGCTGTGCGCTGCTGCTGCTGCTCTTGTTGCTGTTGCTGCCACTTGTCGCAGTGTTAGTAATTGTTGCTGTTGCTGTTGTTGTGCGTTGTATGAAGGCTATGCAACAACTATTTTTGCCACCACAAAAATCTGTAAACGATGCGAGCGCAAAATGTACCACAAAATTCACCAACACAGCTGCTGCTGCGCTCGTCTGTGTGTGTGTCTGTGCATGCGTGTGTGTGTACACATACAAATAAGCGGGCGGACGCAGCTGAGAACAGCAACAACAACAACAATAACACGCACACACAGAGACAGAGAGAACTGCAAGCTCAATTGATATTTGTATATTATTAAATTAAATTGTTTATTATGCGTTTATCGCTCTTTGCCTCTTGTTGTTGCCACTTCTTGGCAGTAGCTGAGCGTGGCGCGGCTGCGACGCTGCGCTCCTCTGCTCGTCGCTCGTTTTTCACAACTTGCCCCACAAAACCAACTGTAAACGAACTTAAATTTTCTTGCAAATTGGCGGCGCAGCAGCCGCAACTGATGAGCGCACGTAAGCCACATCCACAATGAAAGAGAGAGAGGAGAGAGAGACACACACACGAGAGAGGCAGCGACGCTGCTTTGCTGCGCTCTGCCAATGTTTTTGTTTGTGTGTGCCAAAGAGAGCGAACGCACTGACAGCGACCCACGCGTTGATTTGGCGCTGTTCTCTCTCTCACGTGCACTCTCTCATTCTCTCTTTGTTGTTATTAAAATGCTTGAGCTGTTGTTGTTCCTGCCGCGTGAGAGAGAGGATGCTGTGCGCTCTGCTTTCTGCTGATGTAAACAATTGGGGTAAACTTTTGCAGTGTTGCCAACAAAACTGTTGTGTCAGTGTTGCCATTTGAACTGTTCTTGTTCTGGTTGTTGTAGTTGTTGGGTGGACTGTTGAGTGGGTGCAGTGGGGCCTGAAAGACCCTGTTGGTTATCAATGTTAAACGTTATTAATACTAAAACTGCAATTTAACACTTAATGAATGTTGAACTTATTTAATCATTTTATTTAAATATAAAGATTGAATTAGCCTAATTTTTATTATATATAGTATACACCTATTTAACCTATTTCTTGAACTTTTATTAAATTTATTTATACGTATATGAAAGTACAGCAACTGATATCGCCAAGATGAAAACGAGAAAATATATAATATAATATAATACTGTGTACTTATTACGGCTCTAGTCATAAATTCTCTTCATATCTGCGTACAATGAGCCGCAAAACATCGCCCCTCACCGCTCGGTGCGGTTTGTGTCTTATCAACAAGGCAAATAAACAAGAAACCAACACGAAGCTGAGCGCGAATATAAAAGGGGAAACAACAACAAACAAATGGGCAGAGTTCTCGTTAAGAAAACAAAAGAAAATCGATAATGCCCAAGATTGGCAAGAGCAGCAAAAGACGCGGCAGCAGAGGCAGCAACAACTCGCAGGGCGTAAAACAAAAACAAAGCAACAAGCAGCAGCAGCTAAAGAGAGCATGTGAAGAGAGAGAGAGTGAGAGAGGCCGAGGGTTGCGTTCGCCCTTGAAGTTGGACCACTGTACGAATGATTCTGCTGCTGCTGTTGCTGCTGCTGCTGCTGCTGGCGTTGTTAGCAGACTAACACGCGCATTGGCAGTGCCACTGCCAGCGGGTACACTATGCGAGCAACTACCGTTAACAATGGCCTCACAGCAGCAGCCAGCGTGGGAGCGCGAGTGCTCGAACAAGCTCTCTTGCTGTGCCGCCGCTGCTGCTGCCGCTGCTGCTGCTGCTGCAGCTTCTGCTGCTGACATTTAACAATGCGAACAAATACAAACAAAGCACACACACACACCCACACATACACACACGCGTAGCCGCTGTCACGCATACAGAGACAAATATTCAATTTGCCGCCTGCCACTGCCTGCAATCAACTTTATTACTCTCTGCCGCCGTCGTTGTTGCTGTTGTTATTTACTTTTTGTTTGTGTCGTCGTCGCCTGGTCATCTGAAATATAAGCAACGTCGACGCTGACGCGGACGTCGATGCCGACGCAGACGTCAGCGTTCGTATTTATCAATCGTTCTGTGGGCCATTGCAAGTCGCATATGCCCATCGTTGCCTCCATTCGCATTGTTAGACTTATCAACATGCATGTGCATGTCTGTGTGTGCATGTGCATATCTGTGTGTGTGTGAGTGTGTGTATGCGCATGCTGATGCTGATGAAGCTGACAGCGCTCGACACACGGTCCAATATTTTGAATGAGATTAATTAACAACAATGCAAACGTTACATGTGTGTACAAGTATTTACATACCTTCAAATTGTTGTTGTTGTTTCTATTGTTGTTTTCATGTTTTCGTTTTCGACTTGTTTGTCTTTCTACTTCGAACTAGCTGCATACGTCCATGCAATACGCCCAGTTCAGCCCACTTAGGATAATCCATTTTCAATCAGTTTCAATTGGACTCGCAGTGGATTACATTGTGTGTTATACTGAAAATAATACTAGAAATATGGTATAGATATCTAAGCAGGGATATTCAAGACTTTAAGAACTTTTAAGCCTTTAATAATATTGACCTTTTTTTACTTTTTAAACTTTATGCTTTAAAGTATTTGGATATTTTTAGAAAAAAGCTTAGACATGATGTAAAAACTGCAGGATTATATAAATAAGATCATTATAATAACAATATAAATATTTCAACTTTATATTTTAAATAATAAGACTAATATAAGCAAAGACTTTGAAAATTATTCAGATAAATTCAAGATATTATTAATTGATGAGCATATAATAACATTTACCACATATAAATATTGAAACTTTAATACTTGCAAAAAAGATAAACAAATGACCTTGAAATATTCAAGATCTTCTGTTTAAACTGTATAAATGTTTCAATTTTATACGTGAATAGTTAAATATGTTGAAATAATCTAAAGAATTCTAACATCTTATCAATTTAAAAGGTTTTAATATTAACTATATAAACCTTATCTTTGCATGAGCAAATCATACCATAATCCATCATAAACATATACAATATATGTATGTTGAATCATTTACATAAATTATTCTGTGATTCCGTTCTGTGATAAACCCCAGAATCATTTGGTCATTGCATGCACTGAAAAGTTCGATAAACTAAGTTAGGTTTTTAATTTTTTTGCCATTTGCCATTTGCCTTTGAAGTGCAGAATTTTGAAGAGTTGACCGAGTTTCTTTAGTTTTTTTCTGCAATTTACTTGCCGTTTATTTCAATCCTAGTCAGTTGACCTGGCCCGGCTAGAACCAAGCTGGGCCTGTCCTGGGTTCGGTCCAATTAGCTACGATTGGCTGTGGAACAAGAACAACATCATCATCAAGGCGAAAATAGTCAAAGTCAAACAGTGAAAAACTTTTGGGAGAAGAGGAGCATGAAGGGTGTAAGGGGATCGTTTGCAGTGAAAAAGTTTGTCGAGCAGAAAACTTGTGAATTATTTAAAATTATGCTCGTGCATAGGCAAAAATTGCATAGAGTGGAACACTGAAATACCGAATAGGGAGTTTAATATTGTCAGAGGCTGCTTGGTGTATTTTCAATTACGTGTCTGCCATTTGCCGGCAAATTGAGGTGAGGTATTTAAAACTCACAAATCGGCTTGGGACGAGAAAGAGTATGAGAACCGATTCGAAACCGAACAGATACAGCAAACAGATGAAAGACACAATTTGCGATTGCCATTGCCCAGGCCCGTAATTTGTTATCTTTCTGTCAGGGATTTCTCTTGCAGCTGGTGTCGGTTTCCATTAAAAATCCATTTAAATATTATCTGAGTGCGATTTCTGGTTGCCTCGTCTCGGCTTCCGTTTGACATTTAGCCAAATGCGACGACAAAACATCATCAGAATTTCCACTGATATCACACATGGCATTTAATGAGCTATAAACAGAAACACATGCACACGCACAGACATGCATAAATTCGTAATTATTTGCCTATTTGGATTATTAATTGGGGAAAGATTTGAACGCGCAGCTGATTCGTCTGCCACATCGACAAATACATTCACAAATAGTATACAAATATCATAATTCACTTAATCTGCATCAATTGACTGCGACTCTCGGAGGCATCTCGAGCATTTTGGTCAACTGCCGCAAAGGCAATTAGCTGGGGCCACAATGCAACTAGCTGCAAATTACTTCAATCGAATTCACAGACAATTCCACGTCAATAAAATTCAATGCTTCCATCTCTTTCCATCACACACACTGTCTCTCTCTCTCTCTCTCTCTCTCTATTACTCTGTCTGTGATTTTGTGTGGTCAAGTCAGGCGTTGAAATTGTTTAGTTTCATATTGAAACGTAAATGATATTTGCATACAGCTTGCGGTATTTTCATTTCAATTGGCAGGAGTCAAGCACGCACATACCCTGTAACTTGCCAGCAAGAGTGCCATGCAAAGCAGCTACAAGAGTATTTATTTTGGACAGATGTTTACTACATACTTTGGGAAACATCTGCAACCATGAAACTGAATGGCTATTAACTATATAAGATATTCTATATAAGATATTCTTGATATTCTTCTTGACTTTAACCAAGTCAAACTATGCCTATTCATTCGTCTATTTGTATGATGTAATCAATTCGGAACCTTTCGCATCAAACTGATGTACTGTATAACTGCTTTACAACCTACCCTTTATGACGTCCCAGTCAAACTAACCCTTTAGCTTAATAGTAATGGTCGATGCTAATGGTTGCAATTAAACTGATATTTTTGCTGGCAACTTCTTTTGTTGTATACCCCCAAATGACGTGCATTGCGAATACTCTTAATTGATAAAGCAGATTGCTGTAAGTGATGCAGGTGAAGATCATTTGATCTGGGCGGTAATCTGTATTGTTTTCGAAATAATGCATCAGTGCCAGGTGAGCCTATACAGTATACATTAAGATTGGACATCTATATTCTATATATATATCTATAAAAATAATCAGTCAGAAATGAATTTTCATTAACATGATTTTATATGTGCAGCAATAAGAGCTATTAACGCTGTTTACATGTAACTTATTGAGTATTCTTTAATAATAAATTAAATTGTTAAAAGAAAATATAAACAAATTTTTTTTTATTTTATTTTTTTTGACCTCGAGCCAGCTACCAAGATGATAAAAAACAAAGGTCGCCAAAAAACACTATAATAAATTCTTACTATATCTTCTCCATATCATAGCTGCCAGCTTCTAATTAAGATCATTCAACAAGAAAAACCGCAAGTAAACAGTTGAAAAGCCTTAACTTTTGACTTCAACTTTCGGGCCGTCAAGTGAACAGGCAGACGGCCAGACGAACCTTTTAGAAAAATTAATATTCATGGAACTCTTAAGACTCGGTCTAGGACAGGATGCCGGACTGGACAGGGACTGGTACTGAGACTGAGACTTGCCCTGGCACTGGCACCGCGCAACCTTTTCAGAAGTCAAGCGCTCAATTACGTAACTTTATGTTTTGGTTCACAGAATGTTTTATTTACCTTTTCTTTTTGCTCTTATTTCGCTACAATATTGTAATTTGGCATATTTCTTTTGCCTCTTCGCCAGTTCATTTCTGTCTGCTGTACATATATATTCGCTGGGGCCAAAAGGCAACGAAAGAAAACAAAGACATCCAAAAGCTGCGCAAATAAATGCAAAATAATATTACGAAAAGTTGACCGAGAAATGCCACAGAAAGGATGCCAGAGAGGGGAAGGCAACGGGAGGAGGGTGAGGGCAAATCGTTGCACATTGATGTGGCCCAGCTGGTGCGCCTAAAAGCACACACTTCATTTCTAAATAGAATTTCGCAATTTGCCAAAAGTTCCCATTTTTGCGCCATTCCCTTTTTGGCCGCTGGCCATTACTTGTCCATTGATTTCAATTCCATTTTTCCATTGGCTCATTGGCTTCTTCTTCTTCGCAGCTCTTCTTTTCGTTTCTGCTTTGTGTGCACTTTTATTTCCCCTGCACCCCCTACCAAGCAGTCCGTCCCGACCCGATTCGTTCAGTATTTTAATGTGCAATTTAGCAAAAATTTCATTTTGATTTGATTTCTGAGTGCCGACTCTCATCATAATCATCTCGCTGATGATATAATGGACAGCGAAAAGCGCTTAAAGGGTTTTCTTATATGTCAAGTGGTAGTTTCGACAAGGTTGCTGAAAGTTTAAAGGCGCTTAAGTGGGTTATGGATTTGCTGAAGGAAGATTGCGCCACCAGTTTATCATAGCGTTTTTCATGCCTTTCCAATGTTGGATTCAGAATAAAACTGTTATCATCTTTTTTTCGAATAAACTTTATTATTCCATTTGCTTCGGAGGGGACAGGTATGAGAAACTATGCATATTTAAATTGAAAAGCGGGGCAAGGGATCGTTTCGAGTGCACAGTCGGGCGGGGGCAAGTTGACTTCTCCCGTAGGCGCCCGACTGCCCTGCACTCTATGTACTATCAGGATCAATTTGGTTCAATACGCCTAAGTTCGGGTTATGTGCTACATACGATATATACCAGATAGGATGAGAGCGGCTTAATGGCGGTAACGGTAACGAATGCGACGCACGGTCTTGTAACGGTAACCATCCTGGCCAACCTCAGTACCCTCATCGGCGACTGCCTTCACTTCGGCTTCGGGTGCAGCGGCGGGTGTCTCCACGGGGGGCAAATACTCGCCGTTGGTAGCCTCAGCAGCGGCAGCATCCTCAACAGCCTCGGCCTCACGACGATGACGACGGAACTTGAGCTTGCGCACGGTCTTGTAGCGGTAGCCATCGGCACCCAGCACGGTCTTCAGCTCGGGTGCAAGCTCAACCTCAACGGGGGGCAGGTACTCGCCGGTGGGCTCAGCAATTTCGGAGACATCACGACGGTGACGGGCACGGAACTTCAGTTTGCGCACGGTCTTGTAGCGGTAACCATCATCAGCAACCTTGGTATCAGCAGCGTCGCCGGCATCGACAGGTGGCAAGTATTCCTCGGTGGGTGGCAGATACTCCTGGCTGGGCACCTCACGGCGATGACGCAGCTTCAACCGACGCACTGTCTTGTAGCGGTAGCCATCCTCGGACAGGGCAGCAGCCTCAGCATCGCCAACTGGTGGCAGGTACTCCGCAGAAGGGTCCTGCACAGCAGGATCAGCCGATTGGGCAGCGACGATGGCCACCAGGCAGAGGGTGAGGGCGCCAATGAAGAGTTTCTAAAGCAAAAAAGAGAATTAGTATGATATATGGGGAGGAATAACACGTTCAGTAGATGACAGCAAGGCATGTATCGGGTTTGTTAAGGTTGCAGAAACATCGATGTTTGCTGAAGTTTTGCATATGTATAATAGATGTTTCTACACCTCTATTATTAAAGCTTCCGTGTTCTTCACAGGAATCGGACTCACCATGCTGTAGCTTTAGTTCTTGCGTATTACCGAACTTTGCGAACTGACTGAAGATGTTACTGTGTCGTAGGTATTGAACCCAATGATGTCTTGGTCACAATTGCTTTGCGTATTTATAGCGAAAATATGGATCAGTTGCGGCTAAAACAAATCCAAATCTGGTTTTCAAAGCGGCGAAGAAGCATTACTCAAACAGACGCAATATCAAGCCACGTCAAGTGCGCATCAAAACTGGAGTTCGGTCTCGGTCTCGGTCTCGGGTTGGGGGTCTGTCTATTAACCACTTGATGATCTGTTGCTATGACGAACCTACAGCACGATTCGCTCTGCCTCGAAACGTCCGCCTTCGCCTAGCGCTTATTGGGCTACGCACTTGAGTACAATTATTATTATTTTTGGATCAGGTTTGTGCCACGTGAAGTGTTGAAACATTTTTAGGGGCTTACAGTATTTTATGGCTAATAGATGGGCTACCGTTTTACAAGACAATGGCATCATAAACATTGCTCAGCACCAAGTGAATAATATTATATCATATTTTATATACTATACGCAACTATTCTTTAATATCTTTGGGCACTCGAGTGAAGTGGGTACTAGATCTCGTTGGGTTCTTGGCTCGAGCACCTCAATAGAACACTTGAAACGTTCTCTGACCTTGGAGAATTGCTACAATTTAGTATTTCTGCTTCACAGCGAAATTGTTTCCTGCTTTGTGTTAGCCACTTGAGTCTATTATCGTGTGTCTTCGAGTACTGCGCACCTTCTTAGATCATCATTTTTACGCATTATTATGAATACTTTTACATCATTACATATCAGCTGTGCATTGAGGTTCCTCTAAGATTCTGTCTTCTAGCAGTTTCGCAAATTTGCACAGTGTATTTCTTCTGCTCTTCTGCTATTTTTGGCAAACTTCAGCTATATTTATCGAAAGCAATTATTCAGTTTTATTTTTGGACATGAGTGGAAAGAAACAAAGTAAAAATCAATTGTGTAAGAGTCACTTAGTTGATTTTGGATTGTGCTCTTGGCAACAGGTACGAAAGTAATGAGTCAAAAGATATCTTAAACAAAATTGAATTAACTTTTTACAATATACTGAATTGTAATGATAATTGTTGGAACTGTTTAATTTAAAATCATTAAATGAATTTCTCAGCATCAAATTTATATATTTATCATGCAAACCTCCTTCTGTAACTGCCTTTCTTTATATCTTTTTTTCTTATTTTTCTATGTGCGCTAACTATATATGTATGTATCTATTTATTATCTTTTTATCTATCCTGTGTAATATTTATTGGAATTATCATTTTTTTTTATTGTTATTATTTTTATTATTTATTTAATTATTTCTCTTAATTTATTTCTCTCAATCGATTTATATTTCCTTCTTTCTTGTTCTTGTATATTCATCGGTCTTTGAGGTTCTTCACTTTTCATCTTCCTATTTTTCCATACATATATATATTTTGTCTCTCTTTTTTTATTGAATCTACGGTATTCTTTAACTGTCTCTCTTTCTTTATTTTCTTCATCTTCCCGTTTCTCTTCCCATTCTCGCCCCACTCATATTTTGCTATCATTAATTCAGTTAAAGCACACATAAAACGGCGATCAACACTTGACAAACACAGACAACACGCAAATACAAATGACAGCAGCAATAACAATAACAACAGCAACAAAAACAGCAGCAACACCAGCAGCAACAACAACAACAAAAGCAACAACAGCAGTAACAGGCGCAATAATAATAATGGCAGCTCTTGAAAACTTATGCATTAAACCGAATCAGAGGCATTTAATTGACCACACCCCCTCCCCCCTCTTGCCAAGCCCCTCTGCATCGGTCCGTTCTGTTGGTGTACATTTCGATTTGTTTGATAAGGCCAAAAATTGTTTACGCACTGCACAAGGACAATGGCAGAAGGAAGGACACCTGCGCAGGAGAGAGACGCGCTGCATTAAAATGAAATTAAGCGCGGATGCGCCGCCAATTGCTGCCGCTTGTTGTTGCTGTTGTTGCTGATGCTGCTGGAGTTGTTGTTGTTGCTGATACTGTCATTGTTGTAACAACCGTTGCTGCTGTTGCATATTTTATAAAGGCAAGTGCGGAGACAGGGCGGAACTCCGGCTGGGAATGATGTGGGAATGGGTGTGAAGGGAAGAGCGCAGCCAACTCCAGCAGATGCATCGTTGCTGGCAGTATGTTTGCATTTTGTTGTTGTTTTTATTTCTCGTTTTTGAACAATTTAAATCGCATTTCACAACGTGAAAGCCGTCGCACAGGACGTATGCGTAATGTCGGCAGGCAACAACAACAACTACAAGAAGGGCAACAAACAAAACGGCAGTAATAACTGCACAGGAAACGCACAAAAAATGAAGTGAACGATAAAATCAGGCATGTATTAATATACAAATAATGCAGGCGGGGAGGTGGGTGTGGGTAGAGCACTTGAGTCACAACATGATACTGGGAAAGGTATTCACTCTATATTGTATGTATCATTTGTAATGAAGTTTGGTTAAATAATATAGTAAAATTATAAAGCAGAAAGGAAAAAAAACAATAAATCCTTATTTCGACTGATTGTTCCTATACAATGCATCAGTTCGATTCGCCTATTTCCGTATATAATATACTTTCGACCTATGTATGTATGTATACTTATGCTAGCTAGTTAGGCTCCCCTGTTGATTCGGAACATAGCATAAACTTTATAGGTTCAGGTATGTTTAATAATAAATAAATAATAAGTAAATGTTATGTTAATTAAACACAAATTTGTATTATTATTATTTTATGTTGCAAACTTAAAAAATCCAGATCTCTTTAAATTATTTCTTTAATAACTTCTTCAAATTCTTAGAAATCATTTGGGCGTTGATAGTTATTGTGTTTATCAAAAATGAACATTCCTGCATTAAAATTGCGCTTTAAATGTTTAACGATTTACGAGGAGGAAAGGGGCGTGGTCAAATTTTAAAACAAACTTGATCTGCGAGCAGTAATAAAACAAATTAGGCAGCCCTAGTAAACATAGTTTCTGGAATCCAGGTTTTCATACGGACTGGCTCTATAGGTAGGGGGTGTATTTATCATAGCTTAAATTAACAACAGCTTCCTATGGCAAATGAAGTTTTACCAGCATTCTCCTTTCCCTAGACGCAATGCAGCATACAGACTGTACCTACGCGCTGCATTAGCTAATGTAATCGCAGTAAAGGGTATGCAAACAAGCAAACAATACAACAAACAATGTTAACAAGTGAAGCTGCGCTAGCTCATCGTCTCTCACACTCCCTCTTCATCTGCCTCTATCTCTCTCTCTCTCTCTCTCTCTCTTTCTCTCTCTCTCTCTGGGTTGAAGGTACTCGACCTTAACTGTTTGTGCCTGCGAGTCTCCCTCCCTCACTCTCTCCCCCTCTCCCTGTGCTTGCTTGGCATTTGCCTTTGACTTGATGCCACGATAATGTGTCATTATATTAAAAGCTTTGCAAATACGCCATCTACCGGGCAGTGGCAGCAGCAACAGCAACTCCCTGGGCAACTGCATAGTTTGGCTTGCAAATTTCATTAGCGTGTTCAGCTTTTGTGGCTTGTTGCTGCTGCCCCCGTGCTCGTCTGTTGGCCATAAAACCAAGACGCCAATGGGAATTTCCTCAGCACATGCAGACACATGTCTCACACCGTGTGTGTGTGTGTCTGTTTAGGCTTTGTGCAGCCGCCTCAAAGTAGGCAATTAATTTGTTAATTGCCGTTAACAACATTGGTCGAGTTGAAGACACTCCACGTTCTTGGCCAAGTTCGCTAAGCGGACTTCAAGCAAATTGAGTTTTAGCACTTAACCACAAAACGAGTAGAGAAGGGATGAAGGAAAATGAGGCGACATTCGTCTGAGTGGTTTATATAGCAGAGAGGTATGTTTTATTATATTGAAAACTATATGCAGGATCGTTTCTATGACATCTGTAGTTTGGATCCCTTTATTATAATATTTTAATACGGTGTATGTACATTTTTATGCATGTGTGCACTTACATGTGTGTTAGCATGTCCATGTCGATCTCTGAGAGCCCTAAGCAAGGGAATAGATAATAATTTTGAATTATAGTCATGAATTGGAATAAATTTACTACATAGTTAGTTGCTTAACATAACTTTATATAGCTACATAAGTCTGCATAAGTATAGGTGTTTCAAAGCACAATGGCTTGGTTTTATTTCTGCCACGCCTACTTTTACCACCTAACTATACATACATTTATTTAAAATCCATTATAGTTTTCCATTAATTTGGTGACTGATTCTGGTTGTGGATATATTCAATTATTTTTAAATTGATTTCCCGCTGTGCAACATTGCGTATGTTATGATGAATTTGGTTAAAAAGTTCAATGTGGTCGTGGCCGTGGCAGGAACCAGATATGCATAACAACACACAGACATCCAGGCTGAACTCTCCACTTTCACTTCCCTCGCCCGCTCTCAGTCTTCCTCGGTTTCACTCTCTTCTCTAACACTCTCTAACACTCAGCACATTAATTTGATCATTGTGAGTATTTTAAAATTGAGTCAACATATCATTAAGTAATAACCATAAAGTAATAATATTTAACTGCTTTTTATTATTATAAATAAATGTATATATATGTGTATATATAGTATAAAGTCCATACATATAAACTATTCGTAATTCCTCGCTAGCTTCATTGTCTTTCGTTCCCTATACCAATCTCTCCGTTTTTGCTTATTCTCTCTCTTGTTCTGCAGTTCATAAATGTCATGTTTGGTTCATGTAACACCTGTCATCATCATTATCAACGGCATCCGCAACTGGGCGATATATCCACAAGGGGCATCCGCATCCGCCTGGACATCATCAGCTTCGACCGCATGACATGTTGATGGAGTCAATGTTGTTGTTGTTGTTGCTGTTGTTGCTGTTGTTATTGTTGTTGTGCACTCGTTTAGCATATGTTGAAAATGTTCGCATTATGCTCCCTTAATCCCTCCCAGCCTACCCCCTCCCACGCTGAACTGCTGTCAAATAATATTTATAAACTATTCACAAAATGCGCGGATTATTTTCTTAATTGATGCCTTTCGGGCTATTACACCAGCCACCATATACTATATATGTATATATATATATATATAAATATATGCATGTATTTGTCACCCCCTCCGTTCCCGTTTAAAATTTAATTTTTAAAATTTAGTTTGAGTTGCGGTTGTGGAATTTATTCGCGCTAAAAGTTAATTTGATTTTGTTAACCGCATGTAAAATTTGAATGAACTTTTCGATTTTGACGTGTCCCAGGGGCCGTGAAGGGGGCGTGTTGTTGCTAGTCGTAATCATTAGCGACTGTTTTCCTATCGAGTTTACACTTTAAGACAGAAAATAACAAGTAAAGAAACGATTTTGATGGGTAGAAGTATGAGAAATTAAAAATTGTACTTCAAATCAAAGTAAAGTAGATTATTATTGAATACAAAATCTACTTTACTTTGCATTTCTTTCATTTCAGCAATTTAAATTAAAGTCAAGTTAGTCTAAATTGCAAGCATAAACAAATTGTCATTCCGCTTGAAAATTCGTTAATTAGTTGTATACTCTTGCAGAGGATATATAAGTTTCAGTTAGTAGTTGGCAACGCAGCTTCGGTCTGCTTATAAATACTGTGAATCTGAATTGTTAGCCCTCTTAAATAAGTATTCTGCTTATAAGTTAAGTTACTACCTTTTTAAATATAAAGTACAGTAATCTGTTTATCCTCTAATTACACCAGAATTTAATTTTCAAATTAAGAATTCCTCCACACACGCAATGTATTGCAATACTACATCGTTCTCACACACATAGAGTCCATTGCGCCTCTACCACTCTCTCTCTGTCTCTCTCTCTCTCTCTCGCTTTTACACAGCGCTCATGCCAACAGATCTTTGCAACAATCAGCTTTTGCTCACTACCTTAGCAGGGTTTCTCTACCGCATGCATTTATAACAAGCAGCTTTTATCTACAGCGTCTGAGGAGTTTCTCTACAGAAGACCTTTGTCTCAACGAACTGATACAAATGTTTCAAATGGGTTCACTACAAGAGGCTGTACACTTCAAATTTACACCGTTTATAAAAAATAAAAAAGACCCTCACAACGGAAAGATAGAATGTCTGTACATTATTATATATGTATAACATAATAATGTCTACAAATTTGTCTAATTTACAGGCAAAAAAGGAGACCTTTCCTTAGTTCATCTAATGCCTGCTTACTTAGCCCTGTTTATGTTGTTGTTGTAGTTGTTGTTGAGCTTTGCTATGCTGCAACACGCGTGTCCAGTTGCATATTACAGGATTAAGCACTTAGCAACAATTTCACGCACGCATTTTAAATTAATTATGCGTTATTTATAAATAAATGAAATGCACACGCAACACGCGCGGATGCTAAAATGATGTGTGTGCTCTTGCTTCCCCTCCTTCCCTCCAACTCCCCCTGGTCACCTTCCTGTCTCTCTCTCTCTCTCTCTGTCTCTCTCTATGTCTCCCGCTGTACTCCCTTGCAGATTGATACTGCTGCCGGAGGATTTGATGGTGCAAAACCGCAGGACGAACATGTTGCGCTTAAAATACTTTGCTAATTTTTCGCTAATATTTACCAGGTGGCTCTCGACGCTGCTATTGTTGTTGTTGTTGTTGTTTCTTGTTGTTGTTGATGTTGTTGTTGGGATTTGCAATGCACAAGCAATGTCTGTCTGTCGGAAATAACAAATATTTAAACGTATTTAATTAAAACTCACAAATGAAACCGCAACGCGCAATGAGCGAAGAGTTTGCACCGTCACCTAACCAACCCCCCGCACCCCCTGTCGCACTCCCTGACGCACCACAACTTGTTACTTCTGCAACCCTTTCCTACTATTCAACGTTTGCATTACATTTTGTGCTAACACGCACACATACACACACACACAGATACAAACACTCACGTACTTTGGCAACACATATGCTTAAACGCGGCTCAAATTATTGTTTATTTATTTACAGTTACAGTCATGTGTGCCCCTTATGTGAGTGTGTGTGTGTGTGTGTGTGTGTGTGTGTGTATGTGTGTATTTGTATTTGCATTTGGCTCTCGTGTGCCTGTGTGTGGTTATCTAAAGCGTTTCGGTTTCGTATTTTGGTGTAACTGCAGCTTACAACAGTTCTGAGCAGGCAAATGCTCTAAGAAACAGAAGAATAAGACAAGTATAAAAGAAAAACGAGCTATATATTGTATATACAATATATGTAGTATATAATATAATATTATTTTAAAATGGGCTTCCATATATATCACGAGCTTTAGTCCTCCCACAATATATTGCAAGTTTTCAGCTTTAATACGGTATTTATTATTTGCTATTTTTGTCAATTTTCATCAATTTTAAACATATATATTTATCAACTAAAACCAAAACGTAGAGTATTTGTAAACCTGCTTGCTGCATACTTTTTGCTTGTTTTTCATTCGATCGTGCGCGTAATACAAATTGTATTGCATACTTTTGCGTGCATTGTTATTTGATTCAACAGCAAATTGCGCTTACAGCAGTGTTGCCAGAATTTTTGCGGTGATACTAAAAAAGCTAAAAAATTGCACGTGCGGTAGCACTTCGCAACCAGTCCTTAAACTATTAAGCTTGTAAAAACTGCAAAAACTCAGAAATATATTAAAAAATCGCTCAATTCCATCAAAAATTATGTGTATAGTAACTGTAAAGTATAAAAACAGCTAGATTTTTCGCTGTTTATCCTGCTATGCAACTTAACAAACAGTTGGCAACACTGCAAACAGCCCCAACCGCTGCGGGACGATACACTTTGTGAAATTACGGCCACTACTGCTGCTGCCCTTTGCAATTTTCCACCTAAACGCTGTTTTATTGAATATTTAGCTTACAATTGAATAGGAAAATATTGCACAAAGGAATGTATTGTCAATCATCAAACTAATGTAAAATAAACCAAATAAATGCTTTAATGATAACTATTGAAAACCAATGCACTGCCATTTCAAAAAGGCCTCTTGCTGAGTCCAAAGAGCATAACTGAAGAGAGCGCAGTGCGTAACGAGAGGCCGCTTGAGTGCGTTTGACAGTGCATTTGAGTGCATTTGCTAATGAGAGCAAAGAATGTTCCAGAGAGTGCGTGATCGCTGCACTTGTCAACTGTGCTGAGAGAGAAACATAATGTGCAGTGGTTTAGTCAAAGCGAAGTTGTTCAAGTACACGGTTCAAGGCGGGATTCGCTCTTTAAAATCCTGATAGAAAATACAATATCAACATAGCATGAACAATTAAGTTTCTCTCTTTTTTTATTGCTAATTGAGGGCGTGTGAAAAATAGAATTCTTTCGCAGATGTGCACACAGAAACGTCGCTATAAAATACACTGCACAAAAGTGCACAGTTCTTTTGCATATTATCCCTGTGACGTTCATGCATTTGATATGCTTTTAAAACGCATAAATTAATGCTGAACCAAGGAAAAAAAAAACAAGAAACGAAGAGCAGCAAAAGGGAAATGGGATACATGGCACAAGAAAGAGCCGCAAAACAATTTTATTTTGTCAGTGGCGCTTTGTGGACCCTTCTTCTTCAATTCACATGCATTTACCATATGCATATCCACTTGTGTGTGTGTGTGTGTGTGTGTGTGTGTGTGTGTGTAAGTGTGGGTGAACGTGTGTTTGCATTATCCCTGCAACTTTCGTCTGGCTTTTTGGCTCCAGTTTGAGTTTTTGACTTGCCTCTGGTATTTACTCTACTGCGTTTTATTCCCCCCACTTGGAGGAAGAGAGTGGAAGAGAATTGTGGGAGTGCAAAGGCAGCTTATTTGCCATTTAACTAAGCTGGTAAGCCAACTAGTTGGAGTCGCAATGGATGGAGCGCCTCCAACTGGACCAGGAAAGTGAGCTCTCAGCTCAGAGTATTTTTGATTGCATGGTTATATTGGTTAATGTGGGTCTCTGCGTTTGCCCAACCAAAAAGGGTTTAACTTCCACACATATGGAATATGTCGGTAGACAGGGTCAATCAAGTGAGGTCGGAACTACAAGAAACTTAAAGCACTTAAGCAACTATTCCAGCTAGTCCACTTAGAGTGCTTTCAAACCAAACATATTGCAGTTTCATTGTAATAAACCAAACTTCACAAAGACTCGTAATCGAATCGTAGAATTCATTTATAAATCGATTGCCAAACGATTAGATTGCTGCTCTGTCCCCATGTGGGGTATGCGATAAGAGTTAACCTTCAATAATTAAATGCAATCTCCCCACAATTTGAGATATTCCAAAATCGTTTTATTTGCTTTCGTAAATTTCAGTTTATTTAATAAAGAAATTGGGTAGAAATTCGTATTTGTTTTGTTTCTTTTAGAATTTGTTTGCTTTTTTTTGCATGGGATCAAAGGGGGTGGTTGAACTTATCAGCTAAATAACATAAATACTCAACTAGCTTAGGATTGTACAATTGACATTATTATGCATATTATTATTATGATACAAAGTGCATTCACATAACGACCAACAGGAATTGTGATAGTAATAAAAACATATATAAAATATACACGTATGTATGCGATAGATATTAAAGGCCTATACTATATAGTATACACATATTTACAAATATCACAACAAAATCGGGGCATCATTATGTACAGAAAATAAAAAATGGAGAACTCAATAAGCGGACCAGAAAAGAAACAAATAATAATCTAAATATTATAATAGGAAGTCGTGTGTGTCTAAATTTCTGGCGCATAAAAATAACGAATCCTTTTGGTAAAGGAAACATTTAATTTTTATGCGCAATCTATTCATCTCTCTCACAAGCACATAATATGGAAAAATGTCAGCGAGTAAAAAATACAAATACTAAAGCAAGATAAGAGGAGGGTGGGGGGGGAATGGGGAAGGAGGGGATGTAAATCGAACTATGTTTCGTAAAATTATGCAAGCCAAGTTCACAATGAACAAACTGCAATCCACTAAGTTGACCGTTTCAAAATCATTTATAATTCGGCGAATTGGTAACCAGGAATGCGATCGGTTCATCCCGCGTAAACTCAGCTCAACATTACAAGGCAACTTATAATACTTTTCTTTCTCTCTCTATTCATCTGTCTCACTCTTCCGTTACTCAAAGCTTCTCGGAGTACTCGTACTTGGGTGGGTGGTTTGGCTTGACACCGTTCTCCAGCTTCCAATCCGGCTCGTAGCCTCGATTATCATGCTGCTCTGGATGGCCAGAGTTCCCCATGTTGCTGGCCGATGCTTCGGCCACGTTGCGATTCCTGGCAATTTGTGAGGAGTTCCGTATGCCGTATGCAAAGTATATGATGTATCCGATGGCAACCCAGATGAGGAATCGTATCCAGGTGAACAGATCCAGTTGGAACATGAGGTACAGATTGACGAACACACTCAGGCAAGGCACAAACGGCACCAGGGGCACCTTGAAGGTCAGCTCAATGGTGGACACCGGCTGCAGGGCAATGCTGATGCAGATAAGGATTAGCACCAGGCCAACCAAACTGAGAGCAATAATGCCACCAGTGGCTTGTATCCCCAGGACCTTCATGAAGACGCACCACACAATGCAGAAGATGGCAAAGACAACAATGCCGAACTTCGTTATGGCCGATGTCATCGTGTTGGGCTCCGGATATTTGTTGCAGAAGAGCTGGCGGAAGACATTGGGTGCCTTTATCGAGACCATTTTGGTCATCTGTTCGTCCTGGTAGCGCAGCACAAGCACACAGATCGCCACAATGGTATAGGCCAAGAGGGTGCCGATAGACATCATGTCCACAAGTTGATCCAGATTGAATAACAAGGCCATGATGGAGGCAAAGATGCCCGAGACGATGGTGGCCAACAGTGGGGTCTGTGTGTACGGGTGCACAGTGGACAAGCGCTTGAAGAGAATCCCGTCCTTGCCCATGGCATACAGTATACGTGGTAGGGGGAACATGGCACCCAACAGGCTGGTGCAGAGAGCAAACACAGCTCCAATGGTCACAATCCATTTGATCGTATACCATTCAACAGAGTCAAAAGCCTTAGGGAATGGTGCATCGGGATCCTGCAGATAGTATGGCAACATCATTGTCAGCACCGTCGAGACACCAAAGTATGCCAGAAAGATGATGATCAGCGACATGACAATGGCCAGGGGAATGTTACGTTTCGGATTGATGGCCTCCTCGCCGGTTGTGGCAATGCAATCGAAGCCGACAAAGCCAAAGAAACACTTGGCCGCACCTGCCATGACGCCAGCAATACCGTAGGGCATAAAGCCGCCAGTACCAGCCCAATCGGGTACATCGGCAGCTGGAATACGCCAGTTGTCCACGTTGGCTGTGGGTGGAGGAGAGAGAAAGGAAGAAAATACATTAGTATTGATTGAGAAGTTGAGAGACTAGGACTCAGATTAGCAGAGACATAGATGAAAGGATCTCTCTTTAAGTAAGAAAAGAATGTTGAACAAAGAGTGATAGACTTATAGATGAAGGGACAAAGAGAAGGAGACAAATATAGATAGACGATTTAATTAAAGCTACACAGTAAGAAAGATGCAGAGGGTGCGACACATGGGACTAGACTGAAAGACTCTTAAGAGGGTTGAATGTATAATTGAGAGAGGGAAGACCGAGCTGAGCACACTCACCATTCATGCCTCCTGCAACCAGAACAATGCCAATGGTCACCAGATTAATGCTGGTGAAGATGTTGTTCAGGAAACTGGACTCCTTGGCGCCAAAGGCAAGCAGACCGGCCAGCAACAGCACCATGCCGAAGGACAAGAAATCGGGATAATCTCCAAGGAAGCCGACATCGATGTGCATCGATCCGTTGAGTGCCTTCGACATGTTGTTACCGATTAGTGAATCGAAATAGCCACTCAGACCGCGAGCCACTGAGGCGGTGCCGATCACGTACTCTAATATAAGATTCCAACCGATGGTGAATGCCACAAACTCGCCAATTGTCACATAACTGTAAACATAAGCACTACCCGCCTTCGGCACACGTGCAGCGAATTCGGCATAGCAAATACCCGCAAAGGCCGAGGCGAGTGCGGCAATCAGGAAGGATATCGTTACTGCCGGTCCGGCTATATTGTAGGCCACCTGACCAGCCAGCACATAGACGCCCAGACCCAAAGTACTGCCCACACCCAGGGCCGTCAGATCGAACAGATTGAGCACACGTGCCAATTGAGATTCTCCCTCATCGGCATCGTCCGTTTTACGGCGCGTCAGAGCGTTCCAAAATCTTGACATATCTGGGAAAAAGTCACTTCATTAGTAAAAGTTGTTTCGAAATTATTTACACATTATATACATATAGACAGCTTTATCTAAGTTATTATTATACGAATCAGACAGCCTGACAATTGAGGCCCGCCTCGAGACCCTAGCGAAGTTCGTTCGATAAGTTCTAAGACAGTCAGTCAGCTGTTTCTTGTGAGCTTTAAGTTTCTTCTATATTTATTTGAATAGGCGAAATCAGCTCAATTGAGATGCCAGACACGGCTGAAACAACAACCACAAAACATTCACGCACACTAAATGCGTTTATGCCATGAGGGAATAATTATTATTTAACTGTGGTTTATACGTTTAGTTAAAAAAGAATTAGCGAAACACCTGAATGCAACATAATTAGCAGAGACTATATAAGACAGAGACAGATAAAGACACTAAAGACTATATATTTCGGCTGAAATCATAATCAATTTTCGTGTGTGAGTGAATACAAGAAATTAGTTTCTATTCACACAAAGTTTTTTCGGATTTCATGCAATAATAACATGAAATAAGCTCCGCATAAACACAGTGACACACAGACACAAATTCACATTCTCTCACTCACACACACAATCGTATATGGAGATCCGGATAAAGAAGCGATTAGACAAATTACAAGCTGCGAGTTAGTTAAGGACAGACTGCTATGTATATATAGATATAGTATAAACCGATTTGCATTAGACTGTTTAAATCTGTGCATATTCATGTGAGTGCAAACGAGTGTGTTCAATTTTTATGCATGTTTTTTTCTCTCTAGCATGTTTTAATTTATTTGTTAAATTATTTGTTTTTTTCTGGTTTTTTTCTCTGACTGGAATTGTTATTATTTAGAGGGTACTTATTTGTGTTGGCACTTCAACGTATCGAGAAACAGGTAGAGAATAATGTAATGCGATATTTTGCATACAAGTTGAACGAACCTTGAAACAAGCTCAGTTTCAATTGAAGGTATAACTCAATTCTATTGATTGAATTGAAAGGGGATTTTTGAAATCACATGAAAACAAAACGTTAATAGATGCTAACAGAGCCTTGTAAAGCCTATGCCAATATACATATTCCGTATTCCCTTCATACGCTACCTCTCTCATCTCCCATTCTAATCTGCTTTTATATGCCCTTATGTCAGCTGACACTCTTTTCCCACTTAGTCATACCCCATTTATTTTCAATTTCAACCAACTAAAGTTCCCTCCTCAATTTTCATGGCCGATAACATAATTTCTTGTATTTCAATTGTCCAAGCGCCACATAATCCAATTACCTTTTAATGCCCTCCATTAATTATGGCAAGGCATCGACACATGCCCAATATATGCTCACATACCACACACCATATACATTATATATATAATATATATCATCGAGCTGCCACAACTAAGTATTTACAATCGACGACGACATGAAGTCCACATTGTCCAGCGGGCTATAAATTGATATATGTAAAAGTACAATGTTGGCAACGACAACGACAACGACAATGTCAACAACAATGTTAACGGCACTTCGTCATGTTTCAGACATTTTGATAGCGCACTATAACCCAAATCTATCGATAAGCCCCGATGCCAGCTATAATATCAACTAACATTGGTGTATAGCACGCGCCCCGTTTTATTATCTAATCTTGCTATATTTATTTCAACCCATTTTTGTTCTGTTTCCCGTTTTTTTTTTTGTTGTTCTTGTGGATTAACGTTTTGTCTGAACACTTGAATTTTGATGCAATTACGTAGATTTTAGACTTCGATGTCGGGAGAGAGAGTGGGCTTGGGCTATAAAAGTGTCGATGGTGTCAGGTAAATAGTCGCGCACAAGCCTCGATTCTCGCGATAACGCACTGTCAATCGTATGGCCATATAGCCATATCAGTGCGACTTTTGTATGGCTGACCAAAGTGTGCCGTTATCTACTTATGGACAACGTGTGATTAATGAGCGCATCTAGTCGAGTTTTCCCACGCAAACTCAATGCTAATACGAAGGTTAAGCTGCCCATTAAACTGACTCGTCAGACAGAGTAGAAGGGGGCTGAGCTTACGAATTGGGCCAGATATATGTTAAAGTATGCCAAACACGTGCCATACAAGGTTAAGTCCATAACGGACCTTCACTAGCACACCTTTATCTTTGAATGTATGTATTCGTATTGAGGAAGTAAATACACAACAGATGAACACAGCTGAGATTGTTTATTACCAATAGCCTGTATTATCTCAGACTTTCACTCGTTTCAAATTAAGAAATCATGTTTTTACCTTCAAGTATTTCAAGTGCATTGATAAGATTGAGCACTGAGACTCTGATCTATGTACTTAATATGTTATATATATATAGTTATATATATGTTATATAGTATCACCTTTATTAGCTCAGCTGATTCTCTGACTTTCTGAAGTAATCACCATCTATTGGGTAAGAAACTTAAGGGAACTTAACTCGGAAACTTGTTTGACGAGTAGTTTGTATTCGTAGCATGAGACTTATGCGTGTTTAACTCTTGCAATTATTTATATATGCATATTGTAATTACGTACATATATTCTAGAATAGAATCGTTTCTTTTACTATGTGCTTTAATGATAAAAAAAAGAAAAAAATACTAAGATCAGTAACCACGTTGAACTCCAGCCGCATTTGTGGTTAGTACTAAGTTGCACAACTTTACGACTAGTATATGCGGCAGTAAACTTTTATGACTAACTGTAAGGCAGCTTACTGCTTTATTACTAATTAATTTATATAGAGACCTCGACTTGGTTCTTTTGTATTTGAATTCTAATTCATATATAATATAATTTATAATGCAAATTCAAGAATTTTTGTTTGTGTACGATCGATAATATTTAGTATAGAAATAAATATTATATATAGTGTTACTGAATATTATTATGTAGTATATTATTAATGTTTTTTAATAGTTTTTATTTGTTAAGTATTTCAATTGTTAGTCCTTTTTTGAAATTATTATTCCTTTCTTCATAATATTTAAAATATTTCTTATTAAAATTCCTTAAGTTTAATTGGGTGCTTTTTAAAAAGTTCTTAGAAATGTGCTTTATATATATTTATAATATCCTTTTCAGTATTTGTTAAAGTTCTTCCATCACAAACACACACACACACACGCACACTAGAGTTAGTTCTTAGTCCTTTATCACTGTTCTTTGGAAACTTGACATACTTCTTTAGGTATTTCTCCTTCGGTATTATTTGGCAACAATTATAACAAGGCACAAAACACAGACAGCGAGAGTTACTGGCGCACGATACTTCAGATACTTCAATATATCAAGATCCCCGACTGAATTCGAGTTGAACGAGCGAGCAAAAATACTCAACGACCATGCGCGACACGCTCCAAAGTCGTTCTGATCGCTCCGCGTTGGCGTTGGAACGCTTAAAGCTTTTGCCTGCCGCCGGCCAGTAAAAAAAAAATAATAATAATAATAACAACAGCAGCAACAAATTGTTAACAACTTTTTCTTAACGAAAGCGCACGAAAGACGATGCCGTACCCGATGGTAGGTCTTAGCATTTTTCAGCTCTTGATTTCCGGTTCAAACCGATTCATTCAACACGGGAATTGAGCAAGATTTCTGCGTTAATATCATGATTTTTGTTATTGTTAATTGACTTGTAACAAACTGTGTTGAGCTCAGCCAGCAGCAGAGCGAGCGATAAGTTAGCTAGATTAGGTACAGCTGCAGGCCCTGACGTCACAACGATTACCTTTTCTTTATTGAGTACGTATATCATATATTTGCTGGGCATGATAAAGGGCATTTTGAGTGGATGTACTATAGATTGGTAATATACATATATTTTACATGTGAGGTTATTAAACTTGCGGATCGTTAACTAACCTTCCTATTCTTGCCATAGTTTTATTTCTTTATAATTAATCTAAATATTTTAAACTAATTTTCAATTACCCCTTCTAGGGTATTCCGAAATCAAGCATTTCACCAGCCATGTTGCTGTCTCTTTCTTGACACGCATTGGCGACTCGTGCCAATGATTAGTCGCACGGCATATTTGCTCCGCATATCACAAATTGTGTTGAGAGCTTGTTAAACACATTTACAGCCCACTCTCGGGCCCATAGCCATAACCCCGTGTGGGTCTTCTGATAAGCCATTACGAGGCATTCAGACACGTTCGAACTCTTTACACTTTACAACTAACCCCAACACATACAACCTGCGAATGCGTAAACTTTTCGGTCGTAAAAATGTTAATTGAATCCACGTAGGGTTCAAAGAATTCGACACCTGTTTACATATGTAACTGTTAATGCTACATTTGTGATAACCTTGACACAGTTGACAGGCAGGTGAAAGAGCAAACTGATCATGAAGTTCAGTTACAAAAAAAGCTATACAAGTCTTTTATAATTTCACTGAAAGTTGAGCAAGTACTCCTTTCTTATACATAACTAAAAACTAAACTCAACTAAACTTCAATCCTAGACTAGACTAGACTACTTTAAAAATGATAATCTATATCCTTAAGTTTCTTTCAAGATCTCTACTTTAAACTGCTGTTAAGAGCAGATTAACCAAGTAACTCATTAATGTTTTATAACCAATTTTATATCCAATTGCTCATAAGTTATTGGTTGATTAAATTTACCAAGTTAACAGCACAACCAACAATATCAACATCCACTTCACGTGACTCAATCCATTAAGACACCCCACAAGTGCCGCAGACAGAGTATGCCATCGCGTAGCCGGATCGGCTCTCAGTAGTTTTCCATTAACCGGCAGACGAGGGAACGGCAACAACATCAACAACTCAAGAAGTTGACCAAATTTGAATAGAACACCGGCAGCTGCAGCTTAAAACACATCAACTTGACCAAGTTTAGATATTGTACTACCTTAAAAACAAATCCAAAGTTCAACACGGGGCGTCGAGCAAGATCAATGACTTGACTTGTGTATTCTACAGTCTTCTCGCTGTGCAAAGCCCCCAAAAATAGAAACCAAATGCAGAAATATGTAAGACAAGACAAACGTGTAAAACAAATCAGGCGGCAAAGAGCGAGTTTTTTCCCTCTCTCTCTCTTTCGAGTGAAATCGAGAATCTAATCGAGAAAATGTACTGGCTAAAAGTATGCCTAAGCCCCTCTCTATTCCCAATTCCAATAGATTTCTAGCGCAATGTTTGAGCTTGATTTATAGTCAGCATTACGGATTCAATTCACAGTTCAATTTGATGTCGCTTTTGACGTCATCGAGCCTTAAGTAAGCCAGGGACGTCACAGCGTCGAGTTTCCCCGTACATGGTAGTATTTGAGAAATTGATCTGCTAATTACACTCTTCAATTATCTACAAATATTTGCACTGCATATTAACGCCTCTTTTATATGCTTCAATAGTGTTTTTTTTTTGTAGATATCTGACGTTTTCCTCAAATATTATATTTTGACACATTTACCAGATGCCGATATCGGTGCCGATGCGTCTCTATTGCCGTTTCATATTAACCGTGTAAATACCTTAGATAAACATAGTTGTCGTATCATTCACCATAATAATATCTGCACATTTATCTGTAACTTTAACGTTAGTTTTATATTAATATTATGCTTGGAATATCAGTTTGATTTGTAGATCGCTATTCTCCTCTGATTTGTACGCTACGGAGCTGTAAAACCAGTTTGGGTTCCATGATTTATTGCAGCTTATTATAGTCTCACCTCATATAAGATAATTATAGCAATTCTTGCCAGACTTCTATTGGTCTGGCCGCGTATCGGGAAATATCTTTGGAATCTACCTTTATTTTACTACCGACTACCACAAGCAATTTAAATGATTCATGTTTGTTTGTTACAGTCTTTTAAAGGTCTAACTTAAAAAACATCTCATTATCCTGATCAAGAATACCTTTGGATTTTCCTGTCAATAAAAGTTTATCAAGTGCTTAACACATGCCACGAAATTCTAATTAAGAAAGCTCTTATACCACTCTTAGATCTTATTGTCGAATTTCCCGTTATAAAGGCATAAATATTTCCTTTCATCGGCCACACCTAAGTTTTATGGACCCCCTCAATAAAAACAGGCTATGGTAAATGTGTTCAAGAATAGTTTATAAGAGCCTATAATATACTAACATATACTATAGAATTGAAATTGGTTCTTCAACGACTTGTCAGGTGCTTGGCCTGGGGCCAGACATCTGAAGTAAGTATAATCAGCACTGAGAACTGCAGAACCCCACAGTCTGGTGAAACACGCGTTGGCCAAGTGCAAAGTCGGCCTAGGGGCCCATTAAAGTTGATTCCCTTTTAATGGCAGTTGCAATTAAAGTAGGCACCATTCATCTATGAGGCATTTGCCAGACTTTCAGATAAGAGATAATTGCACATTATGACGATTCTTGGGGCTCCAAACAAGGCGAACATAATTCTCATGTTGTGGCGACGACTTGATAACAGATAAAGAGATATCTAAGAGAATCTTCTGATTTTACATTTTTTTGTCTTTACATTATAATCTGGAACTGTCCCCGACGAACCGTGTGGCATTATCTGGGTATATGTCTGTGTTGATAATGGGAATGCAATGTGTTTTTGTTTTAGATAAAGACTGAAGTACTTTCTTTCCCTTGACTTATTCGGCGACCTTCAGGGGCGTCTGTCTAGTTCAAATCAGGGGGCAGTTTAAGATGAACATTCCATACAGTTCCAAATTCATCGCAAAATAATCCTCGTCAAATATAAGTGAAACCCTGGGTCAGTTACTCTACATCGTCGCCCCCTTTCGACTAAGCCACTGCTTTGAACGCATATATAATTTATGGTATTTTGTAGGCCAACAAATATTTACAGACACGAGCGACTCGTGACGAGAATTCGTAATCGTATAACTTGCAAAAGACATATAGTTCAGGCGCTTAAGATGTGTGTCTACAGTTGTTGTCGGTGGGTTTTAATTTGGGGTTATCTTTTATAGAGGACATCTAAGGCTGCAGCACGATAAGACACCCCAAAAGGTGTTAAGAAAAATGTATATATTGTAAATCTAAATATAATATGCCTCGATTATAGAATATAGAATGTAGAGATTGTATTAAGCATGTGGAATATCTTGAAATTTATACGGAATATAAAGATTAAATAGAATGTAGAATATACATAATGGAGTAGAGGACGTTCTCCTTATACAACTAAGTAACTTACACAATTACCAGATCATTTTACTGGATGCTACCAGGTAGACATTTTTCATTTATCTATATCAGGTACAATTTGCTTAGGTTACAAGATACCTGTCAGATTATTAACGCTTTTAGGTCGTTGAACTTTGAGCTGACAGTTTTTTGTTTCTTTAAATAAGAATATTAAATTATTTTCTTTTTCTATTTTTTTTTTTTTGAAAGTTGCAATTGGGTGTGTTGCGACATTGCCGTGCCTGGCGGGTACTCGTTACAATGGGTTTTATTTAACTGCGGCCTGTTGAGTGCTCAGTGTGCCTTGCAAATTGTTTGTGACTCTGAAGCACCGCATGCGGTTTGCAGAAGGGTGCACTGCGACAGGCGGTGCCTGAGAGGGGAGGGCAGGATGGGGCGAAGGAAGGCAGTGCACTTCTTGACATTTGCATGCCGACTGCGAAAAAGTCAAAGCCAGCAAGGGGTTACTCAAGCGAGCTAATTTAAAAAAATAACTGATTTCTCAACTGGAAAATCAACGAATGTTATATTAAATGTATTTGTTTATGACATAATAAATAAGTCACTTAGTACTTCCCGAGGTAGAACAATAAACACTTAGACTAATTAAAAACTGAATGTAGAATTCAATGTGAATATATAATAATCTTCCCTACATTGACTTAGAATACAGCTTTACAGCTTCAAACCTAATAAACAACTTAAAGGCAGCAACTCGTAAATTTATCAAAAATCTTAATACATTTGCACTTGTCTGTTAAATTTGCCGAAGTATCTATCTGTCTTTATATTGTGCGGCTCACGAGGGTATCTATAGAGTACTTAACAAATGTTATGAGTCCTGATAAGAAAGTGTTTCATTATTTCTTTCCCACGCATCCACTTTCATCAAGAATATAATATATGTATATAAATTATTTATATAAAAGTATACACAATGTATGTATGTATTAACTTTCGATTCAAGTTCAATTCTAGAGTTCTGGTGAAGTATTAAAAGATAAGGATCTCACTTTTTGATGATTACTGATGAAATCCCCACAGAAAAATAAGTATCAAATCAAAATCATATTTAATCGTGCGGCGATAATTTATTAGATTAATTTAATCATAGTATTTTGTTGAATTGTTGCCATGTGACTTCGCATTTAGGCACCTGCAACGACTCATTCCGACTTATGTATATCAGGCATAAGTGTGCCTGTAACTGATAGAGCACAAGTGTTCGGGAACCTTGTACCATAAATCAGAAATGCCTCTCGACTCAGATAGAGTATGGCACGTATCCATACATACATATAGTACATATGTATGTAGGTAGCTAGAACGTGTTGTTGTTCGACTCAAACGACTCTTCAATTTAACGCTACATCATTTCAAAAATCATGAAGTACCGCTCATTAGGGAAGCTAGCAAAACAGATCAAAACAAATTTGCATGCCATTGACGGCAGTGCTCGACTTGTAAAATACCCTTTACTTGATTTGTTTTAAAGTGACTTGAGTTTGCAGTACTCTCATTTGGAGCTAACAACATTAAAAATATCTATTTAATCTTAGATAGTATAGCCCTTTGCATACGTTTAATAATTACAGGGTATAGCTACAACTATGTTTTAAATCTTCAATTCTTCAATTCAAGTAAAGCTTCACTCAGAAAACAAAACACACGCAATAACTCCAAGTGTATAAAAGGCGAATGGAGAGTCGAGCGGGCGGAGAGTGCTTAAACATTTTGGCCAAAAAATGATGTCATAAAAGTTATAAAAATAAAGAGACACAGCTCATTAACATGGCCGCAAAGCGTAAACAGAACAGAACACACAAAAGAGAGTAGCAGAACAAAAAGAAAGCGACACAAAAAGAAAGAAACAACAATGGAATCTAGAACTATTACCATAAGCAAAATACCCTAATAATAATATTATATATGTAACATATTTAAGAATTAACCTTTTTCTGTTCCTTTTTACACACTTTATTTATCAGCTTCTTCTCCTTTTTCACTTCAACTTTCGGTTTTTTTCTCACGTCCGATTCGGAACTCACTCGACGACAACTTTTCGTTTAATATTTTCACAATTCGTTTTGCATTTTCGTTTTATACTTTTGACAAGAGGGAAACATTCGCGATGCTTATTAACTTATTTATTTATTATTAATTTGTTTAGCATTCGCACTTTTTTAACGTTTTCTTATGACACAACGCGAACACTTAAAGTACTGATCAAACCTTGCTCTCTCTCCCGCTCTCTCTCTTCCTATGTCTTGCTCTTCTTAGCTTCGTTCAATACAAAACCTAACGGTACTATGTAAGTTGTATACACTATACTACATGCGATTACTTCGATGTAGTCGAATGCTTTGACATATTGCTCCTGGGTGCAGCGTTGCATATTTATAATATTTCCACCTTTCAAATAGTGCTATATTTGTAGAATGCATCACCATCTTAAATCTATTTATATTATGAATGAATATGTTAATTAATATAAATAGTTGATAAATGCTTTGGTGAATAATATTTAAACTTATCCTTATAATTTCAATATTTACATTCATCACTCAAATGTATAGTGCATATGTTTATGGAGAAGCGAGTAATCCACCTTTTTCTGCGTAAACAATACTACACAGTATTATCTTTACACTTTTTATATACTTTATGGATAAAATGCTCAATAAAAATATCGATAAGTGGGCTAAAAAGAAAGTTTAAGATGAACCACAAAGAGAGTCTACCTTCGGCTTGCCGAAGGCTCTATACCCTTGCCGATTTTGGTATCACTCTCCCGATTGTTCCAACACTAGTAAATTATAATGGTACAGAATTTAAAAACATTTCGAATGGAAACCCTGTTATATTCACAATACAATGATCCAATAAGATGTGTTTTGAACCCTTTCTAAGCCCTGCAACCTTTTATAAATAACAAAAAAGCAGAAAGCAAACATTGACTCACATATTGCCACAGTGAATATGTGGATTAGATAAGGGAATTCCCAGAAAGAATATAATAAAATGAATTTGTAATCCGACTAGCAGGAAAACGTGCTCAGACGCAGAAGCAGCCGCAGACCGAGGGACTGTCAATGGAAAACTATTTATAAATTCAAAAATCGCCATTAACTTTTCCATCTTGTCTTATAATTGTTTTATGAAGCGTCTGTAATTTGAATTTTAATTAAGGGGAATTTCTTTTATCCACATACTTACTCAGTACAATGCGATTACCATGGGAACGAGGCACGAGTAAGCCACGCTCCAAGGTAAACGGGTTAAGGCCATCACGTGTACTAAGTTTAGATTAACTAAGACAAATTGGATAGGTACATCAACTGGGTAATACCCTACACAGTTATTTAGTTTACAAAGAACCTTGTAAAATAAAACTACATAAAAAAACTTTACCATATATAATATTAATGTGAAATCCATATATCATAGTCGCGTTTATCATATCATACATATAACCCACGGTGACTTCTTTCCCACACGCTTTTTTCCAGACGCCAATTAACCAAATCGCAAACGCAAATAATTTGAGCCTGAACGTAAATTTATTAAATAATTGCTTTGCATTTTGTGTTAACCAAATAAAAGTTTAATTTATGCCATTTATTGTTCGCTTGGACTGAGGATTGTCTGTCCTTATGTCTGCTCTGCTCGTCTGCAGTCTATCGGATTACCAATTTCAATTTAACCCGGAAATTATTTGCAGTTTGCTTTGACAAATGAAAACAAAGAACCAAAAACAAATACAAACAGCTTTTGCATGCATTTTTTTATGGTATTTCTCTTTTTATCAAACATAAAATACTATTATAATACGAGGGTCGTTTGATAAGTCCGTGACTTTTTGTATTTGCCGCGCACCTGCTCTAAATACAACACTGCTCCTGTCAGCAGTTATCGATTAACAGCTGACTGTAAAATTTTGAGAAAGCTGCGTTTCTTAGTTTGCGTTTTATAGGCATTGAAACAGACGATCTCGTGAATTTTAACGAAAATGGAAAAAAGTGAATTTCGTGTGCTAATTAAGCATTATTTTTTGCGTAAAAAATCCATCACCGAAACCAAGGAAAGACTTGATAAATATTATGGGGACTCTGCACCATCAATTTCAATGGTTAAGAAATGGTTTACTGAGTTCCGTTGTGGTCGTACCAGTACAAGTGATGCCGAACGTTCAGGTCGCCCAAAAGAGGTCGTCATGCCAGAAATCGTCGACAAAATCCATGGAATGATATTGGATGATCGGAGAATGAAAGTGCGTGAGGTAGCTGAGGCTGTAGGCATCTCAACTGAACGGGTACATCACATTTTACATGAATATTTGGACATGAAAAAGCTTTCCGCGCGATGGGTGCCGCGATTGCTCACACACGACCATAAGCGCAACCGTGTGACCATTTCAAAGGAGTGTTTGGCGATGTTCAACCGCAATCCAAACGAATTTTTGCGCCGTTTC
Source organism: Zaprionus camerounensis (assembly GCA_018904165.1). Taxonomy (NCBI): domain Eukaryota; kingdom Metazoa; phylum Arthropoda; class Insecta; order Diptera; family Drosophilidae; genus Zaprionus; species Zaprionus camerounensis. The sequence goes on along the minus strand of JAEIFS010000479.1, from coordinate 11,774,822 downwards.
GTTACCGTAGACGAAACATGGATCCACCACACCACACCAGAGACCAAAGAACAATCAAGACAGTGGGTTTCTCCGGGTGAACGTGCACCAAAGAAGGCCAAGGTGGGTCTGTCGGCCAACAAGGTCATGGCCACAGTTTTTTGGGATGCACAAGGTATCATTCACATCGATTACCTTGAAAAGGGTAAAACGATCACCGGCGAATATTATTCAGAGCTTTTGGACAGATTCGATATTGATTTGAAGCAGAAACGACCGCATTTGGCGAAAAAAAGTGCTGTTCCATCAGGACAATGCACGGGTGCACACGTGTGTAGTCAGCATGGCAAAATTTCATAAATTGGGCTACGAACTGCTACCCCATCCAGCATATTCTCCAGATTTAGCCCCCTGTGACTATTTTTTGTTTCCAAACATGAAGAAATGGCTCGGCGGTAAGAGATTCGGGTCAAATGAAGAGGTCATCACAGAAACAAACGACTATTTTGAGGGCCTTGAGAAAACCTATTATTTGGAAGGAATAAAAAAATTGGAAAAACGCTGGACTAAATGTATAGAGCTAAAAGGAGATTATGTTGAGAAATAAAACGCTTCTTTGACGAAAAAAATATATTTTATTCAAAAAGTCACGGACTTATCAAACGACCCTCGTAATAATTAATATTTATTGAATAAAGCAAAAACGGACATAGATGAATAAAAAAGGCGAATTAGGAGGGGAAAATCAAATAACAGTCATAGGGAAAGATATATACTATATATATTATTATGTTTTATATATTATGTATATTTACTGATAGTATATCACTCTAGCAGTTTATAATAGTTAGCTGTATTTAAAGAAGTTTGAATTCACTTAGCCCCGAGATTTGGCTAAATTTCTCTACAATATTTCCATTAATAATTCTATCAAGTTACTTATGCTATCCTTTTCTCACACTCTCGCTTTCCCTCTCAGTTAGATACATATTTTTTGTTAACTGCTAATTTTAATTTTATTGGCAGCAACGCCTTTTTTTCACAGGCCGCACTAATTGATTTGTTTAGCGAAATTATATTTAAATTAAGTACGGGGGCCCAACCTGGTAGGTGCTAATGGAAGCTGCATGCTGTAGACTGATTTTTATAAGACACTTCCAAAATAAACCTAATAATTTGCAACACTTATACAACATTATTGTTATTATTATTATTATTGTCTTTCTTTTTTTCCGCACGAGCCTTTCAAATTCTTAAATAATTCTTGATTACTTATTATCAATTTCCACTTGAATTGTTCATTCATGTCGTTTCTGCCTTATCAATGTGATAGTAGGAAATTGAGTTTAATATTATTTATATATATCAAGCTAATAAGCTAACAACAAAATTATATATTGATTAATTAGTTATTATGGAATACAAATTGGCTGCAAAATTAGGCCTAAAAACTTAAACAAGTTGAGCTTGTCGAGCGAAATCAATCGGCTGGACGAGAAGGAAGATGACGCAAATACTTAGTTGTTGTGCCCCCAAGCAACAACTTGCTCACCCACACTTTTAACCCTCCCTCCCTCCCTCTCACAGTCGACTTGACTTAGTTGGGGAACAACCAACAAATAACTTAAGAAGTGATTAGCCGCACAAAGTTTCAACGCAACCGGAAAAGTTACTGCCCTCCAGCCAGGCCGACTCTTCTTGCTTTAAAGTCGCATTTCGGGCATAAATTATAATGCTGATTAAAAGGCCGAAATTGGCCCAGGAAAATACGTATACCGTCTGCCTGGCTGACTGCCTTCATTTGCCTATGCAATTTCGACTAACGATGGGAAAGACTTAAAGCCTCTTGACGTGCAATTAGAGAGCGGCTAATTGCGCCAATTGTCGGGCTTTGGTCGCTCTATATCCCCCTCTCTTTATATATATACTGCACATCGGACAAAGTGTTATATATAACAACCGAATCTAGGTGCCTGCAGCAGCTCGAAATGCGGAAGCTTTGGATCAGTAATTAGTGGGTATATAGCGCCGACCTGTCTGACGCTCAGTTAAATGCAAATTGCCTCGACTTAAGCAGTGACTAAATTGTAGATCCCAGACAATGGAAAGTGTCAGATATCATAGAACAGTTCTAATAATAGTCGCAACTGCACGGGAAGTCTAAAAATCGCTTTATATACCGATTACTGGTCGCATCAACGTTCACTTTTCTATTCCAGTAAAATAAGATTCATCAATTCAGTCATTGCTGACATTATAATTGTATTTATTATAGTAATGACAATTCAAAACAATGCTATAATCAGAAATAATTTCATTGCAATTACTCATATAGCTTTTGTCGGGAGACCAATCAGTAATTATTTGTTTATTGAACTTCTTATAGGCCCACAAAAAACAAACTTGTTGGAACTGGATATATTCTGAAACTTGGTAAACCTTGTTGTTGTTTCTCGAGAATCCGAGAAGAACACATACCTTTGAACAATGTTTACAATTCGAACATGGTCGAAACCAGTTCACAACTCGTTTCAGGCAGTGTCATTGACGTTCCGTTTGTGTCATAAACAAAATTATATATGGCTTCAATATATGTATAATAGAAACAAACAAAATGATAATTAAGCGATATTTTAGCACTTTTTAAGATAGTTGAGTAATAAAATAGGTTTTGTTCAAAAAAGTATAGGAAGTATTAAAAAGATCAAATCGTATTTAGAACGTATAAGGGTTTTAATGATTTATAACACTTTTTGTCAGGAAACACATTTCCTAGAATAATTTAGCTGAAGTTTTGATTGACACAGTTTCATTTGTAGATGTATAACTGTTATATTGTTGATTAACACTAATTATTATAAAATTTACTCAAGTTTCAATATCACAACTTTTATACTGCACGAATACCATTTCATATATATATTTACAACTGTTATACTTATGATCAACACTTATCATTACTAAAATAACTCAAATTTCAATATCACAACTGTTATACTGCACGATCATCATTACACATCATCACACACACACACTCAAAAAACCCAATAAGCCGTATACAATGTATACTGTATGCCAGTTTACAAATGAAGCGCTCGACCTACCTGGCAATTTTCGTAGCACCAGCAACGTGTCAATTATACTACTATTATAAATATTAATAACAACAATAAATAGGTGAAAATCACCACGATATGTCTATGGAAATGCCGACCGATCCCGCCAAACGCTTACGATCAACTCGCGCGAGACGCGAACAAAAGATACGCGTCTAGTTCAGACACAGAATAGAAACAAATGACAAGAGTTAACTGTGAGCAGCAACAACAATAAAAACAGCAATGGTTATAACCACAGCTGAAAAAACAATGATTATACAGATGGAAAACAAAAAGAAAAAACAAGTGAAAAAGCACATGCCATAATTAAGTGTCTTACATAATCATAGTTAGAGCTAACTATTCGAACTGGTCGTAGCTGCAATTCGCTGAAACGTTCCACTGGCGATAAGAAACCCTTGAAGATAGTCTTCTAAATTGGCATCGAACTTGAACATTTCAATTAAAGAATCGCAATAATATCAGAATTGCAACAGAGTTGAATGCACGAATCAAACTTGCAATTTGTGGAGCCAAGAACATTAGCAAAACCTGGGAACAATAGTACTTATAACGAACATACGATACACATTAAAAATTATTTACGAGTTGTAAGTTGCAACACCTTAAATGGACTTTACACTTAAATGACTTTATTACAAAAGCTTATGTATTTTATTTCGAAAAAAACAAAAACTTATTTGCATGCGAAATGCAGGATTAGCTCTTAGAATATGTTAGTTTAGTAATGATAACATTAATCTATATATACCCTGACTAAGCCATAACTATGGATTAGATAGAAAACTGACTGCGCTGCTTGGATGTAGTGGCCACCATGGGTGGCACCTGAGGCGTATCGCCAGGAGCAGCCTTGCCGCCCTGCTTCTGATAGACCAAACCGGCTACGCCGGGTATCGTGTTGCAGCCCACGCAGGCGTGCAAGGTCTCGTGGATGAATATATCACAGTCGATGCAGAAGAACTGATTGCAGTAGCCGCACTTGAAGACGCTTTTGTCGACGAGACCATTGAGCACCTTAATGCAGCCGTAGCACTTGCGCAGGCCCCCGCAATCGGGTGCTGCTGGTGGCACCGACTCAAAGGGCAACTCCTCGAAATTGGGCACAGGAAACAGATGATGATATGAGCGTGCCAAATGGGGAGCCGAGACCAGAGTTAGGCCACAGCACTGGCACTCCACAGGCAGCTCACAGTACTTGCTGTTGCACTGTGGACAATGGTGACCGGTGGTGGACAACTCGCTCGGCTCATCGAGATTGTCAATGTGACACATGCACATAGAGAGCGGAGCATCTTTTCCTTCCACCTCGTTTTTGCTATGTGGGAAGCCCATGCGTATCAGTGAATTGTCCTGCGTTTTGGCCGCTGGCGGTGGATCCACTTGAGACAATAATTGATCACGATAATGCGAGTCGTCGAGTACTGCACCAAAGGTGCCCATTGTCTGCTGGGTCAGGTAGCGACAAATGTGAATTTCCGCCGACAACGAGATGACCGAACAGCGTATACGCTCCTTTTTCAGCTCGTCGATGGTTTGATTAATGTCCACCGGATCGCAGGTTGTCAGTGAGCCCATAATGATAACTATCTCTCGCGATGCATGCGATGGCACAACCTTTAGGGTTTTCAGGGCCAGATCTAAGCCATTCTGCAGTGACGGTTCGCTGGTTAGCGACACATTGGCTAGACTAAAAGAAAAGTTTAAATATACTTGTTTTAGATATTATGTACAACTAGAAAGGACTTACCCTTCTAACGCCTTGAGATGCACACGAGATGTGCCAGTGAGTTCGGTTATCTTCTCGGCGCGCTTTGCTTTCAGTGCTATTATGCCCAACTGGCTGATGGGATTCTGATCAAAGAACTCCTCAATAAAGATCTCCAGTAGCTTGAGTGTGCACAACAAACGGGTGGGCTTTAAATCGGGAACACTCATTGACTCGGAACAATCCAAAACAATGAACATGTGACGCATCATACCCAAACGGTTCTGCTTGGTCTTTTCCGCCTGACGCTTCCGCTTGGCTTTCTGTATAAGCTCGGCAATGGCGCCGTCCAGCAGCCCATCGTCGTCCTCCTTGATGGCTTCCCTGTTGATCAAAGCGTTGGGTTTAATGTAAAAATCACGAAAACATCATCAGCAGCTTTGCGGCAGCTACTCACCATGTCTTCTCGTAGCCAGTCTCCCAGCGATACTCCTTTTGATCGTCTTGTTCATCATCAGCCATTCTTGTTGCTTTCTTTTTAGCTCAGTTAATATAAATATTGTTATCCAAATGCAAATGAAATAAATATCATCTGCACGTACAAAAACAGGCCGGCAAACTAAAAAGTGTGTACATATCACAATAAAATTAAATACTTGCTGAAAAGAAAAAGAGTTGCCATATGTATACAAATTAACAATATATTAACAATACATTTTCTAAATGATACATTAAAAAATACAAATAAAATTGATAAAGTTTACATCTTTTTGTTTATTTTAATAAATGAATTAAAGGCCATTAAAATAATTTATTTTCAATAGCTGTCAATGTGTCGGGGTTGCCACATTGACATCAGAAATCCACCATGCCACATGATTGGCTACCCAAGTGCTACAAAACGCGGACGAACGGAAAAGAGCGCTACACCATTTGATGAGCATATAAGGCAGGCTAATAACTTCAAATGCTTAAAGTTCTGTGAAAAATAATACCAAAGAGTATATTAAATAATTAAAGACTCTATTAAAAGTAATTTAAATTATTAACTTAACTTTATTCTACAATTGTTATTGAGGTTTGTATACATTTATATATACAATAGGACACGCGAAAGTCACCCTAGCCGGACTCTAAAACCAGAACTGGCCACTTCGTTCAGTTGTAGAAACTTTTTGGCATTCAGAGTTGGCGCGCGTGCAATTGTGAACAGCGTTGCGCGAGTTGAAGAATAAAAACAGTTAAATTAAAATTAGTTGGAAAACCGAGAGCCCCTTATTTATCTGTTCTAAACGCTTTTTTATATGAAGGTGTGTGAAATAAAACAAAAAGGCAACGATTGTTAAAGCTTGTAAAAAAGTCATACAGAAATTTGCCGAAATGGGCACAGTGCAAATATATCCATAAAAATCTGTGCTAAATAATATAGATAATAGAGCTGCAGATCAGCTGCAAGGCGTTTTAAAATCCTTGAATCAAACATCTGGATGTGTGCAATTGCGATTGTGTGTGTACAATAATTGCTTTAGTTTGTTCTTAACAAATGCAAATGCAGCGGCTTATTTGCCTAAAAAATGGCGGCTATAATAAGATAAGCATAAATATGAAGAATCTGACAATTGCTATGGAGTCAAAGTATATAAATATTTCATCTACAACAAATGTTTATTGCTATTGCATTTTTTCGCGCCCGGTTTGCTATGTTTTGTGCGTCTACACTTTGTGCTAGCTTTCGTTGCATTTTTGCCATTATGCTTTGTGCTCATTTCTGCCTAGGCGCTGTATTCTCTGCAGCCATTACATACGGGCTAAAATCCACCACAGTTGGTTGCCACTGTTAACGTTGCCACTTTGTTGCATAAACACACCACGGCACTGTACTTTTTTTTTTGCTCGCATGTGCGTGTGTGTGTTTGTGCGCGTATTTCTTACGGTTTTTATTTGTTTTTAAATTGAAAATACAAAATTTCAAATTGTTCATCTTCACATCTTTAGCAAGAACGTTGGTGTTGTGTATAATGTTGGCACAGGAGATTGCACCGACGGAAATTGGCAAACACGCAAATATAATTAGAGGTAACACTGAAATGAAAAAGGGAAAACCATAAAAAAATAATTAACAAAAATATATACTTGGTGTTTAGCTGCCCAGGACGAATTAGCCAACATGGATGTGCTCGTTTGTGGTCGCTGTTTGCGGGTCTTTAACTTCGTGGAGGAATTTCGATCGCATAAGGACGACGATGCCTGCGAAAAGGAGAATACCAATTTAAAGGAATCCCTCGATACAAAGCCCACGATTTGGGCATTTACCCTATGGAAAGCCACACAGCTGCATACCCGCAAGGGAAGCAATTCCTCTAATTCGTGGGCCATGTACCAGCACTGGGTAAAGCTGGAGGAGAGTGTGCGGGAGCCATGGATTGTTGCCGGTAGGACAATACAGTCTTTCGGGAAAATCGGACACGGTCAACTTCAGGATATGCCTGTGCGCATTACCAAAACTGTTGTCAATCCCAATAACAACAACAACAACAGCACGGCCAATAGCAACACATCTTCCAGTGTATCGCCCACAAGAAGTAAGAGCTATAATAGTTTTTTTCCAATATTCGCTTAAAAAAAATTCGAATCTTTCATTGTTATAGAATCTCCTGCTGGCAAACTGCCGACAAACTCCTCACAAATAAAGGACACGGAAAATGAGCGACCCAAATCAAAACCGGGCACGCCCACCCCCACTGGAGGGTCCTCAGGCACCGGTAGTGTCAAGAATAACAATCGAATCGCCATACGCGTCGATCCGAAGACCGAACAGCGCACTGAGGAAGCTGTCGAGAGTATAGTCGCTAAACGATTCAATCCGCGTCGTAAGACGCACGAGTATCTAGTGAAATGGATCGATCGATCACACAATGAAAACACCTGGGAGGTGCTGGCCAATCTGGAGCGTGTGCCCTATTTTCTGCAGATGTTCGAGAAGCAGTTGGCGCGACAAAAGCTTAAGCGTGAGAAGAGCTTGGACGCACTGAAGCGCATGCAGCAGGAGAAACAGCATGACAAACAGCAGACGACATCCTCGAGTGGTAACAAAATGGATTCAGATCCACATAGTCCACAGTCGGCATCGGCAGTTTCGCCAAATTCATCGGGTGTTGGTGCATCGCGTCCATCACGCACTTCTAAAACCAAAGCTATGGATCAGTTCAAGCAATGGGTTAACGAAAGCGGTGGCGGTGAGGGCTCTACATCGCCATCATCTGCGAATGAGGATGAGTCGGCCACGGAGCAAGACTGGTCGACATCTACAACGACGGCCTTGGCTATCAAACGTAAGCTAAATCATACTGACTCCAGCGCCGACGGCTCTGTCCTCAATGTCTCCAACGAATCTATGGAACTGGAAGATCTCGAAGAGGACTTGATACCATCGCATACAGTGAAGCGTTTAAAAAACGGCGGAAGTTCCGTGCAGTTGAATAAGCCGAAAGTGAATACATCGTCAGTGTCCTCAACACCGGCACGCATCAATGGCAACTCCTCCTCGTCATCCAGTGGCCCGCTCTGCGAAAAGGAGTCTAAAATGGGTGAAATCATCTACACGGATGACAGCACCAGCACGGGTATGTTTCGCAAGCCCGAAATGCCCAACACCATACAAATAGTGAGTATATATATAGTCTTCATCATTTGATATTGTATTAATAACTATATTTCAACTTTGCCGCTGCAGAAACGTCAAAAGACCGAGTGTCCTGTACGGTATTTAACACGCTCTGAAATGAGCAGCAACAACAGGGGTATCTTTCGCGTAGATCAAACGGAAACAGGCTCACTTTCACCACTACCCAAGGGCAGTCCCGTTGGCGCAACCACCTCGTCCACTGGCTCGTCGTCAGGTTTAGTGGCCGTCAAACGCCCGGCAGTTGCTCGTGCCGCGGGCAGCAATTCCCCCGTAACAGTGGGTCAGCGTACGCATGTGCTGCGTGCTCCAGGCCAGGGATCCCAGTTGCAAAGACGGCCAATCGGTACAAGCACACCCAACCCGCTGCGTCAAGTAGTAACGCCTGCTCGAGCTGGTGTCCCCGCTGGCAGCGGAGGTCGCATGGTGGTTGCGCGCGCCAATACCCCGCAGCAGCAGCAACAGCGGCAAGTGGTCGGTGGCAAAGCAGTTACGCCGGAGCAAAAGATTCTGCAGCTGTCCAAGTCTGGGGATCTCAAGGTGACGCGCAAAGTGATGACACGCGACGAAGCGATGGCACAGCGGGCGGCACAGGCTCGTCAACAACGCCAGGCATTGCAGCAGCAGCAGCAACAACAACAGCAGGTGCAGATTCAAAAAGTGCAACAGTTGACACCGTTGAGGCAACGCATGACAAATGCGCCGGCCGCCAAGGCACAACCAATGCAAATCGAGATGGAAATCGAACAGGAAGAGCTGCAGCAGCATCAGGCGCAGCTGTGCCCCATCACAGGCAAGCTGATTGGGCAGGAAGAGACACAACTTCAAATGGAACAGGAACAACAACAGGAACAGCAACGTGAACAGCTTGAGGCTGCCGCACAGGCGCTGCTGGGCGGCGACCAGCAGGTGCTCACCAACGAGGATGGATCAGCGTTGTTGGTGCGCGGCGAAGATGGCACCGTTTATCAGGTGGCAGGCAAGAATGCCGAAGGTCAGACCATTCTGGTCACGCAGGGACCCGATGGAGAACAGCAGTTCGCCTATGTGGCTGCTGCCGAGGGTGAGGATCAGGATGTGCTGACGCTGGACAATGCTGTCGCCGAGGCAGTGGCTGCTGTGGGCCAGCAGGGTGAAGCCACAGCCGATGGAGAGCACATACTGGTGAGCATGACTGAAGAGGAGCTGGCCCAGCATCAAGCTGCGGTGCTGCAACAGCAGCAACAACAGGAGGCAGCGGCGGCAACGTCCGGTGCCACCAGCACTCCACATACGGCGCAAATTCACATCACAACATCGGATAGTGATGGCACTGAGGCGCAGATACCAGCCGAGGTGGTCCAAGCTGATCTACCATCGCCGGGTAAGCTAAGATTGACTGCAAATCAAATCAAAGAATTGACTAACTATTCCAATATTCGAATACTCTTCAGGTGGCACGCGTCGTGTTGTTTTGTTGCTGCAGGATGGCACCTTCATGATGACTGAAATGCAGGAGGATCAGTTCAAGACGCTTAATATCCCGACGTAAATAAATAACAATATATATATCGTATATATATCGTACACTCCTAGGCATATGTATATGTAGCTTATAAGCACGATGATGATACAGATGATGATGATAAAGATGATGATAACATACAATGAGACGAGTGAGTGGGAGTGAAGTAGGAGCCGCTTAGATCTAAGCCATCTTTCATTGCATTCATCCACGTAGTCGCGCTCCCATTATGCCAATCATATCGCACTTTTGAGCATATTTGCATTTCTCTCTCCAATTGCTCTTAAGGACTTTGTTTATATATTTTGTTTAACAAACGATTTGATTAAATTCAATTTTTTACCTTTTCATTAAATGTTAATCCTAAACCTAAAATCAAATAGAATATACTACATTGCAATAAGTGAAAAGTTCTATATAGTAGCGAGCAGGATCTATCGGAATGAAAACTATGCAAAGTTTTAAACTTCGAAAACGATCTTGTATCGAAAATCAACGGAAAAATATCGCATAATACTAGAAAAGATAAAAAAAGAGTAAAAGGAAAACTTGTATTTGTACTAAATAAACAAACAACAAACTATTCTAATTTATGTAATTCATCTAAAATAATGCATTGTGTAATTCTTTGTTATTCTAGGCAGCAACAAAGTGCATCGGTTGCATTTTGAAGAACAGTTAAACAATTAGTAGACTCGACTCGCATATAAAGAAAGCGAGCAAGCAACAGCAACAACAACCAGACTTAGGCATATAACTTGTAATTGTAATATTATATTATTATTATCATTATGTATTGTACATTATTTAAGTATTTCTTAAATCTAATGAACTAACTGCAAACAACAACAACTAGGAGAAAAATACACTAAGTTCATTAATTTTAAAATTCAGAAAGAAACGAGAAGAGAAGAATGCCACAAAAACTTAAGAAGAAAAGCGTAGTTGTAAAATATAAAAAAAACTATATAAACTGCAATTTAAATTAAAATAAAAACGAAAGAAATTCACGCAATTTCAATGGACTTTGGAAAAAATCTGAAATTGCAAGCAATTCTTGAACTTGTGGGGTGTTATTTTATTTTATTAAGTACATTCTTTAACATATATTAACAAATATCTACGTTATTCGTTTTTGAAACTTTGCTATGAAGAATCCCACCGTATCCAGGTTGGCAACACGATTCGCAGCGCTGGGACCAAAGCGCTGTAGCAGCTCACACTGTGCTGCATCCAGTCCAGCCAGAGGCAGACCAGGTGCGCCCAGCTTGGGCGTGGCATCGACCAACTGCAGCTGAGGAAACTTACGCAGAGCCCAGGCTACCAGCTGCTCACACTCTCCCTCTGTGATGGTGCACGTGCTGTAGACGAGTACGCCGCCAGGGCGCAGGAGAGGTACAGCTTGTGCGAATAGATTGCGTTGTATATTAGGATAGGACTGTAGAACTTTGACCTGCTTAATGCTGCATGAGAGCTGCGGACGATTGCCCAATCCACTGCAGGGTGCATCCAGTAGGATGCGATCAAAAGTATCTGAACCATAGGGTGGCGCTGTCGTTGGGTTACCATCGCCACTACAGTCTGCGTGCCACGCCTTGGTGGCATCAAAGTGATGCACCTCAATGCAGCTGTAGTGGTTGCCCAGTTTCGATTTCATTGCACGCACTCGACTCGCAGAGTTATCCAGTGCAATGACCGTGCCCACATTGCTCATGAGTTCGGCAATATGCGTTGTCTTGTTCCCTGGGGCTGCGCACATGTCCAGGATTCGTTCACCAGGCTGTGGTGCCAGTACTCGTGCGCATACAATCGAGGGAAGATTCTGTAGTAGGGCATCTGCGTTGCTTAGATCTCCTAAAGTGGGTATTCCGCTCACGTTGAACTCCATGCGAACCGCTATCCCCGACAGAGGCACCTTGCTGTCATTGTACAACTGATGCCGTTGCATCAGCACTTGGCCAACGCCCAGAAATATTTTCTCATCGCACACGTATCGCGTGGCAGTACCGCGTTTACATTTCGCTGGTAGATCCGCAAACACATTGACTAGTTCCTTCAGCTGTGTACCCGATTCCATGGCCAGAACGCCAGGTGCAAAGACATGAGCACCACGCAACAATGCTGCACCGCAATTGGTGTCTACAACGACTTCCTTGCGCGTGCCATCAAAAACATCTTCAATGGGTGTTTCCAGTGGGTCGATGCATACAATTTCGGGTAGTTGGGGTAGTCCGTAAACTCGTGGCGCTGATTGACCATATATTTCGTTTAATTTACTCTGCACTCTCTTTTGATACTCATCTACACTGATGCGGAGAGTATTAACACGGTACGTAGTAACAGTCGGTGTCTGGCATAGCCAAGGTAACAGCTGTAGCAAGGCTGAAGACTAGAAAACCATTAATAAATTTAAATTTGCGCCATACATGCGTCAGTAATCGATAGGTTGGCTCTAATATCATGGTTGCAATTTATTTTATTTACATATTTAAAAGCAATGTTACCCTATTCAAGTAATATCGTACATCGTTTATCTGCTTCTTATACTTAAACCACGGCAATTGGTATTGTCATATTGTGTTTATTGTGTGTGAATTGTATTCATATTGTTATGCAGTCAACTTACATGGACTTTAAGAATTTCATTTTCCAAGAGCAAATTGCTTAAAAATGGCGTCTTTGGATAAAACATTTATGAATCTATCAATCGATATCTAGCGTGTGGTTTCACGGCTGCTTGTCATCTCTTAAACTCAACACACCGGCCTCGCTTGTGGACAAGACGTGGCAGCATATGAGAGTGCCGCAAGAGAAGTCACCACGAAACAGTATAGTGTGGCTCTTCTAACACATGGGTACTCTTTAATGCACGTTCAACTTTGGTGAGATTGCAGTTTTTTCAACGGCAAGTGTTTTCTCGGTCAAGTTTTATTTCGCTCTGTGATTTTTTGACATTTCCAAGCAGAAATTTCTAAAATTTCTGCTCAGATTGGTGTGCATTTGACTCGATTAGTTGGTGCGTATGGGTTTTCAATCATCTTTTAGATGCATAAGTTATAAACGAGCGTATTTTAACGTAAAATCTGGTAGCGTTTTTATCGCATAGTATTGAAAATGCTGCCGCAGCAATGTGGGTGACGTTGGTGTATTGGTGTAGAAATTTTGACACACGCACATATACAACTATCGCACGGAAGTGGCGATGGAAATAATCGTATTGACAGATATCGAATTATCGCTCACGATTAACGCCTTCCAAATAGTTAATGATTATCAATTGGTTTGTCTCCCTAATAAACATTCCTCGAAAAGTGATATTCGATGTACATTATATAATAAATACTGACTTCCTATCTAAGTGGTATCCTATCGATAGTCACGTTGTCGTGGATATCGATTAATAATATTGCAGTCACCTCTGTCATCGCCAACTTTTACATTCTTCTTCGTCGTCGGTTTGGCAGCAGAAAATTTTTATCAAAGGAAAATTTAGAAAAAGAGCTGCGAAGAAAACGGTAAATAATGAGTGCAAAGTGTAATAGATTTTAACTTAATGTTCAGGCGATGTTCAAAGTGTAAATTAAGCAAATATTTTAATTGTAATTTAACAAAACAAGGCGGCCGCTGTTTGACGAAAGCAAATGGAAAAAAAAGCATACGTCGCCGTCATCATTTCTTGACACACACACAGAAACAATCATACACACACAGGCAAACTCACACATATACACGTAGAAATTGCATAGGGCTGTCTAGTGTGTGCGTGGGACAAGTCGTTCATTAATTTTGTGAGCAAACAAAGGAAACTTAAATATTCTATATATATTTAATGTACACTCCAAAAGTTCAACAAACGCTGTCCCTGTCTCTTTTGTGCAGTTCAACTAACATAAAACGCGACCTTATACTACACACACACATAATTGGGCAACCCTAAACTCTAGTGTGCTGCGTATCAGTGTTTGTGTGTGCAGGGTGTTGCTGCCGCTGCTGGCAGCATATAAAAAGTTGCTACGTGTAGTTTTCATTTTCTTACACATACTTAATGTGACACTGCGTTCGTTTTTGCACTTTTCTGTGTGTTTTTGGCAATAAATGCATTTCAACAATTTGTTGAATATTGTTTTATTTCTTTATTTTATACGCGCAATTCGGTTCGCAATCTCCTGTGCTGCCTGACTGTAGATTGTTGTTATTGCTTGCTTCCTCCTCCTCTTCGCTTCTTCATTTCATCCATACGAAATCAATTAATCTCTCAATTGAGCTGAATATATTGGAGCTTGCTTAAGTGTACGCATGTATATGTATTATGCTCACTTACACTCTAGCGCACACACACATACACCCAGGCACACTTATACACAGGCTAGTTAAAGTTGCCGCTGCTGACTCACCCACAGAATAACTGAGTTGAAGTCGAGTCATTTGAACTGATAAATCGCAAATATTTCCCATATTCCACCTTAATCGTTTATACGCGATGTTCTCACACGTTTATTTAAAGAGTGTCAGCCCTGCAAACACACACAAAAAATCAATATCTTATCAGCTTGTATGTTAGCAACGTCAGTCCTCTAGCGTAATAGCTCGTTAGGATCAAATTAAAAGAGAATTTCAAAAATTTGAGTTATTTTTGGCCTTAGTTCTTGTGGCTTTGTTACTATCTTGAATCTGCCAGACATATTTAATTTACATTGTTGTCATTGAACTTTCGCAAAAGCTTTCACAGTGCCTTCTCTTACACTTTCTCGCTCGACTGGAGAGTTTATTTTCTACATATTAAACATTTGTGTTTTCGCAATTTCATCATCTCGTTATTAGGGAATATTTTTCCGGTTTTACTTACTCATCGGCGTGTTGTTATTAAAACACGTCAGCCCAACGAAATCGAATCCGAAAACGTAGTGATGAAAACTGATTAAATCAGTTCGCAATGAACCAGTGAAACCAAAACAGCAGTTGACTTAAACATCAGTCTACGTATTATTTGTAATTGAAGTCAGTCTTATTATTATTTGGAAGTCAATGGGAGGTTGTTTGTGCAACTATACTTAATTTGTGACAAAGATTAATATAATATAAATAATAATCAATTTTGTGTTTGTTTACATTTGTTTTGTTTCATTGCAGTTTCTTCGAGTCACACAAGACACACAAATCCTCAACTAGAGTTGCATTTTAACAACACTTGCAACTCGGATTTGAACTTGTTTTTATAATTCTAGTAAAGCAAGCAGAATCAGCAGTATATAAACACTATTTTAATATTAAACCCCTCCACATTGAAAGACAAGAGAGAGAAGAAACAGCAGCAACATGGGAAATGTAATCGGGAATCTATTCAAAGGTCTCTTCGGTAAAAAGGAAATGAGAATATTGATGGTCGGTTTGGATGCCGCTGGTAAAACCACAATTCTGTACAAACTCAAATTAGGCGAAATTGTTACAACGATACCTACCATTGGTAAGTCATTAAATGGGCATATCTAGAGGATAAATAATCCATTTACAACTATCTTCTTCCTTAGGTTTCAATGTGGAGACTGTAGAATACAAGAATATTAGCTTTACAGTGTGGGATGTGGGCGGCCAAGACAAAATTCGTCCATTGTGGAGGCATTACTTCCAGAATACACAAGTACGTTAATTTCCTCATGGAGCATTAGCCCCTCTATCTGAATCAACTTTAAGATGATGTTAACAACTTGTAATGATCATCCTATGATTATTCAAAGTTTATTTTGTTTCAAGACGGGACTGATTCCATATACAATCTTCCAGTCATTTATCTTATCATCAATTCAGTCGATATTAATATGAACTTTCTTTATACACTCTCCAGGGTCTTATCTTCGTCGTTGATAGCAATGACAGAGAGCGCATAGGTGAGGCGAGAGAGGAACTGATGCGCATGCTGGCCGAGGATGAGCTCAGAGATGCTGTCTTACTAATATTCGCCAACAAACAGGTAAAGTATATTTAGAATAAAGACTGCACTGATACTTTTGGAACTATTATAAAATAATTCAAGTAGACTTGTAAGGGGTGTGGCCACAGTTGCCTTAATTTCAATATTATCGTTAAAAATCATATCTGTTATATAATGTATGTATACGATGTGCTAAGAATGTTTTGTGTACTGATAAGAAGTGGAACTGTTTGCTGAGATAAGGTGGAACCCTGAAAAAGAACTTAGACTAATTGATAAACTAACGTATCCGCTCATCTCATAATGAATTGCTTATGGTATTCTAAATGTTTCCTCTTTCTTTCTCTCTTTGCTTTCGATCACTTTATTCAGGATCTGCCAAATGCAATGAATGCGGCTGAAATTACCGATAAGCTTGGCTTGCACTCACTCAGAAACCGCAACTGGTACATTCAGGCGACGTGTGCAACTAGCGGCGATGGACTTTACGAGGGACTCGATTGGTTGTCCAATCAGCTGAAGAATGCTAACCGCTAAATAAACTACAACAACAGCAGAAGCAACAACCACAACAACAAAATAATTATACATTAACTTTGATTTAAAAAGCAAAGCAGCAAGACCTTCAACAACAATAACAACAGACAACAACATAACGGCATCATATGTGGGAAATCTGAAAACAACATAATTCGAGAGTGAACTGAGGGTTCTGCGCATTTCCATTTCCAGCTAGAAGAACACGCAAAGCCGCTGCGTATAATGAAAATTGTTTAAAAGAATCGCAAAAGCAAAAATACCACACACACAACTTTTGAAAACAGCATATAATGAACGCTATGATTTAATTTAAATTTATATATATATATAATTATTTGATGTTTAAATGCAAAAATGAGTAAACAAAACAAAAAGAGAACCCCAACCACCACAACAACAACAAAAAATCAAGTATATGGTATAAAATTGTCTTTTTTAAGTTATTTTTGCCCTACCCCCTCATCAATATATATTTCTTTTTAATTTTATAAATATAAAAGTAATAATAATGAGAAAAAAAAAACAAAACTAATTGTAATTGCTCTTTAAAAATACAAGAAAAAACCAATTAAGTTTTTTGTTTGTGTCCGTCGCTAGGCAGCAAATCAAGTAACAACAACAAAACACATTGCTTAAAACAAAAAAAGAAATGAAACACAAGAACTATATAAAAACGGAACGTACTATTTGTAAAGGTAATTCTAAATAAAAATTAAAATAAATCAAAAACCGCTGACAACCCTTGAACTTGGCAGAAAAGATTATAAAACACAATTGAATAAAGACCAGTTATCGATTGTTTGACCGATAACAAAACAATGAGTCGGGTTGCCCAACACTGTTTTTACGGCATATTTTCTTTTTGCAGCAGAAGGGTTGCTATTACCGATAACGATAACCAAATATAAACTAATCGTCTGCTTCTGCTGGTGTTAATTTACAAGTAATTTTTCAATTAAGTTAACAGAAGACTATTTAGAAACCCTTTCCAAAATGTCGCTAAAGCAGAACTCTAAGAAATTCAAATGGGCATTGGATTTCAATGTTAGGTACGAGTAAAGCCTGCACTTTGTGTTCCCTGCTCATTTCTCCCCTTATGATTTAGCAAAAATGCAGATATGCCGTCGCCGCCTGGCTACAATCCCACGGCTTTGGTGAATCAAACTGAAGTCGTACGTGATCAGCGTCTAGTGATTAAGAAATCCTGGGATCTGGCATTGGGACCATTGAAACAGGTATGTGTACATTTCCAATTGGCACAACTAAGACATAACCCAAAATCCGACACGGTTTCTAGATACCGATGAATCTCTTTATTATGTACATGTCTGGCAATTCAATATCTATATTCCCCATCATGATGGTGGGTATGATGTTAATACGACCCATCAAGGCCATCTTCACCACCCAAGTAACGTCAAAAATGGCCGATGGAGCACAAGGTACTGGACAGCGCATCGTCTATATTCTTGGAAATCTAGCCAATGTGGCCCTGGCGCTGTACAAGTGCCACAGCATGGGACTGCTACCTACACACGCCTCCGACTGGCTGGCTTTTGTGCAGCCACAGACTCGTTTAGAATATTATGGTGGGGGTGTTTCCTTCATATAGATGTACATTTTAAAACATTGCTTTATTGGGTCATAGATAAATTTGTTTAAACAGAAAAACTGAAGTATTACTTAATATTGTCTCTCGTCTCGAGCTTAAATTGAACATATGCATGCATCTAATCGTCCATAACTTTCTTCGCCTCCTTTTTGATATCGTGCACAATTTGATCAAGTGCTGTTCTGTAAAATGGTATAAATAATTGATATATAAGTTTTCGGTTGTTTTTTTTTTTTATTTTGGATCGTTTAAAATACTACAAATTTAGCTGACTGTTTTTATAAAATCTGATTAACCTTGAGTATTTTATTGTTTGAAAATGGCTCAAATGGTGCTGTGCGAATAATTCTTAAATCCAACATGAGTTCAGTTTAAAACCAATTTCATTGAGTTCAAGATTAGCCAGACAATATCTTAGAATGATCTTGCGTTGTTATGAGATTTGGATTAGCTACGGCATACCGATTTTTGATGGATTTCTGCCCTTATGCTTTCTTGCATTTAAGCTTACTTATTCTTGCCATCTATAAGCTCGCGAATCTTTTTATTTGCTGATTCCGCTACAGATTTGGGGCTGTCCACCTTTGGAACCTGAAACCAATGAATAACGAATATAGTATCTCGAAGATAAGCCAAGGGCTCTATCATATGGTACATACTTCATAGTTTTGCGTTACATAAATGCCAGTGTATACGCCAGCCCCAAAAGTCAACTGAAATTGGGAATACAAAGAGATATTTAATACACACACATAAAATCCAGGAAGGAACTTTTTGGCTCTGCTAACCAATGACCACAAAAAAAACTGCATTCCACTCCATCGCTTCGGGGGACAAGGCGGCAAGTCGTCATACTGTTTTGGGCAACTTGGAACAGGACAAGGAGTAGGGCAAGGAGTAGGACAAGGAGTAGGGCAAGGACTAGGACAACAACTGCGCCTCACTATTTGCAGACCAACGGTAAATACCCTCATTGTAAAAACTCGATAATTTCCAAAAAAACTTCTGAATTTTGTGTTACTGTTCATGATTTTAAGTAGCTCAAACGAAAAATAATATTTTTGACATATATGTACGTATAATTTGAAATTAGAGAAGTGGGAGGTTTGGCATTTCTATCAGTACAATAGAAAATTTTAAAACTGCGAAACATTTAATGTGCATCATTACAACTTGGTTAGATCCGCAAAAATTATTTCACTAGTGTATCAACTATTGTACATATCGTAAGAAAAATGAATGAAGGTCCTGCTCGCTACCCATAGGGTAAAAGGACATTAGAATTTTGTACCAAACGAAAACTATACTGGGTGGCAGAAAAGGGCATAAGCATACATTTGTGATCAGTGCCAACAGCCGAGTCCTTCTCCCCTTCTGTATGATAACTTACATATGTATATCTCAGAGATTATAAGAACTAGGCGTACGCAAATTTTTAGACAATATATCTTATCATTAAGCATTTTAGAATTAATTGGGAAACACAGGTTCATGTATAAAATATTCGTGTCCATTCGACTGTTGCCTTACTTTTTTTAATCCACCAAAACTGCTTATCGATTGTAATCGATTACTATGTACTCAACAAATCTTGGACAGAACTTATGGTGGACAATAAACAGTAATCATATTTAGATAGCCTTGCGAAAAGATCACTGAGAACGCATGATTTATGGATACGCAATACATATCTCTCAGATTTTCATATGACTTGACAAAAATGTTGTGACTTGTTTGTCCCACACAACAACACTGCTGCTAATTTCATTGAATCATCGCCATAAAAAGAATGGCAACAACATCTATCGCCGAATCTTGCCTCTATCGGTCGTTGCCGTGTCGCTTGTGCAACATTTAATTTGTAGTTGTATTACTTGTACGTGTTGCACTTACCACGAACTTTATCATGGTCAATATATTAAAATCACTGCTTTCGCCCGCACGCGCCAGTGTAAAAATCAAAATAACAACTGTGTCTCCACAAACAGCCAAACAAGCGCCGACGCGTGAGAGTCGGAAACTACTTTTTTCCTAGAGAGTAAATTTTTTGATGTCACTGGACAGAAAACAGCTGGGGAACTCTCTCTTTTTCTGTTATTGCTCTCTGTGTATTATCTAATCACAGGCCAAGGTAGTTAACTGCAATCTGCAACTGTTAGCTCCTCAACGTTGTTGTTCTGTGTAAATTATTACGCGTTATTCTTTTTTAAAATTTAATATTTGTATTAATTTTGTTATCGTTTTTGATTTGTTTTATTAGCAAATGCTGAGGACGAATATGAACCACTGTGATTAACGAACAACGTGTAATTGCCAAAGCAATATGTAAATTAGCCAAAAATAAAAACATGTTATTAGGTACATATCTGTGTATGCGTTTCAGCGACCAAATTTTATCGAAATTTCAACCAAATTATTTGAAAAGGGCGCTCTTTATTAACAGCTGATCACTGAAGCTTTGCGTTGTACAACACTAAAAGCGTATGTTTGACTTATCTAAAAAATTCTTTTATTTTACAATTGATTGTTTTTTGTTATTGAGCTGTTGTTTAATCAACATTTAAAAAGAAATTGCACTATTTCTTGGACGTAAGTACACAGATCGCATTATGCACATACATTAAGTAAACTCGTTCACTCCTAATCTAATACTAAACTAATTCATATTCATATTTTTAGGCCAAAACCGCAGGTCTGGTCTTCAGGTAAATGAATGCCACAATCTGGAAACATAATTAAAATATAAAACATGGCTCCTGATATCTTCTCGATAGACCTACCATCATAGCAATGACGCCTAGCGCCGGCAGAACAACTGTTCCAATTTTCGCTTGCGTTTGAGCGTTGTCCAACTTGCGCTCCTTCTTCTGCTTCCTCGTCTCCTTAACCTTTCCCTTTAGTTGACGCATCTTCCAAATAATATTAATTTGCAATTATTATTTTTAAGCAAATTGCAAATTGTTACTTACATTTTTGTTGCGAAGACGTGGTCTGCTGACGTGTAGAGTTTATAAATGCGTGCGTGCGTATAATTAGAATATGCAAAGAACGTCAAGAAGGCCGATAGAAGTAAGAGTTCAGGTTGCTGCTGCCTGCTTTGTCAACAAGTAGTTTCTGGACTCTCTTTGAAGCACCTTTCGTCGTCGTCTTCGTTCTCTCTCTCTCTCTCTCTCTCTCTCTCTAGCTTAAATTCTCTGAGTTGTGTTAAAGAAAGTTGTGCAGGAGGTTGTTGTTTTTCTTGCCTGTTGGCACAGCTGTTCTAGTGTACAAACAAGAGAGAAGGTTGAGTATGTTCGCTTGTCGAGCGATTGCACAGATGACTCGATTTACTCGACATGCGAAGTACTGACGTCACATCGGCGTTCATGGTATGTGCCGAGTTCAAGTGAACGCATGCAGTGGGCCTGCCAGATTTATGAAAAAAATTCTTGGCGTTGCCAGTGTTATTCTATTGAGCGCTCGCACATTTAAAAGTCGTTGACACCATATTAAGATTTATTGAGCCAAATTTGACTGCATTAAACTTAATTACAAAAAATAACAAAAATTACTAAATTGTTTTGTTGGAAGGTTTCATATTGCTTGCTTTTGTTATTTTTTAATTTGCTGCAGCCACTATAGTTGCTTATTTTTAAAAGTTCTCTTGCGCTGCGGAAAATACATGCTTCCCAATACAAAAACAAACAATCTGACTCCCGCACATACACACACACAGATACACACACGGAACTGATACTGCGCACTGCATAAAATAGCTAATATTAAAGTTTTCTTGGCTTAAAGTGCCCGCCCACACATTATCTTTCCCTTGGCTCGTCTGGGCATGCTTTGGCTGTGTCGTGGTAGCAGCAGTTCCCCCTAACCCATATATCTTTTCAATTTGCCAGCGTTTTGCTAAGCTCTGCTGGCACGGCTCCAAGAGGCAGTGAACCAGATACTATGCCTAGTAACTGTTGCACCTTCACCTTTAAATGCGCTTTGCCAAATGTGTGCGCAGTTCCAAATGGGCTTACAGGGCAACAGGCTGAAGGGATGGCCCCGGAGCCGTGTCAGCAGTCACTACATGGGTTTCCCAGCGAGTGCATACCCAAAGCCAGCCAGTTTTCGCCCACTCAGGCTCATTAAAACGGGCTGCTCCTCGCTTACGCTAATTGACAGCATTCTTTGCGAGTGCTTCAAGTGCTGGTTGGAAATGAAGCAATAATAATGCAAAATGCCGCTCGAAAACCGTTGCAAATCATTCGGGACGCACGCCCAAGTTTGTGCATCGGTAATGAAGCAACCAGAGGCCAGAGCCAGCGCACATACATACATGCACACATATTTTGGACACGCTGGCAAGTTCGTCCATTACCATAAACGGCAACCCGATCAATTTGGACACGGATTATTGGCAACTATTTAGTCGGCCGGCCAGACGGACAGCACGGCAGCGGAACGGACAGATGATCGGCCAGTCGACCCGCGTCGAGTCAAGCCTACTCGGACGTCAGCGGTTGGGCACTAAAATGGCCCAAAGCTGCCACTTGTCCAAGTCGTCAGGCTGCCTTAAATTGAGCTTTGAAATACACCCGTGCCAGTGCCTCGCCTGTCCTGCCCGTGCCTCCCTCTCCTGCTGATTTGGCCTGGCCTAAATGTGTATGCAGCATGTCGAAAATGCATGTTTCCTGATCGCTGCGCTCGCTTCTAGTTCTGCTTTACGTTAAACATGACGTTCGACTTGTTCGTTAGCCACAGCTAGAGATGCACGCGTGTCACGCACGGCTCCACAGTATGCGATATTGGATACAAGCCTTGCTGGGTTTGTTTAGATTGGTAACCCATTCGAATTGGTGCAGCAACTAAAGATCGTAATCTTCACATATGTACGAGTATGTTACTCCCTCCCATCTCTAGGCTCAACTAATCAAGCTCGTTGTTGGCCCGTTGATTGGCCACACATTGTCCAATTGTCCGCGTTGTCCGAGATCGCCAGTCCAACAGTCCGACAGTCCCGACTTCTTTACTGACTTAGCTAAACTCCTTATTTTGATTGCCAACTCGTAAAATGATGGATTACCGAGTTGGGATTTATTTCTTGTTACGGTCATAATAGATTATCGTTGCTCACTCATTGTCAGAAAGACTAGCAGGCCGGAGTCTTCTGCTTCTTCTTCTTCTTTCCCATTTCGCATCTTCTTTCGACAAATGCTCGTTAGGCTTGTGGAAGGTTGCCTACCGTTTGCCAAGAGTTTCTCTCCTTCTACGGTGCAGGATGAGAACAGTGTAAGGTAGACACGAGGAGGAGATGTTGCAGCTTAATCATAAGTCGCAAGTAGCTTGGGGTGAGGCAATATGATTAAGTCGATTAAAACTAACGAGAGTTGCAATAAAATTAAACTTTTATCCAGCAAGACGATCGCAGCAGGATAATGTTCACAAAATTATATTGTATCAGATGAGGTGCAAATATAATAGTTATATTAATTGAGGATACAATTTAAAATGAAGTTAAATTCAGGTTCAATACACGTTTAATTTAAACTTCAATATAATGAAGAAATATTAATATATGTATACAGTATGGAGTGCAAGTAAGGCGGTATGAAATCTTGCAAAAAAGAAAAGTTTAGAATAATCCGTAGAAAATATATAGTAAGAATATACATGGATAGTTTAAACACTTTCATTAGAATAGGATAAAATTTGAATGGAATATGTTAATAACTGTTTAACATGCGTGCAAAATCTGTATGAAATTGTTATAAAGTTGAATAAGAAGTACAACTAAAGTTGGATAAATAACAATGCTAATCGATTTATTGAAATATTTCGTGCCTCGTTGCGCATGGTGATTCGTGTCCTTATCGCACGCCTTATCCGTAGTAGGCGCCATAGTATTGGGGCGCGGCCACGTAGGCGGCAGCGGGAGTGAATGCAGCAGGAGCGATGGCAGCTGTCGACGTCGCCGCCGCCGCCGGCTGCGTAGCTGCTGCAATGAATTTGGCATAAGCAGTTGGCTGCACGAAGCTTACGGCCCCGGCAGGATAGTAGACAATCGAGGGCGGTAGTGGAGCGGGTGCAGGAACAGGGGCGACGGGTGCTGGATTGGCGGCTGCTGCCGGTGGCACTTCCACCTCCTCGGCTGCGTCGTCAATATCCTCCTGCGCCTCGCTGTTGGCAACCAGACGCGCTGGCTTCGCCTGCAGGCGAGCTGGTGCAGGTGCCGCAGCGGAGGGCAGCGGGACGGGGGCAGCAGGTGCGCTATACAACTGCTGGGGCTGCTGCGCCTGTTGCTGCTGTGGTGTGCCATAGGTGCGCGAGGGCTGCTCCAAACGTGCTGGCTGATAGTTGTAGCCCGACTGTTGCTGCTGCTGCTGTTGGCGCTGCAGACGACGCTGCAGCTGGGGCTGCTGCGCCGAGGACAGGCTCAGCAGGCAGCAGGCGAGCAACACGATGAGGGCAACTGGACTGCGTTCCATTGTGAGGGGCGACGACTTGACGAACTGTTCGATTTGCAGCGATTTGTTGGGTGTTTTATATATGGCGCGCATCGCTGCAGCTGCTTAAGATGCCAGACGCGTGCCCGCTAGCCAGGGCAGCGAGTGCGGGGGCAGGGGCGCGACCTCTCGCGTAACAAAACAAAATTGACATTGACCCCAAAAATTGAAAGGCTTCTCCATGCTGCGCACCAGCCCCCGCTCCCTTACCCTGCTTCCAAGTGAACTGAACTGAATTGTTGCATTTGCATTTTGCACTGCGAGCGGGCGATGATTCGTTTTAACCCAAATCCGTAAGCGAATCCAAAAGCTTTGATATTGCAAGCGCATGCGGGCAGAGGCGTGTGCAGGAATCATTGCAAGGGGGGTAAGTATTAAGTTATTTTGCTTGGCTAACTTGACTATCACTTGTTTGTTATTCCGTTATTCTTGTTTCTCCTTAGCAGATTGAATAAAGAGTAATTCCTATATAATGCAGCATTTATTATTACTACTACTTCTGTTTGTTTATATTTTATTATTTTTATAATTTATGCTTTTTATTTATTTTCCCTTTTATTTATTTTTATGCTATATAGCTAATTAATTACCATATATGATAATGATATGGATTCCCCTGCATGGTTTATCCAATTCAATTTTTTTATTCCTTTTTGAGTTACACGTAATCTTTAGCCACTCTCCTAGGGCTTTTCTACTGACAATTAAAGTTAACATTATCCTCTTTAAGTTCCTTGTGCTGCCGTGGAACACCTTATAGTATTCCATTCAGAGTCTTCATATATACAATAATTATTCTTTCAACTAATATTCTCCTGTTTCTGCGTATTTTTCATGTAACCCAATGGATTGCAAAAAATGTTGGTTAGGTTTAAATATCATTATTCCATATTAATTATTATATTTAATTAAATTGTACTTCACATTATAATAAGTTAGCTGTATTTGATTATTTTTACTGTTAAAATATCTGTGAGTTGCCTGCATTAATTTGACTTAAAAATAAATATATAAATAATTAAATATTATTGTTCACTCCACCTGCAGTTTCTTTGAAGCCCCCCTTATCAGTCGAAGCCACTGCCCTTCTGCGCTTGTCGTTGTCATCGCCGTCATCAATATGCAGTCGATGTTCTAACATTTTATTGAACTCGATTTTGTTGCTTTTCTTATTGTTGTTGTTGTTTTTTGTTTGGTTTTGTTTCACGTTTTTTGTTGGCTCGTTGCCCACGTGTCGCACTGGGATCAGTTTTTGGTTTTTTGGTCAATCAATAGATTGCTCGGAATATGCATATCCAAAATATAGCGACAACTTGTAGTTTAGTCACGTCCATTGTAACACTATAAATTAGCCTATCTGACATGGGGGAGTTCACTAAGGTAGGACGGGAGATGGAGGGAGAAGTAAAGGTACGATAAATGCAGGTGACAAAATGTGTAATGAAAACAAACTCACAAATTATCGAAAGAGCAACGACAACAATAACAAGAAAATGGCAATTGCAAACATGGAATGTTAGGGTTGCCAAGGTACTTATTTATTACATGAAACAAAATAATTATATTTGTCATATCAGTGCAACTACAACACGCCCAACTAATATATTGTCCTTCCACTGCCCTGAGAATACCATTCTATAACAGATATTTAAATGAAATTACTGGAAACTAATAAATACAAAGAAGTTGACCATAAAATTTCACGCCCAATAAATTCGCTTTAAGTTCGAAAATCAATTAGCTAAACTATCATTTTCCTCTTCCCTTCCCTTCTCCTGCCCATTTCGCTTGAAATGAAAAACTGAAAACGCCTCTGGAAATGGGTAGGTAAGACTATGGCTAACTGCTCCATTGGATTGGCGTGAGAAATGCGCCATAAATACAGCTGAGGGGGGGCAGGGGCACAGAGGAACAGGAGTACAGGGGTACAGGGGTTCGAGCTATGCAGATGCGTTGTCTAGCACAATATTTACAGGGATTTCAATAAAAATGCAACAACTAATTGATGCAATTAATTTATTAAATTACAATTGCCTGCGGCCACGTGGAGTCCCTCGCTGTCGCACCTCTCTCTTTTGCCATTTGGCTCTGGCACAACGGGTGGCGGGTGAAATACAGGTGAGCACAGTAGTTGCTGTGCGGATTGTCAGACTGCAGACTGTCCCCAATGGCCTGTGCAGTTTATGGGCCTCGAGTGAAACTGCAGAATCAGCGTCTTTTGTTGAGCCATTTCCATTTAGCAGTTCCCACTTGGTCACCTTACGCTAATGCCTGAGTAACTGTGCCTTAATTTGAAGAAAGTCTCCAGTTATTTGAAAAAAATCTAACTCCATTTGTCGTATACTATTAAACAAATGAAGGTCCTTACTAAATTGCTCGTATACCAATACATATTTGATACAACGTTCGTGAAGGCCTAAATGAATGTACTTTCTGTTAGGGTATCACACAAGCAATCGAAAATGTGAATTTGATTAAATATTAGTAAATATATATTTATTAAAGCACAGTACATACATATATGTATGTATACATATGGTACATGCACGTACGTCAATGAAATGAACTTTACTCTCTGGTCCAATAATTTATTGTCCACTTGCAAAATAAATGCTGTCAAAAACGTTTGATAGCTTAAAAAATTCCCGATTAAATTTAAGTGCAGGTCGAGATCAGCTCAACGGTCACATCAGCATCCGGCTTATCAGGCGGGGAGTTTCCCCTAGTCAGTGATAAGAGCTATAAAAGACGTGAGATGGCGCTTCAAAACTCATTGTACGTTTAAAACCTCTGCGAAAGTGCTGTTTTTTGTTCCTTGAAAGTAGCTCAGCAAAATGAGAATAATTTGTGGTATCCTACTCTGCCTAATCCTGGCGCAGTCCTCGAAAGGACTTGAGGTGGAAACTGAACCCGATAAGGTGAGAAGAAAATCTTTAAATGGAATCTAAATTGGCATCTACTGTGAAGTGAATGTATTGACGTATTTGTCTCTTATTATTAGTTTTGTGAAAATTCCCATCAAATGGAGGAAGAGTGCGGGGTGTAAGCACACCGAATAATCAAGCCAATGATGGCATATTTTGATCAGGTTAATCAGAAAATTGAAAAAAAATGGCTTAGAAATAGAAGGCAAGAATAAAAAAATTAATGAACTCGAGGAAGAAGGCATTCAATTTCGAGTGAATATTGCAAGTTGCACATCTAAAGATAAAATTATAAAGTTACTTGAAGAGAAAGACGAATCTAACAAAAAGCTAATCAAATACTTAGAGAACTCGACAGAGAAACAAACTAAAGAGATAATAGAACTGAAAGCTATAGTCGCAGCAGAAAGCGAAAAGGCGCTCAAATGTGAAGCCGAATTGATAAGCCTAAATGAAATAACTAAAACACCAGTTCATAAATTAAATGATAGCGAGTCCTTAACTCAAGAGATTCAAATAAAAACCCTGAAATACGAGAAAAATAAAGAAGGTGCAGGACTTAAGGTAGAGGTTGACTATTAAAAGCTCCTAAAACGACAAAAAGAAAAGAGGAGTTGCATTGCGAGCAATTCATCGGAAGTGCATACTGTCAGCATTTGCAACACCTTTGAGGTACTATGTAACTCTGATGTCGCAGGACCTGGGTGGACCGTTATACAACAGAGGATCGGTGGTGGAGTGGACTTTTACAGAGATTGGGACGAATACAAGAACGGTTTTGGCGACTCCTGGAACCAGGACTTCTTCCTCGGCCTGGAGAAAATCCATAGATTAACCACTGACCAACCGCATGAGCTGTACATTCACATGCAAAAATTCGATGGCAGCACCCTCTTTGCCAGATATCATGAGTTTGCCATTTCGTGTGAAGGCGATCAATACAGACTCAGTAAGTTGGGTGGATTCTCTGGGACTGTAAAAGACCATTTTAGTTATAACAAAGATAAAAAGTTTTCAACATATGATCGAGACAACGATTTGAGTAAACGAGATTGCGCAAAGTTGCATCTTGGTGGCTGGTGGCATGGCGACTGTACCAACGCGTAAGTGTCTTTTTGCTAAAATAAAAGTTTACATGCTTTTCATTTATTTTAATTGCATTTATTTTGTTACAGCAATTTGAATGGAAAATACTTTAACACTGAAGTAACAAATACATATGAAAGCATTTTTTGGCATCCGGTTGTTGCACTGAAACAAGTGAGAATGATGATCCGGCCTACTTCCGAATAATAACATTTTAATACTCTTAATATATTTCATATGAAGATTTCTTAAAAAATGTCAAATAATAAATAAAAGTAAATAAAAGCAAACTTTAAAAGTAAATAGTGGAGCAGAATTGTTCTTAACTAATTTATTACCAATAGAAAACAAAAAGTATACAGTATTACTTTCATACATATGTATGTACTTAGGTTTAACGATATATCGCATCAATCGAGCTCTCTTCAATATATTTACAGGATGATGCAATGATTAATTGAAAATACCCAACAATTTCAAATCAATTTTAGCAGCATAGGTTGTCCTACTTTGTTCTAACTGTGAAATTCAGAAAATTGATATTCCCCGCAGCAATTAGCAAACAAATGGCTCGGGATATGTACTATGTATATGTGCCTGTATGTAGTAATCTGTGTGGAATTGCCTGTAAATGCTAATCCCACTCGCAGATACATTACAAATGCCATGTTCGTTTCTGGTAAATTGAAAAGGAGAGCAAACCGGGAAGTTCTCGGAATGGATACACTTAGAAATGGGCGAGACATTCGTATCTATTGCAGAAAACTGGGCGTCATATTTCATGGGCACCCCGGCCACGCATGCGTTCGTGATCTTCGGTGTGGTAAGGAGCGCAGCGGGAATTATTCAGATGGAGCCTGAGCTGCAGCCGAAGCGTGTTTGCAGCGAGCTTTACAATTAATTTTCGCCCCAGACTGCGCACTTGGTAGCCGGGCGAACTCTTTGTCCGACCGAACCAAAGACCGGATCGGTTTAAGGCAAAATGTAAAAAAAAAGAAAAAGAAAAGAAATACAAATTTCTCTCTAATGTTCGCCCGGTTTGCATAAGATTTTTTTGTGATTTATTTTTGCTTTTAGTGTCTTTTATTTTATGATTTATGCAGACTGCAAGCGAAAGAGAGCTAAGCCTGAGGTTTTGCTCCGTCTTCGATGTCTTCTTCTTCTTCTTTTTCTCCTTGGCTCACTCGACTTTGGCTTTGGCATTGGTGATTTTTCATTATTTTCATCGTAGATCAAAATTAAGTGATTTTAATGATGAAATTTATTGGCGCATTTATTTGTACATGATTTTGGAGCAGAGTTGCAACTGGAACTGGAACTACAACTGCAGCGCGAACTGGTACTGCTACCCATTCAACAAAGGCCGCGCTGCCTCAGGGGGCGCGAGACCAATAAATATGTTAGACATGTGACAGATTTCGTGGGAAAGATAAACGACTTGACCAATATGTCCTCAAGCCCCTGTACAGTAGTAGCTTAGCTGGGAGGTCTAAATGCCCAAGTAGAGAACTAGGTGTACTTGCAGAGATTGAGGTTAAGATTAAGGCTTCATTAAGATCTGCTTTTCTCTGTTTATCTGCTAAAGATTAATTAGGATCAGCATAATTTCTAAAGTCTTCAGTTTTCTTTCACGCACATCAATTTGTTCCGGCATTAGTTCTTCATAAAGCACCTTGTCTTGTATGAAATTTTCATAAATTAATATTTATATAATGATAACCAAACTTAATTGTTATATATCTTCTGCCATATTCGTGCTATACGCACGTAATCATATCGTATGTATCGCATTATAAAAAAGGCAGGGATTGTTTGCAATGTGCAAACATTTTGCATTTCTGCAGCTTAAAAATGTTATTAATTGTTGTCTGGGTTGTTAGTTTTGTTTTACTGTTGCGGTTGGTCGCGGTCTGTCGCATTTCTTATTTGTATATTATTTATTATTATTATTTATTTGTATATTCTTCTCTCTTTCGCTCCCGCTCTGCATACAAATGACGCGTGCGATGAGCTTGGGCCTTGTCATAAATTTAATTTATGATTGCGAATTAAAAAAAGCAAAATAAATTTGCGATGGTTCTTTTTTTTTCATTTTGTTTATAACAAGATTTGTGCCTGAATTAAGTTTAATTATGTGTGGAGTGCAGCCGTTAATTAATTATTTATTAGTTTTGTAAAATTGCACATCCTGAATTTGCATAAGTAAGGGAAATAATTGGCATTAAGTTCGTAAATTATTTAAGTAATTGCGAGAAATATAAAGTTATATTGTTGAAAAGAAATACTCTGACAATAAAGTAGGTATGATATAAACATAGAAATGACATTGTATAATATATAATATATACTTGAAAATAAAGAATACAGCATACTATAATAAATAATTTATATAGATTATAATAATATAGGAATAATCATGACTCTTAAAATGCACACTTAAAATATATAGCATATAAGAAATGCAGGTATACATAGTATAAACTCGAAGGAATTCCTTTTTTATCAGATCTAACTATTAATGCATTTGTCCACTTCTCTAAAAAGCGTTTGAACGGGGATATTTATCGCATGACTGCTAGTTAAAAGCATGATTTGCTATATGATACGATATATAGGGAAAAACTGCGTTCATAATGAGAATTCGTTTTCCTTTTTTTGTCAACTTTGTTGCATTCCTCTCGTCATCGTTTTATTCAGTCGATTAATAATGAAATCGTTAATAAATGATGATAATGTTTTTTCGTTTTTCATGTGTAATTAAAGGGGAAAAAGTGCATGGTTAGGGGAGCGGGGTCGTTTATACTGAAGTACAATAGAGCAGGCAAATCTGTAAAGTTCAGACTCTAGAATTCCACTGTTTTCTTATCATTTCGCCTACGCTCTATTGCCAGAGGTCAGGGGCCTGCAGACGCCTGTGTCTCGCTTGATAAGAAAATTGATAGGAACAATCGTCAGGCATTATGCGAGACATGCAGAACTGAGACTGATGTACATGTATAATATTTAAGTATGTGTCAACCATATATGGTACACTTTTGAAGCTGTCGCCTTCTCGAGAGTGGGCTAACCTGTCTCGTGTTGACTGAGCTGCTTCTCTTTGGCTAATCAAAGAAAATTTGTAATGAGAGCTTCTGAATCTGGTTTAAAGACACACACACACACACATAAAGATGTGATGGTCTTACAAACCACGCGAAAATTTTATGAAAACCACAAGCAATTAGAGACTTGAGAGACACACTCAATTAGAGCATACCCTGTTAAGGGTATTATAATGTTATATATACATATTATATTATTATATTATATATAAGATATATGAGAGAATTGAATGAACGAAGACAACTTTTACCACATGGAGGCACAAGGCAACATGTTCCCGAACAAAACTCAATCAATTTAACTGTTGCAAGTCAATATACCCTCGAGAAAAAGATATGTCAGAAATGTGTTTTTCGTGCATCAACTGGAAACCGCATGTAGCTTTTATTTGCTTAAATGAGTTTCGCTTTTTTCGAGAGAGCTGATAAAAAGAAATGGTAAAATTCAAAAAACATCAGCAACAAAAAAAAAAACAAATAAAATAAAATAAAAAGAAAAGAAAAGAGAAAAAGAAACTTCCAATTCCTGGCGGCGCGCCATGTGAGTTACGAGTTTGTATTTAACTAACCTTGAAACAATTTCGGTTTGCCTCGTGGAGCTTCCAGCTGCGGCACCTCGCATGCCCCTGCCCTACTCCTGGTGTACATCACCTTGTGCTACCCTCTGTGGAGTCGCCTGTCCAGAGTTGAAATTTGATATCTGGCGGTGCGCGGGCTGCGACAACCTGTTGCCTGATTTGCTGCAATGTTGTTTGGGGCAATCAACAACTAACAACAGTAACAACAACAACTGCTGCTGCTGCTGCTGCTCCTGCTGCCTCTAACAACTGCAACAGCAACAGCAACAGCAACAACTTGTTGTTTGTCGCCAAATGTTGTGTTTGTCGCCGTGTGTTGTCTTGGCCCACGTGGTGTCATGAACCCGCCAATCCGAATCGGGTGAAAACTCAACAAAACGTTGCGAACTTCAAGTGAAATTTTTCGGTGGAAAGTCGCTGAAACAAATTTCTCACGACTCGCCAACTGTAAATTAGCTAGAGTTGGGTGAAAATGTCGCAGATGTGCAGCCAGTGAAGCTAAGGAGGCTGTCCTTCATTATAGCCTGCTTTATCTACAATACCTAGGTCTCGACTTCAGATTCTGTTCTTGGTAAACAACTCTAACTGCGGTACAAACTTTTCTCGCTTTCTTATTTCGTAGACATGTATTATGTAGAGTTCTAGAAATACGAGAGTTATATTCTACAGATTGTAAAATAATACAGCTCAAGCTAAGGCAAGACAACCCTTATCCATTATCCTCTTCGCCTTCCATAGAAATGGTATCGTATCTGTATCGTAGTCTATTCGTACCTATCGAAATCTGTATTCAGATTCGGCTTCTATACTTTATTTTTCTTTATTTATTTATTTATTTATGGTATGCATCTTCTGATCTAGCTGTACCAATATAAAGGGTTTTTTTTGTATAAATTCAAATATGCAGATCCAGCTCAAGTTAGTTTTCTTGTTTTCTCTTTCTCTCTACTCTC
Source organism: Zaprionus camerounensis (assembly GCA_018904165.1). Lineage (NCBI taxonomy): Eukaryota > Metazoa > Arthropoda > Insecta > Diptera > Drosophilidae > Zaprionus > Zaprionus camerounensis. The sequence goes on along the minus strand of JAEIFS010000479.1, from coordinate 11,741,628 downwards.
ATACTAGTTCATTTAATACTTTTCTATTTAAGAGTATCTGCTGATATCCATCTCCAACTTTAGGATTTTTGCTTTCCCATTTCCATTCTTCTACTTTCTTTTCCTCTTCTTTCCCAGTCAATCTCTAAGGCACTATTGCAACTTCTGTATCTGATGCATTCGATAAGGCGACAAAGTGCTGGCCAAGTGGCTTGCAAGATGAAGGAGCTGGGCTGCTGCAGGTGACGAGCTGCCGGCAAAAGGGCAAATATGTTAGAACCCACGATACTAAGAGGAAACAGAGAGAGAGAAAAAAGGGGGGAGAGAGAGAGAGCTCCTTCTGCTGTTTAATTAAGAAAAGTGCAGTAGCAACACGAGAAATGACGCTGACGAAATGCAACAAAGCGGAAACGGGACTCGAATGAGACATGGCACGAGCTCTCACCAGTCTGGCGGTCTATCGGCCTCTTGGTGTCGCCCTCTCTTGGTCTCTTGCTTGGGTGGTCTCGAATAACAAAGCTGCAAGTGAGGCAAACGAATGACAAAACCAAAAGCCGCATTCGCCGTTGGCAACACTTGAGTTAACACGAGAGACACGTGTCACGCCAGGGTCGTAGTCGAGGGGGGGGGAGAGGTGGGCGGCAGGCATGTGGCTAATTAGGGTTTGACGGCGGCCCTTATAGCGATGGGCGGTTGGGCGTGTGTGTTCAAGTTGATCGACACGATGTGAGAGCAAAGAACAAACACGCAAACGAATGACGTTTACAAATCGTCTTATGATATATATTAATATAGGAATTTATCGCACAAATCACATGCATATAGTATTGTCTAGTACGTAGCTAGTATTTTCTTGATATATTAGCATTACTTCCCCCTTTTTCTTATAGACACATCAGCTGAGACTTAATCCAACTGACAGCTCAACTGTTTCGCACAGGCGATTAGGAAGAATGAGGTTAAGGCTGAGAAAGTGTGCATTGTGGCGGGTAAAGGCAGGCGGGTAGGGGAATGCTTAATACCGTATCGTGGCAAGCGACTATTAATACAATTATGTAAAACAGCATTCCAGTTGCAATTGTCGAAGAAGGCAATTTCACAATTATCGCATGTTGTACGTAGAACCTTGTGCAAAATTCCAGCAACTTGTTATGAATTCCCCCCATCCAGAAATTGTCTGCGAGCACGCAAACAGATCTTCCCTCCCCCTCCCCCCTCTCTCTCTCTCCTGCTTCCCCCACTTGCTAATTGAAAAACTGCGTGGCAAGGCTGGCGCGTCTTCAACGTCTTCCATGTCGGTTTGTGTGGTCTTATCATTGACAGTTGTCGGTGCCTATAACTGACACCTAACACCGAACCACTTATGCGTGTGTGTGTGTATGTGTGTGTTAGTGTTTTGTCTCGTTTACTCTCGCACTTATCAGCTCGTGTCATTTTGCTTGATGCAACAGCGCAAAATTCACTGCAACATCATTTGTCAACCGGAAAGACGACTTAAGAGCCTGATCGACGCCAGATTGGAGATAATACCTTGAAGAGAGCATTGATTAAGATCGCTAAGAAGCTGCATAGCTGAAGATTTTCTTGAGTAACTGTCATTTAGCCAATTACCAATTGCCAATTGATTAACTCACTTGAGATAAGACTAAGAAACTTTAAGCTGCTTTTGAGCTTTGCCAGTTAAGTCAAAGTGATCGCGATAAGAAGGTTGCATAAGTCTAACTGCGTCTTGTCTGATTTGTCTGCTTAGCCTGCGTGCTTTATACTGACGATCTTTGGGTCTTACAAGCTTCTGGCTTGGCAAACAACCTTCGCTTTATGAGGTTGAAATCTTTCTAAAATACGCCCGATTATCTTCAGCTTATCCGAGGTTAATGCAACGCGAAACGACTAACCGGATTTGCGCGCAGAATGAAGCCATTAAATATGCGAGTAATCACAATTGGGCGCGCCCATAATCAAGCTGCGATTGTCTAGGGACGGGTAGGAAGAAGAATAAAGAGAGAGATAGAGAGAGAGAGAGAGGGAGCAGACATGACAGGTGATCGCAGGTGATCATCAGAGAAGCTTCGAGCTGCGTCATTGATGGACTGCAATTGAAGTGCTCGTCACGTACAACTGGACAGAACAGACGAGGCAAAAGAAAAGGCCGATCGACTGGGGACTGGAAATGAGACGAGGATCTAAGCCTAGAGAGCCTACAATGGGCAGACCAGGCCGATAGTGTCTGGCAGATGACGACGACAATTGTGCGCTAATTATCGCCTCATGCGCCGCACAATTGCAACAGTTCGCACAGTCTCTCTCTTTCTCTCTCTCTCTCTCTCTGATCAAAGACGTGTGTCAAAGGCATTTCTGGGCAGGCGTGAATTGGATTCCCGTCCAGGTTCGATGATGATGAATGGGCTCCCAACTGTGGCTCCACACCGGGCTAACTACTTCATTTAGCACTGTCCTGCTGTCCCATTCCCTCCATCCCTATCTCTCTCTCTCTCTCTTTCTGGCTTTGCGCATTTGATTTATCGCGCTGGAAAATTAAAGTTGCGCACACTTTTGTTATGGACAATGAATTGCAGGAATGCAACTGAGGAGTCTCAGTCGGAGTTGGAGTTGGAGTTGTAGTTGTATAGTAAGTATTACCTGCTGGACCTGGGGCACCACGACGATTAAGCGCTCAGCTCATTAGCCTGGACAATGCGTTGGTATTTGGGTTAGCTCTTTAGCTCTACTGCTGCTGCTACTGCCTTCTCATCCTACTAACGGTTAACGATCAGCACTTTTTACTGCCTGACAGGAGAGCTGAAGACAAACCAATTAACAGAAGTCGTTGCAGTTGCAGTTGCAGGCAGATTAGGCTCGAGCCTAATCACATACCATATAGGGTTGCCACTTTCTATAACTTTGTGTGGTAGCTGGAAAGTTGTTTGCCTAATAGAATTTTAATTGAGCATTATACATAATGAACATTACTTTGCTTATGTTTATGTTTTATGATAAAAAGAGTATTTAAGATAAATGTAAAAAACTGTAGAGGGTATAGGAGAATTAAATGCATAAATGTATATATAATAGAGATAAAGAATATCTAATGAAAACTTTCGTTAAAACATTTTGTGTCATTATAAATATATGAACATTAATGTAATGATGTTTTTGATTATCATATAAAAAAAGTATTTAATATTAATGTAATATGCTTTAGAGGGTATTGGATAGACGTATAACTGTATAACTGTATATGTTTATACAGCAGATATAGAATATTGTAATGGCAATAGAAACTTTCGTTTAAACATATTATTACATTGTAAATATGAACATTTCTCTATTGATATTTAAAGTAAATGAAAAGAAGAATATTTAAGATAAATGTAATGTACTGTAGAGGATATAGGGAAGATAACCGTATAACTGTATACATATGCACATATACATATAGTAGAGATATAAAATATTTAAATGTTAATAAAAACTTTCTTTAAAACATATTTATAGATAAGCCAAAAGCTACAGTTGCCGTTTGTGGTTAATGACGCCTTGCCTTAAGACGATAACGAAGCAGTGTGGGGGTTATCGGGCAATCGATCACACAACGAGTCGCTGGCATCGATTTATCAGCCGGCCACTGATGTCGCTGTCTGCCCGCTGCCGGTGACAACTGTTGAAATGCAGCTCCATCAAATCGGCGACAAATGCAGCTGTGCAGCTGGAGCTGCTTCTGCTGGAGGCCGTTAACACTTTATCAATATCTAAGCCGAGCGGGCCCCAAGCTGAGGCAGCAGCAGTGCAGCGACGACTTAGGAGGCGGTTCGGTTGACTGAACGGCATCAAAGCGAATCGCCGACGACAGATAATAAAACGAAAATAAAATGAAAATAAAGCGCAGGTGCCAATGGAGAGTCGAGAGAGTCGTAGAAGGCGAAGAGCCAGACGAGCCACGTTGCGTTGCGCCCCGGGTCTGGGCGCGCGATCATCATCGGTCTTTGGTCTCGGCAAGATCAGAGTCGGAGCGTGGCCGATAGTGGAGATCGTTCATGTATTGTGGCTGGCTCCACCTTTTTGTTGCTGTGTCCAGCCGGCGGTGGCTTAATTGACGCCTTGATTTGCAGCCGATTGGCTGCACTACATTTTCCAGGCACTCTTCTCCACAATCTTGCTCACTCTATTACTATTCTTCTCTCTCTTTCTCTCTCTCTTTTTCTTGCACTAGCACTCTCACTTATCAATTCAAAATTCGTTACTTAGTTATTATTAATGTATTTCTTTGTTTCTTGCATTGTCGTTGTCTTCGTCATTGAGTTCATCCAATTGAGATCTCTTTATATATTCTCTTTGCTCTCTTTTTTTGTGTCTTACCAAATATTTGTTGATTTTGCTCTCTCCGACATGAAGCAGTCGTGGCCGAGCGGTTAAGGCGTCTGACTAGAAATCAGATTCCCTCTGGGAGCGTAGGTTCGAATCCTACCGGCTGCGAATAGTTTTTTTTATACTTTTTTTTTAGTTTTTATTCCATTGAATATATTAAAAATTCTTGTATTTTTAGGAAAAAATTGTTTTTGTTTATATATTTTTTGTAATTTGATTGACATTTACAAAGATGTGTTGCTTTTATTTATTTCTTAATTGAAAAGGAAAGAAAAGTAGTAACAACTGAAGAACATTGAAAATAGTATTTGAAAAATGTTGGGAATGTTTAAATAAACTCAATTGGACTTCGGCCGGATCATCATTTTCCCTTGCTTCAGTGATACCCAAGTCCCCCAAAAAATGGATTCAGCTGTATCTTCTTCAGTTTCAAAGTATTTGCCATTCAAGTTGCTGTAATGAAAGCAAAGTCATTAATATTAATTCAAAGCTCACAGTATTTTATACCCACTACCAATAGAGAAGAAGGGTATAACAACTTTGTGTCAACCGAAAATGTATGTAAAAGTTAGAAGGAGGCGTGGCAGACCCACAAATTATATATAATGTATAGCCAAATAATTTCTGAAAATTTGGTTGCGATCGGATATTTAAGAAAGAAGTTATTCAAGAAATTCTAAATATGTATTGATTTCGAAGCCCTCCCTGAAAGTATGCAGCACAAATTACGCAAAATATAGAAGTTATATATTAAAGTAATCGTTTTGGTCTGGTGTGTAGCGGGTATATCACAGTCGAGCATCTCGACTGTAGCTTTCATGCTTGTTTCATTATTAATTTTATATTTCAAGTAAATAAAATACAATTAATATGTGTGTAATACTATTAACTCCAGAGGTACTACTGCATTTTATAAACGTAAGCTAAGCCTTCATTCACAAGCTAAAACAATATAGAAACTAACATTAGAGTACGTAAGTTTACCTACTTGTTTTTAACTTTTACAACACTGGCATTGGAATTGCTTATAGGATACTGCCTGTTTAGTGGTTCCCAGGTATTTATCAGACCTCTTTAGCATTTCAGCTGGTTGGTACGCAGATCTGACTTAAGCAATGCTTACACCATTCCGATTTACGCAGTCTGGGGGATAACAACTGCAGGATACCCTGCAATTAGGCTCATTAGCATTTGGCATTTAAATAAATTGATTAACCCATCAAAAGGCATTCGCAATTGCACACGCTGTCACGGCCAGTGGCAGAGAGAGAGGGGCACGGGTAGGGAAGAGGGAGGTAGAAGTAGGCCCAGTTCCAGCTGCAAGTTATGTAATTACAAGCTGCAATGCCAAGTTGGCTAAGCAGGGAAGTGAGAGGGCAGGAAATGGTAAGGAGTGTTGCAACGTGTTGTGCTGCCACATGCAGCACAATAATCAGGCACGCAGACGCTCTTGCAGCAGGCTCTAATTAAAAATAACAGAAAAATATAGGTTACACCTCGACAGAAGCCAAAGAAGAAGTTGAAGCTGAAGCAGAAACAGAAGGGAAAAGGTGAAACCAAGAAATGGGAAACATTTTCATCAAAGCAAATACGCCAAGGCTAGAAGGGGGAGGGGGGCAGGGGGCAGTTGAGTAGAAGAGTGCCCGACGCGAGGTTCTCTGGAGTCTGTGGGCCGGGCAAGTGGCACTTATCATGCATGCGCCAAGTGGAAGAAGCAGCAGCGGTAGCAACAACATACAAAAATTAATGGCCTGTAATTACCTGCTGCAGTGGCATGAGGCGTGAGAAGAGCAAGGGGGTGGCAAGGGGAAGGGGTAGGTGAAAGAGGGGAAGGCACAACACGTTGGCTGCCCCAACCGAGACGAGCTGCTCCGTTGTCTTTTATAGAAAATTAAAGCCTAAATTTGCTTGTGCAAAATTTACGACGTGTTTACGATGCCTTAAATTATCGGTTACGCTAATGCGTTGCAGCAACGCGAACTTCAGTTTCTCCCCTCGTCAGCTGGCACCACCACCGTACCGACACTGGCGACACCCATCACATTTAAAGACGGCAATTCCCGACAAACGCCGAACTTCCCAGCTCAGTTTTTGTCACAGAGCTTGCAGGCGTGTCGTGTCCCCGAAAAAGAATACCCTACGCAGCAGGTGTATTGCTTTTAAGCAGAAACATATCCATTAGAAATATTATAAGGCTTAGACTAAATTATGTCTTTCCAAATTCATTCATAGTTTATAAAAATAACTTGTTTGATTATTATTATATTTTTAAGTAAGTATAATATTATTTATTATACCCTTGGAATTATTAGTTTTAGCCAGGAGGTTTGAAACGTTCCTTCTGAGACTTCTCCGTATATATATTCTGCACCAGCATTATCACGGCAGTCAATCTAGCCATGTCTGTCTGACCGAACATGTGTCCAGCCATCTGTCCTCCCGTCTGTCCGTTGCAACGTAAACTAGTCTCTCAGTTTTGGAGATATCTGGCCACACATAGTTCCTATTGCTAGATGCTGTAATTAAATCTGAACGAGCCGGATAGAACCGATATATCGTATAGTTGCCATACAAACTATAGGCCAATTTTTATTATTTGTATGTATATATGTATATACATATTTCAACAAATTTCCTACATCGGTCTTTTTTTATATACAATACATATTATATATATAAAGAAACGTGCAGGTTTTTGTATGAAGAATAATATTGAATAGATTCTGCTAAGTTATATATAACTAGTTTTGGAACGATCGGACGAGGTGAGAACCATAAAAAGTATAGAACTTTTGACTTTGTTTCTCATCGTTTTAAGATGAGAAATCCCCTTAATCGTCCTTTATTTCCAGCAGAATGTTGTAATAAGATAAAGAATACTCAAACAGTAACTGAAATCTATCACAATCGATATATCGGTAGTGCTTTGCTTTCCCATCGTTTTATAATTATGAAAAGTTAGCTTTCTCAGATTACTCGAAATTAACTTGGTAACGACTACAATCTAAAGAATTCAAATTTTTATTATTCTAAAATTTAGATCGAATTTTTTGACGATTTTTCTTTTTTTTTGTTTTATTAAACATTTTCGAAAATGAATGTCGAGCCAAGCAGTAACACGAATGCAGATTATCTTTTGGAGGATTCATCTGATAGACTTGAAGGAAAAGTAGAACAAAGTCGAGAAGAGATGGTGGCGGAACAAAGATCGGAGGCAATGGGAGGGCAACACAAGGGTTTGCTTATAGAGGTGGTAGAAATATCGCAAAATATTATTTTCTATTGATTTCTGATCGAACTTGATATTACAGACCGGCATTAGGGAGTGCTTTGAGTATCCAAGCGAAATTATTGGCGATTCTGCGATAAGTGGGAACGTGGAGGCAAGCAAACTAAATACATGTGTGCAAAACAAGATTTTGGATGCCCCTCCTGAGGTTATAATAATGAATGTATGTTCTATTCATATTTAAATAGTAAAACTATGCTGTAGGTGGCAGGAGTGGAACATTGCCGGACAGTGGAATATAGTGGTAACTGTCAGGTCAAGGGTTCCGAGGAGTACGTTCAGCAGTTGAGCGTCAGTGTAGAGCCAGCCCATCTTAGGGAAGTTCTGATGGAGAAGGGCCTGCTGGAGTCGTGGATGAAGGAACAGCGGGGGTTCGATCCCAATGTGCCGCGGATAATCGAGAAAATCAATCAGTTCTCGACTCGCATGGAGACAATACATCATAAGATCAATTGGCAAGAGTTTCGTCAGAATCTACTCAAGGTAAATGAATACTATGTAAACAATATTTTACGCAATGACGAGGACGATGAATCTAAGCCAGTTGTGATGGTCGAGAATGTGAATAGAGCCGAGATAGATATCGAGGCAGTTATGAGCACATTGAATAATCTGATCATCCAGTCGAAACGATTGACTAGCAATATCAGGTGTGTGGAACAGAAGATTACCACATTGGATTACAAGATCGAAGATTTCTACAAGAAATACAACCAGACACTCCTCGATCGCGAGAAGGCCTTCAAAGATGTGATTGCAATGCAGACGATGCGCGAGCAGATCGAGAGGAAACTGGCATGCATGGAATCAAAAATTCATGCCTCCAGACTTCAAATGCGTCAACAAGGTGTGTGCGATAGATGAGCCAAAATTGCAGGGTCCTCCATCTGGCTCCGAATCTGTCTCTGCTTTCGGCAATTTCACTTATGAGCCCCCATTTTTGGAAAGTATCAATTACCCAAATTACATAGGTATCAAGCATCATTCGTTGTACGCTCTCTTTGCATAAGATGTCGGGTTTCGTTTCGTTTTGCCTTTTACTGGGGTCTGCAAAAAATCATTTACAACTTTGCCAATTCGAATACCAAGTTTGTCCTCACCTGATGATCGGCAAATGAAAAGTAATAAATTTTCGTCTTCAAAATGATGTGATAATTGGCTTCTTTCAATTGCTTTGCAATCCTGGGAAATAACTTAAAAACGTGGTTACCAAAACTGAGAAATTACTGTCCCAGCAGGTCTTCTGTTAATGGGAAGTGACTAATGACGGGAGGCGATTTAATGGGGCTCTTGTTAGACGATATTTAGTGTGGGAACATAACTTCAATTCTTAAACTGATCTTTGATGTGAAAAAGTGCAATGAACGCTTAAATTCTTGCCACACTTGATACTGATCATTGATCTAACGATATTTGCACATACACATACATATGTATTCTATAATGATACAAAGGATGAAACATTCTTATGCAATTAGGTTACGCTTCATAATTTGATTAAATTAGAAATTGTTCATTTCATAAGTTTTTTAATGGATATCACATTTAAAACAATCAAGAATGAACATTATATCTTATATATGCATTACAATTTTGATAAAATACGTACTATATATCCCTACACGATAGATATAGATTAGTGTATTTAATGATTCTATAAGTTATAGATTCTTTTTTATAGAACTAAAGCATGTGGATAGCGGGCAGAGAATACTATAGTTATTGATAGAGAACTATGATTGAAATCATATTAAACAGCCTGTTATTACTATAAGTTTTATAAACGTTACCATATAGACAAACTTTTTGAGGACCTATGCAAGCAAACATACATCACAGCAAGCCATAAGTTGTATATGTTTTCCTAGTGAAAGATCTTTAATTTCACATTCCCATATAACACACATTAAAAACATTTTTTTTCATTTCATTCATTCTTTGTTTTTTGTTCAAAATTGTTTGTCAACCTATAGCACGATGCCCCCAAAACACATCAAGAATTTTGTGCGTGGCATCTTTACAGATACGTATGATTACTATGAGAAACCGGAGCTGAGTGAGTTCGACTTGGAATTGGATCCATCGGCGTCGCGTGTTGAAATACTGCCAACGGCGCTGCCACTGCGTGGCAAGTTCAAAGTGCTGCCCATGGAGCCTGCCAAGCCGAAATATGTGAAGCCACGAACTCCTCTTCTGCAGGACTTTCAACGGTATTCCAAAGAACCTGAACCTCGGATCAATCTTTATGACACGTTCCGAAAAGATGAAGTGGCGGTGCAAAGAGATTTGGATCCGGAGTCTGCCACATAGCGTGGGCTAAGCTCTCGATATTGATGGGGAGTCTGTGGGTTGGTCTGGACTTTGGATACTCTAGGGTAGGCCATATTTGTGACCCGGTTTAAGTCGCTCTTCCCGCCTAACACGAGCCCTCTCTTATCTCCCAGCGCCTGGTGCTGCTCTAGTAGGTCAGCTCTAGATCATCGCTGCCAAAACTTACAAAGCAGCGCCTAGTGCTGCTCTATTAGATCAGCTCTAGGTCAGTGCTACCAAACAAAAAAAGTTAATTTACAGGTACACTTTGAGGATATCAAACGCATTCCATACCTAAAGGCTCTTAAGAGAGATAATACGTTACGTTACATCAGCTGCAATGAATATATAATACTATACATGGCCAATCCGAAGTATCTACAATAGCAGAAGAAATGCAGTTGCTCCAAAATATTGAAGCCACTTCTCTATTCGATAGTTATTCTATGTACATATATCGGTAGCTACTTTCAAATGTCTGAAAATATAATAAGAATGAACACATTGACTATGTGAGTTTTAGTTTTGCCTTTGAACTTTGATTTTATTTATTTATGAGTTGAAAATTTAAAAACCGCGATATCAGAGTAACATTTATAAAAACTGATAATCACACTTGAATATGGTTTTTTGTTTTGCAATACACCTAAGGTGAAATGAAATGCTTATCCGCGTCAGCAGGCGTGTCTAAGTAGCTGATTTTGCATGTAGATAACCTCAAAGTTCCTTAGAATCATCCTGAACTCATTTTAAAACGATGAAAGGTACAGAGAACTTAAAGCCTTTTCAGTATGTTCAGTTACTCACAAGGCTTATTACCTTAAGGCTAGTGTGGTGGCCAAGATAAGGCGAGCCCATAAAAGCAAACACTCTTCATAGATAAGTCATTTGTACTCAACTTTTCTTCCTTGGCTCTCTTCTCCCCTCATTTAGATGTCTTGCTTAGGGCTTTTAAAGAGGTCTTGCTTTTCATTCAAGAAATTCCCGGCTTACCTCAGAAAGAGAGAGGAAGCAAAGAGAAACCAGTTTGCGTTTTGAAAACCAAAACAAAGTTATTTTGAATTCCTTTTTAGTCGCATTTTGAGCAGAACAAAAACCCGTCTACTACTACGAAAGTATGCTAAATACTACACGGAAACTGTGAATCGGCGGCGAGCAAAGGAAAATTAAAAGCAAATTGCTGGAAAAAGAAACGAGATAAAATAAAATAAACCGAAATAAGGTGAAATACTATGACTACAATAAAACTGCATTCCGAAAACTCAGTCAAATGTGAAAAGAAAACAAAAAGCCTGTGCTCAGGCGCAAGACAAACTTCTAAAAAAAAAGCAAAAAATAAAACAGAAAAGACGGCGAAGTGAGGCGAAATAAAAAATACAGGCAAAAAGAAATCCGGTTTCGTTTTCAACCAGAATTTCGGAAGGTTGCGTCGCGCAGTTTGCGCAGTTAAACGGGCCACAGGATACATAGAAGCAGAAATTAACCGACTGATGAGCGGGTGGTCAGAGAGAGAGAGGTAGAGAGGAGTGGAAGGGTATTGCCCGGTTGGTCATGGAGTTGTTTTGAAGTGCTGTTATGAGCCAACTGAGAAATGAGTGCAAAACGCAGCAGAACTCTCTGATAAATTGCAGGAGACGAACTTGAAATTTAGATTTTAAGAGCGACCGCAATGCGAGTGTGTGTGTGCTGCGACGCCGGCATCGGCATCGGCATCGACATCGACAGCGCAGCGACTGCATGTGAGCGAACGAGTTGTGCTCTCAACTGCACCTTGGGGGCGTTTGCATATGTATGGGTGAGAGCGAGAGAGTGAGAGTACCCGACTGAGAGACAACTCGTTGGAGCAGCAGCAGCAGCCGCAGTGGCAGCGGCAGCAACGGCTGCTGCGTCAGTGAAGTTTCTTTTTTGCACACACACACAAACACACGCTCACACACACACACAAATATTATTGCAGTTTTTATTGCCTCTTTTAATGGTTGAGTCTGTGCAAAGGGTTGTGTCTGTATTATGTTGCACTGGTATTAGTTGCATGTGTGTGTGTATGTATGTACCTTAAACAGTAGCATTTTATTGATTTTTATGTGCACAAAAAAGTATCCCATGCGATTCTGTCATAGTCAAAAAATGGACATAAGTTAGTTGTCTGCAGACTTTCGAGAATAGTGTAAACTAAGTTATAAACTTATAAGCTGCAAGTTTGGGAAAACTTTGGCTAGAGCTAAAGTTGCCAACATAATTTGACAGTTCGCTTAGTCTATTTTTATCGCCATCCTTAAGTTGCATTCATACTACCTAGGGTTGCCAGATACGTCGCGTGTGAAGTCGGTAGTTCCTAATATACTTTTGTTTTTTTAATTTGTTCTCAAATTAAGATGCATCAAAAGCTTAAAGTATTATTAAAATGTAGATTTATTTTTATTTATTTATTATTTTACAAAATCAGTGAATCAGTAAACAGGTTGAAAATAATTAGATTTAATGATAAACCAGTAATTATGGCAGCCCTAACACTATCTCTCTCTCCCACTCTCTCGTTGACAGCTGCCAAAAGTGCAAGCCAAATTATCTACAGACACACACGCACACACAAAGTTTCCGTGCTTATAACTGTCCTCTCTTTCCTGCCTCCCGCTCTCAATTCCACTGTTTCTTCTTATTCTGGGCTGGCAACTAACTCCCCCACACCTAAAAAGACATGTCAATTGAGGCGCTACGAATGAGGTAGAAAATTGCGGAAGATAAAAAGTTAACTTAGTCAGCGCGCTCAACCTTTTAACCCACAAATTCCACCACTACCACCCCCGCCAACTTGGCTGACCAACTAAACCGGACCAATAATATATCCCAGCGGGAAAATGCAAAAATAAAACAACAACAACTCTGAAGAAGATGCACAGCAAACGAAGTTCGAGGTCATTGCATTGCTCACACAAACACAAACACAGACACACAAATACAGACAGACATAGCAGCAAGTAAATAAAACAACAACAACAAATGAAATGCGCTCGACGCGTCGCACTCTCTCGTGGCTGTGCAGCAGGGCGAACGGGAGACGCTAAAAAAGTTCAAAATTGCAAATAAAATAAATGGAAATAACTAAAAAAGTGAAATCCACAAAAAACGAGCAGAGGAACAACAGTAACAAGAAGTAACTGCAGTTGTTTGTTTTTTACTGCTGTTGTTGTTGCTTGTGTTGTGTTGTTGCTGCATTGCCTGTTAGTCTGCTGCCCGTGGGGGAGTTAGCAACGCAGCGACGATAAAGTTGGCGTTGGCAGCGACAGCAATTTGGCACAAAAGGAAGCAAAACAACAAAAACTATGTGCTCTGTGGACGTGACATACAAAAACAACCGATAAAACGAAGCAAACGAGTGTGATCGATTTGGAAATATCCTGTTGTGGAAGAAATGTATTAACATTGCAAAATCTATTGTTAGCAGTTTATTTACTATTTCTTTGAAAAAGATAAAATGTAACTAAAGGTCAGTAAATATACAGTTGATCTGTATATACAAAATTAAGATTTTCTTCACTTATGTTATTTTTATTAAACAAATTAAATTTAAAACTAAATTATAAACTTAATAAAAGCTTAATGAGCGCTAGCTACAGAGTAACTTATGTTTTATTATATTATTTGATTAAATATAATCAAAACATATTTATAAACAAACAAATTATTAACAAAATCAGAGAAGTCACAGAAAATAAAAAACAAAATATTAAAAACAAAATTTAAGAATAAGTAGCTGTCATAAAATTTATTTAACACTTATGATTCCTTTGTGATGTACCCTTTAGTTAGGATAGGTGACAATTTCGAAAATTGTGTATATAAATGTATATATAAATGTATATATATTATATGTATATCTATGTGAGCAACATAATTAAACTTAAGTATACATTAATCTGATGAACTTAAAACACTTCTCTTGCAAGAAGCTAAAAAAAAACTAAAGCGTATTATAATAAACAACGATGGCACAAAATAATAGAAAAGTATTTTTTAAGATACTTTTTTTTTGATAATAATTTTTTTATGATATTATTGTACATTTATTATACTTTTATTTACCAAATTGTAGTTGGAAAAAAGGGCCAACTATAATTTTATTTATGTTACGATTTTTGATTTGTATACATTTTTTTTATTATTATACAAAGCGTTATTATATAAATACTATTGTATTTACATATGTAGGTGAGGCCCGGCGTTTTAGACTCCTTGCCCAAAACATTTATTTCTTCTTCTTCAACATAATTTTAATGCTTTCGAAGTTGTAGCTCCTATCAACATTGCATGCATCTCCTGTCTGTAGCTACAAACTCAGTATAACACACATGGTTACAGAAAGAAAGACAGAGATAGAGGGAGAGACTATGAGACAGCGAGAGAGAGAGAGAGAGAAAGAGAGAGAAAAAGGCATAAACATGTATAGATTTTAATGACTAAGCGTCGCCTTCTCTCAGCTACTGCTTAACGACCCGGCAGATCCCCTACCTCACCGTACTGTAAATTGATTGTTTTTAACGAGCCCGGAGACGTTAGGCCCGCTAACTGCCCAATTGCCGCAGCCCCTCCCCCATCCTCTCTTCATTTTGTGCTAGAGGTGGCACAGCAAAAAGTTGAATACGTTGTCTGCGTAGGCGTAAACGCTGCAGCTGCTCCTGCTCTCCTCCCAGCTCCCTCTCTCTTCCTGCCAACTGGCTGACTCACTTAATGACCGAACGACGGAGCGTGCCCGCAACAGCAGCAAATTCCTCCTTCGTATGCTCCAGTCTCCCTCTCTCCCTCTCTTACCCTCTCTCTTTGTCCTCTCCCACTCCTCCCTCTCTCTTTCGCTTCTTGCCACGACGGCGTTTAATGACGCATGCCTGCGAATTTTGCATTCAGTTCGTGTTTAGTTTTGCGGTTTCGCCGTCGCAGACAAGGCGAGAACGAAACAAAACACAAAGCAAAACTGAATCTCAAGCGAGCTGCGTTATCTGTATACCCTGTGAGCCTAGCAGAGCGTTGGAGGGGCGTATTAGTGTGAAGTGGGTAATCATATTGATGTTGATTGAAATATATTAATATAATAATAAAGTGTTGTGTAGTGCATAAGTAATAAATACTATATATTTAAAAAGATATTCACTGATATTGGGTATCTACTCTTAAGATTATATTAATAAATATAATTATAAAAATATACAGAATATTACAGAGTATCTTCTCGCCTGTTTGCAGTCACACTTCAGTCTTAAGATTCTTTTTTATGATTTTGCGCTCGTATTGTTTTCATTTTGATGAATGCATAAAAAAAGCGCAAGTGATTTCCAAGTGGGACACAAAAGGAAACAGAGGAGCTGGACGAGAAGAAGGCAAGATAGAGAGGGAGAGGGAGAGAGAGAGCTATGAGCAACTACTGCTTGATAATTGCCAGACTGAAGTCTCTGGCACATTGTTGCATGCAAAGTAGCTGCTAATGCATTGAAGGAGTTCGAGCGGGAGAGAGAGAAAGAGAGAACGAAAGGGAGACGCTTGGCAGTCAGCCCGCCAGGCAGATCCATTCTCCAATACGTAAGCGTGGATATGGGTCGTCAACGAGTTGGCAGCGTCATTTACATCTTCAGTGTGTGTGTCTGTGTGTGTGTTGTGCCTTCTTTGTGTTTGTCTTATTTCTTGGCATTTTTGTTTTGTTGCGCACATTCCTGCTCTCCTAAACTCTTTTGCCTCCCCTTCGCAACACTTCGCATCTGTATGCCACGGTCAAGGGCACGTGACGTCGCGAGGGTCGTAAACGACAAAAGGGTACAGTGGGCCGAGCTTAAAGAAATATTGAAAAATAAAGAAAATAAACACGTTCCAGAAGATTTCAAATACATATGTTGCATTTATACAAAAAGAAAAAAGTAAACTCAAATTAAATCTCAATGATACCCTACTTTGCGATTTGATTTCTATTCCGAATTTTCAGTTTGTTTTACGGGTTTGCCCGTTTTCTTCCGAAGGTCAACTAGCAATTGCGACAACCTTCGGGCATATAGACGCGCATTCCGTG
This sequence comes from Zaprionus camerounensis, assembly GCA_018904165.1. Taxonomy (NCBI): domain Eukaryota; kingdom Metazoa; phylum Arthropoda; class Insecta; order Diptera; family Drosophilidae; genus Zaprionus; species Zaprionus camerounensis. The sequence continues at coordinate 11,725,633 of JAEIFS010000479.1, read as the reverse complement.
TTGATATGTGAAAGTCTTTTCCACCCGGCATACGGTTTATTTTTGGAACTTTCGGTTTTGGCACTGCTGCTTTGTGGGGCTCATCCGATGACGATTTTAAACTTTCCTTAAGATTTCTTAATTCGTTCGTGGAGCGATGTAGTATGTTATATTGTTGGAATAAATTTTTCATGCGATTCTCAATTTTTTGCACACATAAAAAGGTCTCATCCATTACCACCGTATCGTGCTCAAATATCGTTCTGCATTTGTAAGTATCCAAACGGGATTCCATAATTCCAGTAACCTTCAGATATATCAACAATTGCAGAAATTTAAATTTTCAAATTGAATTTTTAAAGATGCTGAATTTGTAGAGTTTGCTCTTGAATTGACAAATAATGTTAAAACAAATATGAAATATAAATTTGTGTATAGTTTGACTGTAAGATCCGACTATCTGCAATCAGAGTCTTCGCTTCCAGCTTGCAATTAGAAACACACACGTCACACATCTATTATTGATTATATAGTGGAGGGAAATGGAGATAAGACAGCTTTCAGCTGCTTTTGGTGACATCGACATGCGGTAATTAAAATTAATTTTTTCGCTAAAAACCTCGGAGTGGTCGCCCCGATTGGAACTCCCAAGCAACTCGGTCAGGCAGCGTTGTATGTTGTGTGTTGAATCTAGTTTTCCCAGTTCGGAATGATAAATGGCGTCTAGTTAGCGTAGCGCCAAAAGAGAAACAAGTTCAGGCCTTCACCTGCCTCTCCTTCTCCTCCTCCTTTCTTCTCAGCTCCCTCCACAGCCAGCTAGATCTTCGCTAGCTACCTGGGCTCGAGTTCGGGTTTGGGTTCGGGTATGTGTTGTATTTCAATTAGAGCAAAAGTCGTCCTCGACTGCAATTAGCAACAAAGTATCTGGCAATGTATGTTTTCGCTATTATCATTTAAATTTATGTTATGGTACTACATATATTTGTTACGCCCGTCTCCCTCTCCCTAACTCTCTCTCTCCCTCTCTCTCTCTCTGTCTTTCTTTTGCGAGTTGTGTAATTTGTTAGCCTGGCCTGGTCCGGCACGGCGATGCAGTCTACCCGATAAAATGCCAGGCGCGTCTTCAGCTTGCGGCAATTCCGCGTCGATTCAATGAAAATTAACTAGGGACAAATTGTTGATCGTGCCGTGGATCGTGCCGGGCCTCGGACTTCAACGCGGGCTTGGTTTGCCGATCGGGCGCGCACATTGAAAGCCATTGTACGCTTTACGATCGCAGCTGGGGGCTCTTGGCGGGGACTTACTGACGCTTTATAGTTATCACTGGCTGTGCTTCTCCCGTTTTTGGTCTTGAGAAATTATAGGTCTATGCATGGATTATTTGTGCTTCGCTTTGAGCTGAGCACTTTGCAAATGGCTTCGAAAGCACTGAGAAAAGTCGTTCTATAACTATGTATTTGCTATGTTTTTGATTAACAGGTGGGGCTTCACGCGAATTGCTGATAAGTGGGATCAATGTGGGAAATATGAGTTGAAATACCATATATGGTTTAGCTGTAGATTATTACAATCAAAAACCGAACAAAACACTGTCTAATAATTCCATACTTATAATTCGCAAAGGTCTTAGAACGCACCTATTAATCTGCCCATGACTGTAGGCCAGTCTAAGCTCTCTATAAAGAAGAGCACCCTATTTAGGATCACCATTTTCTCACTTTGCATCAGTATCCCGTTTCAATTTTCTATGTACCCTTTTTCTTGTCCTTATTGTTGTTGTTGTTGCTCCGCTTGAGGCAGCCTCTTGCTCTTTTTTAATAAATGAAAATGTTTTTAATTAATATGCTTCAATATGTCGAGTGCGGTACTTTACTTGCGGCTGCTGCAGCGACGCATTCAAGCCTCCCCCAAAACAGATTCCACTTGCAGTCCACACTCATTCCACGCTGCACTGTGTGTGTGTGTCTGTGGTGGTGTGGGAAGCAGCGAGAAATGTTTACATTGCCATGGTTTTTATTGTTTCACATTTATTCGCATAAGTCCGTAGGCTAAATTTCAATATTTTATATATTGTACATATGCCAGCGAATGTGGCAAGCACAATAAGAATCCTTTGCTGAAGCATGCAACAAAATAAAAACCCCCAACCAAGTAGCGCAACCTCTTCTCCTCCCCATTTCTGCCCTGCGCTTCCATTCAGCTCACTTCTCTTTATCAAGCTTTATTCAATAGCCCATAGTCATGTCGCGTTGCTCTGCCTCTGCATCTGCCGCTGCTATCGCCGGTGCTGCTGCTGCTGCGGCTCTGTGGACAGTGGCGACTTTTGTTGATTTGCTTTTGTGCGCGTGTGTCTCAATTATTAAATGCGTGGACTGAGCAAGCAAGCAGCGCAGCAGCAGAGCGCTACGATTAAACCTCTCTCTCTCTCTCTGGTTCTCTTTATTTTTAGGCATTAGGTTTGTCTTTGGCTGAGTGCTTGCTTTGTATGGCTGTGTTAGCACGTTGAATACAACCATCCCATATTGTCTAGTGGTTAGGATACCCGGCTCTCACCCGGGAGGCCCGGGTTCAATTCCCGGTATGGGAAACTTCGTTGAATTTGTTTTTTTATTTTATTTTAGTTTTATTGTAACCAATTAGATAACTAAATATGTATTATGTGTATAGAGACAGTTAAAATGATTCAGAATCTATTTATTATATTCAGTCTTTCAATCTTTATAAAGCCCAATCTATCTTTTGTGTTCTCTACGTACATTTATGTTTGTTTATTCGAGTATATATCGTACATATACAATAGTATATATGCATCCATTTATTTGCATACTGCAAATCCAGCATTGGCCTGTCAACTCTGGCGATAACTGATGAATGATTTTCCATTTGCAATGACAGAGCGAACGTCAACGAGTATCGCGGGGGGTTAACAAACAAACAAAGGAAGAGAGAAAGAGAAATGGGTAAATGGGCAACTTTTTCTCAACTCTGACGGTGTTGCACATGATTTCATTGACGGAATATACATATATGTATGTATAAAAATAAATATATCACAAAAAGTTTTATAGCGAATTTATCAGTTTTCGAATTTAGTTAAATTTATGGAATTTATGCAAATTCCATTCATTGCAGGCCCCTTATATGGGCTTTCATATTTGTTTCTGCTCCAAACATATGCATATTGAAATTTCTCATTTCCGTTTCGTACTCCACCCTCTTTCTTTCTCTCTCTCCCTCTCTTGCTGTTTCTCTCCCACTTTGCTGCACCTTTCTCTCCATTTATTCGAAACAAACCGCAAACTTCATTTACAAAATGGCCTTTCATTTCAGGGACTCGAGGCCCAAAAACTTCCCAGTCCAAATTTTGTTGGCAATTTTATTTAAAAATGCAAAAGCCTTTGTCGTTGTTGTTGTTGTTGTTGTTGTTGCTGTTGTTGCTGTCGTCATGTGGCTGCATTGTGCGGATATTGCCTCTGACTCCTGACAACAAGCTGCATTAAAATTGGCAATCGTCCCCGGTGCGGTTGAATTGCTGACAACATCGAACATGGCCAGTTCCACACCTGATGCACGCCATGCTTGCCACCCCCTCTCACTGTTCCCGCCCACAAACAGCACCTGCTGACATGCAGCGAGTGCCAGCTTCATTAGGTGTTACCTGGATGCTGGCGCTGTTGCAGAAGGACATGCAAAAGGACATGTTCCTGCTCCACCCCCTGCCAGCAGCCTGCATATCAAAAGGCAGTTGGTTGCTATTACGAGGGCTGCCACAGGAAGTTGTGGTAAGTTTTGAGTACAAAAGGCAAAGACACTGAAAGCTTATTAAGATATAACATATAATACTAAAGATTAACATTGATATAGATATATACATAGTTATGCATATGTAGACAGTATAGATAGAATATATAGTATATTTATAATGATATTATAGGTAGTATTGATAGTGCAGATAGTATGCATAGTATAGGTCGTATTGTTTGTTTAGACATTATGAATATGAGATATTTTAAGACATATAAATGGTATAGATATTAAAGATTGTACATATATGTATGTATATTTTTGATATATCGCATGAATATATGATATTTATAATTAAGCTATTTTTTCATTTATCTGTTTTATAAGTATTCAATTAATTGAATAACTCTTCTATTATTTTATTCAATATGTTTTTCATTCTTGTTCTTTCTAGCAAATGCAGCAGGAATTGTTCTCAGTGTACTAGGCGGGCAAGGCAACCCCCATTTTTGCATTGCATACGGTTTTTCGGCTTCACCTTCAGTCGTCTGTTGCATTTTTTGGCAATTTGGGCGCACTTGTAGGCGTGGCACGGTGCTTGCATCCTTGCATTCGGCTCGACTGCGCATCGCCCCCTTTCGCCCCCTTTCGCCTCACCCTCCGCCACTGCTTGATTGCCCCCATCCACCATTTTATATGCCAGGCGCATTTGCATTTTTTATATTTACAGTTTATATAGTATGTGCAGTATATGTGCAGTATATACTGCACCCTCTCTCCTCTCGCTCACACCTTCAACGGGCCGTGCTTGGGGTCGTCTCGCTCTCTCTCTCGCAGGTTAACGCATTCGCATAAAAATCGATAGCAACAAAAAACGATTCGAAATGCACTTCATGTTGCCATTGTTGATGTGTGTTTTTTCAGCTTGCATAATATAATATGCATGCACATACATAGTGAATACATATACAGAGCTGTACTATGTATATGTATGCATGTACAAGTATATCCTGTTTACGCATGTGTACATAAGGCGCAGGACCTTATCGCATATCGTGCAGGCGCCCAGGTTGCCTGCCAAAGAGAATGCATTCGCCCATTTCGAAGCGATTTAATTCAATCGGGCCTTGTTCTCGCTGATGTACACAAACAATTTGCATGCGTCCATTTCTTGGCTGATAGATGAGACGATAACACAGAACTCGGCCGGGGGCGATATCACGTGCATATGAATGCAGGATTCCAACCATCCCATATTGTCTAGTGGTTAGGATACCCGGCTCTCACCCGGGAGGCCCGGGTTCAATTCCCGGTATGGGAATATGTTATAGAGTTCTTTTTTATTTATTTTTTGGGTTTTTAATAAATTTAATTAACTAATTTAATTATAGCGTGATATGTATTAGTTATTTTCAAATACTTATTCTTATTATAGAGTTGCTTTGTTGTTTGTTCATATGTAAGTGTTCTGGCACGCACGATCGTCACCTCCCATATTGTCTAGTGGTTAGGATACCCGGCTCTCACCCGGGAGGCCCGGGTTCAATTCCCGGTATGGGAAGAAATTTGAGATTTCTGGAGTTATTTTTTATTTTCTCGTATTTTGATTAGTTTAAATTTTATTTAATTAGAGACCAACATATCTCTACCCTTGAATATACCCTATTCATTTTGTATTGCGATTTTTAATGCGTATTACAAGAATCCCACACTATAAATTCTATAAATGTACTTATGTTTATTCAGAATCAACATCAACAGGTGAATCGAGCTACATCTGTCTGCCTGTCCCAGTGTCTGTGTGTCCGTCTTAGTTTTAAAGTTATTATGATGTAACTAGTAACTGTTCTTGTTTCTGTACACTGTAAATATATAACATTAGAACGAGCAGAATCTGATCGACATACATTTCTTATAGCTTCCATAGAGCAATTTTTACATTTGTTCATAAGATATCTTATCAAGCAAACTCACCTGCTGTGAAAATCACGTCAGTATATGTATATGATAGCTCCCATAACTTATCATATTATTATTTATTATACTATTTATTATACTATCTATAATACCCGTTCTATATTTAATATTACTATTTCTTTCAAATCGGACAGTACATATTCATATGTTCCAATAGGTTTTATAGGAGCAATCAGTCGAAAATTAAGAACTGTGTTACTATGTATATAACTAGATTGCTTATATTTCTTGTTTTCTATAACATATAATTTTTAATTATACATATTTTAATTATAAATAAGTAAAATATGCTTCGCATTCAATAATTGTGTTTGTTTTTTTTAGATAATTATCACTCCCATATTGTCTAGTGGTTAGGATACCCGGCTCTCACCCGGGAGGCCCGGGTTCAATTCCCGGTATGGGAAACAAAAAAGAGTTTGCTTTATTTTTTATTTTTTTATTATTACATTACTACTTTAGAGTGCTGTTTGTTTCTATAGTTATTTCCAATTGCATGTTTTGCATGTTTTCGAGCATCTCACTGCAAGCACTCAATTAGCTGCATAACGCAGTTAACTGTAATATATCTTCATTCAGGTAGTTGACGAGCAGCCCTAACAGTTACACAGAGGTTGCTGCCAAGCACCTGTGACTGATAATCCAATTACAGAGACCGCCTACCATATTACCCATTAGCCATGGCCGCCGTATGCGAATGAAAGCAAATTTGATTGGGGGAACACTCTGAAAAACATTGGGATGAAACTTGTTCTGTGCGCCCCTCCTCTGGAAGGGGTTTGAGAGTCTCCTCGCTCCTAACGAACATTTAATTGAATATAATATTCAATTATTGTTGAAAGGAGCGCAAGAAGTGCAAACAACACGCATCGGAAATGTCCAGCGATGGGAAAATTAAATGAAAGCAAAAATATAGTCTATCCACAGATACATATACATATATATCATATATCATGTACATATATTCGATGTATGGACGAGCATATATTTTTTACGGTTTTCGGGTTGAAAAATAAACCGCAGTGCATAAACAGCCCCATCAGAATTCAGAGAAAGGTTCTGCTATCCCCTACCCCCTCCCCCGGCAAGCATCATGAATGTGATAGCTGAACTGACCAAGAGCAGCAGGTGAGGGAGTCTGTGAGAGTGGGGGGGGCGAGTGATGATATTGGTATGGGTTGGGCAGGTTTTTGCTTTATTCATTTACTTGCGCTGTACATAACGCACTTAAAGCCCATGTCCATTACACTCATACACACACACACAAACACACATTCGCTCTGAAACAATTCCCAGTCTCCGAACTCAACCCATCAATGTCTGGCCGCTCCTGCTCACCCCTTCGACACCCAGCAACCCCATGATGCGTTTTTACTGCACTGGACGCAGCTCTGTCTCTGTCAGACTCCCCTTTCCACATTTTCCCAAAACAAAAAATAAACCTAGGCTTGTATTAATGAAAAATTTCGTACATCGAATTCGCATCATTAAAAATAAAACCCCCAAAAAAAAAATTAAAATAAAAAGCCTGAAAATTCGCATATGCGGACAAGGAGGAGCGCAAAACTTTTTAAGGGTTGCAATTTTTGGACGCCAAATAAAAACATTCGAAAATGTTGTATGAAAATCAATTTGGTTTTTTTGATTTCTTTTCTGTAAATGCCAACAATGCAGGTACATACGGCCAATGTGTGTGTATGTCCTGTATGTTGGTGCATTTTTTAACATGTAACCAATATGGAGAATATTTTAACATAGTCGGAGAAATTACCGAGAGGGTTTCACTAGATAAATATTACTATATATTATATAATTTCATATACGTTATTATTAATATTTGAATTTAGTTTTTTCACATAAAATAAAATATTATAGAACAGAAATAATAGTTAACAAAATTATAAGTAAAAAATTATTTAAAAAAATCTTGTCAGAAGTGGGATTCGAACCCACGCCTACAGAGTAGACTGCGACCTGAACGCAGCGCCTTAGACCACTCGGCCATCCTGACATATGTGTGGTCATTGATAAAGCGCTCAAATCAATAATGAAACTATCAAGAGCGCAAGGGATAAGTAAAAATGAGATCAATTGGTTTTTAAGTAATGTAAAATAAACAAATTTAATGTAAATATATGGCTTATATTCTTTTTAAGCTATTCATCTGAAGTTCACTAAGCGAGTGATAAAAATATGAACTACGCCTCTGCTAACGATATTTACGACTGAATATATAATAACTAAGTACATAATGCACACACATACAGTCACACATATACATGCATTGCACAGCAAAAACATATGCGACAGTAAAAAAACTGTTTCACATGCGCAAAAATTGCAGTGCAGGGTTGCAGTGTTGCAGCTGCAACACAGAGTCGCCTCCAAACGGGGACATGGTTAATCAGGAGTCCAGTATGGGCAGAAAATCCCAATGAAATATTCACGTATACAACAATTCTCAGAGACTCTGCGCAGGCAAGATATCAATTATATAATATATGTATATAATAATAAATAATACAAAAATAATGATTACATTATATAATTGTAATACAAACATTACTGATATAAAATATAAAAATAAATGAATTTCAAAATATATACAGTATATACGATATTATACTTACATAACATGTATATACATATATATATTATATTTAGTATAAGTGTTAGAAATTATGACAATATTTGTATATATAATTATTATCAATTTTAACAAATGTACATATGTACATATGTATGTTTGAACATGTACTGAAATCACATTGTCTATCCGAAGTCTCCAAAAGCTCGATCACCAACTGTTGCTATCGATATGCCTGCGATTGTAGCGCAATTTCGCCAGCTAAAAATTAAGCAAAAATAACCAAAAATTCGAATTTGTTTTAATGTCAACCCATATACTACATACAAACATACATATACATATGCACATGTATGTACATATATGTATAGTATATGTATGTATATGTATAATAGTATTTATATACAGACTGTCTCGTAGCATATGTACGCCGTATTGTATGCATATAAGTCCGGGCTGCGTACAGAAGGCAGCTGCTACATACCGTACTATTGTATATGTTATTGGAAGACCTTTCGTGCGTAGCCCAAACCAAGTAACAGAGAAATGAACTGTAAAGTCAGGAGGAAAAAACTGTACTTTTTTATTGAAAGAGTTGAATAGAACCTTACGGATCCCTGAACTAATGTAGTGTTATTTTTATAGATTTGCTTGATTTCTGCCTGTTTTATTGTTCGTAGTTAGCCAACACTACTGCCACACTAGATATATATTATAAATTGTCATTATAAATAACTACAAGGTTTTACAAATAAAGAGTTATATATTTATGGTACTTATTCTCCTTCTCTGTAAATTTTAGATGTTTTATTCGCTATACATACAATGTATTTGTAGATATGCAGATTCATATAACACAATATAAAGCTTAACATCCACTTTTGTTAGGAAGAGTATTAAGTAATTACAGTATTTGATATACTATAAGAAAATGTTGGTTTGACCATGTCGAATAGTGAATACCCTTGCAGCGTGGGAATATTATAAATCTTTACCGACTGTGCATATAAAGACTATAGGTTAATTTCAATGAATCTCAACATTTGATATACTATAGATTGTTATTTTGATTTGTAAATGAGTCGGTTCTTGGGAAACAAGTTTTGTTTTTACAACCATATCTTATTCTGGAGAATAACGATTGCAATGTCAAAAATATGTCGAAATAAACACATGTATATAGTGAAGTGCAAGTTAAGATTGGTTCAACGCTGACGCAGCATCCGCATAATCAGCCCAGGCATTTCCTATTGCTCGTGATTAGTGCTATAAGAGACGAAGACTGAGCCCAAACAAATCATTGTAGCTTTTAAACCAGTGCAAAACAGTATATATGTTATTGTGTTCATTGAAAGTATCACAGCGAGATGAGAAAAATTTGTGGTCTCCTGCTCTGGCTGATTCTGATGGAAACCTCGAAAGGACTTGCTGTGGAAACTCAATCCGAGCCAGTAAGAAAATGATCTTAAGAGTGGCATCAGATTTAGAACCAATAGTAACTTAATCGAATTGTTTATCTCTTATCAGTACCGTCAACTGGAGGAGGAGTGTGGGGTCTACACCTATCATATAGTGAAACCAATGCTGGAATATTTTAATCAAGTGAATCCGAAAGTCGACAAGAATGACGCAGAATTAGAAAGGAAGAACAACCGGATTAAGGAGTTGGAAGAGAAGGTAAAGGGACTTCAAATGGAGATCACCATTAAAGAATCAATGGAAAACAATTTATGCAACAAACTGTGTAGGAACGAAAATAGCAAGATTCGTGAAGTGAAAACAAACGAAATCTCAGACCTCAAAGATCTTTTTGCTGATGGCGATGAAGAAATTCTTCAAATGGAAACGGAGCAGTACGGAACGACACAACCAATCGAAATAAAGAACGAAACAAATTGTCTTTTATATAATACACCTGTGGTGCACAATATCATTCTTCAAAATGATTTTACTTTTGAGATACTAAGTAACTCTGATATCGCGGGTCCAGGTTGGATCATTATACAACAAAGAATCAACGGCGGAGTCGATTTCTACAGGGATTGGGAAGAATACAAAAACGGATTTGGAGACTTCTGGGACGGGGACTTCTTCCTCGGCCTGGAGAAGATACATCGATTGACCGATAAGGAACCCTTCGAGCTTTACATTCATATGCATAGGTACGATGGCGAGAGCTTCATTGCCAGATACGATGAGTTTGCTATTTCTAGTGAAGACTATCATTACCGACTGGACAAATTGGGCGAATTCTCCGGTAATACAACAGACGAATTAAGTTATCACAAAAGTATGCCATTTTCGACATATAAAAGTAGTGCTTGCACAAAGAAACATCATGGTGGTTGGTGGTACGATAACTGTGCTACATGGTAAGTGCGATTTCGCAGAATTAAATGTTAACTTGCTTTGAATTTATATTAATAAGATTTCTTTCTATATAGCAATTTGAATGGACAGTACTTTAAAACTGGAAAGTGGGCAGCTGAAGGCATTTTTTGGCAAAGTTGGTTGGCACTTAAGGAAGTCAGGATGATGATACGGCCCAAGTCCGAATGTTCTTAAAATATTTCAAATTCAGTTTTCCATGTTCTTAATTAATTGTTTATTTCACTTTTCATTCAATAAACAAATAAAAGCAGATTTTAAATGTAGAATAAAACTACAAGCTGTAGAGTGTATTCATTATAGACTTATTTTCAGTCATTTAGAAAAAACCAACGCATAAGTTGAAGTCAACAATTTAAGGGATTCTATAACTAATCGTCTAAATTTAGTTATATTTCAAGAAACTATAAGTAGTCTAAAACTATAAACGACTTAAATATGCAGTTAAAATGGAATAAGATAATTATAACATAGAGCAGCAGTAGGAAATAACAAATAATAATTTGTTCGTATATGTATGGATATCTTTATGATTAATTGTATTTATATACAGACTATATCGTAGATTATATACGTGCTGTTGTACATACATATAATATATAGGTCAGCGCTGCGGAGAGTAGGCAGCTTCTACGTTATATACTATATGTTATCGATAGATCTTTCAAGTGACAGGCAACAGTGAACAGTAAAATCAGGTGGAAAAAACTGTTGTTGGTGTTGAATAGAACCTTTCGAAATCACTAAACTATATAAATATAATTATGTATATATATAGTATAGTATTATAATATAGAATATATGTATATGTATGTGATATATTAGATAGTAAGCCTGGTAATCAGCCAATCATTTCTCTTCGATTTTTACCGATTTCCCTCGTTTAAACGTTTGTAATTAGCCAATAAAATTCAACTTTGTCCTCGGCCACAACCACTGCCGACGCTAATTAAATAAAATGTCATTATAAATAATTAAAATGTTTACAATGATTGGATAAAAATGAGTTATATACTTACGGTACTTTTCTCCCTGCTCTGTGAATTAACAATATTGTTTCACTCGCTTTATATACAATTTATTTGTAGACACGAATGAAATGCTTTTCTTGCTGCCGCCTATTGAGTTTTATATACAATTACAATACATATAGAATTCATTGAAATGGAATATTAATGGTGCGGGTTTTTCCACTAGAGTAGGGTATAAAGGTAGTGCAATAATTAATATAATTAATATAAAATCAGAATAGTGCCGAATAGTTTACACCCTTGAAGGCAATACTCTTTACCGACTGTTGCTATAAAAGCCTATTAAGATTAACTCAATTGTTGGTGAAAGAATATATAGATGTTTTCTGCGAACAATAACATTTAATACATATTGTTTTTTTGATAGGTAAATGACTCGGTGATTGAAAAAAAAAAGATTTGTTGTTACCAAAATCCTATTGTACAGATCATAAGTGCAACGTCGAAAACATATTCCAATACTAGTGAAGCGTAGGTCAAGCTCCGTTCAATGCTGATACAGCATCCTTCTTATCTGTCATCCGTGTTATCAGTCTGGGTATTCCCAGTGCACATAAGCAAATCATTATAAAAGCGGAGAGACGACGCTCAAAACATTACTCTACGTCTTAATCTAGTGTCAAGTTGTTTACATTGTGCGAGATGAGAAAAATTTGTGGTCTCCTGCTCTGGCTGATTCTGATGGAAGCCTCGAAAGGACTTGCTGTGGAAACTCAATCCGAGCATGTAAGAAAATGATCATTCAGTAGAATAAGAGTGGCATCAGAATTAGCACCTAGTGACTGAATTGAATTGTTTGTCTCTCTTATCAGCATCGTCAACTGGAGGAGGAGTGTGGGGCGTATACCTATCATACAGTGAAACCAATGCTGGAATATTTTAATCAGGTGAATCCGATGATCGACAAGAATGACGCAGAATTAGAAAAGAAGAACAACCGGATTAAGGAGCTAGAAGAGAAGGTAAAGGAGCTTCAAATGCAGATCACCATTCAAAAATTTCAGTACGATTCCATGGTTAGTTTACACGCGATGCTAAAACAGCAAGGGATTAAAATCGACACATTAAGCAACAATCAGTGTGAGAAGCAAAACAACGAGATTCTCGAACTGAAAGCAAATGCAATCGCAGATAGTGAAAAGTTTGCTTAATGTGAAAAGGCACTAGAAAGTCAAAAAGATGTATTCGCGTCTAAAGATCGAAAGATTCTTGAACTTGAAACGAAACTTAAGAGGTCGATTGACGACCCACTAGATATCGAAAATATAAATATAGAGAGTTGTCTTTCAAACACTCCATCCGGGGTGCACAATATCATTCTTCAAAATGATTATACTTTTGAGATACTAAGTAACTCTGATATCGCGGGTCCAGGTTGGATCGTTATACAGCAAAGAATCAAGGGCGGAGTAGATTTCTACAGGGATTGGGAAGAATACAAGAACGGCTTTGGAGAGTTCTGGAACGGGGACTTCTTCCTCGGCCTGGAAAAGATACACAGATTGACCAATGAGGAACCCTTTGAGCTTTACATTCATATGCAGAGCTACGATGGCACCATCAACTTTGCCAGATACGAAGAGTTTGGCATTGCTGGTGAAGATGATAGATACCGACTTGTCAAGTTGGATGGCTTCTCCGGTAATACAACAGACCAATTTATTTATCACAAAGATATGAGATTTTCGGTACGTGATACCTGCTCAATGAAACATCATGGTGGCTGGTGGTATAATAACTGTGTCCATAGGTAAGTGTCTTAAAGCCGACTAAATCGTTTTGATACTTTACATTTATACTAATAATATTTCTTTCTTTGCAGTAATTTAAATGGAAAGTTCTTTCCAAATGGCACGTGGGCAGCTGATGGCATTTTCTGGGGTGATTGGATAGCTCTTAAAGAAGTCCGAATGATGATTCGCACCAAGTCCGAATGTTCTTAAAATATTTGTAATTCAGTTTCCAATGTTCTTAATAAATTGTATATTTCACTTTTCATTCAATTAATAAATAAAAGCAATGTAGAAATGCAGTATAAAAATTAAAATGGTCGAGTGTATTCATTATTAATTTATGTTTAGTCTTTTTAGAAACAGCTTACGATCCTTATCGAATAACAGAACAAAACAGAGAGCAATTGTGGCATACAATCAGAAAGATATTCCATATGAATTTGTAATTGTAAATATATGTTTTCAATGATCAACTAAATAAAAACAAAATGAATATGAATACATATTAGATCTAAAGGGAATACAAGTTCTTATTTTCTTTAATTATTGCATTATTTCTTTAGCAATTTCGAAAACGACGAATACGAATACGAATTCTTACGTTAATTAACTGATAATGTTCATAAAGCTGCATTAACTTTCTCCAATTCATCAAACTCATACAACTATAGTTATATGTTATATACAGTAACATTAATAACAAAAATTAGTCGAAAATTAAGAGTTTTACAGTACACATGGAAGTAAACGAATTCAGTTCAGTCCATTTGAACAATCGATAAAGCCATAAGCTACAAGGGTATTAAAACTTCAGTATGTCCAAAATAAACTGTTTGTGCCTCTTCATTATTTTATTTTCCGCCAAATGCGTTATTCTATAATACGCACACTCAAATTTTTCCCCGCATCAAAATCTATATAATAAATATGCACATATATTTATCATATACGAATCCATATAAGTGCTTTATGTATGTATATATAGCACTTTAAATGGCATTTCTTGTGGAATGGCATACGCAAAATGACAATAAAATCGAATAAAAATTGCAGCCACAAAAAAGAGAGTAAAATAAATAAATTACAATAAAAATAATAACAACAACGTCGACTCGCTGCTGACGTTGCGTGCGTGCGTACGTGCGTGCGTGCGTCCGCCCAATGAAAAACTCCCTATGGTGTGTGGTGGTAAGGGGTGTGCATTTTGCGATGGGTTGCAATTTGGTTGGTCGTCGCTTTGGGAGGGAGAAAAATAAATATAATAATAAATTGCATTATAATTTCTTTTTTATGGCTGCAAAGTGTGAAGAGCACGAGAAAAGTGACAGCAACAGACGAGCTGAACGATTGCAAATCATTTACACAGCATTCAAAAAAGTGATGCATTTAAAATATGATGTTATTGAATTTTCAGAGCTATGATATGGAAGAAAAGCCCTTTAAGATGTGAAGAAAATAAATAAAAAATATAATTAAAATTTATTTGCACCTTAAATACTAAAAAATAATTCTTATGATATATTGCATTATAACAGAAAAGTCTTAAATTTAATGTAACAAAAAACATAAAAAAGTCTAGAAAATAAGCGAGAAATGAAATGAGAAATTCGTTACGAATCAGGCCAAATAAATTTACATATGTAAGTCATTGAATTGTGATATATTTTCCAATATGATATGAGAGAAAAATTGTGAAATATGTAAAATAGATAGGTGAAGAATCATTAGCACAAATAAAAATATCAATAGGAATAGAAAATTATTGAATTATTAAAATATAATATAGAAAACATTAAGATAACTTACAAAATATAAGTTTCATCTTATCTGGTAACTCTTCAACGATGTTAAGCTTTTATTTCATGTAGATAACAAATATTTTTTACTTATAATAATATAATATATACATATAAACACATATGTTAATATACATTATATATATATAAATATATATTATATATATACATATATACGTTTATATACATAAGAGCCATTCAACTTGTGAAATCTTCGACCGATACGAGTGTGAATAAAATCTGAAATGTGAAAAATGCTACACAAAATGAGCTCTTTTTTTGGGCGAAGAACGCATCTAAAAAAGAATTTAAAAAAAACGTCACTGGTGGTGGGAGACGAGGAGAGAGGGATGGGTTGGGCAGTGGCATGCCCGCAGCAGGATGTGGGGGAGGGGCTGGTGTGCTGCGTCAGGAATGGGCGCTGCATTAATGCAGCTGCAGCAACTGCGGCGTTTGCTGATTATGTTGATGCTGGCGCCGTTGCTGTTGCTGCTGCTGCTGCAACAACAAAATAATCGAATAAATTAACATGAAGAGAAATGCAAAGCAGAAGCAGAGGCAAATTACACAAAAACAAAAAACCAAAAACAAAATGCAATTTCAATCGACACGCGCAGCGAGAGCTTTTTTGTGGGTGGGCATTAATAGGGCTGCTAATTATTGACAGCCAGCCAGCTACCCCCCGCTCCCATACTCCCCCTTGAGTTTGCCTGCCCAGCTCTCTTTTGCTGGCCACCCACTTTTTGTGGTTTGATGCTGCTGCTGCCACTGCGGCTGCTGCTTCTGCCGCGTCGCATCGCATCTCATAATGAGTTTTTTTTCGCACACGCACAATTTGTTTTTGTTGTTGTTGTTGTTGCTGTTGTTGTTGGCGCTGCAATTTGTTGCCGGTCGCTGTGCGCTATTGCGAAAATCAGTTTCGAAAATGCTTTATCAACAGCAACACGAATTCAAAAAACTTTCGGTTTAGTCGCATAAGTTTTTTATTTTCCGCCTAATTTAGTCACGCCTCACACAACTTTCGATCGGCAGCGTTGGCAACGTTTTAACGAATCCTCCCGGAATAAACAAATGCAACAAGGAAATTCTAAAGAAAAAATTCGAAATCAAATCAAGCTAAACCGCGCGCAAAGTGAGCTAATTATTGCGTATACGCAGCGTATGCCATCTAAAACCTTTATCAATTATGCTAAGTCCGTGGCTGCAGCAGCCTCTCTCTCGTGTATATGTGTGTGTGTGTGTGTCTGTTTTGTGTGTTTGTTTGCGCCAAATGCCACCCCTAATTACTGAACCTAAACCCAAACAGAGCACAGTGTCCCCCTAACCCCGCGTGTATTCAAACGCAAACCGAAACCATTCGTTTCATCCACGCCCCCACTCCCATTTCCGCCCACTCTATTTCTCTATTACGCTGGCGTCGACGTCGTCGTCAGCTATTTTGTGGTTTTTTTGCCCTTTTTTTTGTATTCTGGCCTTAACTACGCCGCCAACTGATTAACAAAATTAGTTTAGAAAACTCCGCACTCGCGTTCGAAACAAACCTAAAATTTGTTCGGTTCTTTTCGCATCAAAAACTGTCAAAAAACAAACAAAAAATAATATATAAAGTATAGAAAGTCCAATTAGATTTCTGCTGTGGAGTAATTGCATATTTGTTTAGAATGTTTTCCGTTCTTTCGAAATCAGAATTTAGCGGGATTCGAGTCAAGTTTAGTCCAGCTTGATACCTGTATAAATTGAATTGTATTTGTATTGACAACAAAAGTTTTGAAATGAAGTGGAAAGTGCGTGGAGAAGTTTTCGAATTTTGTTTGAACTGTTACTTCTATATGAACCTGATTCGGCTAGAAGATACAAGCTAAAATACCCTCTGCAGGAAATGAAATACGTAATGCATATATTGTAAACATATTCCTCACTTTCAAAACTTTTAACTTTCGACAACCACTCTATTTATTTGCCTTCACTCGTATTCAGTTTCTTTAGATAAATTAGGTGCCACTATCGATATCTTTACTCGATATGTATCGTTATATACATATATTGAAAATCAAGTAATTAACACTGGAACGTTTGCAAATCAATTATTCATGTATTATTCTTTATTGAAAAGTGATTAACTAAGAAAATTTAATTTTTTATTTAATATAATTGCATTTATGTTCAGACAGCACATTGGGACAGTAATGTCGAAATCGTTATATAATTCAAGATAGGATTTTTAAGATATTTAAAGTGCTACAAATTCTATTAAAGCGTGGTTAGTTCAGTCGTTTTTTTTTTTGCCGGATCATCATCTTCACCAGTTTCAATGGCTCCCAACTCTTCCAAAAATTGCTTCCAATTTCACCTTTCGCGTTAAAGTATTTTCCATTCAAATTGCTGAAAACAAGAACATCACATAAGTATGGTCGTTAACTTAGATTAAAGATACGTACCATTCGGCACAGTTCTTGTACCACCAGCCACCAAGCATTACTTTTGCGCAATTATAATCATCTTTATCATTTTTTTTATCAAATGTTGAGAATTTACTCAACCGGTGATAGCTCAATGCGTCATATCCATTACCAGAGAATTTACCTAACTTGCTAAGTTGGTACATATCATCTTCATCCGAAATGGCAAACTCATCGTATCTGGCAAAGGTGATGCTGCCATTGTGTCTCTGCATATGAATATAAAGTTCATGGGGTTGTTCCTTGGTTAATCTGTGTATCTTTTCCAGACCCAGAAAAAAGTCGCCGTCCCAGAAGTCGCCAAAGCCATTCTTGTATTCGGTCCAACTCCTGTTGAAGTCTACTCCACCATTGATTCGCTGTTGTATTACGATCCATTTAGTATAAACTATATCCGAATTCAATAGTACCTCAAAAGTAAAAGCATCGCTAAGAGTAACATTCTGCACCTCCAGTAGATTTTTAGCTTGGGGATTCTTTGCATTGTTCTCTTTGATATATTTTAATTCATTAGCTGACTTCTTAAGTTCCGTTTCATATTCGGTAAGTTTCTTCAATTTTGCGTTGTCCTCTGCTTTCAGTTCGATGATCTCTTTACTTTGCTTGTCTATCGAGTTTCTCAAGATGTTGATCTCTTGCTTCACAGATTCGATTTCTTTTGATTTGTCAATTATTGTTTCATTTTTGATTTTTAGTTGCGATTCAAATCCCTTCACTTTATTAGCTTCTAATTCGATACTCTTTTTAAGTTTTGAAATCTCTTCTATTTCTTTTCCACACAGATTATTCGTTTACTCTTCCATTGCATTTATTAAAAGCTCGAATTGATTTCTCAAAAACTTGCTGTTGGTTTCATGTAAATTTATAAAGTTGTCCTTCTCGGTGCAAATGTCAGCTTTAATTCGAAGTTGTGTAATTTCGAGATCCTTCCTTTTAATTTCTTCGTCATGCTTTTCGATCTTCTGTTGCATTTCATAAAAGCAAGTGTGGCAAACCCAAAAGTCAATTTTTATACCCTTCGACCATTGAAAATGGTCAAAAAAGGGTATACTAACTTTGTGCAAATGTATGTAACAGGCAGAAGGAGGCGTGGCAGACCCCATAAAGTATATATATTCTTGCTCAGGATCACTAGCCGAGTCGATTGAGCCATGTCTGTCTGTCTGTCCGGATGTCCGGATGTCCGGATGTCCGGATGTCCGGATGTATGGATGACCAGATGAACACACAGATCTCAGCTATTATAAGAGCTAGAGTTACCAAATTTGGCATGAACATTTCTGTGTAGCCGGCGCAGATGAAGTTTATTTCAAATGTTGGGTGCCACGCCCACCGCCCCCGCAAATTAATAATTTAATTTTTGAACTCAATTTATAAGCGCTGTATGAAAGATACAACTTTCTGACTTTAACATACACAAAGCTCATTAAAATATCTACGTATTCTCGAAATTGTAATCCGATCGGTCAATAAACACAAAAGTTATTTAAGAAAGTATGTGCATAAAACCAAGTGCTTGTGTCAGCTAACAAGGGAGGCGGGCGAGCGCGAAGCGCGAGCGCCATCTGTCGAGAATAATTTCAAAGTATGTGCATATGTATATGTCTACATATATAGGAACATAGGTCGAAGGGTATCCCACTGTCGCGTGCCGCGCGACTGTTGCTTTTCTTACTGGTTAAATTTAATTTAATTTAATTTTTATAAAAAATTATTATATTGAACTATATTTAAATTTGTCGTTGAATTTTGTTTTTTTTTCCCTTAAGATTTTGTTTATTTATTTATTGAGCCTTAACAAAAGTATTATATCACCTAAACAGAATAGTTTATAACATATAAAAAGTAGTCGAGTCCCTTGATATGGTTTTAAACTGTATAATTTTAGTTGTCTGCCTTTGAAAATATCTAACAACATTTCTTAAAGTATTTTCATACGCCGCGTATGCCAGACTTTAATATTCATTAGGAATCGGTAGCTGCGGACGTCTGTCTGTGTGTGTTTGTGTGTGTGTTTGTGTGTATGTGTTTATATTCTAAACGACCCCGACGGCGGTTTCTGTAACCTTTTTGTGATCTATTTCACTCGCAACGAGAGTTTTGGCGCTCGATTCTCCCATTTGTGTGTCGCACGCTGCGGGGGTTAGGAAAAGGAGATGGAGCGGGGAAGGGGTAGGGGAAAGACTCGTCTTGAATGAAAGTCAAAGTAAAAGCGGCAACAACAAAACCTAAACAAAACATAAAACGCCACGCGAAACAGGCGAGGCGGCAACTAGAAACAAACACACTGCGATAAAGAGAGTGAGAGAGAAAAAGAGTGAGAGAGTAGGGAGAGAGGGACACTGGTAGAGAGAATGCCAAAAACTTTTGATAAGGCACAAGCAGTGGCGTGGAGGGGGGGTAGTTAGCGAAAGAGGCGCGGCAGAGCAACAACAAACAAACAACATGCGAGTTTCGCTTGCTGCCGGCAGAAAAGAAGCAAATGAAAAAGAAGACGACAAAATGCAGCGCGGCGAAAATGAAAATGCCGCGAGACGACGACGACGATGCCGACGACGACGTCGACGCTGAAAGGGCGTCATATGTTGACGCGTGGGAGTCGCTGTTGGGGTTGGGGGTTGGTTGCCTGCAGTCGGCAGAGGGGCGTGAGTCAGGTGCTGGCTCGGTCAGCGCAGCTGCTACTCTGCTACGGCAGCCTCTGCCGCTGCTGCTGCTGATTCTGCCGGGTTGAATGCACGCCGCATGCACTGCTGTGTGCAAGCGAGCTAGCTAGCTTCGCTGGTCACTCTCTCTCCCTCTCACTCTGCCTCTCTCTCTCTATCTCTTGGGCCTGCGCATGTGCTGTGGCTCTCTCTCTTTGGATGCTGCACTCGTTGCGGAGATGGGATCACTTTGTGCTGGGTGTGGGAAGAGGAGTAAAGAAGAGGAAGAAGAAGAGCGCGATGGGAAGGTGGAGAGGGAGGGGGTTGCAGGCAACTCAGGTGCATTTATTTATTTATTTCGATTCATTTCCGCTTTTGTGTGCGCTAAATGAAAACTCATTTCCCTTTGATGTTCTTCGCCTTGTTGTTTCTCCTTCTCTCTCTCTCTTACACACACACACACACACTGGTGGCTCGGACATACGCATATGTGACACGCAGGGCAGACAGAGCGCAATTGCGCGCGCTCTTTTGCTCACTCACTCGCTGGCTCTCTCTCTCTCTCCCTCTCTCAGTGTGTCTCTCTCTCTCTCTCTCTTGCCCTGTGTTTTTGGGTGCTGCTGCGCGATAATGAAAAAGTATAATGCACCAAAGTGACATAAGGCTGTAAATTAAGCAACAACAACAAATTGTCGGCCTTTACATAGGTACGCACACACACACACACACATACTTTGGCACATAGAGTTATTTACCGTTATCTGCATATGCTGCACAACGAAAGGACAGTGGGAGCCAGAAGTTGTCTGCCAGGCATACGTTAAAACGAACTTGACGAGAAGGAGGAAGAGAAGGAGGAGAAGTAGGAGGAAGACGCGGCAGAGTATGCAGAGGAGGTGTAGGAAAAGAAGGAGGAGGAAGAGGCGATTCTGTGGTCCAAGCTAAATGCCCAAAGCGGCTGCTGCTGCTGCTGCTCCTGTTGCCATTCACGTGTTCACGTGTTCACGTGTGTGCAGCATTAAATTAAAAGCCCTTTCACAGCAAATTACAATTATGGCAAACGAATCCCGTATGCCATACACCATATGCATACATATACATACACAGTGATATATACTATATAGAGTACCGTTATGTACTGCCCCGTGTGGCTGGCGTTAATGGGCGCCTTTGTGAATGCCAAGCGAATTTAGCCAGCGGCCCATTTGATGCTCTTTGATAGCGTTTCAGGAAATTTTGTAAAATTCTCTATGGAAATTGATAAAAAGAAATAAAGAAATGCTGCATAAATATGCGGAATTTCATACGATCCAATGAGACTAAATGGACAAAGGCTATAAAAGTAATTAGAGCACGTTCCCAGAAAGATATTATGTTGAAAATAATAAGTATGTGTACAATATGTGGAATACATCGATGATAACATGAGTACAAAAGCAAACAATAGTATTTGCATTATCTAAATTATTTTATTTATTTATTGATATTTATTTATTTATATTTATATTTATTTCATTCTTGTTTATGATTAGTTATTGTTCTAATATATCTATATTCAGTATTAAATTAAACATATTTATTATTATATTTATAATTACTATTTTTATTATTATTGTACATTTATTTATATTTATTATTTATATACATATATTACATGTGTAGATCAACCAGTGCAATTAAGGTTAGGGAACACTCTTAACTCAGCAGGGGTACAATGTACCATATGTTATCATATACATAGATTCCACAATCAAATAATAAAACAATTATTCATTATTTAATTATTATTATTAGTTAATTATTATCATTACAACTTTTTACGTTATGCATAATATTAATACTATATTTTAGACTGACTTTCTCACTCCTTTCTCTTGGTCCTTAGCATAATCCGCATTTAATAATTTCTATCGATGAATATTCATGATTTATCGGATTATGGCAACTTGCCTTTCTTGCTCGTCGACTACTCAGGGCAATCAATTGCCTTATATAAACATACATACATACATAGATATGTCAGATAGATAGATGATATATCTATGTGTCAGTATGTAAATGCGTTTCCTCAATCTATAATGCGCATATATAGAAAGCCATTAGGGAATCCCCATGTCTGTCTGGGCAGAGTAAAAAATAATAAAAAACATTTTGGCTAATTCATATTTATTGCTGTTCCATTTCTCTCTCTCTCTCTCTCTCTCTTGTTCGTGTTGTTCTTTCGGCTTTGTTCACTTCGTTTTGCTCTACTCCGTC
This sequence comes from Zaprionus camerounensis, assembly GCA_018904165.1. Taxonomy (NCBI): domain Eukaryota; kingdom Metazoa; phylum Arthropoda; class Insecta; order Diptera; family Drosophilidae; genus Zaprionus; species Zaprionus camerounensis. The sequence goes on along the minus strand of JAEIFS010000479.1, from coordinate 11,703,041 downwards.
TGTCCGTCTGTCTGTGCCCGGTTTATAAAGCTAACTCTCTACATCGCGCGAGCATATGTTGATATCTCTCCCCTCTCCCTCTTTCTAACTGCTCCGCACCCTTCCCCTTGACAGCTTACAAACGAGGCCTGCTCCTCTTGTTGTTGTTGTTGTTGTCTGGGCTCGCAAATTTACATAGCCAAAGTCAGCAACGCAAAAAAACAAAATAACAAAACCGGATCGCAAAGCGTAAAGCTCCCCAACCGGCACACACAAACACACATGGAAAGCTCACCCACATACACACACACACACGCACACATAGTCGCAAAGATAACAAAAAAAAACCGGCTTTTTATATACGTTTTTGCGACCTAATATTTCTTTTTTTGTTTCAACTAATTTTGCAAAAATGCAAAACAACAAAACAGAAGGGAGAGGAAGAGAGAGAGGTGGAGAGGCAGATAACAGCAGTAGCAGCAGCGCAGAGAGATAAGATATGACAAAGGGCGCCTTATCAGAGGCTGTATGCAAAAAACAACAATACAAACATACATCAACAAATAAAGTACAAGAGTGTGCTTGTGTGTGTGAGTGTGCTTGTGTGTGTGTGTGTGCTTGTTCTTAACCTATACCACGCCAAACAATTGGCGATAACAAAAACACAATTAAATGCGCTCACACTGAGGCGCTTGATTTGAATGCCGAGGCCAAGAGGTAATCGCTCGAGAGAGAGGAGTGAAGAGAGAATGAGAAGAGGGAACAAGTGAAGCTGGCAACAAAAACAACTCTCACATACAAATGCCAATGCACGCAAAAAGCTAACAACAAAAGTTTCACTGTGTGCGAGTGAGTTAGTGTATGTGTGTGCCTAGCCTGCTCAACTATTTGAAGTAGTCTCTTTATTTGCATTACTCTTCGCTGCGCTCTGCCTTTGCCTGTGTGTGTGTGTGTGGGTGAACTGTTTTTGCTTCTATTTCTGGTGTCGTCTATTTGCGCACAAATTTCTCTGCTTGCGAGAGCGACAGCTGAGGCAGTGACAGCGGCAGAGAGTACGAAGAGAGGGAGAGAGAGCAGCAGCAGCTTTTGGCTTTGTTGCCAGTTTTCGTTGAGTTCTTTTTGTGCCGGCAGCATACACAAAAACTAAACACAGCCGGCAAATGTTTTTGTGTGTGCACTTCTCTTTCCCTCCTTCTCTCTCTCTCCACACGATTTGCGCGCTGAATTTGTTGTGCTTTGACGTTGGCGCCAAATGTGTTGTGGCGCTGTTGCCGCACTTCACTGCAGCTTAGAACATTAGCTTACCCTCTATATGTAGAATACATGTGCACGCCAGTGCTTGTCTGTGCATGTCTGTACATGTCTTTGCGTGTATTTATTATTGTCAATCGCAGCTGTTTCTACTGATTTCGCACCCACTCCCCACTTGCTGAGCCTCCTCCTCGTTGTCGATTTGCATGCACCATTCGTTCAACTCCTTGAGCATCTTCTTCCAATCGTCCTTGGCCAAGCTCAGCTGTTGCTCACTCCGCGGCACCCCGCTGCAGACACGAGCAAAGCTAGCCTCACCCAGAAGATCCAAGTTCTTTATATCGTTGAGCTGATCCCGCAAAGGTTTGTTCAGACCACGTGTCTTCAGCTCTGAATGGGGTCCACACAAGTTGCATGATCCCAGACGATTGGCCGAGCAGGAGGCCAGTTTCTTCATTTCACTCTGATTGAGAAGATTCTTCTCTTCGGCGGTGCTCAGAAGGAATTGCATTGGTGCAATTCTTTGCTTAACATCGAGAAGAATCGATTCAATCTTCTCGTGACGACGCAATATTCTTTGCAACTTGAGGCGGGTGCAGGCGAAATTCTTAAGAGCTTCGCTATTTGTACACTGATCTATTTCGATGTTGCGTGGTGTAAAGTTCAGTTTGCACTTGTATTTTATCGGATGCAAGCACGGGCTCCTCCCATCCTTCCAGAGCAGCAATTTCCCCATCCCCGGCGATTTGGTGTTACCAAAAAATATGGAGTTCATTAAGAGATGAACTAACGAATTCGTTTCAAGACAAATCGAATTTATTTGGCAACTATCGCTCATATAAGAAAACAAATTTTAACTTTTTGAAACTTTTTCAACTTAAGATCTCATGCTTTAGATTTAATAATGAAATTAAATGAAATGTTCCCGACTTCTGTACCGCATTATGCATATATCATAAGTCAGCTTTATCATCTGTGGAATGTGTCTGGTGCACTTATCTGGAGGCATAGGGCAGTTTGTTGTGCTGACTGAAATCATGTGTGGACTCGATAAGTGCAACTATTATAAGCATTCGATTATCGGAATAAGAATAAAAGTGCAAAGAGTATTATACATATTATATTTATTTAGATTTTTATTTTTTTTTATATTTAAACTCTTTTCTTTTAATCAATTTGGTATTAAAATTTTTGGATTTAAAAACAATATTTCTTCTTCATCATTTCAAATCTCTCTATCAATTTTTCATTCTCTAGGTGAAGCCTTTCAATTTCCTCATTTTGTCGATCATTGGCGTTTGTTGGACTATCGATTGTGATTAGTTCAGGATATTTCTTTCCAACACACACCACGTAGCTACCCTTGCCACAAAGTGTTTTATTGGGTTTATCAAAAGAAACCCTCGATTCGTGGGGAGTAATCTTTCGAAGTCCCTGCATACAGTCGTTAGAAGATTCTTCAGCCTCATTGCCATGGTATACAGTCTTATTATTCCACTTGTGGGGACTGTCTTCGGAGAATTTATGAGGTTGGTATAAAGCCTTCTTGGCTTTGATATCCGGAGACTGAGTTATATCTTTGTGATTCATTTTTCTGTTCTCTAATTTAAAGATTTAAATTTTGCTGTTTAAATTGTTGTGGAAATATCATATAAAATAACTTAAAATATGTCTAATGTTCCTTTGTTTTCAACTATAGTGTGTGTAGTATAGTATATCAACTGTTACTTTGATTTAAACTGCTTCTAACTGTATTTTCATCTCTGGTTCTCTACTCTTCTGACCACCAATTTATGCATAACTTCAATTTCAACATTTTGGCACGTGGCGTGTGCAGAATTTAAGAGCGTCACCCCCCCCGCCCACCACCCACTCGGGTTACCCAGTTCTAAGCTTGGCAATTTTCAAATCGTAACACTTTCACGCGCTGTTCGCCAAAAGAAGCAACGCGAGAAGCGACGCCGACGTTGACGCTGACGTTAGCGCTGGTCAGACGTCAGACCTGTCGCAACTGCAGTCGCTCACACACACAGACACACACTTGCATATGCGCTTTGCAGTGGCAGAGTTAATGTTAACCCTTTGCTGCTACTGGCTACCAACAACTTCAACTCGAGTCGTGCGGGCAGCAAAGGCACGCGACGCCGACAGCGACGCGTACACCGGCAGAGGCAGTCGCGCGACAAGCACGCACAGAGAGATCCCAACACAAAACTCACACCAGCAACAACAACAACGATGCCATGCACTGCCACGACACTCACACACACACGCATGCACATTAATACATATACGACATATTCGCACTCTCTCACACACACAGACACACACACCTCCAAGTTGTCGTTTTTGCAAATTTTTTGCTGCTTTTCATTTGCTTTGTTTGTCTTCGACTGCGCTCTCTCGCAGTCGCAGAGTGCAAAGTCTTGGCGCGTTCTCTCTCTCTCTCTCTCTCTGCTTCGAGTACCTGCGCCAGTGTCAGTGGGGGCCGCGGCGCAGCAGCGTCGTCGCCAGCGTCATCGTCATCGTCTTTTTGCGTTCGCTTCGTTTCATTTCGTTTCGTTTTTGTGGTCTGAGCGCGCGCGTCTGTAAAAAGCTCTTTCAAAGTCGCTGCCGTTGCCGTTGTTGCCGCCCCCAACACACCCCCGCCTGCGTTGTTTTTTTTTGCACTCGTACATATATATTTTACATTTCTTCTGCTCTCTCAGTTGCGGTTGCCGTTGACGCCGCTGCCGCTGCCAACGTTAGCGGCTCTGCTTGGCATGGCTGCTTCGTGTTCATGGGGTTCTTGAGCGTATGCAAAAGATTTTTGCACATATTCATCTTTTTGGCCGTTTTCGGTGCGTTTCGTAGAGCGCGCGTCGCGCAATATTTTCAGCCAAAGTTTTTCGCGCTAAAAGAAATTTTGTATTCGCCTTCTATTCTGTGTTCTTCTGATTCTTTGTGTCTGTTCACTGTTCCCTGTTGTCTGCTCTCCACTCTGTGCCTGCTGTGCCCTTTGATTCCGTTTCTTCGCCTTAACCTTTTCGTCTTGTTCGCCGTGAGATGCCGATACATCTTTCAACGCAGCTTCACTTGGGACTTGACTCACACACACGCACACATGGAGTACAATCTCCTACACTTTACGTGTGCTATTTCGATTACAATTATAATTTAGTGTGTGTTTTGTTTCGTTATTGGCCTTACACTCGAGTGCATAAGTATGCGTACGAGACTCTCTGCGTGGGTCGCTCTTCAATGAGTATTTGTATGTGTGTGATGTGTGGCGTCTTTTGCAAAGAGAAGAGTGCCAAAAATGAAATTGAAAAGATTTGCGAATTCTGCGACTGAAAGACGCTTTTGATTCTGCTGCGGCCTTGTGAATCGCGACTTTGCAGGGTATTCGGGAGAGAGAAAACGAATTGCGGTTTTCATTGAATTACAGAAAAACTCTCGTGCATTCAGGAAACTGTGAACTGTAATTCTTGTAACTCTTTGTGTGTATAAAATGCAAATCAAAAGTGAAACATTGAAATGTATCACACCGAACGTGAAAAGCCTTTCGTGAATGAATGAAAAAATATTGATTTCAAAGAATTCAATATAATCTCAATCTCAATCGTGATAACTTTGAAATAATGAATTTCTCAATATAAATGTTAAAGGATTGTTATAAAGTAACAAAAAATAAAGTTAATTCATTACTTTGAAATGTTTTACAGAACATTAAACAAGTCTAAAAAAATGTTTCAGTTTAAACAAACAATTTAAATGACAACATATGTATAATAATGAGTTAAACATTAAAAAAGAACTTTAATAAATGCCAAAACAACATAATGAAAAACAAATGACAGAAAACTAATGTGGAATAATTGTAAAATGTGTCGAATAAGATATATAATGCGATGTATGAAAACGTTATTATGTGGCGCTAAAAATATAACAAAAAACTAAATGAAATTAATTTAATTACCCATCAATGTGAATAAATCATTATAAACTTCTTAATCTGTAAAAAAATCAATGAACACCTTAAACATTCTAAAGTGAACCTGGTAGCAGAAGAAACTGTGCACCGATCATGTTCCTATCATATACCATAAACCCAACGCCATGTGAATTCCATCGAAGAACTTTTTTGCCAACATTTTGTGCCCGATAAACTAAACAGTGTCCATAAATTTGCTAAACAATATTGCGAATGGGCTAAAAATAAGTGCAGAGAACAGTTTCAGCTTAATGACACGCCACATACACGATCGTATACATAAATACATGTGTAAATATGTATTATGTACATTTCTGCATACATAAGTCGAGGCTATTCATTGGGAGTATTGACTATCGTTGCGGTTCGGCAATTTTTGCACACATTATTTGAACTTCTCTGATATGCGGGGGCAACTTGAATGTGTGTATCTGAGATTGTGTGTGTGTGTTTGCCCCATTGTACGCCAAGCGGACGCGACGGTTGATTCACTTTTTTGTGTGTACAAAATGTAAATGTGATAGATACGCCCGCTTTTGTTTGGCGAAACAAATGTGCTTACAGCTGAGATGTGTGTCTGTGGGGTGTATCTATTCATGTGGCCCGCATTGTGAACTGCCGACGCGCCTGCAGTGAACACAACTTTGACGTCGTATCGCAACGCGACGGCGACGGCGACGCTTTGCTTTAGTTCCTTTTTCCAGCAGATTGTATCACTATTTTTGGTTGCTTACCATTGCTACCGTTTGCATGACACGTTTTATTTGTTTGTTGTTTCCTTCTCAAGGCAGATACATTCTCCCTCACACACACACACACACACACTCTCCCTCTCTCCACGCAGCGGCGTTTTGAACTTGAAAATTTTGTTTGCTCGTTTAGTTTTGTACGATTATTTTCATATTCGCCGTTTTGTTGTGCTCCTTCCTCTTCGATGTGTTTCGTTGTCCTGCATATCAGGCAGGCGGAGAGTAAGAGAGCGAGTTACTCTCGCGCCCCCTCTTTCTGCTCTATCTCTTTCTCTCTCTCTCTCTCTCTGTGAGCTTAGACAATGCGTTGTCTATGCAGGCACGCGTGTCTGGGGTTAGGTTCGTTCGTGTGTGGGAGACGAAAGGGCGAACATTGAGTTCGTCTGTGTGTGTGTGTGTGTGTGCGTGAGTGTCTGTACCATGTGTTGTTTTAGTTTTGTTTTGGCAAACAGAAAGTGAAGCAGGAAATTATTGCACTGCTCTAAATGTTTATAACAACTGCAGTTAGTTATCGATATCGATAGATGCCGTCGGCCAATCGACTTGTGATCGGCAATTGCCGACGGCAGTTTTACTCGTCTTACTGCTATTTCCACTAATCGTTTTACAAATTCTTCTCTCTCTCTCTTTTCTTCATCTCTCTCTTTCTCTTCTTCTATTCTTATCGCAGGTGCTTTTTGACTGTTTGGAACATTTTTAAAGATTACGTTAAAACGTTGTTGATACTTATTAAAATAATTTTTAGTTAATTAAAATAATAATATAATATAATAATAATAATAATAATACAAACATCATAATTATAATACTAAGGCAAGTCATCATAATAACAATTACAAATGTAATAATAAAAATTATAAACAAATTTAAACAACAACTTAAGTGCAATCAGTTAATAATTTTATTTAATTTATTTATAACATAAAATAAACGTTATAATTTTTGACAACCAACTCTACGACAACATCAAAACCAACAACAACAACAACAACAATAAATGGAAATAGTTCAAAAAAGAGCAACAAATTAACGTTAACTTTCAGTTGTAAGCGAAAACCAAAAGTGATTTTTAGTTAGTTTCTCAAAATTTAACAAACAAAATTCACAACAAAATTTGGAATACAACAACAACAAATACACAACTACAACCACTGCAACAACAACAACAACAACAGCAACAACAGGAGCAACAGCAACAAACCAACCGACAACAACAGCAACAATAAAAGCAACAGCAACTACAAATTAAATAATAATAATATAAATAATAATAAGGAGAATACAAGTAAAACAGCAACAACAAGTCATAATACAGAAGCGAATTGTAATCATAATAGAGGAGAACTAAACGCAACGGTAAACGAAGTACATAAATAATACGAAACTAAATCAAAACAAACACACAACAAATCAAAACGCAACAACAACACAACAACAACAAAAATAGTAAAATAAAACCAAACCGAAACAAAGCCAATAAACCAATAACAAAAAAACAACAGCAACCATAACAATACAACAATAACAAAGCAACAAAAGAAACAAAGCAACAACAAAAGAAATAGCAACAAATCGAAACGAAACCGAAATAGCCTTAAAACAAACAAAGAAAACAAGCCCCCAAAACCGATAGACCGATAAGCCGATAACCCGATAACAAAACTGCAACAAATAGAAAACAAAACAAAAATAGAAAATAGCAACGAAATCCGAAACAGAAACAGAATCAGATAAACAGCAGCAGAAGTGAAAACAAGAAAAACAAAATCACAAAATCAAAAGTCAAATTCTAAAGCCAAAAGCAAAACAAAGCAAAAACCGATAAAAGAGCAAAAGAAAACAAACTAAAAACGAAATAGCCAAAATTTGTTAAATTTTTTGTGTCTAATTAAAAATAAAACAGGACAAAAAAAGGAGAGAAAACAACAAAAATAACCAACCAACAAATTAAATAAAAGAAAAATCAAATTTTTGTCGTTGAAAAAAACAAATTAAACTTTTGTGTTACGGTTTCAATTTTCGTCTTTAAATTTACGTTCGTTCGATATTGAGGAAAGCGGTCGAAAGCAACAACAACAACAAAAAAACATGATGAAAACCATTTTAAGGAAATGTTCTGAAAAAGTCTTGGAGCAAAGCTATTAAAGAGCTGAAAACAATTTTCAAACACTTTTATCAAATCAAAAACAAAAAAAAGGTGAACAATTTTAAAAAACACGAAGCGGACGTGGAAAACTACTGCGACTTTTCACGAGGGAAAGTGCAAAGTGCGTGTGTGTTTTTTTTGGCTAAGAACAAGAAGAAGAACACGGGACAGAAAGTTGGACAGACATTGCAATTAAAATATATATACATATATCATTACGAGTGTATTAAACAAACAAAAAACCACAAGTAATACAAACAAGAATTAAACTAAAGTCAAAAATATTCATATCGTGGCAAGCAAAAAAAAAGTTAAGCGAAAACCTTTTGAAAAACCATGTAAAAACCATTTTCAAAGCAAAACGAAATCAAGAAAAACAAAAAAAGGAAACTATTTCGTACATAAAGAAATTAAATAATTATTCGTAGTGCAAAAAAGCAAAATATACAAGAAAACAAAAACAAAAAACCCATTCAGAAAAAAAACAAAAACAAAAAAACCAAACATAAGCTAGACATTATAAATTATATATAACATTTATGATAAAACACACACGAAAACAATCACAAACACAACACAAAAACACCAACAACAACAACAACAAAACCAAGCGGAACATATAAAAAAGTATATTTGAGAATTTAAAAACAAAAAAGAGAAAACAACAACAAAATCAACATCGAGAAGACAAACAGTTTTTGGGCCCAAAATAAAAAAAAAAGATTAACAAGATTTACAAACCGGACACAGAGAAGAAAGAAGTTGGAACAAAAGGTTAAGGGGAAAATCAGTATAAACCAAAGCAGCTAACAATTTGGCAATAACAATTCTGGTAAGTAATCGATATAGTTTACTATTTTTGCAAACATTAAAAGAGAAAGATATAATTTGAAAAGATAAAAGATCTTTTTATAATTCCAAAATAAGAGAAATTAATGTAGAATTTGTGACAGAAGAGCTTCAAAAAATGTAAAGCTTTATAGAAAATATTAAAATATATTATAAAAATATTTATCATAATGAATCTGAAAATCAAACTCTACACAAAATCCCTATGAAAATTATATGATGTTTGACAAACTTGTGAGAGATAGAAGGCAACATATTCATTATTTATTTTCATTTCTTTTGTTTTATACAATCTAACATGTCTTGGTACATGTAGAACATATTTTGTGGAGTCTAATACATAAGCATACATATTAATCAGAAATGAAATCTAGTTTGACTTTTTCTTAAATCAAAATAATTTCGATATACTTTCTATAATTAATGAAAAAAAAATGAGGAAATTAAGTACAGACTGACATGGACCACATCAAAATAGGCGAAATGAGCGGGTGCGTGACTGAGTTGGAATGATTGGTCAACGTATTAAGGGGGATGGCAAGTGTGCGCGCCAAAAAGTATGCAATAAAAAGCGCTGCTATCCATGTGCCACACCAAACCATGTATACATATGTACATATATAGCTGACTATATACACATGACACAGGGTGTGTGTGAGGGATGTCTGGGTGTGTGTGTGCTCATCTACATGCAAATTGCATTTACGCGCAAAAAATTAATTATTGAAAAAATTGCGCGGACACCCGAAGCAAACCGAAGCGGAAGAGAAGGGAGGTGTTCACTCAGCCAACCATTCCAGCCTCCCCTCATCATCCTTGCAGGCTTTCATGCTGCTGCCTCTCCTTCTCATCTCTGTTGTAACATCCCCGCCTGCTCTGCCCACTTAATCCCCATTTTCGGAGCTGGTTGGTCAGTGGCTGTGGGTGGCTAAGGGGGCGGGGAGGTGGACTGTAGGCTGACGTTGCGTTGAGCAATTGAAAATCGAAGCACAAAAGTCGAAAGGATGAGGCAGAGCGGAAAACAGAAGGAGATGGAGGAGGAAGCGAAAGGGAATTACACACATATTTTAAATGAATTGAAATAAAAATTTCGTACATAAAAATGTGCGAGAGAATGAAATGAATTGCGTACGTGTGTGTGTGAGTGTGTGAGCGAGTGTGTGTCTGTGTGTGTATGTCTGTGTGTATGTTATGTGTACATAAAAGTACAGTTGACGCCACACATTTTTAACGGCAAATGGCAGCCGCAGCAATGCCAGGGGCGCAGTTGGAGCTGGCGGGGGTAGCCGGAGATGGGGTTGGTCAGTCAGCATCCTTTTTGTTTATGTGTGAGCGAGTGTGTTTGAAAGAGACTGACTGTCTGCAGTATGTATGCCTCCCACACCTTTCTCCCCCACCTGCGCCCCTTTCTCTTCCCCTTCCACTCTGCAGTGCAAGTAGCTGCAATTTCAAATGGACAACCCCCTTAAAGCAAATGCAATTACATACTATACACATACATATATCTCTATATGGAGACGAGTGTGAAGAGTTTGTGAATGTGAATGGAATTACTTGAGTTATGAATGGAAGTTTTTAAAAGATTTTGAGTGCCAATTTTGGGAATATTGCAAGGGTTTCTATTGAATTATGAATAATGAAAAGAGGTTCATGTGCATTGAGCTCTGGTCTCAGGTATGAGGTTGAAGTTAAGCAGCTTTTAGGTAGCTTCTATGAGAACTGGAGCTCAAAACCTTCGTCTACCCTTTTAACCAAAACATAACGATAGTTCCTTCGATAGTAATGTGTTGCTCGTAGTCAACAAAAATAGAACGGTAGTTTCTTCGATAGTAATGCAGTTCGTGGCATTTTCTTTATAATTCTGCAATTTCTTCTTTCTTTTTTGCAGATTTAAAGTAACTACTATTTGTACTGGACTTATTTTATTTGTACTGGACTTAAAAATCTCCGTTTAGCCCTGCGATAGTAGTATAACGATAGTTACACCAATAGTTCTTGATTCCTTTGCGTATTTCTAGCTATTCTCTCTATAGTTCGTCAGTTTCTTCATTCTTTTGAGTAGTTTTAAAGTATTTTTTTAGAGTATTCAACCTACAGACCTTCAGCGAGTATCTTCCTAATTTCAAAACGATAGTTCCTACGATAGTATTGCAATCTTTTGCTTTTCTCACTGGATTTTCTTTATAATTTATCAGTTTCTTTATGCCCTTGGGGTCTTTGCGTGTCTCTCGTACGTGTAACTCGTGTCATTAATGACAGTTTTAATTTACATCGTTTTATTCTCACTATCTTCCCTCTATTTGCTTCTGCTTCTTCTTCTTCTTCTTGCTCTGTCGCTTTTTATTTCCGCTGCGTGTGCACTTGGCAACAGCAGCAGCTGCAACATGGCACAAAAAACCGAACCACATCCACCAGCCCCACCCCCTACGCCGAATGAAGAAACGCATCCAACGAACCGCACCAAAATTGCACATTTTCTTTTTTTTTCTTTTCCCTTTTCTCTTTTCTCTTTTCTCGTTTTTTCCTGCTTTTTTTTCGGCTACATTCTTTTCCATGCCATTTCGTTAATTTTATTGCAGCAGCTGCGCAATTTTCATTTGCTGCTCTTCTCTTTTTTGGGCTCCGTCATTGAATGCAACTGCAGAACGGAGTCTAGAGCAAACGTGACATATCATTACCTCCAGCGGTAGTGTAGACTGTGAGCTGAACAGAGAGGGAGATAGTGAAGAGAGAGGGAAGAGGGAGAGAGGGCGGTCTTTAATGTTTTTTGTCTATAACAACAGAAAACATTGTAACATGGGTTTTTTGTCCAGCGAAGGTTTTTGCTTTTGATGCGCTTGCATTGACAAGCAAAAAAACTGGAGTGAAGCATGGGGGAGGGAGAGAAAGATAGAGGGGAAGGGGAAAGAGAGAGAGAGAGAGAGATATATAAGAAAAGTGCCACAGCAATTTAGCTACGTTCTCATTCCTTCAAAGTGCCTCGATAATTGGAGATATTAACTAAGCTTCGCTTTGACTGGAATTATCTTCATTGCTTTTGTTCTTTTCTTCTTCTTAATTCTTCTTCTATGCTGCCCTTAATCTATCTACGCTCCCATCCCCGACTAATTAAGGCATATAGTGAAGAATAATTGGGGTTCTCTGCAGCCCACGTATGTCAACTCATTTGGCGCTCACCTTTTTTTTGGCCAACTTCAAAAGCATTTTGGAAACCCTTTTTTTTCCACAGTCTAAACGAAAATACTTTCACCCCCTGTCCCCTGCAACATGCCATAAAAAATGCCTCTGCCTCTGCCACATAGCTGGCTCCATAGCAGGAATACGTATGTCGTAGTAGGAATGCTAAGCTCGTGCTCGCCTGCATTGACAGTTGCAGATATCTAACTGGGGGTATCCCTTGCCTCCCTCCTGCTCTCTCTTCTGCATTCCTGCCTCCACTTACTCCACATCTGCTGCCCACCCACACATTGTTGTTCTTGTTGTTGTTGTTGTTGCTGTTGTGCCAAGGCCAACGAACGACAGGCGCCCACTTGAGGTTTAGTGCGCTTAGATGGGCGTAGCAGAGGGAGGGGGCTCTGGTGTGGCGCGGGTGGGAGGAAGGCAGGAGTTCCAACAGTTATGGGTGTCTCTGTCTGTCTGTCTGTCTGGCTTCCTGCCGCGCACAATTTCGCTTTTGTGTGTTTGGCATTCTACACGTATGTGGCGCAGTTGTTGCTGTTGTTGTTGTTGTTGTGGTTGTTGCTGCTGTTATCTTTCATGACTTTCACTTGCATCCCGGCGCGTTGTGTCACAGATTTACCATCTATACATTGCTGGTGCTTTTGTTTTGCCTTCAGATACACAGATACAGCAACCTACACTCACACTTACACACATACTAGCACACCCTAACACACTACACACACACACACAAGTTTGCTGCGTTTTAATTAGAGCTGCAAAAGTCTCGTCTGAAGTTTTTCATGCAGTCATAAAATATTTTAATTGCTGTATGCACATACATATGCACATAAGTGTGTGAGTGTGTGTAGTTTCTGAATAGGTTCACCTATAGTTTTGACTTATTATGTTAATGAATAGCCTGGCTTAATGTACACTTAATCTGAGAGTCGTCGCATTGATACCCTAGCAACATTCTTTCTGTATTTAGTATCTGTCTTTCTACCTTTCTGTCTGTCTTTCTGTCTATTTTTCTATCTATCTATCTATGTATCTTTTTATCTAACTATTTATCGATCAATCTATATATCTGGCAATCTGTCAATCTATCCATATATCTATCTATCTATCTATCTATCTATTAATTCAACAATATATCTATATTCCTATCTATCTGTTTATATATCCATGTACTCATTTATCCATCTATACATCTCTATCAACATATAACTCTCTGATGCCTTTCAATGCATCTGCAATGCATGTCAAGAGTCTAACGACAAATAGCCTGATAAGTAACGCTGGTAACCCTGGCGTATGCGTAACATTCCCATGCGCCACGTGGGCTGCTGCAGTTTCTTCTGTAAGGGATGCTGAGGAGCAGTAAACTCATTGAGTTGCTTTTACATTTCTCTTGCAATTCAGTTGCTATGCAATAAAAATCTGAGAAAGGAAGTGTTAATAAGATTTTAAAATATTTGCTTGCTGGGTTTTTACAAATTTAATATAGGAGAAATGAGAAATGAGATGGCACCTCAATCCTGCACAATAGGGAAAGTTATTTGTTGTAGCTACAAACACATTTATAATTTCAGACTTTTAATTTAATTTACAATTTATATAATCATAAAACTTTTGAATATTAAAAAAATTCCAGTTGTAAACACATTAAGCAGAACTTTTGCAAATTAAAAAAAATACGCATAAACATAAAAATATGTCGGGGACTTTTTTATGCGCTGCACACAATTGTAAGCTGTCTCCCTGTACGCTCTCTCTCTCCCTCTCTTTCTCTTGCAACACATTTGTTTTTCCACTGTGCAACAATGGGCGCATTGCAAGTGCACTTTTTACCAACCTGCCGGAACTAAAAACAAAAACAACACAAACATATTTTAGTGCTTGCGGCGCTTTCAAGCAAACCCCGCCCAGTTTAACCTGCGAGTACTGCAACTGCAACGGCAGCACACGAGGCAAAGTGCTGTTGCTGTGGCACTGTAAGCGCCTCCTCAAAGTTGTGTTTTTATTGCTTCTCATTTGATTTAGCTGCATTGAAAGCTGTCGATGGAAAAAAGTCTTAAATATGCTGCAATACTGACGTTTAAACTACGCCTACTATGGACAGTAGTCAAAGCTGTCAAAATCACTTGCAATATATCACAGGGTTGCAATGGCAATAGCGCAAATTTCACCCAAGCGGAGGTTCTGTTGTATTTGATTGTTTATTTGAATGCAGCCCTGCGCTTTGATTTTTTAAAGTTCAATTTAAATGCGCTTTTCGAGCATTGATTGTTGTGTTAGAGACTTTTAATTAAAATCTAGCTTTTTATTAATCGCGGAACACCTCAAACTTGATAATTTAATGGAGAAAAACAACCTGAAGAGGTTATCTGAATTTTATTTAAATATTCTTAACGAAAAGAAAGAGATATATGTAAACCTTTTACATTTAATACAGCTTTGAATACTATGTTATGTTAAGCAGTTTTTATTTTTTTACCTTTGCATTTAATACAAGTTTTAATACTTTGTTATGATAAGCAGTTTTCACTCTAAAGTTCATGCTTTCTCTACTCTATCTGGCCAAATTTCCTATGGTTTTCCTATATGATATACTCAGTTCCTCACCATTCTAACCCATTTGCTAGCTATTATCGATGCATAAGCAACATGTCAAACGAGTCTAATGCAATTAACTTAACTGACGGCAGAAAAATGCAATTTAGCGAACTATGTTTTAAGCTAAATGACAGAAGACAACCTCAAAAACAACAACAACAATCAGTGCAACATGAGCAACAGAAGCAACAATAAGCTTAACTATTAGAAAATATTAGCTAAAAGGAGAAGAAAACGTGCAAAATAAAGCGTAAAGTTTTGCACACATTCTGACAGGTGACAAAATGCAACCGTGCGTATGCCAAACACCCTCTCCCTCTCCCTTTCCCTCTCGCCTTTCCCTTTCTGTCAGTGTTTGCCCAACGCCCTCATGCGTAAAGTGTGAAAATCCGCACGCACCTAACGGAAATGTGTGCGGAAAATCCAAACAAAAAAGGGCACCGCTTGAGGCAAGTGATGAAAGTAATAGGATTAGTTTGGGAGGCCAACGAGGCACCTACATAGGTCGAAAGGGAAGTTTAGAGAGGCCAAATGTCGGTCGAGAGATCGGTCGAGGGGCCAGCCACGGGGTTAGTTGTGAAAGGGAGGTGGCACATGCCCCAAGTTGGGGTACCTCAGTTACCTGTCTTCAATTTCCGACATAGTTTTCAAGGGAGTCACAAGTGTAGAGTACATAACATGTTTAATTATGTGTATATAGATAGAAGTTGCTGCTGTATGCTTCTCTTTTGGTATTATTTAGTGTATTTTTTAGTATTTTTTTTCTCTTTTATTAAAACAAACTTTATTGCAGAGTTCTTTTTTTTTTGTTCTTAGTTAGCTGTGAAAGTGAAAACTGACAAGTGATTGGGGCAAAGCAAGCTCAGAATTGTTTGCTCTACCCCATCTACCTCATCCTCGCCCTCTTCAAAACTTTCCCCTTCTTGGATGCCCGCTCGCACTTGAGTTTTGCTCACATTTTAATGGAGAAACAAGTTGTTAATGTAAGTCAAAGTTTTCCCCTGTGCAGCAGACGGCAACGAGACAAAAGGTGCTTAACAAAAAGAGATGGGAAGGGGAAGGAAGGGGTTATTATGTATAGGGGAAAGAAGAATGTGTGTAGGGTAAATTCTATATGCAAAGGGGCACTTTAAAGGCGTTAAATTGCGCACGTTTTGTGGCTATTAGCGAAATTGATAATCACAAATATTTGCCGCAGTTATCAGCTGTGAATTATAATATATATATACGTATGTATATATAGAACTCGTATATATGCTGTATGTATGTAAGTGAGAAGAAACCATATTCGCTGGGAGAGAGAGGGAGATAGAGAGAGATAGGGAAAGCGATAAGAGCTGAGAAATGAAATAAACAAACTTGAGGCATTCGAATCAAATCGAATCTAGAGTGGTGCCGTCTACCACAATTGTGAATGAATACTATTGTGACTCAGTACATATACGTATACAATGTATGTGGCATTATCAATGCCCAGTGAGAGATATGTCATAATATTTGTCATTCTATTTTCTCATGTGTTTGACTTTTTTTTAGTGTGGAAAGGTAAACAAAATCAAATCGATAGGTTACTGAACCAAAAGGCAAAGGCAAACAAACAGGAAAGCAGCTCAGATATAGCTACAAATACAGATACAGAGATACAGATACAGATACACATACATATACATAAATAAATAGCGAAATGCAAATGCAATAACAACAAGATACAGAGATACAAGTGCAGATACATCTATAGATACATCCAGCTAGACACAGATACTTGAAAGTGTTGCCAACAATGCGATAGATATTCTAAATTTAAGCATAGACTGCATCCTCATAATGCCAAAGACAATAGAGGCTGTGGCAGAGGCGTGTCGCTGTCGCTTGCCCCGCTTGCCGCCTGCCACTTTGTATCTTTCAGATACTTTTATTTTTAGGCAACATGCTGAGAGATTTATATATATTTTTTTTTGCTAGTTTCATTGCTTGAAATCACATTTAGACTTGTCGTTTAAAGTGCTGCGTCTCTGTATACCCTGTACGGATTGAAAGAGGGTAGCTAGAATATCTTCAATTACTTCATCACAACTTACTGTAGATAGACTTCAAGTTAGCTTCAATAAACCTATTTATATTTGCCCTATTACGGGGTATACTCATAGTCTATGCAGCCAACTTTGGAATAATTCTTGTTGTTTTTGCAACATTGCAAAAAAGTAAAACAAAACGAAATGAAATGAAAGTAAACAACAAGCAAAAACGGCACAAAAGACACGACGAGACGATGTCAGCAGTTGTATATATATAGTATAGTATCTGACATATACACACATTTACATATATATGTATGTATGTATGTATATTGGTCTCTCTACCTTTATGCATGCTCAACTTGTTTCGTTTATTTTTTTTTGTTTTTTTTTTGGTATTATTGTTTTTTGATTGTTTATACAAAAATGTTCGTTGTTTATTTATACAAAATTGCATGCACATCATACAATCAATTTACCTTATATTGTACATGTGTCTTTCCCGCCTCTCCCCTCCACCCTCGACTCTCCGCACTCGATACAATTTGCCGTCTTTCCTCTTCCCCCCCCTTAATTTGCCCAGCGGTTTCTACTTTTTCGTCAACCCGGAAAACAACGAAATCAAATGAACAATTGCAAATTCTGCTGTGCACGATAAGTGACTGACTGCGTGGGCGTTGCTACAATAGGTGGGCGTGGTAAATGAAGTGAAGAAGGAGGGGGAGGGAAGAGAGAGGGAGAGGGAAGGGAGATTTAGCCAACAGTTTGTCTGCTTGTGGGTGTCGTGCTTAACTTATTGCCCACAAAATGTTTAAGTGTGGGAGACAATTCATAAAGGGGGAGGGAGTTAGTGGGCATTAAAGAGGTCTTCGGGCTAGAGAGAGAGAGAGAGATAGAGGGATAGAGGGAGATAGAAGATGCAAGAAAGCTATATTAGCGAGTTCAAGCAGAGTTAGTAAAGTTTTTGGGCTCGGGTTAATTTCTCAATTATTCTCAGGCCTAACAAGATCTACGATTCTTATCGCACTATTGAATAATAGATATAGGCTAGACTAATAAGCGAATGCACAAAGCAAATGCACAAAACAAAGCAGAAGGGCAGCAAAGGGGAATGAGTAGCAATAAGAATTCAGCTGCGCTTTATTTTATTTTCTTTTTTTCTCTTTTTTTCGGCCTAAACTGCGCACTTATCGTAAAACTCAAATAGTAGCAGACATAATAAGAGAAAAAGGTAGTTTACACACACACACACACTGAGGAGCCTCAAAGCGGGGCAAACGAAAAGCGCACACGAAGTGCAGCCGCAGTCGCAGCACGCGCTAAAAGCAGCAGCGTCAGCAGAGACGTCGACGTCACAACATTAGAAAATCGACAACACAGCAGCAGCAGCAGCAGAGAGAGAGAGCAGCAGAGCAGCGGCAGAGCGTGGGAGAGCGAACGCGTGAGAGCTGCAAGAGAGCGTTGTTTTGCTTTGACGTGACTGCACCAACACTAAGAAACTTGTGCCGCACACACACACACACACACAGCTGGGGGCCGGCGTCCGACCCGCCGCCGGCAAAAAGTGAAAAAATTTTGCAATTGTTTTGACTAAAAAAGCTTAGAGAGCGCGCCACAGAGAGAGAGAATGTACATGTATGTGTGTGTGAGAGAGTGTGTAGTCATCTCTCGCTACTCGCCACTCGTTGTGGTTTTTTTTAGTGAGTAGAAACATTGTATTTGTAGTTGGCGGCGAGACCAGAGAGACCAGAGACCCCAGACCCGTCGCAATAGCCATAGCTAAAAGTTGGCGCGCGCTCGGCTCCCACAGAAACAGACAACGACAACAACGACGACGACGACGACGACGTTGACGCTGACGTCGCCTCGCTTCGCCTTGCGCCGAGTTTCGTTTCGTTACGTTTCGTATTCGTATTCGGATTCGCATTCGGTTTGTTGTACTTGACTTGTTGTTGTTATTGCTGTAGTTTTTTGTTTTTTTTTGGCATTTTGTTCGATTTTTTTGCCACTGCCGCCTGCAGTCGTCGACCGCCAACGACGACGACGACGACGACGACGTCGACGTCGACATCTAATAAAAAAGCTGCACACGGTTTATATATAGAAGAGCGCCCAAGCACTTGTCTTATACAGCGCAGACTGCGTGAAAATTGCTACTAAAAAATAACTAAAATAAAACCACAAAAAAATGTAGCAATAAAACAACAACAATAACAAAATACAAAACAACAAAAAACGATACAAAATAATCTCGTATGAATTGTTGAATAAACAAAACAAATTATTGTGCATGCTGTGTGCGTGTGTGTGTGTGTGCGGTCCACTGTGCGTACGTGCGTGTGTGTGAGTGAGTGCAAAAACGCGGCGTATACGCAACGTCGAGTGGAAAGTGCGCCAAGTGTTCTCAAATGAATAAAATAATAAAAGATTCACAATTTTGTTTGTGATTGCAAAACAAATTTCTGTCAACGTTTGCTGCATTTTGTTTGTGCTGCAACTGCAACGGCAACGCCAACTGCAACATTTTGTTGCAACTGCAAAAAAATCTGATAGAGTTTGCATGCAGCGAGCTAACGGTATGTGGGGGTGTCTCCAACTGTAACTCTCCTTATCTATGTGTGTGTGTGTGTGTGGCCACTGTGTGTGAGCACGTGCAACTCTGCCCCACACACTCTGCTGGTGTCTCTCGCTCTCTGTGCAGCTGTGTGTGTGTGTGTGTGTGTGTGTTGCTGCAATTTGCAATTTTTGTCTGCGCGCAATAAACTTTTTGAGGTTACTCTTGCTTACACACACACACACACACATGTGCATATTCTACGTGTGTGTGTGTGTGAATGTTTTTATGTATACTGCCACTAATATAGCAGTTAGACAGACCACCCTCCCCGCAACTCCCACCCACTGCCACTCCCTCAATATGCAGATGGAGTGGAGCCGCGTAGACTTTACTGAGTTGTTGTTATTTTGTTGTTGTTGTTGTTATCGCCTTTAAAGTTATCGTCGTTATCGCGTTTATCGCACTTCTTGTTGTGCTTGCCGGTCTGAATGGTTGCCTCCTCTCCCTCTAACATTGATTGGCATTTTGGCATTTTATAGTTGCTTTTGGTTTGGATTTCTGGGCTCTTAATTAGTTTACTGCATGAACTAGGCAGCATGCTTGGTACTCTTTAATTTGGAAGTATATTAATATCTAGTATTTATGGTAGATATAGCTATAAAAATAACTCAAATAGTAAACACTTTAAATGTTATGTAGACCAACTTTCAATTCTTCTAAGACTTGCGGGTCAGAATCAAGCCAAAGTCCAATTTCAAGTACTCACTTCAAAGAACTTTACTTTTATAAGGCCAAAACTCTATCAACTCAATGAAATTACTTAAGATAATAAAGAAACATATATATAATGTATATGTATAGTGTTTACTTGTAAATACAAAATAATAATATACATATAAGAAAAGGGGCACGTTTTTTGGTTCGTTATGAAGTTAAACAACAACTACAGATGATAATTCAAGGCCAAGCAAGATAATGCGAGGTGTGAAAAGAATTTGTACGCATGGTGTGTAGAGATTAAAAAGAGTGCAATATTAATATCATATAATATTATATACATACATATATAATAAAACATTCAACATAACAAGTTTATTATTATATTTAATCTAACATCATAGAGGTTTAATTTCAAAATGCAAATATTTCTTTTTCTTTTGCAGCATTGAAAATCAAAAAGGAAAATCGTCATTTTGTAAACATTTGGAGTAGTTTTTTTGTTGGAATATAGCTGCATTTCAAAACTAACGGAATCTACAAGAAATTTGCAATACAAAGTGGTAAGTGAAAAAAAAAGAATAGGGAGAAACGGAAAACGCAAAAATTAAATGAAAAGTAACTAAAAATACAAAAACAAAACCGCAAAAACTGAAAATGTTTGCGCGTAAATCAAGTTGACAAAATGCAAAGTGTGTGGTGAAAAGAGTGTAGAAGGGGGTGTAGCGAATCACAGAGAGAAGATAGACAGACACACACATACACACACACACACACACACACATACTGACACAAAACGACACTAATGAGCGCCACCAACAGCAACAACAACAACAGCAGCGAAACCAAAGTGAAATACGCAAAAACTAAAAGCAAAAAATATAAAATTGATAAATTTATTTGACAAACTGAAGATACCCTGTAAATAATATATTACAAAAATTAGCTAGAAAGACAGTTTATATTGTTATAATAGAATTACAGACAAAGACAATAACAAACACTTCATATGCACCAGAATAAATGCAAAATATTAATTAAAGTAGATATATTGAGATTTAAATATAATATTAAATATATAAGAACAGTCAGTTGTGTGTTACATACTGCCCTAAGAATCGTGTATACCCTTCAAAAGGCACATTGCAAAAAATTTGCCACAAATCATTTGCGATTTTTTCTCTCTCTCTTATTTTTTGCGAAATTCCCCCTGGGGCCAAATTCGTTTATTTCGGATATGTGTTCGAGAGTGTATATGTGTGTGGGGGAGGGGGAGGGGGAGTGAGTGAGACAGTGCCAGAGCTGGGGCTGGGAGGGGAATAATCTGTGTTGGTGCGTATCTAAAAATGCTGTACGCGAATGTCAAGCCATAAAGGAATATGATGAATTATACGCGAAAAAACGACACCAAAATACATTTTTTGCACAAAAAAACTTAAAATCCACAAAATGTTTTCAACAACAACAGCAACAAAACAAGCAAAATCACTTAATTGTGAGCCCCAAGTGTTTGACTCTCCCTCTCTGCATGTGCGTGTGTGTGTGTGCGTGTGTGTGTATCTGCCTCGCTCGTACAGTATCTAACAGATACATCTGCAATAGCTTAATGCATGTGTGGCGTGTGGAACTGCCATCCAATCGGGCCCATCTATCATCAGACGAGAGATCTCAGTTCCAAATGTTGTTGCCGGCAACAAAATAAAAAAAAAAAAAAAATACGAATTTGTTTTCCTCGTTTTGCTTTTTTATTTTTCGTTGAGCATTTCTCGTTTTTCGCTTGTCACAGAACAAAATCGACGCGTTAATTAAATGTGCAGATATTTACGTAGAATACGAGATGTACCTATAGTATGTACAAATACTGCATGAGTTCCTAACTGGAATCCACACGAATCTTACATACGCTACTATCCTTTGTTGGTTTTGATTAATTTGTTGAATTATATACGATAGGTTTTAAATATATAGAACTCTAAAGAGAGTTTAGTGAGGCATTGATTAAACGTTAGAGGTTTAAACTTTAAGGAAATATATTGTTTATAGTTTACTATATTATTATGTCACATATAACAAACAGTCTTATACTATGTTTTTATTATTAATATAAGCCACTGTGGCAATCACGATATATCGCGATCAAGTTCCGCCAATCGATAACTAAGTCGATCACCAGACCAGCTGCAATTTTATAGAAATTTCTTTTTAAATGTAAATATAAATTTATCTACATATTGAACTATTTATTAAACTATAAATATATTGCATATGTAGATAGATCGGTAGAGATAGAAACACTATCGGTTCATGACTGATACTAGCCTTTGCTAGGGTAACAGACTGACAGGTTCCCAACTATACCTCTATCTTTTGTTTGGCCGTATTTTGCAAAAATAAAAACCAAAAAAGAAGCTAAAATTCAATTGTAAATTGGACGCTTTGCGCCTTTACCTTTTCATGACTCACTTTTTTTTCGCTTTTTATTATTCGTGTGTCGCATGGGGCAATTGTGCTTTACCTGTAGTTTATGCTCGCTCTCATTCTCCCGGTCTCTCAGTCTCACTCAGTCTCTCTCTCTGTCATTCTCCTGCTCTCCCACACACGTTGCGCTCTCTAAGCTCTCGTGCCTCGCTCACGCTCTCATCTAGTGTAGCGAGTATAGAGCTAGATGAAGGGTCTAAAGAGGGGAGGGGGCAAGAATCGTGGGGAGAGCTTTTGTGTATTGAATTAGACGAATGCATAAATTACGTTAAATTTTTTGGCGCTCGTTTTTGTTGTTGGCGTCGCAAGCAACAAGCGCAAAAAGTTTGCCATTTTATTGTTGTTGCTTCTATCGTTTTTCTTTTTTTTTTGTATTCTGTTCTAACCTTGAAATCAAATTTTTGTTGTATCGCGCAGTTGAGCTTCTTTCTTCTTCTTCTATGCTCAGATAAATACAATAGATAGATAGGCTCGCCAGTTCTTTTGTAAAAGTTCCATGTGTGTGTGTGTGTGTGTGTGTTTGTATGAGTGTTTGTGCTAATGTGTGTGTAAATCAATTTGAAAGTTAAAATTGCCGGGCATATGTTGAGAGAGTCGAGCTGAAGCTATTTGTATAATGAAGTGCTTAACCACTTGATCCCAAAAAACAAAAAAACAAAAACGACTTTAAAAGAGAACAAATAGTAAAAGATGTACGAGTATATGAAATGTATGTATTCATATGTATGTATATAACATACATTGTATTAGAACATTTCCGTATATGTTTATCGGTTTTCAAAATAGAACTGGCTTAAAATGGAATCGGAGGGAAGAACGGCTTCTATTATATTATTATCATGTTTAAGAAGTACAAGAAAGAAGTTCTTTCGTCTTCTTTCCAATTGGCTAACAATCTGTGAAGAAGAATAAAACTCAATACTATTTTTTTTTGCATATTTTTGTTCATATTAATTTTGCTTTTATTTATTAAAGAATTGAAAAGTGAAGTTAAAAAGTGAAAAAAACTAAAAATTAAGTTAATTAATGATAATTGCATTTGACATATTTTGAGAATAGTAAACAGTTGTTTGCAACTTAGGTCGGATCATCATCCGCACTTCTTTTATTGGTGTCCAAGATCTCCAAAAAATGTTTTCAGCTTGATCATTCACTTTATTTTTAAAGTATTTGCCATTTAAGTTACTGTAATGAAAGTAATATTTTGTTATAAGTATAATTGCAAATTAACGTAACGTTTATGTCGGCTAAAAAATATTTACGTTTTGGTACAGTCTTTGTACCACCAACCACCAAGAAGATTCTGTGTGCAAGCTACAGTCGATTCATCGTTGTCACTATCAGATGTTGAGAAACGCGTATTGATGTGATACCTCAATTCGTCCGATGTATTACCAGAGAATTTACCCAATTTGCTAAGGCGGTATTTGTCGCCTTCACCCGAAATTGCGAACTCATCGTATTTGGCAAAGAAGGTAGTGCTATTGAAATATTCCATGTGAATGAACAGCTTATGAGGTTGGGCAGAGGTTAATCTATGTATCTTTTCCAGGCCGAGGAAGAAGTCCCCGTCCCAGAAGTCGCCAAAGCCGTTCTTGTATTCGGTCCAATTCCGGTAGAAGTCCACTCCACCTTTAACTCGCTGTTGTATAATGGTCCATCGACTCAAATCTTTTTGATTTTTTAATTCCGATTCACATTGTTTTTCTTTTTGAGAGTCTATGTTGAGATTCTCATTGAGTTTTGTATTCTCTGAACTTAGCTGACTGTTCGAGCTGTTGAGAAGGTTAATTTGTTGTTTCATGAATTCGATTTCGTTTGATTTTGCAACAGATTCCTCGACTTTTGTTTCCAATTTCCTATCTTTTTGATTATTCAGTTGTTTTTGATTATTCAGTTCCACATTACATTCCGTCGCATTTTGAGCTTCTAAGTTGATCTTCACATTAAGTCTTGCCATATCATTATTTTGTTGTTCCCTTGAGATATTTAAAAGCTTGATCTCTTGTGTCAAGTTCTCGATTTCTTTTGCTTTTTCAATGGATTCTTTGACTTTCAATGCATTGATTTCTTTTTGATTATTCAACTTCACTTCACATTCAATATTTTTGTGAGTTTCCAATTGGAACTGCTCTTTGAGATCCTTTATTTGAATATCTTGTTTTTCACATAGCTTGTTTGTAAGCTGTTCGATTTTTAGTTTTTGACTTGTGAGCTCTTGAAGAACAGCAGCCAAAGAATCCTCTTTCGTTTTGTAATTGGAATTCTCCATTTGCAGCTTCGTCACTTTCTCTTCCAACTGTGTAGTATAGTTTTTCTTGCTTTCGGCTTCTATTTGAAGTCCCATTAACTTCTCTTTCAGCTGCCTAATTTGCCTGTTCTTCCTCTCCATTTCCGCGTCATTATTGTCCAATTTCTGATTCACCTGCTCAAAATATGCCATCATTGGCTTTATCATTGAGTGTGCATAGGGCCCGCACTCTTCTTCCAGTTGATGGGAGTTGCGACAGGACTGTTTAAAATATCAACAATGCGTTACTCTCACATAAGATACTGTTTCAAATTCTATTCTGACTCGATTAGAACAATGATTGCTTACCTCATCGGACTCGGCTTTGTTGGCATGTCCTGGCCAGACATCCAGTAGAATAAAGCAGAGAAGATACGTTAGTCTCATAATATTGTGAGACTTCGCGGAACCCAAAATTGAACGAATTGAATTTGTACTGACTTAAGATGCACAATGATTGAAAATGGTGCAGACTGTCCATCTTTTATAGCCCTGATAACCCATCAAATCAGTAGACTGGGCAGATAAGGCGGCTACTGACGTCAATGTTGACTCGACGTTAAATTCGTAATTTTATAAATCTGGGGTTATTTAAGTCATCCGCGAAATAAATCATTTCTTTGGACTGATCATGCATTGCAAACTTCTTGGTAAAATTAATAAACACACTACAATAGCATAAAATCTCATTTTAAAATGACTGTAGATCTGTTGTTCAACATACTGAGCTGATAAGGCGGAAACTGGTTATTGAATTTAATCTGGGGTTATTCGAATGACCCGCAGACAAAAAACTAAAAGCGGCTTAAAAGTAGAAATCTCCTTACTAAAACAGACTATAATTAAACACATTTAAATAGTAAATATGTGCATAGTATATACAATTATTGCTCTAAGAAGAATCCATAAAGACTAGATATAGTAGATAGCTTTTCTTTTTTGGTGTCTAAACGAGTGTAGCGAATTTCTGTGCACGCTTCGTCGGCAGTGAAAGTTGTCAACGTCCATTTTGACAACCCAACCCCCTTCTACGCCCACTTGACTTGATTTCTACTCCAGTTTTGTATGTTTTTTCTATTTCTATTTCAATTTCAATGGCGTACAACTGAGAAAGGTGGGGAAGAGATCGACCAATGGCAGACAGACAGCGTGTTTGGCCATTAATATCTAGCAAACTGTGGCGCGTATCTTTTTATCTTATGCATGTGCAGTTGTACGTTGAGCGAGTATCTTGCATCTTGCATCTTGTATCTTTCGCTTTATTATGCCTCCGCTGCTGTCAGGTGTGAAGTAGGTGGAGTTTTGTCTCGTGCTCTCTCTCATCGCATGACATCAACATCAAGTTGCATTTGGATATGCTCGGTTGGTTTTGTACTGTAGTTGGGTTTACATTACGCGGTGAATAGTCGCAGCAACTGTGAATACACTCATGAGGCATTCATTGTTTATGATCTAGTTACATTGTGTGTGCCATAAGATCCGCTTACAGAACGCTGTAAATGAAGGCACATAATGTGGGGATTAGTCTGAGATATTAACGTAGTACGTACTAAACACAAACTATGCTGTTCATTCATAGATACAATTGAGATTAGTGCTGATATATCTTGTAGATGATAGTTACTCTTTAAAATATGGAGAGTATAAAAAGATATTGACTTGTGCAGTTCTTTAATAGATTTTAATATGAAGAATACTACAAGATATTTAGGTAGCTTATAAACAAATTCAAATCATGTTCCTCCAGCAGTTCTTTCACATCAAACACCTTCATTCCACGATTCATAATATTCATGAAGATAAAAAAAAACTAAAAAAAAAAAAAAAAAAAGAATTATTTTGAATTGAGTTTTTAAATAATTCTTTGTATCTAATTCAGTCGACTGTATTTAGTTGACTTTAAATTAATTAAATAAATAAATTAATTAATTAAATAACTGCAGGTCTTAAGTCAATGGAAATATGCTCTGACTGGCCAGGAAGTTTTCCAAACAAGTTCGCGACAAACAGGCTGTCATAAAGCAAACACATATATTGTAGATCTCTATAATGCATATATATATATATATCATCTGACTTGGCCAATGCATCTGCTAGCACTCATTCGAAATGGCCGCACGCATTTAAAAATAAACTCAAAATAAACTGTTCATTATATTTGCAAACAGTGCAAGCAGGCCGCGTGTGCCTATATGCATGTAGAGTAGATAGTACTACTACAACTGAGGGGAGCTGAGGTGGTGGATGAAGGGGTGAAGGAACGGGCAGCGACAACGAACGCATAAATTGCAAACGCTGTCGCGCTGCCAATGGAGCGCAATAATTCACAAATAGCAACAACATCGGAGCTTCGCGTTGTGCACGAACTGCAACTGCATTGCCATAGTCACAGTCCCAGTCGCAGTCGCAGTCGCAGTCCCACTTCCAGTTCCCCTGTTCCCCCGTTCCTCCGTCTGTGGTGCAGTTTCCTTGCCCCTTACCCGTTTACTTGGCGCTGCCTCTGTTCTTGTTGTTGGGCGCCGCAGACAGTTTGAGGTATAGCCATATCTTGCAGTCTCTCTCTCTCTCTCTCTCTCTCTCTCTCTCCCTCTGACAGCCTACCCCCTCTCTCTCTCCCTCTGCTTGGTTCACTCTCCCTCTCGCACGTTCGCTTAAGCGGGTTCAAGGTAGTTTAGTTCTCGCGCCTCGCACGATTCGATCCCGCACTCACTATCGCACAGGCTTTCATAGTTGTATTCGCCGTTGTATTCACAGTGTTATTCATATTCATACTCTTGCAGGAATCTTAACCCAATGTGCTGCACTTCGATTCGTTTTAATTCGTTTCGATTTAAGGCGATAGCGTTAACTTCTTTCTAATTGCTGCTTTCATTCTCTGCATATTATTAATAAAATAAATATGTAAAGCATATATAGTCGACTGCTAAATACCCTTTAAATGTGCAATTAATCGACATTAGTTTTGTTTTGATTTTATTTATTAATTTTGTAGTTCAAAATGTATAAACTATAATTGTTACTTTGTCTTTGTTTGCCTGTTTATCTGTATGATTTAATAGATCTCGAAGACTATAAAAGACTGTACATTTTATAACTAGTTATACTCGTTTGTTATGGTGTAGCTAAATTTAGTGAGAATTTAATGACGCTCCCTCCCTCCACTTCACAATTGATAATAATCATATTATATTATCTTATTATATCAAATTGTAAGCATAATTTGAAAGCAATCGGTTTATAAATATAGAACTTATTGCAGATATTTATTTAGTGGATGAAACGTTTTTGCCATCGCTGCCACAAAGTATGCAATACAAAATACGCTTAACATAAAAGTGGGCGAGTATACCTAACAGTGTCGAGCTATACTTGGCTGCAGTTTTCAAACTACTTTAACATTGTAAGTTAAATATAGGTATATATTTGAAATCTATCATTA
Source organism: Zaprionus camerounensis (assembly GCA_018904165.1). Taxonomy (NCBI): domain Eukaryota; kingdom Metazoa; phylum Arthropoda; class Insecta; order Diptera; family Drosophilidae; genus Zaprionus; species Zaprionus camerounensis. Next base: position 11,674,820 of record JAEIFS010000479.1, on the reverse strand, counting down.
TAATAATATAGTTGTAGACTGTAGTTGTTCTTGCTTGTTTCTTATTGTATTTTCTGTGGAGTTTACTGGTCACATACTGTGTTTCGTCTATTGCATGTCAAGAGATTAGATAGAGGCTCATAACTGAGTATCTGTTGTGCTTGGCGATGGGGAAGAAGAGGGAGGTGAGGAATGGAGGCAAGGCACTTTACTCGTGCTTGTAGATTGTTAATGGATCTGGCCGTTTAGGACAACAGACTTCGACACTCACGACAGGCCGCCCCTTGCTCTAACAGTGAGTGAGTGTGGGTGAGGGAGTGTGTGTGTGTGTGTGTGAGGGAGTGTGTGTGTGTATGTCTGTGTGAGCCGCGCGCTTGCCGAGACCTTGATCCCGCATTAAAAAGTTGGCACGTCGTCATCGTCGTCGTCGTCGTGTTGGGGCAACAAAAAGAACGAAGCAGGCAAAAGAACAGTGCGAAAAGATAAAAAGACAAGAGACGCAAGACGAAGAGAGGTTGAAGGGAAGAGTGGAAGTGGGGTAGACAGAGCCAGGCAACAATATAGAAGGCAGACACAACATGTGGCCGCCGCAATGGGTGGGGTGGAGTGGGATGTGGACACAGCAGCAGCAGCAGCAGCAGCATTAGGCCAGCAGGAGCAATTGTTTAGAGAAGCGAGAGGGGGGTGGGAAGGTGCAAGGGGAAGGGTGTGTAGACAGGGGTAGCCTTGGCATGCGGTGTCCATTTATGCGGGGCACTCCTCTTTTTCTCTTTCTCTTTTCTCTCTCTCTCTCTCTCTCTCAATCAACTGCTGATGATCTTCATTGTTTTTAATTTGCGCCGCATTTTTATTTTCTTTCATCTTCCTCCTCCATGCTCTGCTGTTTTCACTTTTATTGTGAAGTTTTATGCGCTTGGCATGCAAATTAATTGAGGGTCAAGCAAGGAGCAAATACATAGGGTATATGCAGGGTATATAAGATAGAGAGAAGGGCATAGTAAATGTGCGCCAAAAGAAAACATAAAATAAGTACTTTGTGACACTTTCTTACTCCTTCTTCTTCTCTTTCTTCCACTTCTTCTTGCAGCTGCAGCGTTTAGCAAAGTCATCAATAAGTCCTGCCAAATATCGTAAACTTCCAGAACTTCCCCATGCCCAGAAATGCAAAGAATACGTTGCGATATTCGCACAGCAATGTGAGGTAGATCCTCAATCAATTTGGGCAAGAAAGGCAGAATAGACTGGAAAACAGTTGCAAGGAGAAGGAAAACCAACAAAGAAGTTTAAGAAACATTAGTCGCAAATGTTAAAACAAAGCGAAAGATGAAGCGAAACAAATGAAATACGAATAACAACAACAAGAAGAAACAAGAAACAAAGTCAAAAAATAAAAGGAACACATAGCAAAACACTTCAAAAATGTGCAACAAAATTCAATAAGGAGAGAAGCAGAAAAAGACGCAAAGAAAACAGCTACAACAAGCAGTAGCAACAACAAAATCAAGAACAGCAGCAACAGCAGCAACAACCACAAGTAACAACAGCAGCAACAACAACAACAAACAGCTAAAATGGCCATAAATTTCTCGGCCTCCTTCGCGGCGTGCATTGCAGCCGGTCTGAAGGTTCCCCGCCAGATCATGTACTGCATCACACAGGACACGGGCCAGCCGTATGTGTTGTATAAGGACTCGCAGGATGCGGAGCGCAATGCTGGTGCCATCGGTGCCAGTGCCGCTCAATGGGGCAGCGACATGTATCCCAACATACAGCAGCAGGCACAGCAGCACCTCAGCGCACAGCAGCAGCAGCAGCAACAGCAGCAGCAGCAGCAACAACAACAACAACAACAGCAGCAGCAAAACGCCACAGTCGCTGCGCAGGCAGCAGCGGCGGCAGCAGCTGCGGGTCAGCCGCAGAGTCCGCCCGGTGGCCAGGAGCCCAGGGACAATGGCAGCGGCGATGGACGGCAACAGCAGGTGTCGCCCTCCTCGAGTCCGTATCCGGTGCAGCAGCAGCAGCAGCGGGCCAATGGCAATGCCGACGAGGATGCCATGAATCAGGTGAGTGCATGACATGCATATTACAGGGTATAGATCAGGTGTACTAACTACCCACTCTACCACCCCCACCCCCCGTCTGCAGCTTGCCAATCAACAGAACTCCGCGCCAAATCCAAACCAAAGCAGCAACGAGCCACAGCACGCGCCCACGAATGGCGGCAGCGATGGTCCGCATGTGCAGCAGAACGGCAGCGGTGGCGGCGGCGGCGGTCAGGCACAGGGTGATCCAAGCAATGGCTTCCAGACACCAGACTACTATGCGCCGCGTGGCCATGGGGCAGGACCGCAGGGCGGCATGCTGGCGCCACCAGGATTCCCGCCACTGCACTATCTCAACAAGGGTGTACTGCCCATGGAGCAGAATGGAGGCGAGTCGTATGCGCTGCCCGAACTGCTGCCAGGACAGGGACAACAGCAGCAGCAGCAGCAGCAGCAACAGCAGCAGCAATCGAATGGGGCGCCACAGAATGGCGGCCCAGCGAATGGTGGCGGCAGCAATGATGGTGCCACATCGGGTGGCGGCGCTGCAGCTGGAGGCGGCGGTGCGACGGTAACGGGAACAGGCACGAGTGGACGCACGGGACCAGGACGTCCGCATAAGAATAAACCGCACAGCGATTTGCGACTGTTCAAGTGCCTCACCTGCGGCAAGGATTTCAAGCAGAAGAGCACGCTGCTGCAGCACGATCGGATACACACGGATGCGAGGCCATTTCCGTGCTCCGAGTGCGGCAAACGATTCCGCCAGCAATCGCATCTGACGCAGCATTTGCGCATCCATGCGAACGAAAAGCCATTCACCTGCCCGTACTGCTCGCGCAGCTTCCGGCAGCGGGCGATACTCAATCAGCACATACGCATCCATTCGGGTGAGAAGCCCTTCGCCTGCCCCGAGTGCGGCAAGCACTTTCGCCAGAAGGCCATCCTCAATCAGCATGTGCGCACCCACCAAGGCGAGCGACAGTTAACAAATCAAACATTACCGTTAGCTATAGCCAAAGCGATAGCGATAGCGATTGCACTAGCTGCGATAACATGTGCATATCGACTATCGCTGTTTTGGTTTAGGGCCCCAGCTATTCGACCCCAAACGATCTGTTCAGATCAATCCAAATTTAGCTAAACCTTTTCGACCAACAACATTTGCAGCAATGCAAATCCCTTGCAAAATTCTATCGGCAATCGATAATTGAGCGATATTTTGGCCTAAATTCAAAAATAACATGTATATATGTACATATGTATTGAGAGGTATCGATGTCTTCTTTTTAACCTACTCGAAATGGCACAAGATTGTTGACTTCCTGAGAATATATATAATATACGATTAGTCTATGATATATCGGATACCATGTGATGATATATATCGACATCCCAGAATACTGTTGAAAATAAATCAGAAACGCTGAAAAAAACACCCAAAGCAAAAGTCAAAAAGGAATCGAGAGAAAAGAAAGATATTGTTAACATTGAAAAGTTAAGAAGTCAACAAAGCTAGAAGAAATTGTTAAATCGCAAACCCAATTGGAAAGAGAGGAAAAAAAGGAAGCCATCGATACAATATCACATACATATATATATATAGTATAGCTCTCTAGTTCAGATGATGTTAGGTGACCTATGCGTTAAGACCGAAAATGGCTTGAAGCCAAATTTAAGCGCTGCTAACAGTGGCAATTTCTGGCTTGATTATTTTCATGTGCACCCTGCTGCGACTGCGGAACAACACGTCCCCCGAACAGATGTCTCACCGCATCTCATCTTCAAGAATGGCCCCCATCCGACCCTGTGGCCCTCGGACGTACCGTTTCCAGGCGAGGATCAGGATTCAAAGGGCGACATTGCCATTGTTGCCGGCGCTGGAGGCCCTGGCAGTGGTGTAGGTGGCTCCGTTGGTGGTGGTGCTGGTGGTGGTGGTGTAGGTGTAGGTGGCTATCATGATGACGATTCACAGGGTACACCCGATGGCAGCGGCGGCATGCATTATCCCTCGTACTTTAAGGATGGCAAGGGTAAGAGCGAATGAATGAGAGCCCGCATAGCTTTCCCTTTGGTATCATTCTTATAAGTTCATCTTATAATTCTACCGCCTACCAGCAGGTCAAAAAATTCTACCCGAGGTACTGCAGCACATTGGAGTGCGACCCGCCAACATGCCTCTCTATGTGCGCTGTCCCATCTGCGACAAGGAGTTCAAACAGAAGACAACCCTGCTCCAGCATGGCTGCATACACATCGAATCGCGACCTTATCCCTGTCCCGAGTGTGGAAAGCGCTTCCGCCAGCAGTCCCATCTCACGCAGCATCTGAGAATCCACACGAACGAAAAGCCCTTCGGCTGCATGTACTGTCCACGCTTCTTCCGCCAGCGAACCATTCTCAATCAGGTGAGTTAAGACATAAGCCCCTGAAAATAGAACAGTCGAAAATCTAGACAAACTGTAGAATAGACTAAGAGCCTATAGGGGGCATCTGAAAGTAATCCTTAGCTTCTTCCATCTGATTGCAAATAAAGCAAGAAAGGCTGTTGTGTATTGAAATGCTGTGAAATTATACACTTTAAGTTCGTTTTTATTAAGTTACTTTTAAGAAAGTGAGTAACATTTGAATTCTAGTATGTGCAAAAAGCTTTAGGCCGGATCATCATCTTTACTTGTTGCAAAGATTTCTGATTTCCCCAACTCCAAAAAATACTTTCGTCAACATCCTTATTTTCATATTTTCCATTCAAAAAGCTGTTAAAAAGAAACCAGATTAAAGAAAATTTAGAAGCCTTTAGCCGTAAGTTGGCACGCTCTGAAGCTTACCTTCCGGAACATGCGTTATACCACCAGCCACCTTCATGATACACTGCGCAATTATGAGGCCAATTGTCGTTGTCCCGATCAAATGTCGAGAATTTACAGTTTTTGTAGTCCCTCATTTCGTCTGTAGTACCAATACTACCAGAGAATCCACCTAATTGGGTAATTTTGTATTGATCCTCTTCACCTGATATGGCGAACTCATCGTATCTGGCAAAGAAGGTGGTGCCATCGAATCGTTGCATGTGAATATAAAGTTCGTGGGGTTGATTGCTGGTTAAGAGATGTATCTTCTCGAGGCCGAGAAAGAAGTCACCATTCCAGAATGAACCAAAGCCGTTTTGATATGTCGACCAATCTCTGTTGAAGTCCACTCCACCATGTATTCTCTGTTGTATGACGGTCCATCCTCCGCCGGAAATATCAAAGTTGCATAAAACATCAAAGGTAGAATTATTTGAAACGGTGATACTGTGCACCCCTGGCGAACGTTTAGTAATGCAACTATCTCTTTGTTTGGTTTCTTTAGACACCATTTGCAATTGCTGAATTTGTTGGTCTTTGGCAATAATAATTTCCTTTTGATTCTGCAATTCTTTTTCACATGTTTTCAATTCTTCAGTGTTAGACTTCAAATCAATATTCTGTTTCTCACTTTGGTTAGACATCTGTTGTTTCAACAATTTTATTAAATCTACATTAGCTTGGTCTTTCTCTTCAAGTAACCTTATAATTTTATCCTTGGATGTGCACTGTGCACTTTCCACTCGAAGTCGATTTACTTCTTCTGCCAATTTATTTATTCGGGAATTCTTAATTTCTACTTCTGCATTATTTTTGTCTAGCAACTGATTAACCTGATCAAAGTAAGACATCATTGGCTTGATTATATGGTGTGCATACATGCCACATTCTTCATCCTTTTGACGAGACATGTCACAAGACTGTTAACAAAACAAACATTTCAAAATGGTTAACTTTGGGTTACTTGCATTCCATTTAAAGATCTTCTTCTTACCTGATCGGATTCAGATTCCTCAGCATGTCCAATCGAAGCCAGCAGCAGGGCCAGGCAGAGTAAGGGGACACACAGTCTCATTTCAGTGCGATAATTTCAAGGAACTGGAACAATATTAAGTGTTTCCCAACTGAATTACAACGTACAATGATCATTTGATCACAGTTTCCCGTCATTTATAGTTCATATGACATGCCATGTAAGAGGCCTGAGAGGGCTGATAAGATGGATGCTGATGTAAGCGTTGAACCGATCTCGACCTGCGCATTAATAAAATCGAGAATTTTGTATGTTATCAATTGTTGTTGAAAAGAACTTATGCTAATCTCGAGTCAAGATCTATTTCTGAATATTTAAAATTGTCTTGCAGAGAGTGTATTACATATACAAGTTTATACTTTATTAGTGTATTATATATACTATATTCTTGTATATATAATACACTAATATTATTTATTTTAATTTTAATTTATTCATTTTTTGACAACATATAGCTTGAAAGTATTCCAATGTTTAACTATTTCTCTTCGCTCTCTTTCAGCACTTGCGCATCCACACCGGAGAGAAACCGTACAAGTGCGGCCAATGCGGAAAGGATTTCAGACAGAAGGCGATTCTGGATCAGCACACACGCACCCACCAGGTAGTTGTAGCCTAGCCGAGGCCCGAGTTTAAGTTTATCTGTCAACTCGCTGTGAATATATGTATTTCTAATCTATTCTGTACGTGTCTCGTCTGTTTGTTGTCAGGGTGATCGTCCGTTCTGCTGCCCCATGCCCAACTGCCGGCGACGCTTTGCCACGGAGAATGAGGTGACGAAGCACATCGATAACCATATGAACCCCAACAGCACCAAGGTGCGGCGGCAACAGCAACAGCAGCAGCAACAGCAGCAACAGCAACAACAGCAGCAGCAACAGCAGCAGCAGCAACAACAACAGGTGCAACAACAGCAGCAGCAAGTGCAACAGCAGGTGCAGCAGCAACAGCAACAGGCAGCTGCCTCGGCAGCCGTCGTTGCCAATCATCTGATGAACGACGTCAAGAGCTTGGCCGCACAGCAGTTCCTCAACAACAACAATCCTGCCGCTGTGGACAACAAGGCGAACATCTTGCCGGTGCGCAGCATGGCGGCCAATGTGGCTGCCGCAGCAGTTGTTGCACAGCAGTCGGTCGTTAAGAACGAACTGTACTTCCCCCAATGCTATGGCCCGCCCTTCCAGCATCCCTTCCATGCCCAGCAGCAGCAGCAGCAACAGCAGCCGAGTGCGGCGCATGCCAATGGTGGGCCCACGCCGCCGGTTACCGTAACTGTTGCAAATGCGGTGGCGCCGGGTGTTGTTGTGCAACAGAATGCGGCCACTTCTGTGGTGGCCCAGTGACATCCCACCACTGCAGCAGCTGGAGCACAACAACAACAACAGCAGCAGCAGCAACAGCAACAGCAACAGCAGCCGGTAACGGCAACATCAGCAAATCATCATCAGCCGCCGCCGCCGCAACCTTCTTTGGTAGCAGCATCGGCAGCGCATCATGCAACAGTCACGCCCCCATCAACACACGCCTCCACGGTGGCGGCACCACAAACGGTCACGTTATCAATAACATTGCCACCGCCGCCGCCGACATCGGTGGCGCATCCGCATGCGGGACATGCGTTAACTGCCACGCCCAATGGGGGTGTGGGGGCACCTCCACCGCCACCTCCGGCCACATTGTCGCATGCGATACCCATACACCCACACATACACTCGATATTCGGATCTCTATGATGTCATCAGTAAACGAAGTTCACGCTCTCGTTGGCAAACCGGAAAAGGAAAAGGAATCGATTCAACAAACTCTAAAAACCAACGCCACGCCCACTCTTTAAGTATATAATGCAAATAATTTAAATATACTTAACAAATTATTCAGATCGAAATGAGAACTACTTACATATGTAATCGTATAACTAAACAACCATATTTTGTAAGTTTCTAATAGTTTCGATAAGTTCGACGAAATTCTTTTGAAAGAAAACAAATCATGCAACCTTAAAGCGAAGAATCTTAATAAGATTATTGTGAGCTACATCACATTCACAATGGAGTTTACGCTTCACAGTTGCATGATGAGACCCCAAGCAGGATCGAGGACGAGTACTAGTCTTTTCGAAAAGGACTCTAAACTCCTTTTATTCAAAAAACATAAACAAGGAAGATTTTTGTGAGAAAATCAAGCAGAGAACACAACGTTATACGATTCCTTCTAATAATTGTTCGCTTTAGGAACCTAAACTTTAAACTTAAAGTTATTTATAATGAATTTTTCATCGAGTTATACGATTTTTAGGCGTACAAGAGTGAGAGAGAGAGAAAGGGAGAGGATGAATGCAATGTGACAGGCAGATAGAAAGGGGGAAGAACGGGGAGGGGGACTGCTAATAGAAGGTTTTACAGGTTCGATAGGTAAAGGGTGATAATAGGGTAGAGGGGAATGTATGGGATGTAGTATGTTGTATGATGTTTCGAAGGCGTAGACGTTGCGCTAAGCTATCATTATGTTTTCATTTATATTTATAGAAACATAACAAAATGTATTTCGGCAAACAGACAGCAGCTAATTAATTTTATAAAACTTTCTAATTTTTCAGTTTTACTACCTACATATGCATTGTAGATTTGAATCTTGATTTGATATGATATATATACATATACGTGCATATACATAATTTTTACATATACCTATTAGTTTTATATTTGAATTATATTACTCGTATCACAAGCTAGCGAAACATTTTTCTAATTTCTATTGAGATGTGATTTTTTTAATTATACTTTTAAAGTTTAAATAAATACCTAAATATGCAATTGAAGAATTATGCAAAAATCGTATGTCATAAGTTGTAAATTGATTTGAAACAAACATTTGTTGTCTTCCCTAATTGTTTGTGTGTAATTTATGTTGAGTTTTATATATATTAATTAGTTATATCTACCTATATTCATCTATCTTTAAATCTGTATGATTAATCAAAGTATATCCACACATAGGCAGAACCACAACAAAACATAGTCCAACAATACCTACCAATACCCCCCAATATGTTTACCATACACAAATAGCAAAAGATTAAATTCAAATGTGACTCTTCAGGTGCCATAAGAAAAATATGAACAATAGTCAGAGATGCACTCGAAACATTGTTGAAAACAAATTTAAATCAAATCTGTGTGGATAATTTCTGAAAAATCAACAATATCAACATTTAGTTTCTTATTCAAATTTTCCAATGTACCGTCAAAGCATTTATAATTGTTATTTAACTGAATAGCATCGTATATCGTATGTATGTATGTTTCCTATAACAACAAAAGAAAGAACAGATCAGCAATGAATAGAACAGAATTAATTATTTAATTTAGTTAACGCCTTTGTCGTTTCCCATTTTGCAAGTAATCTACTCATTATTTAATATTTATCTATAACTATTATTATGTAGATTTATATGCGATAAGTCTTTGAAATTCGGAATCAAATTTGCGATTCATTGATTTGATTTGTTTTAACTGTTTTAGTTTATTTTGTAATATTATGTTTGCATATATAATATATATATATATATATATATATATATATATATATATATATATATATATATATATATATATATATATATATATATATATTATACAACCGTATATATATTATTTAATCATTTTTAATAAACCGACCAATAATTACATAAATTATAATTTTTTTTTTCGTTGTTTCGTACATAAATCAAAGATTTTCTAATTTGTGCATGGAGTATCCTTTTAGACTCTCGAAAACATCTTTTGGCATTTACCAGGATCATTTTCGGCTGGGGCAAGGCGTCTGATTTTTGTGATAGGCTCAGTTTATAAAACGAACACCCCCTTTTCGGCAACCAAAATGGGATAACGATATCTGTAAATAGTGAACTTTGGACAAACAAATGAAAACAAAATTAATGAACATAACAAAATTACGTGCAAAGGTTTTATATAAATAGTTTAAAAATGAAAATTGAATAATTGTTTGGCATTGTAAAAATTTTATTAAAATTAGTCAAAATTTTAAATGAACACTTTTTAGGCACATTGAGAAAGAGAATACATAAATTGAATGTTTGGCAACATAACAACAACAACAACAACAAGAAGAACAACAACTAGAACAACCAGAACAAGATCATGAACAACAACAAATTATACGATATCCAATATGGAGGCTTTTATTGGAATTAGATCAGTGAATTGCAGGAAAGAGCATGATTTGCTATAAATATATGTATATGTACTACAAAACTACGTTTAGGCCTTTTTAGACAAAATTTTTAACAATTCTTTTTGGCTTTAAATGAAATCGAAATTGAAATCGAACAAAAACAAAGAACAAACACCTTTTGGCTTTAAATCAAAATTATGTTTAGTTTTAGTTAACTAAAATGAATATCTACTATAAATATTTATATCAATTATGGCAAATTATGCTATAATTCCAATAAAAGCAAAATTTAGACTGAATGTCGCTGTGATAAATGCAAAAACAAAAAAAGGAAAAACAAAAATACGAATGCATAAAACTTTTGTAAAATTTTAGGCATATAAACGAAATTTAAACACATACCGTTAATCAAAACGAAAACAACATAAATTTAGGCGCTAAAAAATTTATAAAAACTAAAGAAAAACAACAAAAATACTAATCAAAATTTTCAACAAAAAAAGGCTCCATTTTCACAAATTACTCAAGCAGACGAAAAAGATCTGCTCTCTTAAGTTTTTCTCCATTACTTATCGACAACTTTATTGATTTATCATTTATTCATTGACATTTTTATTTTGTAGTTGCAAACCAAAATTTTATAGAGCGAAAAGAAAGAAGATGAAGAAGTTGTGAACCAGCTGCTACAGTGGAATTCAAAGGGAAAAGATAACGAAAGAGGTTTTAAGAAATGAAAACCAATAACAAAATACTACCGGCTATGACAAAACCTAAAGATAGAGACTCCAGGGGAGAATCAATCAGATCAAGACGAAATATGACAAACACACAGCCTAGACAGACAATGGGGCTAGAATATACTAGTTTAAGAACCAATCCCGAATACAAAACATACAGAAACAGAGAAAGTGAAGATAAACAGAGAAGCCAGAAGTGAAAATAGTTAATGATATACTAGAACATAGTACAGAGCATCGATCATTGAGGATCATCGTCAGATCAGCATCTGCTATAGCAACACACAAAGTTACAAGCATACCTAACAACCAACAATAGCCCAATTTAAATAACCAAGAGTACAAATACAAGTAATTTTTATAGCAGAAATTTTAATTGCAGTCTCAATAAAGCATCCATTATAGTGCATATACAACCCGAACACTTACACACACTCAAACACACACACACACACGTCACAAAGGCATGAATATGAAAATGCAAAAAAATAAATCCACTTGGCAAATCGAAACCTTGAGCAAATCGAAAACTGACAAAAAAGAAAAACGATGAAAAAATTGCAAAAACTCCTTTCTTCTTAAAATGAAAACTGGAAATAATTATAATAACGCGAAAATGAAAATGAACTAAACATGAATATTATGATAAATGAAAAGTTTCCATATTATATTTGAACATACATAGAAAAACGAGCAAAAACTCCCCACAGAATAGTTCACTTCCGGCTTACAAGTCCAGACAACCCAATCTCAAAAGTAAATTCATAGTAAATGCCTACAGTAACAACAAATACAATTACAAACCATCAACAATGAAGTAACAACTAGAGTTGATATGGTAGGATGGCATATGGATGACTCTGCTCTATCCATATGCCATCTAACCATTTCAACTCATAGAATTGAGTACAGCCGCTTTCGCTTTCTGCAATAGTGATAATAGTTTTTAAGTGAACCATCATCAAGCAACAAGAAACAAGATAAAATAGAACTTGAAGCAAGACAACAAAACAGTAAGAGAAATATATAAGTAATAGGTAAATCAACATTGAAATAGCAACGGTAAGCATTAATTTAATGAGAAACTGAAATAATACCAAAAACACTTGTGTATAACATAACTCAATAATATATAATAATGATCTGATCGGACCTGATCTGATAAGCCCATGAAAAGCTGTTTGATTTGATGCATTTAATTCGAAACGATTTTTAGTTGAATTCTCAAATATCAACAAAAACAACAACAAGAACAGCAGCAAGAACAAGAACAAGAAGAATAAATTTGAATATATACATTAAAATAACGCGCACCATACACTATACGCTGTATGTATGTGTGGGCGCACTAATGAAGAATTATAGCATACTTTATAGCATGCTTGCAATACCTAATCTCTTATATTATATGTATGGTGTATTATATTTTTTAACGTATTTAATACATACTCTCGCTCTCTATATATATATACGTGTATTTATATACATATATATACAGTAGATATATACTTATATTTGACGTAAAGATTAAACAACATTGAGACAACACCACAGCAAGCGATAATAGAACCGTACTGAGAATTAATTGTAAAATAGCAGCGAATGATATATGGATACTATATATACAAACATATAGCATATGTGGGAAAATAAAAAAACTAATTGTTATTATTTAACTGTAACAATGAATACAACAACAACATGCAACAACAAACAACAACAATAGCCTCGTTAGTTCTTAATGAATACAAAATACAAAAACCAAATGAAAATATTGCAAAAAGTTGACAGATATTATGGTAACTTGACAACCCTGGGCTTATATACATAGTTAGCAATCTCTAGTTTGTCAGTTTAAACTTTAATTTGTTCATTCATTTATTTATTCATGATTATCATTTCGTGCAACAATCATAATATGGTTCCTCATTACTTAAATGTAGCATAGAATTGTACAGATCAGATAAATGAGTTCAGCAAAGAACATAGAAAGAAGGAGAAGAAGAACAGAAACAATACAAAACCAAGATACTTATAAAACTTATAAAGCAGATACTAAATGAAAGCCATAGCAGAACAGTAATTTCAGTATAGAATCGGAGAGAAGTCAATATTCTACCTCGGATTTGAACTTATTAATAGATTAATGTTTATATCGATTGAGTTTCGAAGCGAAACTTGAGTTTTCTGTTCGTTTCGTGTATTGCCAAATCAACAAATGATTTCGTGTTCCTATAAAAAGCCAATATACATACAAATGTACATACATTTATACATATTTGTATTTGTATGAACAGAGCCCCGGAGCCCAGCCCCCTCCCACGAGAGTCAAGCGATAATGTAATAATACATATAATACCATAGTGAAACTTTTTGCAATACACACAATGTGCCCATAGAACAAGAGTAAAGTTTACTATATAATGGAAAGTAATAAAACCAAGAAGTAATCAAATGATCAAACGATTTATTTATATTATACTTGTACGAAGCAAATGTTGTTTTTGCAACACAAACCGAATGAGAAATAGTACCGAAAATATTTTACAGAATTTTTTACAATCAGGAAATAGCATCAGCAGAGCAAATAGTTAAATCAAGCTAAGGAAATACAAACAACAACAAGAGCAACAACAACAACAAGAACAAAAAAATAGCAAAAGTGAAAATACGAAAAAATAAACTCAATTATAGTAACATTTACTTAAACGAAAGCCCCCATAAATAATAATATTTGACTAAGTGTTAAGTGAGAAATAGAGAGAAAACAATAAAAAAATAATAATGAGAAAAAAATATGCAAACAAATATTTTTAAAACTTGCGCTCGCTTATGTGCATAAAACATTAACCATAATTAAGTTCTACGAAATAGTTATAAAGCAGAACAGAGAACAATAGAAGATATCGGAATGAACCGAAACGATCACACAGAATTTGTTAAGTTGGTATTTTGTTTAAAGATTTAACATGAATAGTATGATGAGTACAGCACACGCACGCATACATATGTTTTCAATTGAATAGTGCAGTTTGTAATTTGTAATTATTATGAACAATTGACAGGGATACCACGTAATAACCATAGAAATAGATGAGCAGCAACAAGAACAATAGCAGGAAATTTGATTTTTGGTTCAGCCTGAAGTTCACCGAGCTCATTGAACATTTAACTACGATTATTATTATTATTATAATTATTATAATTCTCATTATTATTATGAAACTAACTGTAACTGCAAATGAAACTGTACATAGGCTCACGTATTATAATTATTACGCGTATAAAAAACCAGAAACAAAGCTGCAATAGTACCGAAGTAAGTAAATCAATTATTTATTATTCTCGTTCTGTACAAACATCAAAAAAATGAATACAAGTACATAGCTAAATCTTAAGTTCCAACTATGCGAACTAACTAGAAAACCAGTAAAGACTCCGCACCAAAGAGTCAATTCTTCAGTTAAACAATCGCAACATATCCGCTTACTGTAAACAGTAATCCCCACAACCTTATCCACATATTATATGTATATTCTTTTATTACTCTGTTATCCCTAATGTTTTTTTTATCAGAAAGTGAGAAATAATATGCGTTCGATTTGTTGTACGTAACCGGAAACCACGAATCAATTCAAAACAAACAAAGCAATAGTGATAAAAGCTGAACAGGTTCCGCTGTAGCAATGAGCGGTACCTGGTACAGTCGCCATAGCCTGATAGCAAGTGAAACTGACTTACAACCAACAATAAACCAAACGAATCTTTTGATTTATATACAACAAGCAATACGAAGAAAACAAACAACAAACAAATGCAACATATACCGCAAACAAAGCAACCATAGTACAATAAACAATACATTTTTATTCTTATTGAACAGTTTTATACAGATACAGCCAAAGCAATAGACAAAAAAGCGCAAGAATTTAATGAGAATGTAACTTATAAATATTATCTATATAATTGGTGTATTGTGCAAACCCAAAGCGTAATCAAAAGCGTGTAATAAATCGAAGTTGAATATACAAATGCAGAGAGAACTAAAACCAAAAAACAAAACCACATTACATATATACATATATTTTTTAATGAATCAAAACTAACAATAGCTAAAACGATTGTTAAACATTTTTTAAGTATGAATTTGTATAATTTATATTCAAATCATATGAGAATCTAATATACATATATATGAGCCAAACAAACGACAACAAATGAAAGCAAAATATATAAAAAAAAACCTTTTTATATTACAAGAGACAACCTAAAAAATCTCACTTTACTGGTAAAAAAAGAACATAATAAATACAATTGGAATAAGCAATAAAGAAAAAATATAAAAAATGCACATGAAAAGCAATAAAACTGGCTACAAGAATTGTCAAAAATCAATAATTTCGTTTTTTTTTAGTTAAATTCTCTATTAATTTCCTCTTATTTTCAATCTAAACCAATTTTATATTTTCCATATCAAGTTTTTTATTTGTTCTTTGCACACAACATCAATAAAACAAACAAAACAAAAAACAACAAGCGAAAATTTCAAAACTATCCACATAACTGGCAAGCAAGTTCGAAACTCAAGTTTTAATAAATATTTGTGGCTATTATTATATTAAAAAGAAAAATGAATACACGATAAGCAATTTGCATAATTTAACTAGATTTTGGCTGGATTTAAATAAAATGCAATGGCATAAATGATCTCTTTAGAGAAGACAAAGAGAGAGGGAGAGAGAAAAATAAAAAATTATATCCTACAATATGCGAGGATCGTCAAGGAAACTTTGGTAACGATAAAGGGCAACTGTAATGATACTTTAGATATCAAAAAAGAAATGAAAAACTTAAAAAAAAATGATGACTTGACCCAAAGGCGAAAAGTAAAAACAAAAACGCTAAACAATCTAAAAAGAAAAATGAAAAACAAAACCACTCTCGGCCTATTCCAAAACAAAAGCTCTCGGCTAAAACAAACAAAAAAACTCTCGGCAATTCGAAAATTATAAAAAAATGGCAACTACAATTTACATTAAATTACATTTTTGGAGCAAGAAAAAAACAAAATTTACACCTAAGCCAAATGTTTAAGCATCATTTTTAATTATGGAAGCATAAAGAGAAAAAAAAAATATAAAATACAAATTTCAGCAACATTTAAGTAATATGTACTAAAAGGTAAAATACTTTAGGTATTAAAATTAAAACTAATACTAAATTATGGTAAGCGAAAAACGAAATGAAAAGGAGAATATTTATCAATTTTGAAACTGGATGGAAATTAAATACACATCATTACATGAATGCGAATGAACGAGTATGCAAGTTAAAATATCCAAAACTCCGAGAATGACAACGGAAATATACTAAAACAGAGACAGAAATTCAAAATTTTAATTGTTGTAAGCAAAAACCAAAAACCAAATCAAAAATCAAGCTACTTATACACTTACATATATGAGCATATAATCAGCACACTTTTCTCATAAACACAAGACACGATCCCCACTCCCACCACAACAGACAACTCTGCCACACACACACATGCGAACATACACACACACAGAACACAAACACTGGAACAAATACAGACCACCTTACTAACACTGACAACACTGATACCCACAAGCCACACCCACAATGCCCAACTTTTCATTGGTTTAGATTTTAAGCATAATTTTAATAATGTAATCGTCAGCCAAAGTAAACAAATCAATTTCAAGGCAGTCAAAATTGTCCAAAAATTACTCCAATATGCGATTTTAAAACACGAAAATCCAAAAAAAAGATTAAAAACCAAAAAAATAAAAGAAAAATCACACACAACTATGAAAACATATTTAAGCGAGTCAAAATAAATAATACATGCGAAACGTCGTCTAGTTTAATGTCGTCAAGTTTTACTTTTTGTAATAATTATTAATATTTAAAGCAAATATATATTATACAAGTATAAAACATGGCAAAAGCAGATGCAAACATATTGTCTAACGTCTAGTCGACCTACTAATTTCAAAAGATAAATTCCAAAAACCAAAAAAAAGGCTAAGCTAATGCCACGGCATGTGCAACCAAAAAAAATTAAAGTAATAATAATGAATAAAAATAATGATAAAATGAAACTACAATGAATTTCTGGCATTCAAAATAAAACATAGGAACTACTTAAATTACGACAAAAACAAACACTTATATTATTATACAAGAAAAAGGAAAAATGAAATAAATTGAATCTTGTAATATAAAAAAAACCCCTATGTGTTTCACTCAGTAATTGAAAATGACAGTTTGTTAATTTCTGATTGGATGCCATAAGACAGTTGTGAAGCTAGTCAAGAACGACACTTTGGCTAGCTTCGCAACTGTATTGTGACACCCCCGACATTGTTATTGATCATTTAACCGAATTCACAGGTAACTAATCACAATTATACTTTCTAAAAGATGTAGTGTATGTGCTCCTCATGTTATTCAGCCCATCCAGCTCCATTTCACATTTCATGCTCTGGGCATAGTTGTTCGTCCTTGTCATGTTGCCATAGAACTGCAACAGATCCAGTTGCGGCAGTCGCTTTGGTGGCACATCTGGAGATAGTGTTTTAGGAAGTTCGTTCCGCTGATGGGGAAGCCAATCGTAGAGCAATGTATTTGTGGTTGTAAAGTTGTTGCATAGTTCCAGGCTATCCATTAGCTTCACATTCGATTCCGTAGCCGCAGCGAAGTTGCGCAGCCGCATCAGACGTTGCTCCCTGAAGGTGTTCTTGAGAGCCTCCCCCTTGTAGGCAGTACCGCGGTAGCTGTCCTCGTTGAGCGTGCGATGGTGTTCGCAACCTTCTTGCGGACTCAGGCCGGGCAAAATGCCGCTGCTCTTTCCGTCGTTGACGAAGCGACGATCGAACCAATTTCCAATAAGCACCTGCTTGCTATACGGCTGATGGACCATCCACTCCATGGTAAATTCAACTTTTTAGCAAAAAAAAAAGTAAAACAACACAAAACAAAACTAAATAAATACTTTTGACAAGTCTGTTTTGAAAATTACCGAAAAGAAAACTGTCTTAATTCATTCATACATAAGTAACATATGCCAAAGAAATATGAAAAATAAAATTTAAAAGATTATTTATATATTTCGCTTAATAAAACTGCATATTGTAACAAGCATCATGGAAATTGAACAATATGATCTTCTTTACAATGCGCATTAATATTAAATGTATTAATAAGTATTCGAGCTGTCGTTCAAGCTAGACGATCTATAGTGTCGCTCCTTCTGATCATTTTAGTACGCTCTACGAATTTTGGATAATAATCTCGTTTATATACGGTGGGTGTGGGACAGAATTGTTCCTTGTGAACACCAAAAAAGCCGGAACACTGATTTCCAAAGGGTTCCATTCGATCCGGCTTCCAAGCGTACACTGCCATAGCGATATCGGCTGGTTTCGAAAATTTCTCAGACGCAATCTTGTATTTCTCTTTAATCATTTTTGGAAATACGTCGTATAACAAGGTATTCATGGACATATAGTTGTGCCTGTATTTCTCGGCATCGATAAACTTCAAGCTAGCACGTTGGGCCATGGAATTGCCAAACTTATTAGCCCTGCACCCGATATAGTTGCGACACAGCTCGATTGGCTCGAAATCTTCCAATGTGAAATCGTCCTGATGGTTTGTTGCATGACGCTCGCAGGCAGTGTCATTCTTATTCGGATCAAGCAATACAGACGGCACTACAGCAGTCTTGCTCTGTGGCAAGTCCTCGCAACGTAAGTTGAGCCACAGACCGCTTAGCACGTTGCTGCTATAAGCCGGCTTTGTATTAACGTACGTGTATCGTTCGTCCTTCTTTTCCTCCACGTTCATCATCTTCGCAGATATCTTTGTGGGCGAAAACGGTGTACAAAAATAAAATTCTAAACAAGAAATATAGTATAAAAGCAAAGTGAATTAGAACGTTAATAATAACAATAATAATAATATACGTGTGTAACTAAACGTCAACTCTGATTAATACCTTTTTCTTTTCATTTTCAAACCGATATCGGGTTGTATTTTGAATTGTATAGCAGAGTAGCACTAAGCATCGAATATAATATAATATCAAAAATAATAATTTTTGTTGTTTATGAATTTAACATTGACAACACTTATGAATTAAAACTTAACATAAATATAATATAATAATAAATAAATAAAATTAGCCCGATTCACAATTTACGAACTTAATAAATATTGAAAAAAAAGAATATATAATAAATTATTTAAATTCGTGCATTTATTTGCTGTTTGCCGCATTTAGTATTTAAATAATACCACATCAGCTGTTGCCGCCGTGCGTATCGCACAAAAATATCGTATTGCAAAGCAAATAATATCGATATATCGATTGACCAGTTTGTTTCACTCGTGTTCATCAAGATCTGAGTCATTCAAACAGACTGTCGTTCAAATGCTGTCATGTTATATTAAATTAACAATTCTACACAATCAAAATGCTCGATAAGCTTAACGATGATTGCTGGCTAAAAATCCTAGAGTATGTAGTCAGCATATCGGATCAGCTCGCACTTGCGCGAACATCCACACGTCTGCGGTGGATTGTAGATTATCATTGGCGTCACCTTAAGAAGGCGCGCTTGGATGATACGATTTTATCAGATTTCGAGGAACATCCTGATGAAATGAACAATTTTCTGGGCTTAGCCAGTGGATCCCTGGAGAAGCTGGAAGTCAAGCGAGGGAATTTGAAGTTGCTAGGATCATGGAAGTCATATCAGTTCCCCCACGTGCATAGCCTAGACTGTGATCTCTGGCGCAGTGATTTTGAGGATGCCGATGAGGATACTCTGTTGCTGACTGAATTATTTCCACACTTAACCAAACTCACGTTGCAAAGCGGCGGCAGTGGACAGCATTTGGGTCGCTGGGATCAGCTTCAAGAATTGCATCTTGTCTGCTGTGAGTTCTTGGATACATCAACATTTAAGCTGATTTTTAGTACGCTGCCATTGAAAAAGGTAACGTTGCTGTACTATGGCTACAACACTAATCTGGGCAGTGATGTTATGCCCATCTCCAAGTGCACTACACTGGAAGAGCTGGTTATCGACGATCATCACTTGCTGGGAGAATTTATGCCCAACTTGTTGAATTTACCACACTTTCGGCGTGTCGCATTCTATACCCGGGACTATTCTGAAACTCTTGTGAGAACAGTTTCCAGCTTAAAGCCGCTCAAGCTGCAAGCGCTGCTCTTCAACGATGTCTTCTGGAGCAGCACTAATCTAACCGACTATACGTGTAGCTTCACGAACCTACGTCGTCTAGTGCTGCACGATGATGATATCGAATCGAGGATGTTGTACAACATTTGTTCAACCCTGCCGCATTTGGAGGAACTGCATCTAATAAGGATGCGAGGTCTACCCACTCCCACGCAGCTCTGGAAAATAGTAGACGTCTGTAGAAGGCTAAAGTGCCTAAATTTGTCTCACAATGAATTGGATGAGCTGTTTGTTCAGCTCAGTTCTTCCTGCCTGAATAGAGTATTAGATAAGCGTTCCCCCCTAACTCTCCGCCTGCACCACACAAATCTGTCCTGCAAACCCCAAATGGTAAGTCAGTCAGTCTAACTGAGTATACACTATTTCTAAATGTAATGTAATCATGATTCATTATTTCAGACCCTTGATGCACTGGAACACCCAAATCTTGTCATATCATTCATGCATAACGACTTAGAAATTTGGAGCTCGCGATTTATTGAGATGAACTTTCACCAGGACTTATAGACCTATTGTTAAAAATTGTCTTTGTTACATAAATTGATAATTCTTTATTACATGTGTACAAGATTCCGCGATGATAACTCGTTTGACTTCTCAGATTCGCGGTATCTAAACTCTCCTTAATTTTATTAGAATCTCCCATTTCAATCTGATGAATCTCCTTCTTGTTTTTGTATTTATCAATCCTTCTCATGTGCTCATTTATCCAGTTTAGGTATTGATTAATCATGTTTCCTATTGACTTTTCAATTCTGTTTCATATTTTGTCTCTTTTTCAGCTTATGAGCTAACTTCGCTTTGAGATCTGTTATCTCTTTGTATTCTTTTCGACTAAGGTTCGTTAGTTTTTCGATTGTTTTCTTTTGCCTTGATTAGGTTTATAAATGGTTATTCTTTTTAATTTAGTTGTTCTCATATCTTCTTGCTTTATCACCCCTTTCAGCTGACTAAATTTGTTAAAGTCTTCCAAACGCACTGTAGACTGTTAATAGATTTAAGATTAATAGAATTAAGGCTTAAAATATAAATAATAAAGAAAAAGCTCGGAAGAGCGGCATGTCATACATAACATTCAAAATAGTACACGTCATTACTGTCCATCTTGTTTCATTTAGCTGATGAAATTCCTTTTTAATGCGCCATGACTGTACACTCAGCACGATTATGCTGATAAACGAATGAACATTTGACCTAAGTTTAAATTTGGAATAGGAAATTTTTTGAACTATCAAAAGTTGTCATATATGTATAATATACATATTTAAAAAATCTCTTGTGCAGCTTTAACATTATCCACTGCTTTGTAAATTTGAGAGAAAGAGTATACAAGTGTACGTAAATTATAAAACAAACCTATGAGCATATTTAAAATTAACCTTTAAATATTTATTAATTAACCATATACTGTATACCAAACATAAACGAGGAGTTCCGCCTTTGCTGCACCCTTGTAGCATCAGCTTTGTATAGATTAAGTCCACTAAAACAATATTGTGTACTACATAAATTTAGTTTTATTAGTAAATATTTGTTTCTGGTATTCGGTGATACATATTCATTAGATTGATTTAATTTGTATTAAACTCGTAGTAGTGAGTTGTTATTTGTATAATTTGTTTAGTATTGTTAGATTTGCAGAGCATAATTTCAATAACTGAATTGTGAAATAATTCTAAAAGTTTTTATCGATTTTCAGTTTATTTTATTCGTGTATGTTAGATCGATTTGAAATAGTTTTGTTAAAACGAATAGAAACATGTGAAGAGCTTGTTAGGAGTATGAGAAATATTTTTGAAATACTCGTATTCGCAACATTTTGCCCTACACGTATTTATTTCACGGATATTGATCTATGTGTATATACTTGTGTATATACTTATTTAAGCTTACATTTAATAGCACAGTTAGACATAGTTTTATAGTAATTTTAGTTTGTTATTTGATTCAAAGAGGAAACTAAAGCAAACTTATTCCAGAGTTTTATACAATCAACTAAGATATTAATGCCATAAAAATAAACTGTTATAACATCGTGCTGCAATTGAAAGTAATTCAATAGTTTGAGCTTCATTTGTATAAAAGGCAATAGACAAAGTTAAGCCAGAAGATGTAGAGATTTGCACACCGTACATATTAGTTAGTATTTTGACAAGATATCTTAGCATTTTTGTCATACATGCATCAATGCGCAATATTATTACTGATAAATTATTGCAATTTATTGTGATCGATTAAGTCAAGCAAATTGCATTTCATTTTAGCATTTAAAATGTTCGAAATCTTTCCGAATCTTCATCGGATACAATATTGTTAATACCTGTTTTTTGTTTGATAAAGATTCCACTAGATGCTTTACTCGTATATTATTAATTTCATTATTCAGACATTCACATATGCAATAGTTGTTAATACATTATTTAAATACTCTTAATTTACTAATTATTGTTACCATTGTGGATGAGATGTAGAAGTGTGTTAGGTGTATGCGTCGTGTAGGTTATGATTATGAGAGGTTCACGTGCTTTGTAGAATGTTAAGTTAAGATATTTAATCATGTTTTTCCCTCTTTATTTTTTTTTGTTTTTTTTTTTTAGGTTTTTCCTTTTTTTGTTGCATTTTCTTTGCCATGATATATAAGTGTGCGCAGTGAGGTGAGAGCTTCGCTTGAACTTGATGTGTGAGGTGAGGTTGATACGCGTTTGTAAACAATTTAAATAATTGGTTATGATTGGTCCATTAAAGTATATAAGTTTTGTAGGAATTGTCAACAGATTTATAGACTTAATGCCGAAAAGGGCTAGGATCCAAGAAAAGTACAATTGTGATATGATGCATCTACATAATAGAAACATTATAGTTTCGTTATCGCGAGAAAGGTTTGAAAGTTTTCTGAAGAAATGTGCTTAAAAGCTTCGGTGCCTTGTGTGTTGTACATATAATAAATAGTATAGTTTTGCGGGTCTTTGATGATATGAGTCGAAACAATGTGAATATTTAGATTATATTTTTCAATAACGT
Organism: Zaprionus camerounensis; assembly: GCA_018904165.1. NCBI lineage: Eukaryota > Metazoa > Arthropoda > Insecta > Diptera > Drosophilidae > Zaprionus > Zaprionus camerounensis. The sequence goes on along the minus strand of JAEIFS010000479.1, from coordinate 11,651,672 downwards.
GTTTAACTGGGCTTTGCAATATAATTGATAGTTTTGCTATATAATCATATTTATTTGGTTGAATCTGAAGTAATTCTAAATTAATAATTTCCTTGATTCGTGAAAACTACCAAAACCTATGTGTAATCAAATTGTATTGTTTACTTTATTGCTTTATTGTTGCTGTGAGTTGTTGTTGTTTTTGCTAATAATCAATACAACAATTCTTGTTAAAGTGTATTTATTGCATTTGTTATGTAAATGTTCTCGGTTTTCAAGAATCTTTTCTTTATATACTTTATAAGTATATGTGTGAGACAAATTCAATTGCCTATTGACCATACAAAATACTCAAATATTTATTACGAAACAATTTAAATAAATATTTAATTATTTTGATTCAAAAGTTTTGTTTTCAGTTTTTCGTCTCCCGCGCTAGAGTTTTCATTGATGTTGTTGTTGTTGTTGTACACAAATGTTAAATACCGAATAAATCAACTAACAAAATATTAAAAACCATTTGCTAAGCTTTGCGTCCTCTGCTCCTAATCTTGTTTTCCTCGTTGCACATTTCATTTTACATTCTGTCGCGAATCTGTAGCGCCTTTGTCAGATGCTGCTGTTGGGGATAGACAATGGAAAGGTTAGTGTAAAATACAAAAAAGAAAGCTTATTGTTTTTGAATTAAAACTGAAACGTTTATTTAAGAAATACTAGAATACCTGTTGAGCTAATAGAAAGCAAATAATAATAATGGGAATAATTTTGTTAAATGTTCTCATTTGTTTCTTGTTGCTATGTGCTTAAAATAATATCACATTAAAATATTAAACACTTTGATACGACCTTAAATTGAACATGTAAATATGTTAATTTAAATTATAATTTTTAAGACTATTGCGCAGAAAATGGAAAGCCAAATGTAAAGTCAAATTGCATCGCAGTTCATGTGGAAAATAAATAATATATATAGATATTATCTGATGCGCTGAGATATACAGAGAGATTTGTTTCATAAAGGATTTACAAATTTTGCTTAAACTGAATCAGAACAGAATCAGAACGATTAAAATACAAACTACGTAGATGCAAATTTGTCTACTTACAAATAAAAATTACAATTAATAAATTTATATATACGATATGCAAAACAGAAGAAAGAAACGCAGAAAAGCATTACAACAGTCAACACAATATAATTTGATATCTTACATGTTGCTACTAAAATATGGTTAAAATTTACTGAATTAGAGAATTTGATTTTGGAATTTATCGGATCATATACGGATCATATACGGATCATATGTTGGGATACTATGCGATTTACGACATTCGTTTTTAAATGTTTCATTAAACACACATTTTGTCGCAATTCATTCATCATTCGCTCGGCCTTTGCTCTCTCTCTTGCTCTTGCTTTTGCTCTTGCCACGCCTCTTTTACGCTGCCACGCTCTTCACTTGGTTTTTGCATAGTTTTGCTATTTTTTTGTGGTTTTTGTGATTATTTTGTTATTTTGTTGTTGTGTTGGAATTTACTCGGCTTTTGCATGTTGTGTGTGCAACTCATCTCTAGCGCTTGCGTTTTGTCATACAAAATCCAGCTCGGATCGTGTGCTGTACATCTTGCGCTCAAGAGATCGTTCGAACCATTTCTTGATCTCCGACACAACCAGCACCGACGAGGTGAGAGTGACCAAAAAGAGTATATCGTATGGCGTTAGCGCTTCCGTTTGGAATACCATTTGCAGTGGCGGAAAATAGACGACCAACATTTGGCCCACAATCGAGAAGGCAACGGCCAGCAGGAACATGCGATTTGTGGTCAATCCAATGGTAAATACACTCTTTGTCTGCGAGCGGCACGACAAGGCGTTGAACATGTCGAAGAAGACGAAGCACGTGAATGTCATAGTCGTATCCCGCTTCGTCTTTCCCAGCGTACCGTCGGCCATCTCGCGCTGGAATACCCACAATGTGCCCAGCACTATAATGCTGGCACTGAGCAGCACGTTGACTATAACAGACTTGGTTATCATCGGTTGTTTGACGTTGCGCGGCTTCTGCTTGAGTACATCATGATCCACGGGCTCCACACCCAATGACTGAGCTGGCGGTCCATCCATTATGATATTGATCCATAGAATTTGCATGGCATTCAACGGATTGGCGATATCCATGAGTGTGGCCAGTGCAATCAATGCCAAAGCAGCAATCGATGTGCTCAGCTGAAAGCGCACAAAGTTCCGAATATTATAAAAGATTCCCTTGCCCTCCTCGATGGCGGCACTGCAAGTAAACACAATCCAATATCAATTGCTGAACATGGGGATAACTTAGGGGGGAACACTTACATAATAGTGTGAAAATCATCGTTAACCAATATCATGTCGGCAGCCTCCTTGCATACATCAGTTCCGTTCTTGCCCATTGCAATGCCAATGTCTGCCTTCTTGAGGGCAACACCATCGTTCACCCCGTCTCCGGTCATGCCGACTATGTTGCCGGTACGTTGCAGCGACTTGACAATCTCGAGCTTGTGCCGTGGCGAGACGCGATAGAAGACGCTCACATTGTTGGCCACCTTGTCCAGCTGATGCTCGTTCAACTGATCGATCTCCTGTCCCGACAGCGTCTGGTGGTGTATGGTATCGATGCCAATTAAGCTAGCTGCAAATGAAACACAATATTTGAATTAATCATATAATAATAATATAATTCGAAATAAACAATAGGAATATCAATCGAATTGGGTAAGAGAGTACATCCTAGTCGGCACTCCCAGCCTATATATATTCCATTCTTGGTGCCAACAAACCAAATAAACCTGCACTAATCCTCGATTAATCCTGCGCACCAGGACAAAGGAAAACGAAACGCTTTTCATTGCATTTTCCAAGCAATTGACGACAAACTAAACAAAAGCAACAGTTGAGAAAATGGAATTGAAAAAGGGGCAGCAAGTTAAACTGAAGTTGAAGGCGGAACTGCAAATGCTAACTTTAATGTGAATGAGGAAAAACAATTGTTAATTTGCAAAGGGGCGTCAAAGGGGTGTTTTGTGCGAAATTCAATTGCGAATAAATTTTCGTAGGAGAAGTGCAAGTAAGAAGCGGCAGCTGCCTTACGTTCCCATTTGAATTTCTATTCAGGCACTTGGGCGCATTTATGAAGTGTACTAAAGGAGCAGCAGCAGCAGTAGCAGGAAAAGATAACAACAACAACAACAACAAGAACGACAACAACAAGAACGACAACAACAATTTGCGGATGTTTTGCAAAAGTCGCGTCGCCATTTTTCATTATGGCGCCCTGCGTATTTGTCTTGGCAAGTGCCAGGACAATCTCTCGTCCTGTTTGTATAACATTTTTACCCAAAGCGCAGTGAAGTAAATAACAACAAAAGCTTGAGCACACAATGGGCAAAAATGTGTGGCAAAATGAGCAAAAGAAAACGTAATTAAAACGCATTCACCGTCAACTTCATCATCTTCTTGTGCGAGACAATTAAAAGCAGCGTTGCAGCCAACCAAGGGATATCTTTCGCCATCCACTTCCTGCAGCAGCAACTGGCAAAGGTGGACCCCGCCTCACTCCCTCTATCCTCTTCCCTTTCCCCACCTACATTCAAGCCAAGCTATTCACCAACAGTTTCCATTTTTCAGCTGCATCTTCGTTTAGCATTCTCGTTGCCAGCTAAATTGAAATTAATGCAAGTCTTCACGAACCAGTTGGCGGTCGCCATTTAACGACACCCAACTCAATAACCACGCCTCCCCCACCCCCCACACCCACAACCACCCTGACCACTCTGATCCTTTGCATCTCCAGCTGCATTACCATCTCCATCTCTGTATCCATTCAAGTGCCATCGCCATGGCAAATAGTTTACTCAGCGCCACGTGCACAAAATTCATTTTTAATATTTGTAAGTGTCGTTATCGCTGCCATACCCTGTAGCCATTAAACCTAGCACACACCCCCCAGTCAAACTGTGACCCCACAAAAAATATACATATATACAATATATTGTAAATACATTTATGTATTATACAGCCTTATAAAGCTCATCTCATTTGGGTCGCAGTAATCGTAAAAAAAATAATAGTGCAGCTGCCTTGAACAAAACAATTTTCCATTTGCAGTTGTCATCAGAGATGAGCTGGCCAGAGGTGAGACACCTGTTCGCAGCGATTTCATCACCTGTCATTGACCGCAATGAAATGACAACAACAACAACAACAAGAAAAACCAACCAAGAGATAAAGCATAATCGAAAAATATTCCCAATGGGAGAAAAAATTGCAACTCCGAATGGATTTTCAATTTCTGTCGCTGACAGCGTCGCACATCTGCCAGCGTTAGTTACACGTTTTTGCCACAGTTTTCCGCAGTTTTCCACACACTCATCAAATGGTGGCGCGAGTTTATGAAAACAAAATAATTGAGAAATAATAAAACAATGAGATTTCGACACTATGCTATGTAACATAATAAAACACAAAGAATTTCTAATTGAAAATACTTTATGGTTGATGGAAGTTTGTTTATAACTTTGCAATCAGAGAATGTAATATATATAACAGACAAAAGAAGGCGTGGCAGACCCCACACAGTACAACATATTCTTGAGCAGCAACTGCTGAGTTTTTAATATTTACAATTGCATTAAATATTAAGAATAATAATTAATATGCAATCAACTCATAATCGTATTAATGAACTAAGACAAAATTAGAGAATAAATGCAACTAAATTCAATATCATTATCAAAGAGCAAAGATAACTGGTAATTGCTGAAGAAGGATATATTATAGCTCAACAGGAAGAGGGGAAAAGGGAGAGAGAGAGTACTTTATAAATCCAGGACGACAGTTCCAAAAAGTTGTTGGTCAACTTTGTTGTTATTATGCTTGATAAATGTCTGGAAAAATTGGACAAAATACCCCAAAATGCACATGGTATATGCGGGTGTGCGTGTGTGTATGTGTGTGTGTAGTTGTAGTTGACTTAGAATTGAGAGCTATTCGCCCTGCCACAGACAAAGTTGCATACAAAATAAGCGCAAGAGTTAACGAAAACTTTGTAAAGTTTTCATAACAGAAAATTGGAATAGGAAAAAAAAGGAGGAGAAAGGTTTGTCAGGGAAAACCGCAGGCGAAAAGCGGATTAGAGAAGTTGTCGAGATGAAGAGGAAATGCATGAGATGGCAAGCAAAAAGTTGCGTGCAACAAGCGGCAAGCTTGCCACTTGACTTGCCACTTTGATGATATGCGCCAGAAAAATCAGAGCAACAAATGAAAGCAACAACAAAAAGATATAGAGAGAGAGAGAGAGAAGAAAAAGAAAGAAAGAAAGCAACAAGAGAACAGAAACAACTTGTAAATGAAAGTTCTCATTTGGTAATGGAAATTCGGGGCGTGGCTGTGGGCGTGGCTCGCAGCTGTGCAAGTGACATTTGCATCTCTATCGAGTGCGCCATATGGCAGAGAGAGAGGGGTAGGGCAAGCAGGGGCAGGGCGAGGGGAAGCTGTGGTGTTGTGCATTCCTCCTCTTGCTGTTTATTAAGCGACTTTCGTGTACGTGACAATTCTTTCAACGCTGCTGCACACTGACTTTGCCTGCCTTCTTGGCTCCATCCTTCCGCCTGCCTGGCATGGCAATCGCTGTGTGTGTGTGGATGGGTGTGTTTGTGTGTGTGTGTGTGTGTGTGTGATTATCTCTGGCATCCGTTTTGGGTTGCTGCTGCTGCTGGGAGACAACACATCCTGGCAACATGCAGCATTCCCGATTGATGTGCAACGCCCTCAACTGATTGTCCCGCCACTGAGCTCCGGCATTGGATTACAAGTGCATTTCCAAGTGCATTTCGCTAATTGGATGTGTGTCAAGTTTGAGAGAGAACCAAAGCAGCAGCAACAGCAACAACAAGGCGTGACACTAGTCCGGAAATTTGGCATTGATTAAGATCTACTCAAGTGTGCGCTGCCTGCGAAAGGATTGTCCTCCCCTCAATTGTCTATTTAAACGTGACCACAAGCCTATAATCCCCTTGAGAGAGATGTCTGCGCCTGCTGCACATCATCAACTTGAACTTAAACTCGGCTCAAGTCTTTTATCAAATGCAAAACTTACTTAAGCTACTTTATATCGATATGATTGTTGGGTTTCCTCTCTCTCTCTCTCTCTCTCTTCACTTTAAAGCATTTCATGGCTTATCATTCCACAAGCGACATTCTTATTCTTATGGCAGGGGCAGAGCTGCAAAGGGTGCTTAGCTACCCAGTTAGTGAACGAAATTAACCAGACATACCGCAGATTCAATTAGCCGCAAAGGGAAGTTCGGTTTAAGCAGCCAACGACAAAACTGGCAGCATAATTGGCAAGCGAACTGAAAATGAAATACACCAAACTTAATTATGTCTACTCCAATCGACTTGCTGTCTGTCAGTCACTCTCCTTGTCTGTCCGTCTCTCTGTTTGTCTGTCTGTCTGTCTGTCTGTCTGTCCGTCTCTCCGTTTGTCTGTCCACTCTGACTGCAGTCATCATTCTCAGTCAAAGAATGCGAGTGTGCACAACAACAACAATTTACAGAGGATTAGAAGCAGTAAAGCCGGAAGGATAGCAAAGGAGATAGGTAGGGAAAGAGGGGGTGGGAAGAAGGGAGGGAGAGAAACAGAGAGAGCGAGTTGCCCCGGCTAAAAGAACCCTAAGTAACGTTGGCCAATTAGGCATTCGATTCCCTTTAAGCGGATTTCGGTCCTCCATAATAACAAATATTCTTTAGTCCGTAAAGGGGGGTCGTGAGGGGGGGGTGTGGCAACTCTTTTGCCCATTTACAAACTGAACGTGGAAAATTTCAATCAATATGCAGCTTTGCCAGTGTTGCCAGAGGCTTTCAATCAAATTTAGTTTAGCTTCACTTTTCACTCTTGGTAAATCCTGAAATATTCCAACTCTATACTATACTCTATACCCCTCTCACTCTCCCCATCCTTCCATACCATTTGCATCATGACATTTTATAATTATGCCGTGAAAATGGAAATTGCAAAGCAGAAAATAAAAATTGACAGAATTTGGCATACCCTGGACACTTCCAAGTAACCAACAAATACTAAATAAATTTTCACTTTTCTAGCTTTCTTTTTGGCATGCCAGCAACTTATCATACCCTACTGTCGCCATAAATTGTTGCTGTGAATTGCAGACAAAGTGAATTGAAGTTTTTTCTAAGGTTGATGAAAGTTTCGAGTAGAGCAGCAGCAGAAGCTGAAACGGAAAAGGAACCTGAACTTGTTGTCCATGTTGATGAATTCCTGTTCGCAGCAGACATGCCAATGTTGATGTCGATGATGATGGGGATGATGTGATGGGTCTGGGCTGGCTGCTGATGATGGCTCCTGACAATGACGTCGTCGCTGATGTAAGCGAGAGAGAGAGAGAGAGAGAGAGAGTTTTGGGGCCAGAGTTAATTATTTCAGCGACTGACGATGCTTCCAATGCTTCCGCTGCTTCTCATCTCATCTACTCATCTTCATCTCCTTTCGCCTCGGATGCTGCGTCCTTCTGTGCGTTGCAGGATATTAGATATGGACCCTAGCTGCCGCATCCAGTTCGTTTTTGGGTTGGCTCTATATGATGCCCGCAGGGGGCTGAAGAATGTCTCGTCTCGTCTCTACCTGCGCCAACCTCAGTGCACTCTCTCTCTCTCTACCCCCCTATTACAATTTTCCCTATTTTTTTCGTACACATTTGTGCCAGGTTTATTTTTTACGTCTCTCTCATTCCCTCTGTGTGCGCGACCCTTTGTGTGCTATCTTTTCCAATTTGCTGCGCTCGCTACCTCATCTTTCTTCTTGCCGCCTCATACTCTCGTTTTGTGGTTAAATTTTGCCATGGCATTTCAATTGAAGTACTTATAAATATACAGTACTTATGCATACACACAGACACATCCATGCTGTGTATATATGTATGTGAGGGGGTGTAGTTATGACGAAGACCTTTCGTCGTAGTTAATGAAAAAGTTTTACTGCATAGTTGCTGTCGTCCAAGGCACTTGGCAAGAGGGTAAACTTCAAAGTTTAGCATAAAACCCTTAGAGCAAGACAGGAGGAAGGAATAGGGGGAGAGGGGGGAGAGGGGAAGGGAGGTAAGGCTCACACTGCACTTCAAGTTGAGTTGTCACACACGCATCTAAGGGGAATAAAAGTGCAGCTGAGCTAAAACTTGAACTTAGGCTCAAAGAGAGACTGAAACTGAAGCTCAAACTGAAACTAGAAGTGGAACTTTCAACAGCTTTGCCTGATATGGTTAATTAATTCTGTTTGCATACTTTTAGGCTGTCCAGCAACCCTTGACTTCTTGGCCAAACCACCCCCTCCCCCCATTGCTTTCTATATACTCCTTTGTCAACCACATACATCATAGTTCATTCCTGCAAATATTTCACAACGAAGCATATAAATTGTGCTGTATATCCGGGAGGGAGGTAGGGAGGCGTGTCTGGAACGGGGTTTTTGCCACTTTTAATTACGTTGCGTTGACAAATTTATTTGCATAGTTTGGGGCGTGCCGGCACTTAAGTTAAAGCCAACAATTTGCGGCCAACATGAGCAGCTCCTAAAGAGCTTTTAATTGAGTTTGCACTTGCGGTAATCTTGGGATAAAAAGGCACAATTTGTGTGTTGTGTAGTGTGTGTGTAGTGTGTGTTGTGTAGTGTGTGTATGCCTGAGATAATGGCGTAATATTAAGCATGCGATAAGTTTTCTCAATTTCCTTTTAAGATGTTTTCTAACTGGATTTGAAGTATCAACTGAGCTAAACAAGGCAACAAGAATTGAGCCTATTATGGCATTAAGTGCTTGCATAGTTTAATTATTCCCACATTAACCCACACTTACCAATGGCCATTGCAGTCTCCTGGGCATCGCCGGTGACCATCTTGACTCGCACACCGCTCTGCATCAGCAACTCAATGGATTCGCGTACCAATGGTCGGGGCGGATCAGTGATGCCAACCAGACCACAGTAGATAAGATCCTGCATCGATCGTCCCTTGGCCAGAGCCAACACACGCAGTCCCTTGCGTCCGATCTCATAGGCTTCGGCCAGGAACTCCGCCTCATTCTGCTTGGTCAGTGGCACTGTCTGTGTGCCAAATTGATATTTAGTGCACTGCGGCAAAAGAGTCTCCAGTGCACCCTTGGCAAAGAAGATCTCCTCCTTGTTGTTGTTGTACTTGTGAATGCACTTCACTGCCATCATTTTCTGCTCGGAGCTGAATGGATATTCCTGTATGCGCACATAGTTCTCGGCCGTTGCGTACATGCCGTTCTTCATTGCCACCGCCACAATGGCGCCCTCTGTTGGCTGGCCCAGGAGTGTGCCATTCTGAATGTACGCATTATTGCAGACAGCTCCGATTTCCAAGAGATTCGTTATATTCGTTTTGGCCATCTCCACATTGTTGCAATGTCGTATATGTATCTCGCCCTGATCGTTATATCCGGCACCCGTCACATCAGCCATATAGCCATCAGAGGTGATGATTATCGTGGCCGTCATCTCGTTCTTGGTCAGCGTGCCCGTCTTGTCCGAACATATGACATTCACACAGCCCAAGGTCTCCACGGTGGGCAACTTCTTGACAATCGAATTGCGTTTGGCCATTCGCATAACGCCCAGGGCCAGCGTGACAGTGACCACAATGGGCAGACCCTCGGGAATGGCGGCGACAGCCAGGGAGACACTTATGTTGAACATCTCCGAGAGGGGTTTACCCTGCAGCCAGCCCAGCAGCATGATGACGCCAATGATGAGAAACGAATAGAAACTCAACTGAGCTCCCAATATGTCCATCGACTTCTGCAAAGGTGTCTTGGGCGCTTCCTCCGCTTGCATCATCTTGAAGACCTCGCCGAACTCACTACGCTCGCCTGTGCTCACCACAATCCCCTTGCCATTGCCACAGCGCACCAGGGTGCCCATGAAGGCGATGTTCTTCATGTTGCTGTGATCCTTAACATTCGTATTGTTCAACAGCACATCGGTGATCTTTCGTGCCGGCTCCGTTTCGCCAGTGAAGCTGCTCTCGTCGATGGACAGATCGACGGCCTCGAAGAGACGCACATCGGCGGGCACACGATCCCCTACATTGAGATGCACTACATCGCCGGGCACCAGTTCACGTGCCAGGAATGTATCGAGGCGTCCCTCGCGTAGACAATGACACTCTGGTGGCACCAGTTTCTTTAGCTCCTCCAGACTCTTCTCGGAACGATATTCCTGTATGAAGGCCACCGTGACGACAATCAAGATGGCAATGGTTATGCTGACCGCATCGTCGAACTGTTTCATGATCACGGACACCAGAGCTGAGCCGAGGAGCAACAGGATTAGAGGATTCCTAAATTGCTCAATGTACTTCTTCCATGTGGGATCCTCCTCGATGACATTAAGCTCATTGTGACCGATGATCTTGGCGCGATATTTGGCCTCAGTCCATTTCAGACCGGTACGCACATCCACCTGCAGTCGCCCGGCTACCTCGGAGGCGCTGTGCGTCGATGACTCGGAGGTAGAGAGCAGCATTTCGGGTGTTAGGGTTAGACCCGTCTGGTGGAAGAGAAGAAGATCGATTAGAATAGTCGATAGTCAATGCAGATTGATAGCTAATCAAGTCAGATTGGGTTTAGTTAAAGTGCGTGCATGAGTTTAAGCGGATTGGGGTAATCACGTTGTTAATCAAAACTCGTTTAAATATGGGGTTAGTTACGAGCAAATCTTTCCAGGCAATTTCACAAGCAATTTCTTGCCTCATCTTGCTGTAGCGCTCCATTGATTTTCCAAACCAACTGCCACATTTCCACTTGCATTTCCATTCCACATTCCACTTACTGTGCCGCAAATTGAATGCCTGCCCTAGCTTGGCAACCCGGTTCTGTTCCCTTCCCTTCCCCCCTTACCCATTCCCACTTGCAGCTAATTTGCACTCGTCAACAAGTTTGTAATCATTCACAAAGGCAGGAGGACAGAACGTGGGGCAACCCAAAACTCAACTACCCTACCCAACCAACCAGCCCATGCTGCCCAGAGTTGTCAACTTTTGTTACATGCACCCGGTCTGCCGCTGTCATGTCCAGCGCCAACACCACCCACTGTTGCCACCCAGTGTTGCCACACACTGTGGCAACTGGCCTGCAGTCGGTACGGAATGTACACTCCGAGAACGTGACTTCCTGGCATTAAAAACGTTTCTTATTTTAATTTCAGTTCCTTCTTTTTGTACCCCATATTTTTTTGTTATATAGATTTCATTCCCTTTTGGGCAACGGCAACGGCAACTTCTGTCTGACTGCGTTCATGCAAAATAAATTCGAGCTGCGCCAGAGTGTGTGTGGATGTGTGTGTAGCAGTATGAGTCTCACTCTGTGTGTGTGTGTGTGTGCGGGTCGTAAATTTCTGTCGCTCAGTGTGGCCAATGTGATATGCAGTTGTGCTGGGAGTTGTGGAATCTAGAGCACTTGCTTCGGTTTTAATTTGCAGTATTCTTCAAATCCAGCACACTTTCTTTATAGCTGCCGTTGTTATACAATAAAATGTTGAACCACATCGGGGACTCCATAACTTTTTACTTTATTTAGCAATCTTTTTTTGCGTAAAACTTTTGGGTTTCATTAATTGAGATTGAAATGGGAAGGAAGGTAAGGCTAGTAAGGAAGGGAAGAACTAACTATGAAAGAATCAAATATGTTTATCTGTTTAATATGCGATAGTTGTAAGAATATCAGTAGCTTTAATGCACACCCATAGTGAATGATAGCTAATACATACAGGACATTAAACAAATTCTAATAAAAAGCTTTATTTAACAAGACTTTATCGATTACTATGCACCATAACTTGAGACATCCCCAGCTGTGTTAATGTAATAAGAGTTTTCTATATCTTTATTGTTCTGAGACTATCGGTAGTTATGATTGACAAGCACGGCTCACTTATTGAAACTACAGATATAAACTTATAACAAGAAAACCATATTTTACAATACTATCGATAGAGCATAGCGATAACATATCGATTGCTGTGCACCTTCTCCTGTGCCATCCCTAGCTAGGACAATCTAGCAAAAGTTTTCTATTTGGACTTGCAGCAGACAAGTTAATGGTCCAGACGTTTGGGCATTTAACTGCAGCTGAAAAGGACGAGCCAGAGATCTAAGGGGAATCATTCATCTTTCATTATGAAAACTATGCGGTGTGCATTTTAATTAAATGAAATTTTGCCTGGCCAACGGCAAAGGATGACGAAGAAAGAGAGGGAATGAGCAACAGAGAGAGAGATAGAGGAAAGGCAACAAACTGAAAATAACTCAGCTTCAAATTAAGCAATGAAGAATTTTCTTGACTGCATTGCAATAAACTGGGAAATGGAAAATAATAAACAACAAGCAAGACCTTATACCTTATTTATTTATATATAATATACTTTCTAACGAACTTAATTGCTTAGTCAAAATACCCTTTAGTAGAGCATTTTATTTGCAGACAAAAACTAGTTAATATTTGTTTTCTGCGTTATGCATAATTAAGTGGACTAAAGAGAGTTGCACTGTGGCCACAAATTAAATACTATGCACTCACAAATCAAGTATAATTATATAATTTTGTAAATTATTTGTTTTTGCAGTCTTTCCCCTCATTTCGAGCACTCACTCAATGCCAACATTGCGGACAGCTAATTGCGATTTTGGCTAGATTTATTACGAACCACAACCATCGGGCAAACCCATCGACAAGTCGAGTACAACAAATTGTTTTATCAAGTATGCAAAAACTTGAACTGGACACACAAAGGAGCTTCGAGCTGAAAAGCATTCGAAATATGTTAGACTCTCTACCTTTGTAATGGGTGTTTCGTTTTCCCCATCATTTTCTACTTCTTTATTTATCCAACAGAATATTCAAACTCTATTTGCACTGGCCTACATTGAACATTGGTGTTTGCCAGTTGTCCCCCTCCCCCTCTTTGTACACCCTACCCTCCAGCATTGTAATACTTTTGCTTTGTGTATACCAATGCATACAAAAGACAGAGAAGAAATAGCTCAAAGTTGCGTTGCACGAAAGGTAAACATGTTTAGTTAGTTGTGGCTTTGTAAAGTTTTAAAACCTTTTTGCTGGAATTGATATATTGTCTCCTCAGTCAGGTGTTAAAAAACTGACTAGAGAGAGGCAAAGAGGAAGAGAGAAAACTTTGGTTTAATGATAGTTGCTTCAATAAGTATTGTAGAAACATTATAATCTTTATCTACGGCTTATAATGTTCATTATTCCCACGCTAGGAAGTCTACTCTACGTAAGTCACGTAAACAGATTCCTAATTTAATCACAATAATTTCATTTTATTAACAACATTGTCAATGATACTTTATAATAATTTCAATTAGCATATAGTAAAAATTAATAGTAATAATTTATGCCCAACTAAACTGGTAAGCTTTGAAGGCTAGGTAGGTTGCGGGTACCTAGACACATTAGTATCTCTATGCAAACATTATTAACAACTTATCAACTACTGGAAATTGTATAATAAATTATATTATCAGTAGTGATCTCGCAAACACTTTCCAGCACGTGTGTGTGGTCAGCTTATCGATGGTTCGTCTCTGCGGTATTTCCCCGACTGAGACGAATGTGTTTTTATAAAGAATCGAATGATTGGACGCTCACAAAATGATCATTACAATGCGGTTTCAGTTATACCTGTTCATCGTCAATGTAGATGCTTATAGCTCGCCTGGTTCTAAGCATCGTTCTAAGCTAAAGCTGCTGCAAATAAAGCTCTAAGAGATAAATATACTATTGATATTACTATCGTGCAATTAGGATTTAAATACCCAACACCATCTGTAAGCAAACGAAATCACATACCAGCACCACAATTAAACTGAACTGTACAATAACAATATAACCATAAATGCCACTTACATCAGAAGTATTGATGACTATCATTTTGATAAGGCAAAGACGATGACGTCGATGAGGTGAATTCTTATCATTAGTGCGGCATTTAACAAATGCCTAGGCAATATGTGGGTACATATGTATGTACCATATAATATACTATATACACAGTGCACACAGAGAGTTCTGTTGGGAGCTATTTTATTATTTTTATCAGTATGAGTTGCTTTAATTGTGAGAGTTATGGTCACGCACGAGATGCGAACATGAATATTATAATCGAAATATCGTATATACTTTTGTTAACTATTTCTCCTTCTCTTATTATTTACTCAGCACTCTTCAAGTACGAGACGATTCTTTAAAAACAATAATAATAATAGGGTTTCATATATTTTAATTGCTTCAATTTGGTATTCATTAAGGTTTATGCTAAACGAATGCATAATATTAGCTTTCAACAGCTGATTAATGCCTTAATTAATTATTAAATAATAATGGAGTAATACGTTTAGTATCGGAACTGCTATTTAATTTATAATAACAGCTTTCAACCACATATTTTGACAAATTATTACTTCCGATTGTAGTTAACAATGATTTACGATTATTCGCTATCGATTTATTGTTTCTTTTGGAAGTTCGTTATGGATTTTTCGTACATTAAATATTTAAACTCTTTATCGCATAGGAAAATTAAAAACTGATAAGAATTCGATTATTAATCAGACTACGTGGGTCTTTGACACATACACACACACACACATAGCAAATTTAAATATTGTTCTGTTCTTTAACAATGTAGAAAGAGAGAGAATAAAGTAAACAATATGTTCAGAATCGGAACACGCCACGAATAATGTTGCCAATAAGACAAAAACAACATATCTCCAATTGGAGCAAACCACCAGCACGCGAAACACACACACACACACACACATTCGCAGAGCAGGGAACGTATTCAAGTGACGTCAAATTTCTGAAGAATATTAGAGTGTTTTTGTTGTTTTCTTTCCCTTTCTTATTCTGCTCATGAAGTACCATGAGTGTATTTATTATAAAAACGATAACGTGGCTCTTGATTGGGAACTGGGGGCTGGAGCTAACAGGCAACAACACGTCTGGCTTATTGTTTTCCTGTTGACAGAATAATTCACCAAGATATGACACACTTTCACTAGATCGAAATATACTTGATTGAATATGGAGTGTTTTAGCTACGATCTTGGCTTATGCTCGATAATGTTTTATCGTATTGTTTTATTCAGAGAAGGAGCCTCTGCGGCGTTGCGATTAGAACACTCCGAACACGACTAAACAAACAATTTGCGATAGTCTAACTGCAATGCTGTCTGTATGGAATGAATTGACGAATTCCATGATGGGAGCAGGGAAATACATATCTGTGATAAATGACTGGGAGAGATAGTTGGATGTTCGTATGTACATAGACAGGTAGAAATAGGCAGACAAAACGAGCGACAATCATGGCCAAGCGGAACAACACAGAACGCAACAACAACAAACGTAAAACAAAGAGCGCACAACAAGCGGGAGAGCAGAAGAGAGATTCAGAGAGAGAGAGAGCGTTGTTGCTTTTTACTCACGCTACAAATGGAATATGAAATGCCACTTGAAGCACCACTAAGAATTCGATTTGTAATGCACTTTCCACTGATTTCTTTGTTTTATGTTTTACTTCTTTCAATTTCGCTTTTGCTTTGCCGTTTCACACCGCACAATTAAAACAAATTATAATGAGGAACTATTGATCAAGCAACGCGGACACGACGCGTGTACAAAACACAACGGCGGCAAATTGTGGACTGACCTCTCGAGAGTGTAAGCGAGCGGCTGCTTGGCTGGAGCGCGTGTGTAAGAAAGAGCGAGAGGGTGAGCGAACACGTCTGAGCGCGAACGTGGCGGCTGCTAGAAGAATGCGCGCAATTTTCAGAGAGAGAGAGAGAGAGAAAGAGAGCTTTAAAACATGCACAGTGTCAACGAAAAGTTTGACTCGTTTACTTATCATGGCAAATTGACAAGGTAAATAATAAATGTTGTATATTGTTTATTAAAATACTGTATAGTTCTAGAGGAATTGTATAGGAACTATTCTATTTGAAAGTAAACAATACACATTTGGTAATAATTCATTCCAATGCAATGCAACATGTACCACTGTGTGACTTGGTATTTTCAGCAGCTGAGAGAGGCAAGAGACTGAGAGCACAAGAATGCCGCTCACAGAGCATAAAGTGCAGCAAAAGAAAATGGAAATAAGAAGACATCTGATGCAGAGAGGGAGCGAGGGAATATGTTCCATTGGAAGTTTACACAGATCAACAGCAGGAATGATGGGACGGATGGAACAGACCGGCATCGCGAAAAATGTTCCAGTTGGAATTGGAGTAGTTTATTGAATAAACTAGGGCACTTGTATGTGTGTGTGTGTGTGTCAAGTTCGAGTGATAATCAAATGAGTAGCTAAAACTAACGGAAGTATACACAAACACACACACACATACAAACACAGAGAGAGATATGAGTATACTAAAGATATCATGTAATTATGGTTGGGAACATGCTGGTTTGCCACCAGTTTCGATTACAATTGTTCTGCCATCTCTAATTGCTTAATTCACAAAATATTAGTGTGTTTTTTATTGTTCCGCTTGACTTTCCAATTAGCATGCAAATGCCAGACAAACGTCTGCTCATTCATGTATTATAGATTTCTATCTGGCATTGTGTAGTTGTTGTAGTTAGGTACCGGGGGCCTATTACGACGATATTTACACAACAATCATACAATAATGGTCATAAATAATAGGCGCCAAATATCGTATATCGTATGGGAATAGGGGAAAAGTGCTGGATTCCCAAGGATTGAATGTCGTGATTGCGTAAACACATAAAAACCTCAACAAGTTTTCTAAGGGGGTAGTCAGCTTAGATTTATGGCCAAGTGAAACTAATTTAAAAGAGCAGCAAGCCCTTGAGAACTGAAAAAACAAGCCATTAGTATGTGTTGCAAGTATGTCCCCTGTCAACCTGACTGACCAAGAGAGAGGGAGAGAGAGAGAGACAACACCTGTTGATTAATGTTGCAAGCAGTTCTTTCCTTTGTTGCCAAGTTCTGTGGTTCTCCCCCCCCCCTTCAGTGCACAAATAATTAGGAAAATTGTAATCATGCTAATCAAGTGCGGGACACTACAAGGACAATCCCCCAAAACCCGAACCCAACTCGACGCAACATTTAAAGAAAAGTTGTTGCTCTTCCTCATGCTTTGAGTACCGTCGCTAGGTAAGCTTTTGATGAGGCACTTTACCTTGCAACTTTGACTAATGATGCTGCCTTGACAGAGGATTCAGTGAGTGCGTCCCGGACACACCAACACAGCAGAACAGACCCAACCAGACCAGACCAGACCAGACAATTGTAACTCCCTCGCGCAAGCAAAGCAAAAGCAAGACAGCGTCTCTTCAGCTCCAAGGCAGGTGAGAGTGAGACAAAGGGAGTGTGAAAGAGAGAGAGAGAGAGTTGCTGCAAACTGTGGCGCTTCTTTCGACTCATTATTAATTTATGTCGCTTACTAGAGACAGATCCAGCAGAGGATGCCGCAGGGGGGCACGCCACGTCAGGCTCCCGCACAGAATTCGTGTGTATTGCAAGCATTTTGGTTGCCAAGAGAAAGAGAGAGAGAGACAGGGAGAGCTAGAGCCTGCCAGCATAATAGTTGCAACAATTTCCGGCATCAATTATCTGCACCACGGTACAGTGGTTGTATATTATGGCAAATTTGTTGTTGCAATATTGAAAACTTGTTGAGAGCATAAATAAACTATAGAGTTAGGCAGGTAGAACATTGAAAACATAACTAAAAGAGATCAATAAGTGAAGTATAATATTTGTAGTTATAGCAGTTTCTATGCGCTTGCGAACCACAGTTAGCACATTCTGCTACGTGCTGGCTACAGTTGCCTGGCCCGAACTGTTGGCAAATGTCTTTGGTAAACTGCTTAAGGATTTGTTTTGTACCTCAATCAGGCAAAGGAAGTTTCTGTCTTTCTCCCTGCTCTTTCTATGCCTTTCTCTCTCTCTCTCTATCTCCCTCTCCCACTTGTTCCTTGTTGCTTTGCCACAATTTGTGGCATAGCTGGCGTCTAATTGGCATGCATATTTTATGCCCATAATGAGCATAGCCATCATTGTTCTCTCTCTCTTGGGTGTTTAACAGATTTAACAGTCTACATAAATCCCTGTCTGCCAATGAGTGTGTGTCTGTGTGCGTGTGTGTTTTAGCCATCATTGTTCTCTCTCTCTTGGGTGTTTAACAGATTTAACAGTCTACATATTAATCCTGTGCCAAGTGGTGTTCTGTTGTTGTTGTGTTGTGAGCATGCACTTCTATTGACAGTTGTCAAGCAGCATTTTCTGGCTCAATAATTGCAATCAACTGGAACACTCTCGTTGAAATTGAAATTGTTTACTGGCTATGTTCCCCAAATTGGAGGATGCTCTGTTTTATTTTGTTCCGTATCGAAAACTGTCAGTTAGCCTGGCCATCATCCAAAGCATAGCATAGACGGAATTTGATTTTCCATTTCAAAAATCACACTTCAATGCATCCGTTGACACTTCAACGAGCCACACACACACACACACACACACAAACGGCCATCGAGCATCATCTCGTTTGTTGTGCCCCCATTCTGCACTTTGTGTGTCTGCCGCCCATCTGTCTGTCTGTCTGTGCCTCTCATTGAGCTCATCTCATCTGCTTGGCCAAATTATGCGGCATCACATTTCATAGACACAACTCACAAGCTGTTGCAGTGTGTAGGGGGGAGAGGCAGGTACAGGGGAAGCATTCAGCTGACAGTTACTGATACATAATGACAGTTCAAAGTGGAGTGCATTGTGCGCAACTTGCCCCGCAGCAGATGCGAATTTAAAGCTAAACTAAGTAGCTTTAAACAAGCTAGTTATACTCAGTTTTCATAGCTTAAAATTTAATTGATATATACGTAAATCCATCACTTTGCCATATATACACTTTAAGGCTTATCAACTTTCGTTATCCCAGCATCTAGCATCTCCCACATTTGGCTAGTAAATCACCAAAAAAATGGCTGCTAGACGAGACGCATTCATCATCCGAATGCAATCGCTCTCAACATCACAGAGTGAGCACGAGCCAGACCAGACCAGACCTGTGCACTTGGTGCGTTCCAACTATGCGTTACTTAATGGTCAGAAGGAGAGGTTAGCCCACACTACCCTGCAACCCTCACCCCCCCCTTCGCTCACCATGGGTCACATAATAAATGGCCAACAAGTGCTGCCATTATTCTTGGACCTCTGAGTGCGGATGGCCATGAAGAGTGGCAGAATGTGGGGGAAGCGGGCGCGGCTCTGCTCGAATTATTTTGTTTGCGTAGCAAATGTCGTGTAAAACTTGAAAAAATGCTAAAAACATCAGCTACAGCCTTCATTTTGAGCCGGAAAAAGAGTCTAACGAGCTTAACGGAAATGCAGAAAAGAGAAGAATGCACAGCAAAAGGAAAGAAAACGAATGACACGTAAAAAATGTGCGAAAAATTATTTGGAATTCAATAAAAGTTACGAAAAGAACTTCTAGCGGGTTTGAGGGGCAGCAGCTTGAATGAAAAAAGCCGCTAATGATGAGCAAATAGTCTCGTTACAGATATCAAAACGATGGCTGACTCCATGTAAATTGGAATCACGATGACATGATTCGAAGAAATGAATAATCATTGTAGATCTAAAGGAAGGAAACTTTTGAAAGAAGTTCTTCAATAAATAAAGATAAAGATAAAACATAAAGTGTAGCAGGTTAAAGGTATACAACTTTATGACTGTTTTTATTTTGCTTTTAAACATTTTTCAAGTTAGAAGCAGAACTTAATCAGTGTGCTAAGACTTTACACTTAATTTGTAGAGTTTCTTTAAGATTAAATAATTTATTTATTAATTATTAATTTATCAATATTCCTCTTTAAATTTAAGCATAATATAATAACATATATAATAAATAAATTTACAATTTTAGCTGCATTATGCGTTCAACTAGAATGTAAAAGCTAAAAACTGAAACAGTGCTAAAAAGGCTTTTAGCCTTTTCTGGCTTATTTGTTATAATAAAACAAGCGCTGCACTTTAAATAAAAGGTATAGCTAGGCAGCACTTCACTTTTTGCAACGGTTTTCTGCGATTTCCAGAGTTTTCCTTTGCCTTACTCTCAGCTCTTGCCCCGCTTAGGGAGAGCTCTCACATTTCAGCATGGTTTATGGCCCTTAAGCAGCTTAGCCTAATGGCTTGCAACCAACACACATGTTGTGTACTGTGGGTGTGTGTGTGTGCACTTCATGTTGTGGTAATTTCAACATTTTCTGCATCATTAAATGCAACTCAAGTTGCAGCTTGCAGCAGGAAGAGAAGACTTTAAAGTGAGCAGAAAGTTGGGCAACAATATAGATGAATGGGCCTAAACGTTGGAGAGATTCTCTGTAGGCTCTAGGCAGTGAAATCAATCTGCAGCACAATCCAGAGATCTGCATTCGAGTTTGAATTGAAATGCAAATTCAAATGCAATCGCTTTGATTTTGATTTGCCAAGCAATTTAGCTCGAGCTGCTTGCCAGAATTTCATACATCACCGCAGGCTGCGCACACTTAAAGGATTCTTTGCTTTGGCATACATATAGTATATATATTCTTATATAGTATATGCACTTTTTGTTGTATGTTTGTGTGCATAGAGTTTAGTATGTGGCGCCTGCCGCTGCCTCTATTGTGTTGCCCCAAAACAAAAATCCTTTTAAATGCGGGCTCTGGGACTGCCAGCAACTGGTCGTGCCTGCCTGCCTGCTGGGGCAATTACAAGTAGGAAGTTGCTCCTCCTCCCTTCCACTTCTCTTCTTGCTGTGCTTCTTCTTGCTTTTAAGTGTTGCCCTTCTTTGCAGCCCGTTTTTTGTTATCCTTCTCTCCCTCTCTCTATTATGTTCTTGCTTTCCTCTTTACCTTGCATTTTCTGCATGGCATAATGAATTTGTGAATTTCTCTCGTTTTTACGACAACGCTTTCGGTTATATAATGGGTGCTAAATAGTGAGGTTAGATTGCTTTTTCAGAGTGCCAGCCTTTTTATATGTATCACGCTGGTTGCATGACATCATGTTGCACCATAAGAATTGAAGGCAACAACTGCAAGAGTATATAATCTTCGATATACCAAACGTAAGCTTCTGCTCTTCTTTTTTTCTTTTTTCATTGCCTTCTTTGTGGTGGACCCTCAATTACCAAGCTCTTGTACTCACACAATGTCATAATTACACTTTGTTTCTGTATGCATTTCTGCAGTTGCTTTCTCCCGATCTTTAAAGCTGAACAAACTATCCTATTGAATGACAAACAGAAGCGAAGAGTTCAACGTTGAATCCACAAAGCGAGAAACAATAATGGATTGCAATGGATTGCATTAACATATGGCAGGAGGAGGCAGAAAGAGAGGGAGAGAGAGCAGGAGAGAGGCAAGGGGATAGAGAGGGAGAGAGAGCAGCAGGAGAGAAGGAGGGGGAGGATAGAGAGAGACAGAGCAAGCGGGAACGACACAATGTGTCTAACTAAGTGGATGCGAGTGTGAGCACGAGTGCTTCAGCTAGACGAGAAGCTGCTGCAAGAACTACAACCTACCGATCCTTCCCCCCCCCGCCCCTTCTCCGTTTGCTGCTCTTCCCTCCCTCCCCACGAAGTAATGGAAACGAATAAATCTTGAATGCCTCAAATATTTGCTATATGCAACGCTGTCTTGTTGTCCCTCTCGCTGTCCCCGTCGCTGTCGCTGCTGCTGCTCGCTTGCTGTCATGTGTGTGTGTGTGTGTGTGTGTGTGTGCGAGAGGAGTGTGAGCAGCAGAGGAAGGTATAACAAATTTCTATACAACACTTTAGATAGAAAGGAAAGAAAAGAAATTGTAAAGTTACCCAAACGGACGAACAGGCAGGCAGACGCACAGACTGAGCGACAGACAAGCAGCAGGCAGAACGACAGACAGACAGAGAGGCAGTGAGGCGGGCAGACAGTGAGGCATGCAGGGAGTGTGGCAAGCAGGCAGCCATCGCAGGCCATTATAATAGTTTGCAGCGCCTTCAGCGTCATCGAGGGAGTTCTCTGGGCGGGCTGAACTCACTTTGACACTCGAGAGCCGCAACGAGATAAAAATGGCTGCAGCAGACGATGCCAGACTGCACCACAAACACACACACACAAGCACACACACACAGTGCAAACAATATGCGTGCCACACACACTCGCACACTTGCATTCACGAGTGCAAGGAAAGGAAACTAACACGCTGCGCCCTTAAAATAATATAAAATATGCATTGGCAGAGCTTAACTAGATAACTGCATAATATGATATTGCGCATACGCCGCGTGGCAGCAAGCTGTAAATAGCATTACGTACACAGAGAGAGAGAGAGAGAGAGCTGCATTCAATGTGCACCAGCTGCACATGACACACACACACACAAACTCAAGCTTTGCAAAAGGTTTTCGACCCAAACTGTTTTTATTTCCTGCACTCAAAAGATTACCAAGTGAAGCTTCCTTTACTCACAGATTTTATTAGTAATTACAGCAGCAAAAGAAAAAGAATTCTATGAACTGATTAAATGAGGCACTTTCTTGCTGGCTCAGCTTGCAGCCAGTGTCATTGGCTGCCACACAGAGTGCTGCCAATGCAAATCAAGGCATGGCAAATTCAAGCACGCAATCCATGTAGTTGCCTTGCCTCGTTGTCAATCTGTTGCCAATGCTAAACGAAGTTGCCTGAAAAATGCAAAGCAGACAATTGTTGTTGCACCATTCAGTTTGTTCTTGTTGTTGTTGTTGTTGCCAGAGCATTGTCTGTTGCAAGCTTCATTAGATGCACGTACAAATCGTCGAAATAAGAGAAAAAAGAAAGGGAAGGGCATTCAGAACAGGAACCTAACGAGATGTGAGGGAGTGAGGAAGGGGCGGGTGCAGTAGGGATGGAGTGCGGCAGGGGCGGGTGCAGCAGGGAGGCTCCACTAATAGATGTGATATTCAAATTTATTTGTTGCACGCTGCAGTTGTTGCCGAGTTGGAATTGAGTTGCAATGCCGTTGGTGCCAGCTGGGCAGGCAAACTCCCCTAGTGCGTGACACTTAAGTGACAATTCAGACGACACATGTGGCAAACGAATATGGAAACCGAGAGAATAAGGCAGGGTATTAATACAAGTTGAAATTGAGTAAACGATTTATCAAGCAGGGTATGAATAGTGGAAACTAAAACAAGAAAGAAAGCTACAGTCGAGTGTGAGCTACCAAAACTATTTCTTATATATATAACTCTTTGTGTTGCATAAGTTAGGGCTGCAGTGTGGACATCAGTAACTCTTCAAATTATATCTTAAATGACTTCTATGTTAATTTGCAGTAATCATTGAAGTCTTGATAGTTATTGTGTTGACCAAAAATGAACTGTCCTGCATTAAATTACGCTTAAAAATTCACTTATTATTATTTTAAGGGGGCGTGGCCAAAATTTAAAATCAACTTGAACTGCCTGCAATATCACATATTGATACTAAATTTTATAGTCTCTAACTTTATTATAGTCTCTGAGATCTTAGGTTTTTATAAGGACAAACAGACGGACATAGCTATATCCTCTCAGCTGTTGATGTTGATTAAGAATAAATATAGTTAGTGGAGTCTGCCACATTGCCTTCTTGTAGTGACATACATTTTCGTTTGGCACAAAGTTATAATACCCTTCTACACTATGTGTAGCGGGTATAATGATCTAAACAAAGTTCGCATAGCGCAATCAAATTTGCATTTGCACAAAAAAAAACTCACTGATGAAAACTCAAGTATGGCAGGTAAACACGCCAAAATGTCATAAACAGAGAAGTAATTGTAGTATATAATAGAAGATTAGACAGATCAGACAATAGACATATGTACGTGTGAGTATTCAGCAAGGCAATTTACGATCGCTTATTCAAGGGGAAAACAATACAAAGGCCTCAGCGATATAACATATGTATCTATATACACATGTATGTATGCATGTGTATGTGTGTATATTCCCAGTGTAAAGAGAGACTCGACTAAACACTAAATTTAATTAATTAGGAATATGTTCTGTGCGAGGCAAAGCGAAACTTTTTCTAGCTGCAAACAATGAAGGCAAATGACAGCAACAACAACAACAACAACAACAGCAAAATATTGACAAAGTTCTTGATAACTTTTTCTCACAACTGACCGCATGGAGCGCAAAAAATAATTGCTGGCTGAAAAGGGAAGTGAAATCAGCTCAGTAAATGCAGCTGCGTTACGTATACGCCGCGTGCGACAAACCGAGAGAAATTGTGTAATAAACTGGCGAAAGTAAAGCGAAACAGACAGAAAGCACAAGCACACACATATCAGCTAGAACATAGCCTGGAGTATAAAGGGGTTAACTAGCAGATACCCTGGAGTTCAATGAGCAATCACCATCAATTATGTATTACCTGCATTACGTATACGCCGCGTGCGACAAACAGACTGACACATGTACAGCAGAACGTAGAGTAATACTCAGCTTAATCTGTATAGATTAGTTCAGTATATACCCTGGCAAATCTATGTTTATATCTTTCATTTATGAAAACTAAATTAAACTTCTGCCTCAACCTAATTTGCAATTTTAACTTCATCAGCAGCTCACTTACTCCATAAATCGAAACTTCACTCAATTTCAATATGCCCTGCAGGCGCGCAGAAAAAGTTTTCTTTATGGAATTCTCTCTCTGTCCTCTACAGGCGTGAAATTGAACACACACAGCGACAGACGAGACGAGGCGAAGGGAGGCGAGGCAAGGCGAGTCGAGGAGTGTAAATATTGAATATTTAATTTCGTTGAAATTATTTAATAATAAAAGTTAATAAAACTGACGCCAGCATATGCGAAAGAGATGCAAAGAGTAAGAGAGAGAGAGAGAGACTGGGAGAAAGGGGCGGAAAATCGGGAAGCGAAATGAAATTGGAAATTGCAGTTGCGCAACACAGACTGATAATTTACATATAATTGACTGTAGTGCTGTGTGCATGTACATGTGTATGTGTGTACTGTATGTGTGTGTACTGTATGTGTGTGTACTGTATGTGTGTGTGCAGTTATCATTGCAGGCTGAACGGAATTTATATGCATGCGTTTGTACTCGCAGCGTGTAAAATGAAAATTTATGCACACTTAATGGTCGCCTTTGGCCCTGCCCCCCCTGCCCGGCTCTCTACCACGCCCACATATCCTGTTGAATGCACTCGTTAAGTCGGAAACCTCAGGAACTGCTGCACTGTCCGACAAGTCTCGCTCTACCTTCCTCTCTCTCTCTCTCTCTATCTCTTTACCTCTCCCTGTCTGTCTCTCCCTCACTTGCAAATGAATTATATTTTATTTTATATCAACTGTCAGTCTCGCTCATTCTCTCCTTCCCCTCTTGCTAGCCCGCTTTCCCCCTCTCTCTCTGTCTCTCTATCTCTTGTCTTACGTTCTCTACGTTGCGTTGCCGTTTTTTGTGGTTTGTCGCATTTTAACATGCAAAATTCGTGACAGGAAAGTTGATGATGAATGCTGGCTTTAAATAAAGTTTACTGTAGCCCGCCCCCTCTCCTTCATCTTCTTCTTCTGCTCTTTTGTACGGGCAGCTTTCTTTGAGTGCAATTCTGATTTTCATTTCTTTTCTCTTCCAACTGGTTGAGTTTTGCCCTGTATAGGGGCAGTAATTACGCTTCATTTTGTGTTAAATCAGATTAATTCTAACAGATTCAAATATTTCAAACTTTCATTTGAGCAATAACTGTAAATTCAACAGGATTTTACCATTGAGTTCACAGTGAATAAAATAACAAATACAATGAAGATGGCAAAGGCGAAGTATTTGTTTTTGTTTATACAAAGCAATCCAAGCTAATTGAATTGGAAAATAGAAAGTCAGAGAACAGAAGACAGATATTTGAATATACAAAAGAATGTATAAATAAATAGATATATACATAATATTTGCCTTTTTGACTGACATAGCCCGCAAACAAGTTTTCTACCTGCATTTTTAATGACATCTCCCGTAACTTTCAAAGAGTCAAAACAATTCCTGTTTCACTTGAGAAGAGAGAGAGAGAAAACAATAAGTTGAAGCGATGTTGGAGGCACGTAAAGGAACTACAAAACCTACAGCAAAACAGAAAATAAAATAGCGCATACAAAAAGTGAAAGAACGCGGCACTAAATTCTTTTTCTTTATACTGTGCAAAACAAAATACAACTTGATGGCAAAGTTCATAAGGTAAGAGGGATGGCAACAAAACGGGAAATTGCGAAAGGCATCGAGGGAAATAAACTGTAGTTTGAGCAGAACGTGAAGTTTGCGATATTATGCTTATTTTATTTTAGTTTACTCTGTTTTATTTTTTCTACCCTATTGAAAACTTATCGTAGAATGAAAATAATGCGCAGAAATTGCCGTCAAAGTGGCGCAAAAATAAACGAAATAAATAAGTAGAGGGAGGAGGAAACTCTCTCTCTTTCTCTCTCTCTCTCTCTCTTTGAGCCAGCACAATTTCAATAATAATGCTAAAAGTAAGTCTAAAGTTTGCTCCATGCTCCAAAAATTATGCATTGTAGAGCAGGTTGTACCCCCAAGCCCCCAAACCGGAGACAGTATGAACGGCAGAATGGGACTGTCTCTGGCTTTGGCTATGGCAACTCTGCGAGTCTCGTCTGGCTGGCTGCACTTAAGCGACACCTGTTGGCGGCAAAGCATTATAAATTGCCCAAGCACAAGATGTTGCATGCAGCATGCACATGCACTGCAACTTAACCTCACTTAACAGGGCGCCGCATAAATCTCCGTTGCATACGGAAGCCAAGAGCGGGCGAGAAATAACAAAGTCTGCTTTTAGGCGAGCGCTTAAAAAATGCATTTTGCATGCAGAAACATGACGAAGGTTCTCACTGCATTTATGTTTTATAGGCATTTTAAAAAGCATTATTTTAAACGGATTTATTTAAGGAATAGTAGAGAAACTTAAAATCAAAATTTGGTTATTTTCTCTCAATGTTGACTTGATTCCCTATTTGATATTGCGACAATATTAACGCATTTTGTAGAGCAATTAAAATTGGAAATCAGAAATTCTACATGAGCAAACAACATTTTCAATTTTAATTTGATTTCAATATCAAGTTCCAAGCTGGGCTAATTCAATTGTTGCTGCATCGTGTGCCAATTAAATTAATTTTTCAATTAGCAAAATAAACACATCACCCACCAAGGGGACACTCCACAGGACATGCACTGCGATTGTTCTGTGTGTGTATCTGTGTGTGTTTTTAATTACATTATGTAACAGCAGCGTGAGCAGAAACAATTTTCCGTTATTTGCCTTACTCTAACAACAGCAGCAACAGCAACAAATTCAACCACAATAGGAACAACAGGTGTTGTTGTTGCCACCGAAAATATGCATAAATTAAAACGCAATCATTGTTGTTATTCATTCGGCAGTAGTTGTATCATATATAAAAAGGAAATATATCTATTTATTATTATCCAGAAATTGGCTAGATAGAAGTTAACAATTCAATGCCATTATGACTGTCTATTTCTTTCTCTCTTTCGCCATTTATGTATTTTTCATTGTTTTTTCATATTCTTCTCTATGTCAGTTACTGATTTTCTCTCACTTTGCCTTTATTTTTAGCTTTATCTAATTATACATCGTACATAACTATCTAATTTAATGTGTCTCTTTATTTATGTTATATGTACATGTCTATCTTTATCTCTCTTTTAAATATGTATGAAGAGTTTGTTGAACTTGAGTCCAACATACGAAAATAAACACATAAATAATCAATATTAATAATCAATTATAAACAAAATGTCAACAAATCAAAAATTATAAAAGTATAAACATTAAAGTTATGTTTACTTTTATTAAATCAAACAAGCTATAAATATTAAACAAATATATTATTTATGATATGTTTAAACACAACTTAATGCAAATAAAAACAAATCATATAACATGGCAAAAAAAGAGTTATTCAGCCAAAAAAAACCAATTAAAGCGACCTCATTTAATCACTTCTATTCAGCTTAAAATTTAATTAAATTAAGACTTGATGAACTCGTACTCGTTTTTTCTGTTTATTGATCTGAATACGAAGCCATTAAGCCGCTATGTTATGACGATTTCCATTGTGGAGGCTTAATATATCCTTCTCTTTTTTATTCAATTTTTTTATACAATTTCCATTGTTATAATAATTTGATGCATGTTAACTTTTTGCACATTCATCAAATTAAACCCTACAACCACGCACACAATTTATTTAATTTTAATTGTTTATGTGAACAGATCGATGCATTCGTTCGTAATACATAAAACGTGTTGTTCGTTCCAAAAATGATTAAATAAGCCGCTACGAGTCAAGGCTTCGCTGGTCTGTATCCGACTCAGAGATATGCTGTAGAGAAGCTGCTGCTTACTCATTCTATGTACGATCCTGATATACCGCGAGGATAAGCCATCACGTTTTTACAGAGGATAAACCTTCACGTTTTACAGAAAAGAAAAATCCATATTTAATTTATTGACATTTATTGGCAATCGCCACATAATTAGTTGGAAGATATCTGACATTTTTATAGAGTGCCATTTGCCCTGTTGAAAAATGCAAATTTATTGCATATCGTTTTTTGTCCCATAACTTCCATTTCCGCATAATTAATACGGAATACTTATTGTAAATGATTTATTAATAATTTCAGCCTGCGTTTTAAGCACTATTCAAAACCGCCAAGAGTCCATTGAGCAATTAAATCAAAGGCCAGAAACAATGCACGTGTGAATCCATTTAAGTTGAGTGGAATTTTTTAGGGCAAGTTGCCTCGCCTGATAAGGAAACCAGAGCAGGAAAAAATACAGGTCAATGCATCTCAAGGGGGCGGCAAAAACAAAAGCATTCTGAGTTAGAAAATTAATTTTGCAGCAACCTGATGAGCCAGCAAAACATGTTAACGATGCACTTGGAGGAAAAAAACGACCCGAAGATGTGGAAGAAGCTGAAGAAAGAGGAGGGCGTGCGCCTTTTTAGCCACTTACATCATCTAGCACAAGTTTGCAACTCCATAAAATGTGTGCGGATTTCTTTTCTTTATTTTTTGGCTTTTTGCAGCTGCATCTCTCTCTCTCTCTCTCTCTCTCTCCTGGGCTGCAGCCATTCATCCGAACCAATGAAAGCCGTTAAGTGCCCCATGAACAGCCCACAAGTTTTCCATTTAACAGGCGAGGGCAGAGTGCGAGGGCAGAGGTTGGTTATGGTTGGTGCAAGGATAGCGGAAAAGCCGCAAAAGTAATATGCCAGGATGGGGGATTACAAGGTGGGCTGCTGATAGGGGTAACAAGAAACCAGGCGACTTGAAGCAAAGTGTTGATTTAAAGGCAACGTTGGGGAACGAGAGACGACGCCACCCGGAGACAGGCAGGAACAACTTGGGCGTAGTTAAACAAAAGACTTGCCCCGGCAAAACTGACTAAGCAAAATCAATATTGATGTTCATTCGATTGAAACGCCAAGGTGCAAGAAGGAGGGGAGGGTGGCAGGTGGCTGCGTACAAGAACCACTAAATATATCAGACAAAAGACGTTGAGTGTTGTTGTTGTCTTTTTTGTTGTTGTTGTTATTATTGTTAGTGTTGAGGTGTGAGCTAAGAACTTTGACAAGACGATTGAAGTTGAAAAGAGCTGAGCTAAAGGGAAATGCTTGATTTTCAAAAGCAGGTTATAATATCATATAAAACTTTTTGGTTCGCTACGAAACATAATCTTTCTTTGTGTTTTAACAATATAATCCTTGCGCCAAAAGAGGTCAAAAGAGAAGAGAAAGTGTAGATGGAAGACAAGTCAAAGGAAAGTTATCCATTAGAAAGTTTTGTTGTAGTAAAAAAATGGTAAGAGTAATAAAAAGTAGTAGAAAGAGTGGAGTAAAACAAGTAAAAGAAGTAAATTAGTAGGATAACTAGAAGTTTAATCAAGAGTTATAATGATTGAAGTAGAAGTGTAGTTGAAGTAGTAGTAGTAGTAGCAGTAGTAGTAGTAGTAGTAGTAGTAGTAGTAGTAGTAGTAGTAGTAGTAGTAGTAGTAGTAGTAGTAGTAGTAGTAGTAGTAGTAGTAGTAGTAGTAGTAGTAGTAGTAGTAGTAGTAGTAGTAGCAGGAGTAGTAACAGTAGTATAAGTAGAAGTAGTAGTAGTAGTAAAAATAGAAGTATTAGTAGTAGAAGTATTAGTATTAGTAGTAGAAGTAGAAGTAGTAAAAGTAGGAGTAGTAGAAGTAGGAGTAGTAGAAGTAGTAACAGTAGTTACAGTAGTATACACAAATAAGTAGTAAATTAGTAGTAGTAAAAGTAGTATACACAAATTAGTAGTTAAACTGTAGTAGTCACGGTAGATAGTACAAGTTAAAGTAGATGTTTATTATGAATAGTAAGATTAGGAATAATATAAGAATTATTTAAATTCGTTGTTGCTCTTGTAGTTTTAGTTCCTTAAGTTTTCAGTTTATCTTTCCACTTTCAAGTTGTTTTTAGAGTATGATATACTCACAAGCAACCTTTCTAACTTGTGCGACTTCCTTTAAACTGTGCAACTTTTAATTTAGTTGCTTCACCCATTATCCACAGATTTCGTGCAATACCTGAGCTACACATCCCATCTCTGCTCTCTATCTCTCTCTGTCTGCCTTTCATTAACAGGGCATTCATCAAGTGCACAAGGCAACTAAGAAAGGGTACACAGAGAAACCAGTCGGAAAAGTTTAAAGAACAAAAAAAAAATGCTACAAAATAATCGAAAACTTTTTAATGTAGCGTATACTCTAGTTACATATATATTTCTCTGCTACGCTCTTGAGCTGGTCCAAAACTATGCCATTAGTTCTGTAGTAATTGGCCAGCACACTGTTGCTCTCTGCTAGAATTCACCTCCCTCTCTCTCCCACTCTAACTGCAGCGCTCTCTTTTCATTTTCATTATTTCTTTGTGGACGCGCACACAAAAGTTACATTTGCTTTAACTAATTTATCATTTCCGACTGAGCATAGTTTTCTTTTTTTACACTTCCTATTTTGCCCACACTAATATGAGAACCTTTGGCCATAATGAGCTCTAGAGAAAAGAGCATTGTTTGTAAGTCAATGGGGAGTTCTTGTTTAGCAAACACTACGTAAAAGGTTTTTTATAAAGAATACTTTTAGACGTGAGGCAAAAAAAGATAAGTTTGGCACTACGAATATCTGCAAAGCACATAGTCTACAAGTCTAACAAATACAGATAACGCTGTAATTATGCCTTTCGTTTGCACCCCTTTTACAGGGTATGAAATAGCCTAATAAACGTGAGCAACTAAAGCTGAGTTTAATTGAAAATCGCTGCTAATTGCTGTGACAACTTAACAAGTTGCAATTTTTCGAGTACAGCTAAAAGGAATTGCGCGAGAGCAAGGCGACATCAAACGAGGTGTGTTAGTTTTCTATATCTCTCTCTCTCCCCCGCCCGCCTCTGTTTCCACTTCCCTTGCTGCTGCCATTTTCACAGCCAATTGAACGAGTCAGAAACTTTATCGGGGGAACCCGCTCAAAGAGCTCTGCCGTTGACTTTTTGCCTGACACACGCGCCGTATACGTAATGTGCCTTTTGTCTTGGGCTTATACTGCCCGTTCTTCTTCCCCAGCTTGCCATATACCCAGCCTTATATTTTTTTCTGCACAATTTGTTGCCTCGGGGCTGCCTGGCTGGGGCAAATTTGATTATTCATGTGTAGCGCGCTGTTAACTTTGCTGCACGTTCCGCAATTCTGTTCTCTCTCCCACTCTCTCTCGCTCTCTCCTCTGTGTTTATTCTGTTTACTGTTCGTTTTGTTTGTATCTTTATGTTGTTTTGGTAATTATTTTTGGTGTGAAATATGCTTTGGGGCTGCTTTATCCTGATTGTTTTACTTAGGAGAAGGCCTGCGCCTCTTCACCTGATGTACAAATTACACAGAGGCTACCCTGGGCTGCCTTTTTGGCTTGTGGTGTTTGGTTTGGTTGTGGACTTACGGTAATTGCAAGGAAGCCTCTAGTCGGGGTTGTACATACCTGGAATGAAGCAGAGAAATAATGTCTTATGAGTACGGCATATATAATTATGATAGACACTGACAGAAGTTATGCCCCAAAAAGCAATGCGAAATAATTGCTAATGAGCAACAACAACAATTAACTTAATTAGCCCAACGTGTTGCCGGAACAGATGAAATTAGCCCAGAGAATCGACAAGGCACACACACACACATACACTCGTGTCTATAATAAACATAATTTATGCTTTAAAATTATGCTCGAACACGTCTAAGGGAAAACAAAAACCCTAACAAAATCCTCCATCCCTTCACTTCTGACAAATTAGTAAAACGAACTTCTCTCCCACTCAACAAATTGACTCAAGTTACGGACTCACCTCAGTCATATTAACATCATCTTCCTCCTTGTCGTTCTTATTTCCACCAAGTTTTGGTCTGAGCTTGGCATTGGGCTCCAACAGGGGGAAGGTACTTTGTTGAGAGATCAGACTAATGGTGTCCCTATCCTTCCGATTGCGCAACACATTCTCCGTGCCGGGGAAACTCTTGAGACTGCCTGTCGCAGTAACATTTCCGCGAAGATCTTGTAGTGAATTAGACATATCAAGAGACCCCGTTCGCAAGGCCCGAGAATCGTTTTTTTTTGTGTTTTTTTGTTTTGTCTGATGTGAAAATCAATGTGCTAATAACGACTAACTAAATCAAAAACTGAGCAGACACAGTGCGTTGAACTGTAGATACTAGTGTAACTGCTTTACTGCCACGCCTTCCACCCCCACAGCTGTAAGGGGGAGAGGCAAGAGGGTGAGGCGCATGTTGCCCGCTGATAATGGCCATAAAATGGCAAACATGTTCACATTGTGTCCACATAAATAAGTTGATTAACGGCTGCAAAAGGAGCAGCAGTAAATAGAGGATAAAGGGGAAAGAAGAAAAGAAAAGGAGATAGCAGAAAGCCAAGCCGCGCAGAGGGTTCAGTAACCGCAGTAGACTAGAAGAGCCAGAGAGAAGGCAAATAGAATAGAAAAAATATAGCGCATAAAATAAAATTGAAATGCGAAGAGAGAACTAAGAACTCACTTAATTGGAGCATAGTTCTTCCTTAGTTTAAAGCATTAATTCAATTTTATTGAGCGCATATTGTGTAGACACTTGCAAATTAAATTTTCAAAACTAAACAACACGCACACACATAAAACCGCAAAACTGCTCTAAAGATACAAGAACCGCACTCTCTGCCCCCAAAGTACACGTAGCATAGTTTTCTGCGTTTCTGCGGTCACAGCGACAAACATGCGAAACAGCAGCAACGGCAACAAACCCAATTTAAAGGAGGAGCGAACTATTGAGACAATTAAATTGCCATGCGAAATTTCGCGCACATTTCAAAAGGTGACACAGCGAGTGAAGAAGGAGGGTGAAGGAGGGGGACAGCAAGGTTTGAGGGTAATAAAGAGACATGGCAATCTACATACATACATATATATACGTACGTACAAATAGAGTACGTAACCATAGACAGGTTGTAGCCAGCGCAGCCGTTGCAATTGCAGTTAGTTTTGAATGGCAACCACAATGCTCATACGCCCCGTTAGCACCCCCTCCCCCCATCCTTTACCCTCCACTCACGTACCGCGTTTGACAGTCATCGCAGTTGCCGTTACATAAGTTATTTATTGGAATTTGAGTGTCATCGAGAGAGCCTGGGGCTTGTAGGCGGTACCAACCATCCAGCTTCAGTGCCAGCTCTGCGGGCAAAACCACAGCGCATTGAGGTTTGCAGCAAAGCGGAAATGGGGAGGGGAGAGCAAGAGGTAGAGAACGCATAAAATATGACCCCGAGCGCGCTTAAGTGACAAACAATATGGCAGAGTGCGAAGGGCAAATGGTGCGAGCAGATTGTGGAAGACGCATCGCGAGTGTGCTGCGAATCACGTTCAAGGGGGGCGTGTAAATAAGCACGGGTTTAGTTCATATAGTTGGGTTCAAATTTGCTACGGTGGCTCATAAATAACAGATAAGAGATATAAGATAACTTTGCCAGAGCAGAGGGAGGTAACAAATTAAATAAGAAACTGTCTTGCAATTCTTTGCATCTGTCAAAACTTTATTAAAGATATATATTTCAAATTATTTCATTTATTATTTATACAAAATATCTTTCTATAAACATGTTTCTTGTTAAAAAACAGATATAAAATAAACAGACAACACTTTTTTCCTTTATTTACTTTCCACATTTGCAAACAATGATCATTACACTACTCTCTAAAGTATGCAACAATTTTCTTGTCCAACTTTTTAGGGAACATTTTAAGGTTAAGTTCGCACCTGAAACTAACTTTAATTGAATGCAACTTGTAATGCAATAAACTGAGATATATAAAACCTAAATTGTCTTCAAGTTTGTAAAAGAGTGTTGTTTGAATCTAAATATTATCTGACTACGCTCCAGACAAGAGTCGAGTTTATGAAAATAACTGCAGGTCTGCATAAATGCCACACAGAGAGGTAGAGAGCGATAGAGATAGAGAAAGAGAGACTGACAGGAAGGGGAGAAGAGGGCAGACAACACCTTCGCATAGTTGTCGAAAAATTCCACTTTCAACTTGCAGTTTTTGCAATTTTCGCATGCATTAGACAGAGTGTGTGTGGCCTGTCCAGGGCCAGTCCAGGGGTCAACTGGGGCCTCCGGCAGGGATTGCTGTAGCTACCCAAGGAAAGGCTGGTTGAGGAGTGAGAGGTATTCCCAAAACATAAGCTCTGCTAATGTCTGTCAGCGGCATACCACACGCAGCCAGCTAACAGATACAAATTTGGCTTCGAAGCAACAGCATATCCTGGCGTGATCTCTACTCATAGTACGTAACCAAAACCCCACTTCGTATATGTGTGTGTGTGTGTGCGTGGGCGAACTTTGCTAAATATTTGGCTACATTTTTGCTCTTGAAGTTACCAGAGAAGTTTGGTTAGTTTTCTATATACTGTGCGTACACTGACAGGAAATTCTTTATGGAAGAAACTAAACTAACCTTGTTGCGGATCAAGAATATATAAGTTGGGTCGGAGAAGTCTCTTTGATTGACTTGCAGTCTTCAAAATTATGAATAAAGTTTATTTTCATTATTTGTATTCGTAACTAAAAATAAAACTAAACATCCGTTTAAGTACAGAACAGAATTTCACTCTGTGAACTGAAGATATCTTGATTCAAGTGAAAAAAATACATAGATGGCAACAACATATGTTGATAAAAAAACATTTATATTCAATTCCAAAATTAAACGCTGTTCATGTTACAATTTTTCTGAAATATTTCCAATGCAGTTCAAATATTCATCAATTAAAGTTGAGAAAACTTTTTAATGAGTAACAAAAAAAGCGAAAATAAAATAAAGAAACTATTCATTCAAATTCTCACACGTTACCAGTTAATTTATTACTGAAAGGACTGTCAATTCACTTGACCACTTATGAGTATCATATATATTAAGTAAATTGCAATAAATTGCTTGGACACCCTTTATTTTGTATAGTGTATAATTTATTTAAAACCCTAGGAATTCCTTGTAATGTGCCACAGTGAAGGAGAGTGTTTTTTCATATACTTCCCAAGGCATTCATAATTGTATGACAACAAAGATATTTCTACTTTTTCCCACTTTAATTTATTTATTTATTTCATTTTTTTAACTTAATCTAAATTAAAAAACCTGTACACCGAAAAAAAAAAAAAAACAGTGCAAAAACCAAAGCCGCAACTATTTATGGATTGCATTTAAGTTTCGCACATCACACACAGCATGCGGCTTAAAAGTTTTATGCGTAGCGGGAAACTAGCTAAAAATCGTAGATGAGTTTTGTTTTTTAAAACATAATACTTTCTAATCTGCGGGGAATTCATACAATGTATGAATATATAGCCATATCTCTGTGTATGTATATTCATGCAACCAATTCTAAAGAATTTAGCAAAATAGCTTTAAATATACCTCGGCATTTTGCTGTACATTTAGCTGGAAACCTTTCACCACTGTCATTTTCAAATTTCAGTAATTCATACACACACACACTCACACCTTATGACTTGACATTGCATTTACATTTCCGTCATCTTTCGTCAAGTTTCGCATCAATAAAATTTCGTTAGTCGCCGGAATTTACGTGGGCTTGGCTGGTGCTGATAAGGCACACACATGCATGAACACACACACACACATGCACACTCAAAGGTGGGGGAAACAATTCAGGCATTCTCATATTGACATAAGCAAAGCCCTTGCCAGACAGCAGCACATCAGCATCAACATCAGCCTGACTTCGGGGCGGGGCTACAAAACTGCTGTGACAGGCAAAAATGTTGTATGTGTTCCCCTTTGTGTATGTGTATCTGCCTCTGTCTGTCTGTCTGTGTGTGTGCATGTATGTGTGGCTTGAGTTCGGGTTTAGCTCAGGGTGCGGAGGGTTTTACGTTTTTACAGTGCTGTACATATGGTATTGTGGCTCTCTTGCCTGTTGCTGGTTGCCCACTTCCTGTCGGTCCATTTTAATTGTTTTCTGCAGTTTCAAGCGTTCAACCAAAAGGGAAACGAAGTGGATGCGGTGGGGGCAAGCTGCACATCCAACTCTCTGACTAATCGCAATTCCGTCTGTCCCCAAAAACATTTGCCCTTTCTCATGGATTCATTCTTTGGTTTTTTACTTCAACATTTGCCAACTGACACTTTTTTGGTGGACAGCACTGTTGTGTGGCGGTGAGAGAGGTGCTTATTGCGAGAGAGGTGTTTATTTTGTTATCATTTCGAGGCTTCTGACCTGCCCCAACATCATGAAATTTGGAGTGCGTGCTCAGCACGGTACACTCGACAAATCTTTGTTATCTATATTTATACAAGTATTTGGATCGATAATAATTATGACACTTTCTTTATTGAAGTCGGGTATACAAAACGAATAAAGCAGAGAGATTACAAAGTTAAAAACTAAATTCATACATGCACATTTTTCGTATATATTTTCATTATCATGATAGTTTTATATATTTATTCCACACCAGTGTAAAGAATCAAGCAATTTATTATCAATTTGTATTGTTTGAGTAGTTTTCCACTTGTTTGCCGTTTCACCTTATGCACTAGTTCTATTCAAGTAAACCACATCAAATGAACCACAATTCTGTTGATACCAGGCACCACAAATTGTCTAGTTTCGTGTGTGCTTCATAATGATAATTGACAACTAATTAAAATATAAAGCGATAAATTCTATTTTTGCGGCCAAACTAATAATAACAATACCTCTCTCTCTTTCTCTCTCATTATCAGCAGTTTGACAGTGTGTACTGCTTTTCCATGTACAAAACTAAGCATTGAAAGAGGAAGAGGGATAAAATTAAGACAACCTGAAAGGGGAGAACCCCTTTGTAGAATAAGCAAAGGAAGTAAGTAAATGTAAAAGGAAAGAGCAGGCAACATTCTCTGAGCAGGCTCAGGCGGAGTAAACGGTTTTTACTTTTGTGGCCAAAATTTTGGTTATTATACAAGCCCCTTTTCAAGCAGCTTTTTATTTTCTTTTAATCCACTCTTCTTTCGACGTCGGCACTAAAAATCGCTCGTAAGTTGCGGCTAATCCATGTTAGATGACGTGCAAGAGGTTGCCAGGGTTGCCAGGCCATTGTTAAGGTCAACAAATAGCAGCCATAACAACACATCAACTCATTCTGAAAAGAGCACAAGAGCGGCTTGGACTTTTTATGTTTGACATGTCGTTTTTTCGTATTATTTTGATGGGATTTTCAGCTGAATGTGCTTGCTTTTTACATTTTTATATAAGGGATTTAAGGGGGTTTTACGTGACATCAACATCAACGTCAACGTCGTCATCGCAACACACACTGCAAATATTTATTTTATTTTCTTGGATGCAACATATAAAATGAGAGCAACAGTCGAACGCAATCGACAGTGAGATACCCCTCGACCTTTGTTAATTTCATACACATAAATTGAATTGAAAATCAGGCAGAACAAACATTTTAAAATAAATATATAGTATACAAAAACTAACCCAATATCAAATATGAAGTGTTGTACAGCAGTTTATAAATAAATAAAAACAACAATCCAATTAATATGACAAACAAGTATTGACCCGCAGGTTCAAATTCGAGATTAACTTTGAGCAAGGTTTCCCACAATCAGCTTGAGCTTTGCTGAATGCAATAATCATTCAACGTTGTGGAACAGAGTACATTGGGTTTCATATTTGTTCAATAAATATTAATATGAATTGTATTTGTATTATAATTTTGACTGCGTTGTTGGGGTCAAAAGGCTCCACTCAGACGACGGTTGAGAGTGACGGAAATGAAGTAAATATAGATTAAATATAATGGCTAAACATATATATAACATAAGATACTACATTTTCTTTCAAGTTCTGTGCAAACGAACTAGATGAGGTATGTGGGACACACACCTTTCAGGCAGTGAAGCCAATGCTTGGCCATTTCTATCAAATGAAGCAGACAATCGACAACAACGATGAGCAAATCAAAAGCAAAGACAACACAATAAAGAAACTTGAAGACGAGTTAATTGAATTGCGAAAAAAGGCAGCAGCCAATGAAGCAATAATCAAAGAATCGAGACAACAACTTGATCTATTTAGAACAAGTTTCGAGTTATCATTATCATTGGTCGAAAACTTTGAAGCACTTAAGTCTAAAGTAGAGCTACAGAATACAGAAATAGCACAACTCAAATCCCAAGCACAAGCGGATGGTTTAAAACTAAAGGAATATGAAAAGCAAATGAAACACGAAACCATTTCTGCCAAAAAAACAGAGTCGGAATTGTTAAATATAACTATAACATATGAATTATAAAGCTATATAAATAAATAAACGATAAACACACTATTTCCAGCAGCAAATGCTGCACAATTTTGAATCGTGATCCTAATCAAGAGTATTTCTTCTCTATTGAGTCTTCCACGCCTATTTTATTTATTCAAAAGGGTAAAAAGGTTGTGCCCCGAGATTATTTTTCAAATGAGATAAGGTTACGAGCTGATAATCGAATGTGCTAGCTGCGACTACAGAAATTATTCAACGTATAGGAACTGAATCAATTGCATTCTAGGCTTGTGAAATGATTGTTAACATGAAATTATTTCGAATTCTTTTTTTGGCGACGCTATTAACGCCAAAAGGATCAACTCAGGCAGTTGATGGTGATAGTTTATAGTTAATTAAATATAATTTACCTGTCTATTTCTATCGAATGAAGGTGACAATCGACAACAACAACGGGGAAATCAAAGGCAGAGAGAATATATTAAAGAAAATTGAAGACGAGCTAACCGAACTTCGAGTAAAGACAGCACAACAACTTGATCTTTTCAGAAAACGTTTTGATTTGTCAGTTGGGTAAGTGGGAGAGCAATATTCAATACGA
Organism: Zaprionus camerounensis; assembly: GCA_018904165.1. Lineage (NCBI taxonomy): Eukaryota > Metazoa > Arthropoda > Insecta > Diptera > Drosophilidae > Zaprionus > Zaprionus camerounensis. Next base: position 11,612,040 of record JAEIFS010000479.1, on the reverse strand, counting down.
ATTTCTGCATCATCAGACTGACTTGACCTTTTCTATTAAAGTAACCCAGGTTTAAATGGTGCCAAAGGCGATCGCGGCTTGCCTGGTTTCTCCGGGTTGCGAGGCCCACCTGGCCAACCTGGCATTCCAGGCCAAAAGGGTGACGTTGGATATATAGGACCTCAAGGACCGGTGGGATTTATTGGTTTGACTGGACCTCGCGGACAAAAGGGTGAAGCTGGTTGGCCAGGAATGAACGGGTAAGCTTCAAAGCAACATCAGTATCAATATCAGTATCTGCATAGCCAGATTTATTCTAATTCACCAATTAAAGAATGCCTGGTGCCAAAGGAGATCGCGGCACCCCGGGAATACCGGGTAATTAGGGTTTTCTGGATCTTCACGGTACTTCTGGCACACAAGGTGACATGAGATCCCCTGACGCTAAAGCTGAGGATGGATTGTGCAAAAGTATAACTATCTTTTTGATTGTAAAACTTATAAGTAAAAGTATTTAAATACAGTCAGTATAGCATAAGAATCCAGCCTTGTAATGGCATCACAATAAAAGCTCCATTTCATCATGGTTCCTCTTCCCTGTTAGTTCTGATCCAGAATATTTAAACTTTATAGTTGCGCTACACACGGGCACGCACACAAATACGAAATCTACACGTTACGACGTGGAAATAAAGAATTGGGAGTATAGCGTCATGACGTGTACATAAATAATTGGCAGTAGAATACACCAGCTCATATAAAAAACTCATCATGCATATAAAAACCGCTGAGTTGAACAAGTGACGAAAGCTAGATACTCTACGTACAATTTTCAAATAATCCTTATAATTTCCAACAGTAGTTAGTTCCCCCACATACGTACATATGTGGCTTTGAAGGGTCTGCCACGCCTTTTCTTCCGGTTCCAGTTAGAATACATTTTTTTAGAAGGGTATTAAAATAAGTTCCGAGTCAAAACATCTAATCAGGGACTAAAGCAATCATTATACTTTGGCAAACATTGTGAAACATACGTTATATGTACTTCTTCACTTAGTTAATATACTCGTATCTAAAAAAAAAGCTCTGGCTCTCGCTTATTTTTTGGGTACGATTAGAAGACGAGCTGATAAGGCGACTTGACGCGAGCTTTGGTCCATTCGAGCTACGATTAAATTAGTCGTTCTACATTCGGGAACAGAATTAGTTGTAGTTTATATTTGTGAAATAAATTTTAATATGAATTTACTTTTCGTTTTAATTTTGGCAGTGTTCTTAACGCCAAAAGAATCCAATCAGGCTGTTCAAAGTGGCGGACAGAAGGTAAATACATGAAACAAATATAAGTTAGCTAACTATCTAACTAAAGTTACTTGATTATTTCTATCGAATGAAACAGACAATCGACAGCGATTACATAATAAAGAAACTTGAAGATGAGCTCAACGTTATTAAAACACAAGCAGCAATCAATGAAGCAATAATCAAGGAATTGAGAAAATATGTTGAGTTGGCTTTATCATCGGTTGGAAAGTGTGCGAGCATTCAGCCAGGCCTGAAGGGTGAGAAAGGTGACCAGGGCCCCAAGGGTGATGCTGATGGAGAGGATTGTTCGTGCCAACCAGGGCAAAAGGGAGAACAAGGTTTAATAGGATTGAATGGACCACCTGGCTATCCTGGGCCTATAGGACCGAAAGGTGAAATTGGAAGGACTGGATTCGATGGAGTCCCAGGCTTAGATGGTCAAAAGGGTGAAGCCGGTCAACAGGGTATACCGGGCCTTCCTGGATTTGACGGTCCTCGCGGTTATCCAGGTATAACCGGACTTCCAGGTGAAAAAGGTGAACGTGGAGAATGAACATTATCAAGGGATAAAATGAAACAAATATAGAAACACCCCGAGTTAAAGCCCTAACCTAATTTACTAGATAAAATGTTTAAAGATTATGAAATGAAAGTCACAAATCAAACATTAATTTTAATAAACATAATATGCATCTTAAACTAAAACTATAACATATGGAATGTAAGATTTATGAATGAAACTAATAAAATATATTAAAGTTTGCACCACAATTACAATATTTGGCACCACACCTTGTTGGCTACACATTTCCCTGATTATTACATTTCAACTTCCACAGGGCAATAGAAAGGAAGTAACAAACGATATAAATGTAATTTAATAAACAACTGTCAGTTTCATTAGATTTTTATCATAATTTATAGCATATTTATAGCTGATATATAATTCATAAATGTTGATGCTGCGATAATCCAAACTTGGCATCAATTTACGAGTAGAAACAGAAACAACAACATTTAAATGAACAACGATAATTCAATGTTTTTTGCCTTTTACTTGATCGACTTCCATAAATGATTTATGCGCTCATACAGGGAGCGACAAAGACAGAGACAGAGAGAGAGAGAGTGAGAGTGAGAGAGAGGGAGTGTATAATATCAGTGAAATTAATTGCATAATGCATTATTGAAAAGCAGCCGGCAGCAAGTGCTACTGCTGCGATGACAACGGAAAAACAACGCAAACAAATATTTGCCAGGGCGTACGTGGCGTATGCGCAATGCGAACAAATATGATGCGAGTCCGTGACAAGTTCCTCAATCAATTAAAACAATATAACTGGTGCCAGGAAAGGGGTGTGAGGGGTTATTCCCTTTGTCGTTAAGTGGAATGAAGAGCAACGAAGCCGAAAAGGGCAATGCGAATGTGAGTGTGAATGTGAATGCGACAATGAATGCGACTGTGAATGTGAATGGGAATGAGGAGTGGACAATTCTGAATGGGAACTGCGTGTGTCATTTATGGTGCACACACGCAGACCGGATAAAAGAGCCGAGAACACATTTTTTAATTAATTTATGACACACTTGGAACCTGAACAAAACAAACGAAGGCGACCAACAACAATAAACAATGCAACACAAACAGGGGCAGGGGCAGCTGCACAATCAACTCAATCAACTAACAAAACGAAGCTTCCCTTACGTTAACAGAACCCTCTAGTTTTTAGTGACCCCCCCCCCCTTTTAGTAACTGTCCCTGCGCCGCTGTACATTCCTTCACATTCTGCACAAATCATGGAAATCAATTTTGCTGTAAATTTAATTGTCGTATTTGCTTTAAATACCCTGTAGCTGCTTTACAATAAAGGCTGTAATAAAGAATGAAAGGCCGCAGGTTCTATACCCTTGACTTCACACTTCTCTTCTCAAACTGTTAACAGGGTATTTTGCAGTCGGGCAACATTTAAACTGAGCACTTGTGATGTGTTCGTTATGCCAGAGACTAACATCAATTTGTGAATCGATGTTGGGCTTTCTCTGGGTCTCCGGGCCAATTGATGGGGACAACAAACATGGCAACAGTTCAACAATTGTTAGGGTGCATTTTAAAATATTTATACCCAATCTATCTACCTACCTGGCTCACGTAGATTTTCCCAATCAAATGTAGCACGCTCAATTGGTTTTGGGAGCTCTCTGGCATGCAAAGCAATTACAGCTATTTGCCTAAGTTCCTCTCAATTGTTGCAGTTTGCTGGGGGATTTTTCATTCAATAAACCGACTATTTATCTAGGCTCTAAGAACATATATAGTATTTAAATTCAAATAGTGCTTGCCTGGGAGCATGAATTTCTTTTTTTACGCCACTTGAAAAAATGCCGTAAGTGCCTTCAGGCCAAGGCCTAACTAGAAGAGCGTAAAATATGCCAAATTATGGCTACTTGACGGGCACAACAAGCTAGTTGGTCAGCAGCTGGAGTCAGCCAGGCAGGCAGGAGCAGAGCTTGTACATATTATTGAAAAGTTTATGCGCCTGTTAGCCACGTAATGTCAAATGTCAACCTATAGAGTTCAACAATGGTCAATGGCCAATGCCAAGGGCACACGTTAAGCATACGCCCGCTGTACCAGCAAACAATGACTGACAACTTTGAATCGACTAGCTGAACAGTTGCACAGCTGTGCTTGAATAAACAAACATGTGATACCTCCCTTCCACGGCCCCAATTAGATATGTGCCATGTGCGTCATTTATTTTGAAATAGAATGTCTAATACAGCCGAAAGACAGGTACAACTAACGGTCTCTTCCACTCTCTCAGTCTGTTTCCCTCCTCCTCCTCTCTCTCTCTATCTCTCTCGCATTGATAATATGAAATGTCGTGTCAGCTGAACTGACAGCTGTCACTTGCTGCTACAGTTAAGAGCCATATGTGTCTTTCAGCAGAGCGTCTCAATTGAAAGACGGAAATATCCTGTGACATTTTCAGTAACCGCCACGTGGCACTCGCTACAAAACTTGAAGTTATATATACTTGTATGTATATATATATTTGATAGCATTTATCCTTGTAACCTAACTAGATTTGCTTGAAAATGCCAAAGGTTATCTACATTCACAGTTGTTAAGCATACATATATCGATTGTTAAACATTCATAAGAGTAAGTCTAGCAAGTCAAGCTGAGTGATTGTTCCCTGTTCTTAATGATCACAGATTTATATAACTACCCCAAACCCCCTCAGAGCTATCATAAAAGTGCGCTCTATAGTCCATTGACATTTAAATTAGTTGGTCCAACTTTAATGCGGCATTTTGCACAGATTTCTTCAGTTTCCTCTAATGTCAGGCAGGTCGCAGGCAGCAGGCAGCAGGTCCTGGCAATGGCAAAGTGAAAAGTGGCAAAGTGGCTGCTGGCAAATAATTTAAAGTGCATAATCCGCTTAGCAGCTGAAGAAGCAAAGGCAAACTAGCGAAACGAAGCCAACAACAGGCTCTCAGGATATGCCAACAAGAATGCGACAAGGGCAAACAAGGTATGTAGTAATGTCTTCGGGAGGCGGAGGAGACAGCTTCAGTCATTCTTCACCTACAGCAATTGCAGCCTCCTCTTCATCTGTGTCCTTTTTGCTTGACCAGACATCCCTTGGCAACACAGACTGCTTTAATTTCAGCGGGCAACTATTAATTCTCCATTAAGCCTTAGAAAATGTCAATCAAAAATATGTCATAACAATCTGGATACGCCTTCTGCAAATATAATATATGAAAATTGTTTGTGAAAATGTATTAAATTGCTGTCTCCTTGGCACTTGCTAAAGCATCTTTTGGAGTTTTCCTTTCTCTCTGGTGTCATTAAAAGTGTCAAAAAGCGAGGAAAATCGAGAAGCTGCAAAGTCTTGCCAAGTGACACTTGCAGCTGTTTCCCAGACGATTCAAGATGCTTCAAGTCGTCTCTCCAGTCGCAGAGCACGCCTCTGCTCGATAGTTGTAAAAAGTGGGCGTCATGTGGGCGTGGCTGGCCATCATCAATTTGCAGTTATGTCTTTAATCATCATTACGTTGAATTTTCTCTCTCGGCAATTTCCTTTTGCCAAAGTATTTGTCCATTAAGCAGGCACTTTCTTTTCCCATTTCCCGCTAGATTATATATTTAATTTTAATTATCGCTTGGCAAATAAAACGCTCTTAATAACAAATATATTTTATATCATACACAAGCTTATCTGTTTGATTTTATTTCACGACGTGATTCCATTTTCCATTAGCCTTTGTATTTTCACCGACTGAATTTATTTAAAGTTTTTTCCGCCAATTTTCCCTGTAAATAAACTCAACGTTTTTGCCCGTTTCTGATGATGTAAGTATTACTTATGTATGTGTTCACCAATTTTTTATTTACACTCTACGCTTTTAAGTATGCTTCACAATTCACAAAAAAGGGGAAAAGGGAAATGGAAGGAAAATTAAAGAAAAAAACGAGGAAGAAAAACTACCTTCGGCATGCCGAAAGTTTTATACTCTTGTAGTTTCTTATTTCCACCGATTGTTCCAATACTGATGGTATATAATATTGCAGAATTGAATGATGTTGTGTATATTCAATACTATATCTTTAAGTTAAGTTATTTCTCTAATGAAAACTATTCTTCTTGTATGTCAGCTATACAATATATCGGTTGCAACCGACTCGTTCCAACTTATTGACAACGTGTAGCAATAAGAAATATATCTATTAAGTTTCATTAAGATAACTCTAGTAGAGAGACTAGTAGTCAAATTCAGAAAATATATACTTTTCACAAGATCCTTTAATCCTAAAACGATAGTGACGCTCTCCCGCTCCTCTTGCGTTATACAACACTATGCTATCGATAGGGTTAACGATAACAGAATAAACTAACGATAGTGTATCGACTAAGGTCACACTTAACAACATAAGAATTAACAGAATAGAATATAACTTAACACTTTATAGGGATAAGAGAGATGTTTAACTTCTTGCCAAAATGTATGTATCCTCTGTAAGGATATACAAATCAGAGAAAATGAAATTTGTAAAAAGCAGCATCAACGGCAGCTGTAAAAACACATTCGCATATGTTGAATGCGCGAGGACTGCTAAAATATGCCACAAAATGCGAGAGGTGACAAATAAAAAATGAGTTTACGATACAATGCGACGCAGATATACCCTGTAGCAGTAAATCATAAAAGAAGAGAAGCCTCAAAGGGAAATAAATGTCAATACATTTCACAAATACCAGATACCCTTAAAATGATATATTGTATCTAGACTTTACTCCCAGCACATACTGCCCTTGCCAAGCAGCCTAAGAGGTATACGAATGGAGACTGAGAAGCAACAAAGCGTTGGGAAGCGAGAAAAAACATTGAATCCCCGCCTAGATTTGAGCTCATAGACGTCTCGTCTCCCGCGGGCTCTTTTAGCACAGATTTACCACTATTGTTGCACAGCATGTGTTCTTCTCCTTCTTGTTGTTGTTGTTGTTTTTGTCATTGCTGTTTGTTGTATGGTTTGCCATGGTCTTTGGCACATCGTTATATGACTTACCCCGCCTTGCTGTCTCTTGTTGCTTTTGAATTGACAATTTTTGCATGTTTACAAGCCAAAGGCAAAAACCAGAGGCAAAAGAGGCAACAACACACACAGAAAACAAAAAAAAAAGGAAAAACTGAAGCCAAGCAGAGCTTAGTCCTTTCCCATGTCTTTTCATATCGTTTTGTTTTGGCTTCCTTTATCACAAGCTGTACACGAGCGGAAGCTTTTGCTTTTTTGGCTGCTGCCGCCTCCGTGTGCGCTCCTTGTCAGCTCGTTGTGCTCACATCCTGTTGATTGTATTGTTTATGATGCTGCTGCTGTTGCTGCTCCAGGAGCTGCTCCTGCTATCGGGTACAGCCAGCAGCAGCCCCAGCCTTAGCCAAACGCAGTTATTGTGCCAATCGAGACACAAGGTTGTCATAACTGCCATTTGCAAGTGCCAGCGGTTCCGCTCTCCTCCTCAGCCTCACTCTCTCTGTGTATGCTGCATTTAAAATCAAACTCATCATATGTGCAGATGTTCCTTCTCTTCCTCTACACTTTCTTTATTTGTTCGTTCTGTTTGAACTTCGCATTATGATTATTGTTATGGTAATTAAGCACACACACTTAGAGCTTCAAACATGCTGCTGGACTGCTTTTATAGCATACTTTTTAGCGCATTCAAAACCATACAAGCCTAGTTGCCTGCCTGCTGCCTACCCTGCCCCATTACAGCCCTCATACCTTTGCTTTGAACTTTGATTTAATACATTTTTGGAAATTTATTTCCTCCCTTGTGGCCCCCATTATAGTCATTGTAGCCATTGCACCCTGCTTACCAGGCATACAGCTGTTATAAGGTGGGCAGAGAGATTTGCTATTCGCAGTAGGTAGCACCGATTTCGCAGAAGTGTTTATAGTATTGAAGATATGACTTAATCTGAAATCATTAACATTTGTATATACTGCAAGTATAAGTATAGGTAAGTTTATATATACATTATTATATATTAAATACTATTTTAAATTATATCATATTTCATATTATACTATATATTATATTATACTACACATTATATTATTATTTAAATTAATGTTCTTCATTATTCATTTTATGTTCAAAAGATTTTTCAGTATTTATCAAATATTCTCAAACTTAATTAAGTTGTATTCATTTAAACTTGAACTACATTTATATATTTAAAATCTTTTTTACAGCGTATCTTTGCGCCTTTCATATCATTTCTACTCTTCTATTATTTCTCCACTGTTACACAGTTTTTAGACAACTTTCTGAGGGATTGCTTGGCATGTGGTATATGGGATCTGGGCTTGGGCTCCAACTTGGGGTTGGCTTTGAGGGGTTGCTACGTCCTCCCTCTCCCTCTACCCTTGCCACTGTAACCGACATTTAGTGGCTTTTGTGCGCTATACATTGTGGAATTTTGCACGCAATTAATTCAATTTGTTAAATTTTTGTGCGAAAACTTCTCACAAGGAGTGCACAGAAAAATGTTACGGCATTTCTGGTTGAGCTTCAAAAATTGTATTAAAAGTTTGCAGCAGGTAGTCAAGATAGTTGCCCAACTGTGCGTGGGCTGCTGCTTGACATCGAACAGGGGAGAAGGGGAACAATAAAAAAAGAATCAACAATTACTCCACTAAAAAATACTTTAGTTATAAATCAAAATAAATTGCGCAAAATTGTTGTAAAGCGCCTGAAAGCTTTTTTCATTGTGCAAGGATTCGCCATGAATTTATATCCCGACGGGAAACGCGCAAGGCTGACACGGCAGGGAGGGAACAGAGGAATGGGGGCATTATAATAAGCCGTGAATAAAATGCAAATTTTAACGCCAAATTTTGCGACAACAATCGCAACACATGCAGCAGAGTCACGGCAGGGGGGCAGTGACAAAGGGGGAGGGGATGGTAGCTGCCTTGCAGATAGCACAGAAAATAGAACGTGAACATTGCGAAACAAACTTTTGCTCAACGCCTGCAGGATGCGAGCAGAGTTAACATTTAACAGTTTGGCCAACTGTCAGGCAAGTGGGCGATGCAGCAGTTTCCCCTCTCTCTCTCTCTCCCTCTTTTCCCCTCTATTCTATCTTTGTTCATCAGAATTGGGAGATGGGAATATCTCTCCCACTCCCCTTTTTACGGCCAATTAAAAGTGCAAATTATATTTACAGTACGCGCTGACAAAAGTCACTTTAATAGTTTTAATGAGAGACTATGCGACAAAGGCCTGAAACAAAGCGATATTATCAAATGGACTAGCTGCAAATAGAGATGACATATCGACAGTGGCACATCGATATTAATTCGATACAGCATTGCGACAAGCAAGACATAAAATTCCGATACATCAACCTTGAAAGTCGATACATTGATATTAATGGTGTATCTTCTGTTAATTGGTTTCATTATTATTACTATCATTATATAGAGCAAATTATTCCATAAGAGTTATTTTTTAAATGCTTTAGCTGTTAGCAATATCGATATTTTCTTGCCCTTATCCATTTGCAGCTTATGCTTTAAACTATTATAAGCTTAACGAGTTCTAGCTCCTTTAAACCTTAAGAAAATCATAATTTTTGCAGTTGCACCACGTCTTCACTCAGTCTTTATTAGTGGCAACATGTAGCAAGCAACACAATGCATAATAATGCTCTTTATATTATGATATAATAATAATAAATGCGCTTAAATGCAGCACGCTGCACAGCAAGCACGGCAAGTGGAATGGGGCACAGTGAGAAGGGGAAGGAATGATAAATTTTCTTAGTCATGTTATAAATTCATGTTGTTCACAAAGCGTTCCCTTGCACAGACATACATATATATTTTCATGTCACAAATCCGAAAACAAAAGCAGCCGAGAGGCAGGCAACAGAGCGGCACGCCTACCCAACGCCTATGCAACACCACAAAAGGACCCTACAAGCCCAAACAAAACTCCTTGTTGTTGTTGCAGTTGCAGTTGTTGTTGTTTCTGCAGTGTGTTTACTAAAATAAACAAACATCAGCAAAGAGAAGAGAAAAGCGAAGAACGCCCTGAACGACGGCAATTCGGGGCCCAACTGAAGCTCAGCACGTAGAACGTGTACACTGGGCGTATGCGTGTTATAAAGCAGCTGCAACCCGCCAGGCCTGCCAACGTGCAACGTGCAATGTGCAACGAGGACAACGTAAACTCAAATCTAGGTTAGATTGCAGCGCCAGTTCAAGCGACAGAGTCGTCTCTCTTTATTTCTCTTCCTCCCTCCCTCTCTCTCTCGTCTCTATAATGAGCCGCACTTGATGCGAGCCACATTTGAGCACCGGGCCAGGGCATAAATTAATTGGTTGGAACACACACACACAGAGGCATGTGAACAAAGCAGGCTGAATGAGAACAGGGACAAGGTAGCAATTGTGTTGTAAAAGGGTCTCCTTAAACTAGCCGGATTTGTGAACGAATAGAAAGATAGAAGGTGCAGAGGGAGAGAGTCAAAACACTAAGGTAAATACAGGGTATGAACTACGGAATGAGCTATAGAGACTACTGCAACTTGCATTGCTGAGAAACAACTTAAATTGCTGAGAAATAAACGAAAGAATGTATCTAGAGTAAAAAGAAAACATTGCCATCTATAGGGGAACATGAGAGAGATAGAGAACAAGGGGAAATATGGGCAATAAACATTAAATATATAAAACAATATATATACAACTCAATTAAACCTTTGAATAAGCTACTGCTTGGGTTAATGAGAATTAAACTGAAAGAAAGTGAATAGAGGAAGTTTCAAGCGGCAAAGGGAATACGAAATAAAAAAAGAACAAGATTTAAATCGATCAGCAACACAATAAATAAACGATCTATATATTTTACACTACCTAATCAGCAATCTAAACTATCTGCTAACCCGCTGCACATACTGAATAATTAGAAGGGTCAAGGTTTTTGTTTAGCTCGATTCAATTGCGTTGTTTCCAGCTGCAGTCCAATAGAATTCCGCAGCAATCTCTATCTCATTGATAATCGCACCTACACTGACAATGCATATATATGTCGACTATAGTATTGGAATTCCCCAGCGATAACAGACAGATGCACTCTATCGATGCTATATAGTCATGTATCAGCCTGATGCATCAGTTTCAGTTGTAATCGAACTGTCTACAAATCAACAATATATTTCAAAATGAAGCTTAAAGCAGCAGCATTACTCGTGCTCTCATTCATTGCCCTGACAACGGGTAAGTTCTCAAAGTGCTGTGAAATATATAGAAAATAAAACTTCATACTGAATGTGTTTCAATTTGCCTTCCATAGGATTTGTGGCACCAAATTGTCCACACTGGACTAAATGCTGGCACGATTATAAAACGGGCAGAATAAAATATTAACTGTAATTTTATTATCCTATCATAATAATGTGTAGTTTTAAAGGCCCCCCCAAAATAAAATGTTATTGAACGTGAAATATGAAATCAAAGACACAATTAAACCCTTTTTCCATTAGGCTTATGGCCTATTTAATTTGGCGTTAACTGGAACATCAACTCTGTGGCAGAACGCAGAAATTGACGCCATGGAAAATCGAATGAAATAAAGCTTAATACTAAATAAATTTACTACCGCTAATTGCACGCAAAGACCGCACACACACACACACACAACATGGGTTTTTCCTTTCCACATGAGAGCTGCGTAATCCCTGCCAAACATAGAATGGGGAGCTTTTGCTACTATAATTCTCATCTCTCTCTCTTTCTTTATCCTTCTCTCGCACGCAATGTGAACTAAGCCGCATTGAGATTGACAAGCTTGTCAAAAGATTTACAGAGTCGAAAATACATACTATACTAGACTACCACCTTGTACTCGATTCGTATGCAAGTCTGACCGCTAGGGGGCGACACTTAGTTCTCCACGGGGTTGTAGACGTGATTATTGATTGACCCATCTTGGGATCTAAGTCGTGTCTTTATTACTGTCTCTACTGAAAGTCGGTAAACAACGAAACATTTATTTAATCACCACTAGGTGTGGATGCCCCTGTCATTAGTTATTTATGCAATGGTGCGAGTGGGCACAACGTGGACTTAGCTACGTGGTGTTATCGATTTAATGCTTGCTTACACTGCTTACACTGAGCAAATTTGGTACTATAATTGAGTATAGTACGTTCTATTGCAGATCCACTTAGTAGATAAGCACTGTAAGAGACAGCTGACGAAAAGCTGTGTGTACATACAACATTGGGGTCAGTCTGCGCCTACCTCCCAACTTCCCCACAATTATTACAGAGCAGGGATGACACTTGGCTTATCTACCATGGATTATAAGTGGAGCCCCCCCCACAAATGACTTGGCAACAACATAAATCCATTAGCATCAGAGCATTTAACCGCGAGTTTGTTGACTCGGAGAATTTAAACAATTGCATGGACAATAGAAATTATATTCGAGATGTGGGGGGCTCTTTAAACAGGTGAGAGGCGGCAGGTTAGCAAGTCGTGTGGCTGCCACAAATGGTTGGAAAGCTTCTTTGTTGTCTTATCGATTTTTTTCGGCATTTCTTTTTTTTTGCGTCTTTTGTCGTTTTCCCCCCGTTGTGGGTTTCATTTCTTTGTTGTGCGGGCATTCTCTTTTATCTTTCGTTTTGTTTAAATAAGTATTTTATGTGGCATTGCAGAGATTTTTCGAATTTTACGCTGTAGAAATAGCAACAAACTGCGTTCTGAGTGGAAGAGAATGAGAACGGAAACAGAGGCACTTATGTGATACCTTATCAATAAGATACCCTAAATTAAATCATCGTTTAACATATTATTCATATTTGTGGGTACAATCACAATAACAGGCGTTTGATCGATAACAGCCAGTTGTAATTCATTTCAACTTTCTGATCGTACTCACCTCGATAACACTATGGCTTATCAATAAAAATTTTCCTTTTTGTGAGTTTCAATTTAAATAAAAAATGTTTACGGAACTCATTCAATATGAATATTCAAATTAATTGGCAACTCAATCGAGATATTTAAAGTAATTGGCAGCCTCACGCAAATCGGTAACAACCAGTTGCAATTTAATTAAATTTTGTTACTTACCTCGATAATACTATCGCTGCCCAGTCCACAGATCTTGTTCTTTTTGTTGTACAACTGCTCCAACTGCTGCTTGCGTTGTTTGCGCTGCTTACGTGTTGCTAAACGCAACCCACCGCCGTTCCCGCCGCCGGCTCCGCTGCCACCGTCTCCACCGCCGCCGCCCACAACTTTCGTTGCAATGACAATTTCGTCGTCTTCGTCGTCGTCGTCGTCGTTGTCGCCGTCGTCGTCGACGCCAGCGTGGTCGTCGTCGACGTTTAGTACTAAACCAGCAGGTGGCGTGCCAGTTAAATTGAATTCATCGACATCGATATCGGCTGCTGTGTCCGGCAGCAAGTCCAAATCGCTTTGAAAGCTTAAATCCAAATCTTGGGGTAATTTTGCATATTTTTGATGATTTTTCATTTTTCTAGCTTATTTAATAGAGCCGGCGCGCGTAGAGCGTTGCATGAGTCATTTCCCCAGTGCACCGTTCAGGGGATACTATGTTATCGGGGCAGTTTATCGTCTCAGTTTTGATTTTGTTGCACTTCGCGCGTTGCCAAGTTTTCCAGCACACTCACACACACACACAGAGAAGCAGTCAAATTCGCATAAGTATGAGCATGAACCAAAACAAAATGAGCACAATCGATTTTTCCGCTATGTTTCTCTTTGTTTGTGCCCCACTACCAATAGCAATAATAATAATAACAACAACAACAGGTTTTTGCTCTCACAATCGTCCTGATGGATTGTTCGGTTCTATTGTTGTGAGCGTAGGTGCCGTTGGCTGCCGCAGCAGACCCCCGTTACGTGTCTCTGATACGTAATTAACACAAACAAACACACACATACATGAATTTGCAATTGCACTTCGCACTGCACACAATCACACACACAGACACGCACGCAACTCTTATTGTTTACGCGTTTACGATGGAAATTCAATTCGATACGCTGTTTGTGTTCTTGTTCTGTTTCCAATTAGAGCGAGAGAGAGTGAGTTTATATGCGCTATTTTGACGATGTCGATTTACGTTTCTTTTTGCACCGTCAAGACGTCTGCACGCCAACAGAATCGCATCCCGTATAAAATACACAGTGCCAATGCCGATGCCGCTTTTCACTGTTGTTGTCGGTTGTTTTCGTGTATTTGTGGTATGTAGGGGCTGCAGAGTTATCGAAAAATATAAAATGACACTATCGATAAAAGGAAAACTGCCGAGTGGCAATACTGTTTATCCGAGTGGATACCAAAGCAGACAGCTTTTGACAGGCTGCATTGCAACTACGCGCCAAATGATTTGAATTCAAATAAACGCAAAGCTTTGATAACACAATTAACTTGGAATGAATAATTGAAACACGTTATTATTATTTTTAGAATCGTTTTTCTTCACTTGATTTATTCATAAGCAATGCTGAAATCGATAATGTTGGGTTTTGTAGTCGATTTGTAGTCCCTTTATAGTTAATATTTATGTACCATACACATTTCCATATATAGTTTCATTTTCCACCTCTCTTACATATGAAATTAGCTCGATTAAAAATAAAATCTTAAAAAGGATAAGCATCATTGTAGCTACCACAAGGTGTACTCTCTGTTGTGTGTTGTGTTTGCATGTATGTGTGTGTGTTGCTAATTAAGTGTTTATAAATTGTTTGTAGCTTCAAAGGACAAAAGCGTCGTCAGAATCGATAGAATATTTTCAAAATGATTTAATTTAGCTATAAAATTGTGTAAATATATAAATATAAATACTGTTCGCTTACACGCAAGTTTGTCAAATGTTTCATTAAATAAATTACGACATCAGTAATAATTATTCTCAGTTTTCTCTCACTTTCTACCAACCAAATTGATATAGATCGATAAATATATGTATATATATAAATGTATAGATAAGTTGCGGCAATAAAATGCTTTTGTTTAAGTACATACATTCGTTCTCGTTTCGTTTGCTTTCTTATTTTTTGTTGCTAAACGTTTTAATTCAATTAAATTAATAACTGGCAACATTCTGGAGATGCTTTGCGTTTCATAGAAAATGTTTCAAGCGCATGCGCCATGGGGAAAAGGGAATCCAGTTACTGCCAAATCGGTAGATCAGAAAAGAGAGTTTTGAGCTTTCTTTTTTGAGCTGCAGCAAATTGCTTTAGAAGACATTTGCCCCGTTGTAGAAAGAAAGAAAGAATGGGGAAAAGAAAGCAGCGCATGCGCCTTGCTCGAAGGACTCTTAGCCTAAACAATTTTCGTCTCATCTTAAAGTTTATAATCGACTTATGTATGAAAAATTAGGTGTACAAAAAAATAAACATGGCAAGCGCTTAAGCAGTAACTTAATCTTAATAACTATACTAAACATAGCTAAAGAGTCAACTATTGCTGATGTTGCTGCTGCTGCTGTTGCTGCTCCTGCAATTGCTGTAGCAACTGTTGCTTCGTTTCGGCTTTCACAGTTTTATAGCGATCCTTCTCCTCAGTATTCTCTGGTGGCTCACACTCGAACGATGCCATCGCTAGGGTGTTCTCATTGAGCACCGCATTGTGCTGCAGGTAGGCAATAACATTCGGCAATTTATCGAAGGGACACGTGACCTTCTTCCATTCATTGAACTCCATCACTTGTTTGGCGAGTTGTGAGCATTTCTCAAAGTTGATATGATTGTTTGGCAAACTGCAAACAGCAAAAAGAAATGCCATTAATATATTGAAACAATATATAAATAATATTATTCGTTATACTCACCGATTCGAGCAGCCTTCGTTCAGAAAGTATAGATCCTTAACAAATAAACTAAAAAATGGAATGATTATGCGTTCGCGTTCCTCTGTGGCACCCTCAGAGCGCCACATGGCAGCTTTAAGCGTCGATCGATAACTGTTGAAATTCGATGTTGGATCCATTTGATGTTCCAGCACGGAAAACTTCGCCGATTGTACCTTAGACCACTGCAGGGAGAGAGAGAGAATGGGAGTTTAATTAATACTTGC
Organism: Zaprionus camerounensis; assembly: GCA_018904165.1. Classification (NCBI taxonomy): domain Eukaryota; kingdom Metazoa; phylum Arthropoda; class Insecta; order Diptera; family Drosophilidae; genus Zaprionus; species Zaprionus camerounensis. Next base: position 11,596,117 of record JAEIFS010000479.1, on the reverse strand, counting down.
ATTTATTTTATATATATATTCCTCTTCATGCTTACCGTCTTTTTGAGTCTACCAATTGGCGCCAGGTTTAGACCAGCTATAATGGCCATCAGACTGTTGAAATTGCCAATGTTGAAACATTCTCGCGCCGTCTCGATCCAATACTCAATAATGCGCACACGCTGCTTCTTCTTGGGGTACTGCGAAATACAGAAAGGGGCAAACTTTAATTATATAATAGAAACTCCTCGGCTATTTGAACTGAGTATTAACTAACTAGGTAACTCATTACAACATATTATAACTGAGTATTGACTCTAATATGCTGACTAACCTATTTATAAAGCTACCTTTTAACCTATTACAACTGAGTATAAACAAAATAGCTAACGTATCTTTAAAGTCTTATTATAACCTATTAAATCTGAGCATTAATTAACTCACCCACATATTTATAAAGACTTCATCAAACCTATTGCAATTGAGTATTAACTCCAATATGCTGACTAACCTATATATATAGATTTCTTTTAACCTATTACAAGTGAGTATTTAATGGCTAATTGACCTATTTCTTAAGTCTTCTTTTAACCTACTACAACTGAGTATAATATACATATATATATTATATATAATAGCTAACGTATTTACAAAGTTTTCTTTTAATCTATGCAAGCTGAGCATTAAAAAACTAACCAACCTATTTATAAAGACTTCTTTTAACCTATTGCAATTGATTATTAACTGACATAATGCTAGCTAACCCATTAATAAAGTCAACTTCCGTAATATACCAATATAAACTAGCTTGTTTTTGCGTCTTAGCACCTTATCTTGCTTAGCTGATATTCCCCCTAGTATACCTCATTTCTTGTTAATTGTTAAGAGCGTTATCGACCTACGATTGATATTGTTACATTTCTTTTTTCATTTCGTTAAACATTTCTTTTTTTCTGTGCAAGTTATTGATTTCTTTTACAGTTTTTTTCGCTTTTACCAAATTGAATTGTTCCTTTTTTTATGCTTTATCCCTATGCCAACATTTTAGCATACGCTAATCCCTCACATATTTTCATCCCTCGCTAATCCCTCCTCCTGCTGCTCACTTAAGCTCTACCCCCACCCACCTTGACAATTTCACTGGCCGTCAAGTAGCTGAGGCGATTGAACCACTGCACATAGGACTCCAGATTGCGCGTCTTCTTCATATCGTTCAGCGTGCTGCCTGTGACTCCGCCTCCACCTCCACCTCCACCTCCGCCTGCTCCTCCAGCCACAGCTGTAACTGTTGCCGCACTTCCCGTGCCCGCCTGTTGATAATCCTTGGCAAATGCCTGAACAAACTCCTCGGGTCCAATGTGAGATAAACGCTCCAGTTCGATGGCCGTCAGCTGATGGGCCAAGTGCTCGCAGCTGGGACAAATGTCCATGATGCCGAACACCTCATCCGGTTGTGGAGTGCTCGAGGCTGAGCTGCTGGCACTTGTCGACCCGCCGCCGACAACAACACTCGATGATCCACCAATGCCCAAGCCTCCGCCTCCGCCGTTGCCACTCCCCGCCAGCCCGCCATTGGTTGCCGAGGCATGGGAGCTGCCCAGAAACGTTTGAAACGGATTATGCAAATGCAGATGATGATGATGATGATGCTGAAGCAGAGGTTGCGATTGCTGTTGCTGATGGTGTTGCTGCTGTTCGGATTTGCTGTCCGTGTTGAGCGTCTGCAGGAATTCCTCGTACTGTTCCAGCGCCTTGAGACGTGCCACAAGCAGTTGCAATATCCGCGACACCTGCTTGCCCAGCGAGTTGTCAATGTAGACGCACTTCCTGGCCAGAATGCGTACCTGCTGCATGAGCCGCTCATCCCGGAAGTCATAGGGAAAGATCTCAATCCATTCGGAGAGCAAACGTATGCAATGCTGAGCCGAACGTTGCGTCATCGTGCGCTGCTGCGGCTTCGGCTCCAGCTCCAGTTCTAGCTTCAGTTCAGCCACAGTTGTTCCCCCTCCTGGTCCTCCTGCTGCCTTGCGTTGTGTTAGCGGCGAGGCAGAGTTCAGATGCGGCACTGCCTCGTCCACAACATCGCAGCCTGCGCCTCCAGTTGTCTGTTGTTGCTCCCAGTTGCTTGAGATCTGGGCGAGCAGCTCGTGCGGCCGTATAAAGAGACGCGCGCTGAGCAGAAAGGCAAAGAGATAGGCATGCTCCGGATAGTAGTCGTGAGTGGGCACCATGTGCATGATCAGAGACTTGAGGGCACCTGCCTGCAACTTGCCCTCGCAGTAGACCAAATAACCTTCCTTCGGCTCCTTGCAGTGCCCCTGCAACTTGCTCTGCTGTGGCGGGCCATAGGTGAGTGGCTTCTCCAGCAATAGAGACTTCTCCACGTGCGAACTATCCCGTCTGTGGGTGGCCAATGTCTTGGCCACAATACCAATTCCACTGCCGGCGCTGCTATTGCTGCGCTGCGTCTTCAGATCCGGCAAAGTCTTGTGTGTCGTTGTTACTGTTCCCGTTACCGTTACCGTTCCCGTTCCGGTTGCTGTTCCCACAGCTCCTGTTACTGTTCCCGTTTTGGCCTTGAGATTTAGATTGATGTTGGCGCTGCCAGTGCTGCCACTGCGGCCATTTGTGGCACTATTGATGCCGCCGTTGCTCGACGACGACATTTGTATCCCTGACTATCGCCCCTATCGCTGTCTCCTCCTGCCTCCGTCTCTGTCGTCCCTCTCCAGCACTTGCGACTTTCTATGCTTGCAGCGACGCATTCGCGGGCAGCACAAAGAGCTGTGAAAAAGGAGAAAGGAATTAGTAAAGGGGAATCCTCATAGAGCAAATTAAATAGAAGAGCTAAAAGGCAACCTGAACATTTAATCGTCCTAAGCAATTAGCTGACGAATGACAGAGAAAGAGGAAGAGAGAAAGGCGAACATGGACAGAGGCATGAAGAAAACGACAGGAGTTACAAGGAATGTCAGTCTAGTCTCCCTCTCTCTCTCCATATCGATTTAGTGAGCCACAGTGTTGTCGATATAGCTTTTTACGGCTAAATCTCTTTGAGTTGCTTTAGAAGTTGTGAACGAAGAAGAAGAAATACCACTTATAGCTTTTCTCTCTTGGAAATAGCTCTCCCAACTTATTCATCATCAAATAATATATTATATTTAGCTATTTGCATATGTAGATCTAGTTTCATGGCATTTTCACCTCTTCTCAGCTTCATATGATCTCTCGAAAAGATCACGCGGCGATCTCTCTCGACACCCACAAAAAGCTGTCATTGAAACCGAGAGACGACGACGACAACGAAACAGTTATAAAGGCAAAGCAAATAAAAAAAAACAACAACTTGTAAGTGGAAACTGAAACTGGAAAAGTGTCATTGAAAACGGAATTCATAGAAAATGGAAAATGGAAATGGTATAAACAGTGAATGCGCGCAGCTATTGATCGCCGTGAATACGATACATAATCTCACGTAAGCACAGCCCACATACATCGCTAACTGAGCTGGCTACAGTAACCACTCGATAAAGAGGCAACAACTGAAATCAACTTACAACTAAAGAAATTACAAGATTATGAGTAGAGTGAACTCTTGATAATGTGAACCAACTATGCGTTGTAATAGTTTGACTTCTCTAGTACAGTAAACTCCTTCTTAAATTACCTTGTAACAAAGAAATAAAATAAATATAATAACAATTTCATAAAATTATTTATTACGCTCTTTTCAATTTCTTACAATGTGCTCTCTTAGCTCTTTTAAACATGACTATCGCTCTCCCGCTCCTCTTGCGTTATACAGCACTATCCTATCGATAGGATTAACGATAACTAAATAAACTAACGATAGTGTATCGACTAAGGTCACACTTAACAAACATAAGACTTAACATCATAGAGTATAATTTAACAATATCAAGCCTCATTCGTAAACTCTCGATAATGTGAACTAACTCTGATACTTAAACTAAACTTGACTTGGCTAGTACAGTAAACATAATGAAAACTAAAAAGGTGAGCTTACTGTGAAGACAGTAAACACTCTACGAAGATTTCAAGTAGTCAAAGAAATATTGTGACTTATTTGATATCTGTTACTAGAGTAAGATCTCTATAAAAGCAACTGTTGCCAATAATAAATATTCAGATTAATTTAAACCCATCCCCTTCCCTATCTTTATCAGCAAATACTACACACTATAACTCTCTCACCTCCTTCTCTCCTCTCGACTCAAGTCTAAAGCTCAATGTAGTATAAACTGTTAATTTGTTTCCAAAAATCATTCGAGCAGCTTATCACACAGCGGATGAGGAAGGGAGCAGGGAAAAGGGCAAGGAAAAACACGAGAATTACACAAAAATATTAATTAACAACAACACTACGAAATTAAGGCCCAAATTGGGTCAACAAATTGGAAGGGCGTCTGTCTCGTAGGAGGACGGGGAGGGGGTGTTGTGTGCGGGTGGAACTGAGTGTTAAGGCTAAATGTTAATTGAATTACGAGCAGAAGAAGACGACGCCAGGTTAAGGCAAAGGTGGAACTGAAATAAAAACCCGCCCTATGCCACCCAACTAATCCCCCCATCCCCCTTCACCTGCTTCCCCGCCCTGACCCTATGGATCGACCCAGTTCAATTTTCACTTTCTTGGCATATTGCACGCTTCAGAAAACACACAAGACGAACGAAAGGGAAGGGGGAGGGGCCGAGCAATTATTAACAGAAATCAATTTCGAATGCGGTAAAAGCAAATTAAAATCTATATTTATAACGTATACAACAACAACAAAAACAAGGAGAGTGGAATGCACGACGCAGCAGCAGCAGCAGAAACGGCAGCGTCAACGGCAGCAGCCGCAGCGGGCCATAAAAGCTTAAAACAACAACAACTGTAAAAACAAGAACAACAACAACGGGCCAAGCGCACCATAATTTGTATACAAAAGCAAAGCGTAGGCAACACTGGGAGAGAGAGAGAGAGAGAGAGGGTGTGAGAGAAGACAGTGCAGAGGCAGCGGCAGAAGCAGAAGAGGAGGCAGAGGCAGCGGCAGCACGGCAATGACAGACACAGTCTAAAGGCGGAGAAGATATGTAGACAAGTCAATAAATGGGGCCGTGGCCAGGCTGCCTCTGCCGCTGCCAACTCGAATGGAAGAACAAATAGAGATGGAAACAACCCCACAAAAGAAGAAGTAAAGAAGGAGGCACTTCAATATTTTTTTGTTGTTTTTGTCTTAATTGGAACTCACCTGCCTGCTGCAGTCGCAGTTACAGCTCCGTTGCATTTTACACTCTCTTTATTAATATGAAATCTATGCAGATTGACACACACACACACACACAGACAAGCAAGAATGCAGTGATAAACAATAAGAGAGAAAGAGAGTGAGTAAGTGAGAGAGAGTAATGTACTCTTCTGCTAGTTGATCACTTATAATATTAACACATTGTCACTACTTGACCCGCTTGTGCTGTCCCTCTTACACACTCTCTTTGCTCTCTGTCTCTCTATTTGCGAAAATCAGGACACAGCAGCAAAAGGGGCGCCGCCTATCAAAAGTGGAACACACACGAGATGCTGCTGCAGCGAAAGAGGAGTAAGGGAGTGAGAGAGAGAGGGGTTAGTTTGTGTGTTTGCAAAAACAATTTACAATACGAGACGCGACGCAACGCAACGCGAAAGGTGAGGCGAGCGTCGGCGTCCGCTTGCACCACCGACAGCGCTGTCACCCCCGCAGCACCGAGACGGCAGCAGCAGCAGTCGCAGTTACAGTCGCATATGGCGGCCGCCTTTTGCGTTTTTCGTTTGGTCAGCGCAAATATAAAGAAATATGGAAAATACGCTGTGTTATTTTGTATGTATGTATTGTACGTTTTTACGAGCACACACGGGTTTTTTTCTGTTTTCTTTTCACTTTTGTTTCTGTTTTTTTTATTTGTTAAAATGCGTCTTTTGCATACAATATTGACGACGAGTGTGTCGCCTGTATATGTATTTGTATGTATGTATGTTGCGCGCCGACCGGTTTGTTTGCTACGCAGAATTTTCTTTTCCACTTTCTTTGCGCCGCCCTTGCGTTTTGTTGTTTTGTTATTACTTGATTAGCGTTGTTGTTTTTGATTTTGCAGTGCACGTTCACTTTTTATTTGATTATTTACACACTGAGAAACGAATTGAACATTCGCCTTTCGCTTTTTATTGCATTAATTATGCATATATTACGCCAATTAGCAACGTTTATGCCCGAAATTGCCGTTCTCCTCGCACAGCAGTAAGCAAGGAGTGCGAAGACAAAACAAAAACCACGAGAGAAGTGTGAACGTAGCGTGCCAAACAATAAAATGTCTAACTGGAAACCCGTTGGTACATTTCGGTAGTTGGCAACGCGAATGATGCATGCATTTTCAATTGCTCTGGTCACACTCCGAAGGAGGGAAACAATTAAAAATACAAATTCCCTAGTGATATTTTAATTAATAAGACTACGAGTAAGCTTTTTCATTTGAACAACTTATATATAAATATATATGCTATTTGTTTAATTAACTACACATTGACATTGCTTTGCATTAAATTTCTATATCTTGAAACATCGTTATCGATACAGTGTATCGATAGTGCCCAGCACTAAGAAACAACAACACTAGTGAAAAGTCGGCAGAGAAATGCAACGCAAAGTTAACTAAATTTACAGCGAAAAAACAACACAAGTCCACAACAAACGGTAAAAGGGAGCAGACATACGGAAGAAGAATTAACCCAAGCCGACAAACCTGCAGCTGCAACAATTAAGGCGAACGCAACTAACGGCGGTTGGCAACATTTAAATGGCCAATGGCAATGGGAACAACATCAATACGGATGATGCTGCTGCTGCTCCAGCGTCGGCATCGGCAGCGACAGCAGCTGCTGCAACAGCAACAACAACAGCGCCACAACAAGAACAACAACACTTGACAGGCGACGGCAGCGGCGTTGGTGGAGCCTGCGGCGATGCCAAGCAGCCGGCAACAGTGGCACAGGTCAATGATCTAGTTGCCGATTTGTGGCTAAATGGGAGCAACAATCGTGGTGACTACACAAACATACGCGCAATGCCACAAGCAAGCAACACAACAATAACAACAACAAATGCAGCGTCAACCGCAACAGCGTCAAGCAGCAGTTGCGCCACCAGTGCCGGCGTTGCCACCTCCTCGTCCACGTCGTCATCATCAACCTTTTCCTTTAAGCATTTTCTCAACAGCAGCGGCACAGTGACAGCGCCAAGCAGCACAGTCACCTCGCTGGATGCAGCCGGCTGTGGCACGAGCAGCAGTTGCAGCGGCATCAATACAAATGCAACATCCACGTCGCTGCAAACGTCAACGGGAGCACGCCCCAAAGTGCCACAATCGGCGTCCGTTAGCCACATGCAGCCGGATTTGAATGGCAGCAGCAGCATAGCTTCATCCTCCAAGATGAAACGTTCGCCGCGCTTCAGCTCGTTCGACTCGCAGGCGAGTCTGGCCGAGAATGCGGCATGCGCCGGCGGCAGCAGCAGCAGCATTCGATTACGTCCGGATTTGCGGCTCGAGGTGGAGCGTAGCGTTGGCGGCGTTGTCCTAGACGACGACGACGATGACGATCATGTGGGCCTGGCCCAGGTGCGCAACACTCGCCTCTACGACGAGCGTGTCGATGATGGTGAGCACAGCAAGAAACATTTACACAAATCTTCCTTCTTCCTTAACCCGTTCATTGCTTGCAGACATCTTTCCATCGGCTGCTTCCAATCTACATGCATCGGCAAGCAACTCGCGTTACGTGCCGCGCTCCTATTCCAGCTATGATATGCCGCCAGCTGCCGCCTCCTCGCCACGACGCAGGCCAGCGCTGCGTCCGAATCGTTTGGTGCTCGCAACGACGCCCAAAATGAATCTCGATCTGCCGTTGGACACGTCAAACGTGGCTGGCGCCGCTTCGGCCTTGCCAGACTTTGTGCAGGATCATCTATCGGATGCCTGGTGCCAGGAGGCGCACCTCAGTTCGCCTCCCAACTCGCCACTTGGCGCTGCAGAGCCACCTAGCTGTAGTGGAGGAGGAGGCAGCGGCGTGGGCACTGTAAGAGGCTGCGGCGGAGGCGTAGTGGGTCCGTTAATGTTACCCGTAGCAGCTGCTGTTGCCGCCTGTGGCCTGCCCAGCACAGCATCTCTGCCTGCCGGTGGCGCTGCTGAGGGTTCCTCCGGCTCCACTGGCAAAATGCTGCCTGATTTTCTTTCCGACGGACCGATTCTACATTCATCTCAGCGCATGGCGGATGTGGCCATTGGATTACCCTCGAATTCGATAGACTCGCCGCCACAGGAGGAGGCAGATGGAGCTGCGTTGCGTCTTGAGAATGAGCGATTGCAGCAGGAGTTACAGGAGACGCGTGTGGAGCTGAGCGCACAGACACGGCGGGCAAATGACTTTGAGCAGCAGTTGCTGGCGCTGACAGATGCACGACGCCGGGACACATTGGCAGCCGCAGCACACACACAAACCGCACAGCGTCTGCGGCGTCAGGTGTCACAGCTGGAGGTGAGTTACCGCTAGAGATTGATCAAGCAGCAATTGAATCATGTCTTTATCTCTCCCACAGTCGGAACTGTTTGCATTACGCGATAGCAGCGAGCAGCCAACAACGTCTAGCGGTGCAGCCGGCATGGCTGGAGCAACTGCATCGGTGTTGACACCCGGCAGCAGCCATAGCAGCAGCAGCAACACATCGCGTCCGTCCAGAACGCATCATTTGTCAAGGGATTTGCTGCGTGCGGCAGACAATGCCGAGCACAACTTGAGGTAAGTTTAATGTGCCTGTTCTCACCTGGTCTTCGCTAGTCTAATAACAATGCTCTACCCACCCGCAGGCAACTCTTGGCGGGCGTGGATAATCTACGTCAAATGGCTGCCAATCTGGAGCAGCCCTCGGCGCCGGCAGCTACGCCACGCAGTCCCAATCCCGATCACTACAGCGATTTCAATTAGAAGAGAATAGGAAGGAGAAACGAACAGAGCAGAGGAAGGGATAATGAAATTGATAGGGATTAATAATGTTGATGAAAGTGATCAGGATGCTGTTGAGAATGATGGGGATAATTGGTTTTTAGATTGTGCGTGCTTTTTATTGAGAATTTCCACCTTTTGTTGTTTGTATGATTATTTAAAGCCGCCCAACTGACGCTTGTTTTTTAGTAACTGAAAGAAAGGAATACCCCCCCCCCGTTCATTTTTATATCAAACATTATACAATACAATACGAATCTACTATATATATAATATTGTCTAAATTGTTGGAGCAGGATTAGATCAGGCAAGAAGCAGAAGAAAGGGAAGTGTAGAAGGAGGATTGGAAGCATCAAAGCGCAGACTCGTGATGTTTGAATTATGGGATATATAAATTATACTATAACAAAGTGTAGCATATTTAAATTGTGTTGTATAAAATAACAAGCAAAATGTTTATATTATTTAAAATAATCAAAAATTAACAATTACAATAATGATAATGATACATAGTAATACAAAAGCTTAGCAACAAACAAAACAAAAACAAAGTGAACACCAAGAAACAGAAAAAGAAACGCGGCACAGTTGCAAATCGAATTCAAGATCATCAATAACAAGGGAACTCTTAACTGTTCGAACAGAATACACATATAAATACAAAGATCTATATATATATATATATATTTTGTTAAAAACAAAATTATATAGAATATTACAATTAAATAAACGCAAAAGCAAAGCAAGCGAAATAAAGATGAAAGAGAAGAGGAGAAGAAAAAGAAACTGAACCCGTGCACTGTTTATAGTTTCTGCTTTAATCACAACAGCAACAAAAAAGAAATAAAATAGAATCAAGAATATAAATGATATATGAGAATGCATTTGATTTTGATTGCAAATAAATACAAATATATTTATATTTTGTACCCCCAGCAAATGTGATTAGTTTATACTTTTGTCTAAATACAATTTATTAGTTTGGTATATATTGACTAACATAAGGGAAACAGATATATACTATCTTGATCAACATATATGTAAGTTCTTGAACAATATATAAAGCGTGAGTAGCATCTTGAGTATCAGATCTAAATGACAAATCAATACATATAAGTAAAATGGGTATATAAAATAGTATACTATATATTATATATGTATGTATATATATTAAACGAATAATAAGAGATAATGGGAGATGGAGAGAAAGAGAGAGAGAGATCGGCCTTGGCATTGCTCAGCGTCCCGAACAAAAGACAGGAGCGCAGACTCTTTCTCTCCTTCGAATGGCCGCTCTCTCGCGCTCGTGAAACTCTCATGCTGTTGCTTGTGTTCGAGTCTCTCTCGCTAAGATTAGTTAGAACGAATGATAAGAGATAATTGGAGAGAGAGAGAGTGATCGGCATTGGTCAGCGTGCCGAAAAAAAGACAGGAGCGCAGACTCTCTCTCTCTCCTTCGAGTGGCCGCTCTCTTGCGCTCGTGAAACTCTCGTGCTGCTGCTCGTGCTCGTATCTCTCTCGCTATGCCGACAGTTTCCTCCCGCATTGAATTTCGTTCAGTTCAGTTTTTGTCGTCGTTACGCGCGGTTCAGTTTGGGCTCGCGCGAGATCGGCTTCATAAAAACTGTTCCTATTCCACTCACCCCACGCACAGTGAACTCAAAACTAAAGGAAAACTTGAACACATATCAGTGAATCTGTTGCTACATAAGAAGAAGAACACAACAACATGATGTCAAAGAGGTTACTGGGTGAGTAAATCTCTACTGATATGCATTTATTTCTTAAAACGCAACTAGCTATGCCACTTATTTTGTTTACTTTGCTTATTTTGATTAAATTTTTGGTCGTTTTCGGTTTTTTCGAGCATTCTATTTGGGTTAATTAGATTATTATTTATTTTTGGGATTAGTCTACGAATGATTCTAGATCGCTTTGACGCACAAATTGCACAATTGTTATCACTAGGTGCTCATAAATAGAACTGTCTTATCAATAATATATTCATACTTTAGCCACATTTGCATGCTTATTCTCATTTGTTAATAATATTTTTATTTACTTGAGCTTATTGCATTTTAAATGAAACTGTTATCAGGCTAGGGATTATCGCAATTTAATCATCTGCTACACCTTGAACTGAACAATCTTGTATGGAGCGTAGAGAAATAACGGTCAATTGTTGTTATTTTTGAAGATATAGCAACCACATTAACCTCATTTGCCTATTTAATTATATAATATATGCTGTCAAAAGTTTATCAAAATCTTCGCTATATTGTACTTAGTACATATAGTTTTCAGTTCTCATGTTTCTTAATTAAGAAATATATACATACACATACATATGTAATACTCTGCCCCATTCCATTAGAACATTAATCTGGGTGCAAGCATAATCAAAATGTTCATTAGCCTTGGGGATACATACAGACAAACACATTAAAACATTGACCGCACGATCCAAACACAAATCTGGAACGTGATTATGTCGAAAACATCCTAAACACCCTGTGAAACTACCGCTGTCTATTCTAATCACGCCTGTTCGCGTGGACCAAGCTACAGATAAGAGGCAGGTGGTCTGTGATAAGTTCTATATGATTAGTTAATATTTGTCCGGGTCCATGGGGGTATATGGGCTACACGCTTATCTTGAGTTGCGCATATTTATGGTCGAGGGTTCTTATCGAAGGTGCGAAGACTTTGGGGAAATGGCGTGTTACTTACATAAAAGTGGAAATATAAATAGACTTAATTAACTGATTAAATTTAGTTGAGCACTTCAAATAGAAATAAGAAAAAGCACTATATGATCTTAACTTTAAGCAGAGAATAAATTTCTATTATAAAATTATACTTTATAATCGTAACTTTAAGTTGAAGTCGATTGCGATCATTTCCTTAATCGATTCACTTGCATTTATAGTATGTACATACATTGTAATTGAACGTTTTAATTAACCGCATCGGTTTGAGGAACTTAAACCTCAAATAGACCTATAACGAGTGCGCATTAATCAACATTTTATTCAGCTCAATAACCCGTTTCGCTGCGCCCAAACTGATCAAATATGCATAATGGCAATATGATATCAAGTATACAATGAAATGATATAGTATATCGAGAGTGTTATAGGAAATTCAGGTATACAATGATATGATATAGTATATCGATAGTGTTATAGGAAACTGCGTCTCGTCTGGAGACAGTTGTGTTTGGCTTTCATGCGCAAACACAGACAGAGATAGAGATAGAGACAGCAACCACCTCTCTATTCCCCCTTACACAGGCTTTTTTATTTGAATTTGCATTAATTGACGTACTTTAACATACTATAAAGTGGCACCACTGGAACAGTCGCTGTCTCTAGGGATTATCACGTGTTTGGCGAGTCGGGCGATAATGCTGCAATCGCAGAGAGTATAAAAATTAACTGGCGTTCACACTTGACCTGCCTGACGATGCTATATAGTAATCGTCTATCGTATATTGTGTCTACCGGGTAATAATCTACAACTGCTGCTTTTCGATAAGCTTGAGAGTGTTTGTTTTTATGTTCGTTATCTTGATTTTTCATGTGTTTTTATTGTTGGGAAAGTTGGGGAAATAGACGTATTGTATTGTATGATCAGCCAGTGAAAAATGAGCCGAAATACTCCCTAGCTGATTAGCTGTAATATATATTTAATATCAATATCAGTGTTGCGGAACGGTTAAGTTGGCTATCGATAGTTAGTTAAGTAATTTGTCACCGATAGAGCGAACTTAGATTTAGTATTTTATTGTATGCGCTTTTATTATCGTTGTTCTAATTGGTCACACCGATTTAACTAACAATTAAGCTATGATTGGCGCGTCAGATCAGTTCGCCATGCGATATTCAAGACTGAGGGAAGGGAGATTGCAGTAAGGCCTCATCCATCCTATGAAGCATATAGAATATATTCCTGCTTATGTTTGCATATGTGTATATATATTTAAGCTACTTATATCAATCCAGAGAACCCAAACTTATAATGTATAACTAATGCAGTAGAAGATACGAGTACATAAGACCTATCTCATCCTAGTAAACATATATATTCCTGTTCTTTATCAACCCGTCTTTCAACTACTAACTTGAGAACATTCTCTTGCAGTCCAGACGACCCGCAACGCCTTGAGCCGCTGCAGCTCCACGCTGCACTCAAAGGCGGCGCCGGCTGTGATGACGTCCTCACCAGCTGAGATGCCCGAGTGCAATCACAGAGTAGCTGCGTATCAGGGACCCAGCTATGAGCAGATACTACAGACGCGTAAGACACACTTGACGCCCAATCTGCAAGCGCACTTCAAGAAACCGTTGGTCATCCACACTGGGCACATGCAATGGCTCTACGATCACGAGGGTCGTCGCTATCTGGACATGTTCGGGGGCATTGTCACGGTCTCGGTGGGACACTGTCATCCGTAAGCAAAGCAGTAATGGAATCTCTATACTCTTTCTCACCTTATCTCATCTCTTCTCTCCCTTCTCTTGCCCTGCAGCAAAGTCAATCAGGCGCTGAGCGAGCAAACTGCCAAGCTGTGGCACACAACCAACATCTATATGCATCCAAAGATTCATGAATATGCCGAGAGATTGGTGGCAAAGTTTCCTGGTAACCTCAAGTCCGTGTGCTTTGTCAACTCTGGCTCTGAGGCGAATGATCTGGCCATGCTGATGGCACGTCTGCACACGGGCAACCAGGATATACTCACGTTCCGCAATGCCTACCACGGCATGTCGCCCTATACGATGGGTCTGACTGCGCACTCGACGTGGCGTTATCCCCTGCCCGGGGTGAACAATGGCATAGTGCATGTCATGAATCCAGATCCGTACCAGGGCATCTGGGGTGGCTCCGCTTGCCGAGATTCCCCTGTGCAGACAACGCGCAGTTGCAATTGCGCTGGAGGAGGATCATGTGCAGCCACAGCCGAGTACTACAATGAGCTGGAGCAGACGTTCAAGTACTCCTTGCCGCGTGGCAAGGTCGCCGCCATGTTTGCCGAGTCCATACAGGGTGTGGGCGGCACTGTGCAGTTCCCCAAAGGTTACATCAAGCGGGCAGCCGAGCTGGTACGCGCCAACGGAGGACTCTTTGTGGCCGACGAGGTGCAGACGGGATTCGGTCGGACGGGTGAGCACTTCTGGGGCTTCCAGGGACACGACTACACGCCCGACATTGTCACCATGGCCAAGGGCATTGGCAATGGCTTCCCACTGGCTGCCGTGGTCACTACACCGGAGATAGCGGCCTCTCTGGGCATGGCACTGCACTTTAATACCTACGGGGGCAATCCCATGGCCAGCGCTGTGGGCATTGCCGTGTTGGACGTCATCGAGGAGGAGCAACTGCAGCGCAATTCACTCCAAGTTGGCACCTACTTCCTTCAGTTGCTGGCCGAGCTGCAGCAGCGCTACGATCTGATCGGGGATGTGCGGGGCAAAGGATTAATGATTGGTGTCGAGCTGGTCAGCGATCGGGAGACACGTGCTCCGCTGGCAACGCCACATGTGCTGGAGATCTGGGAAATGTGCAAGGATCTGGGCGTGCTCTTCGGTCGCGGTGGTCTGCACGGCAATGTGAGTAAGAATCGAAAGCATCTTAATTAATTAATTTAAAAGTTGCCTGCACCTGCACAACTTCTCATCGGGCTCAGCACATTTCCTTATCTTGATCTCATTTCATTTCATTCTCCTCCTCCTCCTTCTCCTCCTGGTACCGTGTTTGTTCAATCCCAATCTTTTGCAGGTGCTGCGCATTAAGCCGCCCATGTGCATCAATCGTGCCGATGTCAAGTTCGCCGTGGATGTACTCGATCGTGCCATAGCGGACTCGTTGGCCAAACAAAAGTAGCTGCAGCTCGAAAGCTAAACAAAACGAAAGTTCCCAAAGTACTTATCCTATGCATTTATAGACCAATCAACTCAATAAAGAGAACTCAGAGACTTTACTTATGTATATAGCGTATAATATTCATATATAATTTCATTTGCAACAATTAACCTGTTCAAACTCTATACACCTATCACCATCTAATACTATCGCAGCACCTCTGGGTTTATCTAATTATCATGCTCATCTGCAAGTCTTTTAACTTTCAAGTATGTATCACCAAGAGTTTAACTACAAATCTTTCTATATTTAACCTTATTTTTCTTTCCCTGCAGGCTCTCACCTTCAGACCTCCTTTGTGCATTAGCTATGAGAACGTTGAATTCACAGTGAATGTGCTGGAAACTGTTTTCGAACAGCATATGAAGAAAAGGCACCGCAGCTGGCGATCTAGTCGACTCAGTGGGCGTGGCACTTATTAACCTCAGCACACACAACCCAGTTGCACAACAAGTACAAACGATGGACATTCTTTACAATTATTTATTTACTAAATTAAGCACAATTTCGAAAGTTTAGAGAGCACAAATACCAGAGACTAATAGCAAACTGTGAAAGATTCTACTACATTTCCATGACAGCATAAATACTTATCATTTAAGTAGCTTCTTTATTGCATTTAAAGGCCAATCTCATTTATCTACATTATGTATTGACTGGATTGCCTGAAACCGTATTGGTTTCTCTATTTTATTTTAATATTGCAGAGGCAGAAAATGTATTCATTTCTTTCTACATAGAATGTAAAGAAAGAATACACTAAACTGTCTGCAATACTTTGTTGAATTCCTCAATTTGAATTTATCTTTTATTTATACAATCTTTGAAAGCATATGAATCATTGCAATATCATGTATGGAGTACATATGTACTTCAAAAGGATTTAAATGTTATTTTCGAACAGTTTTAGGACGAATCAACATCTTTACTTGTTTTAGAGAGTTTAATCTGCACGCATTGAAAGTATTTTCCATTTACATTGCTGTCAACAGAGAAAACTTATAAAATATATTTATAAGATAGAATCTTTGAGTACACGATTGTCGTTGTCACAATCGTATGTGGTAAATTTAATGTTTTCATGAACTCATATTCTGTCTTCTGTACTGCCAGAGAATTTTCCCAACTTGCTTAGTCTATATTGATCAACTTCGTCTCCAATGGCAAATTTGTCGTATCGAGAAAAGAAACTGCTCCCATTGAACCTTTTCATGTTTATGTAAAACTCGTGGGATTGATCTGTTGTTAATTTATGAATCTTCTCTAGACCGAGGAAGAAATCCCCTTGAGAGGACCCAAAACCGTTACGGTACTGAGTCCACTTTCAATAGAAGTCCACTTTTCCATTGATCGGTTGTTGAATAACACTCCATCCGGAGCCAGCAATGTCATTGTTACACAAAGCTTCAAGAGTGTCGCCATTGAAAAGTTGGACATTATGGAGAGTCTACTCCTGGAGAATCTATGGCAACGCAACTTCATGTACTCTTCTCTGCGGTTCCAATTGATACACGTATAGTATCAACTGGATTATTAACCGATTCCTTGATTTCTGTTTCCAAGTGATTAATTGTTGCATTTTCAACAATTTTTTCATATTGGCTTTTGTATGCCATTTCAACTCTTGACCTTTTTGTCAGAGTCTGAGCTGACCTTTGCATTGATTTCCATTATTCTGCTTAATTTGTTTGTTAGTTCTTCGATTGAGATACTTCCATTTCTAACCTCATCGAGTACAGCTAACATTGAATCGTCCTTTGATTTATTAATTGTGTTCTCCTTATTTTATACAACTAGTTCATCCCTCTCAGATCCTTCTACAGCGGATCCTTCAAAGGCCTACACTATTATCAGGCAGAGAAGTATAAAGCAGACTAATCTCATTGCACTTTATTATTTGCTATACCGTGCAAAACACAAACAATGATTTTTCGAATAGAATTTCCCATCCTTAATAGTTCGCAATACGCCTTAAGAAGCAGCCTGGGCTGATAAGGTTTGACGTGTTGCGTATTATCAAAGATGGCAAGCAATCTCTCTATTTTTAGCTTAATTCGTGTTTATCCCCCCAATTTTATACCCTTGCAGAGGGTATATTAAAATATCGAGCATAATATATATAATCCATTTAAGATTTAATCATATTTTATAATACATAAACTCTTTAAGCATAATATAGAATATTCATTAGTCAAACTTAGCGCAATATACACAATTGAGCACAATTCGCAGTTGAGAGAGTACAATTTTTAAGAGTCTAAGAGCAAAATGTGAGCGCTTAACCTTCCGATAACAGCTTTAGCTTGATTATAATTGATTTTCTATATATAATTTGTATACAGCTTTAGCTTGATTATAATTGATTTTCTATATATAATTTGTATACATTAATAATAAATCTATTTATATACATTATATTGTTTTATAATTATTTTAGGCACACAATTTTCGTTACTAATTTGCAATTATTCAAGTTAATTTGCGAATATTTCTTTTGGTTTCGATTTCAACACATTAACTAAACTAAGCTCTAAACTTTACACGATTATATAATAAATATATATATATATTTATATATATTAAAATCTAGTCTGCTAGAAGAGGGTCCCCAGGTTTTCCATCAGCTAGACTTGTATATCAATGGGTTTGCCATCGTTGCTATAGTCTGACGTCAGCAGCGTTTCCGACAGCTCTTTGCGGGCCTTCTGTACCACCCAAAACATCAACGCAACGCCACAAACGACCTAAAGAGAAAAAGATATATAAATTGATTTAGTAAATACATTGCACAATAAATATATTGAAATAAATGTAACATAATTAAGGTTGGTATTACAATATATTAGATAAAGTGAAGGTAAAGACTTAATGGACAATTCTATTGATGCTGAACGAGGAACTTTGACTTTGTCTACAAGTCTGCTTTAAAGACCGCTTAATGTTGTTTGCGTTTGGCGCAATTTAATGCATACATATATATTTTATACACTAAACATTTGCCGAGCTAAAAGTCTCAACAATTGCACTTTATGCAATCAAGGAAAAACCACGGAAAATTCTAAACTTAATTTGACACGCAATGCAAGAGAAAACCTTAACTGAGGGTACTGAGCACAAAATCAATATATATCGTACATAAGTAAGCCCGACAATAACAACAAAGCTGAACAAACTTAACGAGTAATCTATCAAGTAAACTAAAGACTCAAAACTCACTTAGTCTATCAGCTAAATAATTGACAATGTGTAAAGTTTACCTCGAGCACAAAGCTAATGTAGCCCGTCAATTTGGTGCCATTGTCGTTGAGAACCTCGTGCATGGAGCGCAATGTGGAGCCCAGATAAACATTTATCGTTTGTGCCGGCAACAGGCCCAGGCATGTCGCCATGTGATAATCCCGCGCTTTTATTGAACTTATCTGTGGGTGGAACGAGAGTGAACAGTTTGATAATTATGAAATTGATAAATATATAACAAATATTTTAAATTGCCCTAAGTGTAAACAACTGTTTGCACATAATTGTAAATGGTGATTTTTTAGCTATTATCTTTTTTTAAACAGCTGTCGCACGTTTTGTGTTTTGTATCACTCTCAAACATCAGTTTGGTCTATAATTTAACCATGAATCATCTTACAATCGAACAGTGCTTTCAAATTATTACATTTTATTATCTGTTAAGAAAGTTCAACGCGCGCATTTATCAAAAAATTGTATTCAGGGACGAAGCTTATTTTAGGCTTAATAGGTGCGTGAATAAGCAGAATTGTTGCTTCAGCCCTCTTTCTCTCTCTCTCTCTCTCTCTCTCTATCCCTCTACTCTCTTTACTGACATGCTTGCATATAATTTTAAAAGTACATATGTATATCGTTCAGTAGTTGACTTTTGGTGGCTTCCCTCTCCAATTTGTAGCGCCTTCATAACCAGTTTGTCACAATTTCAAGTTCAACTTATCGTTTACTTGCAGTTGCTTTGAATACTTAAGACCTACGTAATCGGCGCTAATGTGACTAATGCATGCCGATTTGTCACCTGGAAAATAATACAGCGTAAAAGCCTCAAGATCATCACGTTGTCGCTTAAGTTGAACATGGATATACAGACCAGAGACGAGAGATATATACAAGCTAGATCTTATTTATACTCCCCAGAGTAATCTCTTTGGTTGCCAATGTGTGTAAGCAATTGTGTAAACACATTAAAACTTCCACAAGCTAAAATGCCAACAGACATTATGTTATACTATGTTATATGAGTTGAAGATAGATAGGGCAACGATATATGTATATTGTAGATACAGATGTGTGTATATATCTACAAATATCTTGGAAACATTTCCTTCAATTGTGTATTCTGGTTCAAGAAACTCAATATACTTTTTATAGCGAGATTTCCTATCGAGATAATAGAGAAGTTTACACTTTATATAGATATGCATTCAGGCTCTATCAACTTACTCCAAATATCACATTCTGCAGTCCAAATGGAATCGGCGTGAGACGCGTAAATAGCACAACGCGAAATGCTTTGGGTCCAGATATAACGCGCAGTATGGCTCGTCCAGTTTCATTTTTGATCAATCTGAAAATAGCATCAAACCAAAATAAAACAATTAAAGATACAGAAAAAATAAGGAAATATAAAACAAAAAAAATATACAAGCTGGCTAAAATTACAAAGTAGAAAATCATGTCGATCAGATACAGCGAAAGTTGTTTATATTTACTGATTATAGGGCTATTCCTTTTCAAATATTAAACCCGATCATTATTTGTTTTTTAAGATTTATTGAAACTCTGTTATCCATAGGGAAAAACAAGTAACAAGAGCTACAGTCAATTGACTTTTTGATCGGTTTAAAAGCCCGATACTCTTATAATTCCTAACAGCAAATTGGTTCGCTGTTAAATACAAATATTACTTAAGTAATTGCAAGACACTAACGGAATCACCTCTAACTATGTTTCTTTCCCTCTCTCTCTCTTTCTATAACATTTATCCTTTTATGTGTTGTTACCCGTATTTATCCATTTAGCTGTTTATGAAGCTAATCACCGTTCAATTACGGTCAATCAAGGGGGCAGTAAACCGGTTTGACACTGCGTAACGCAACCAATTTAATCGAATACATTTTCGGGTCGAACTGATTACCCCTAACTCGTAATTTGATTTTCAGATAGTTTGAGTTAATAATGTCCAATTATTCAGGGTGTTAATGGATGAAGTTTTAAACATCGATGTTTATTATATATAATACTAATTATAATAATAGAAATACAACGTAACAAAGAAAAGTAACATGTACTCTTTTCTTATCTGATTTCCTTTGCAAGCTTGTCGTTTCGCTTTTGTTCCAACAATCGTTGAAATTCATTACAAGTAGTTATTACTTTTATTTATAGTCGTTTTATTGCCTGATAGAGCACTTTGAACGGCAATATTCTAACCGATTGCGTTATAAATGAACAGCATTCGTCATTATATGATAAGAGACATTCGAAAGCTCTTTACGATGTTTGTTTAGTGAGGCTTGTTACGTTTTTTTGTTGCCCTATCCAGAAAAGTTAATGAAATTAATATATTTCATACTTTAACGTGAATATTTTCCTTCAATAACATTTAATAAAACATAGATTAACTTAATTTGAACATTTTAATTTGTTAATTTATTAAATTTTTCAATTCAGTCTTTTTTAATCAGTCTTTTTCAATTACAATATTAGTACATATATTTAGTTCATATGTATATTTACACTAAAATTTGCATAAAGCACACTGGACTTGGATCGAAAAAGTATACAAACATGAATTTACACACTTAACATTCAAGACATCTGATCACCGCTTTATCACTTAGCTTCATATCTCTACACATCTGTTACACAAACTTACACACCTTCATTTAAGTTTATTATGTCGATCGGAATTGAAGTTCAATTGAACTTAATTGCTCTCTTAGTTTCCCTCAAACGCCTCGGACGTCGAGAGCGCAACACCTCGAGCTCTCGACCAGAGAAACTGCAGCTCCCGGTTAAAAATTCAAGTTCATAATTATCCTTTATGTAAATACTGTCACCCAGAATGCACATGACACCACGGAATTCCGGATATACCAGCTGACAATTCGCCGGAATACCAATGGACAGTTGCAGTGAGACAACATTGTTTGGCTTCAGCGGAGTATCTAATAACTTTTCTTCGGCGTTCAAGTCAAGCCCGATATGGTTAACTTGCGGTGGCAGGCAAGTGAGTTCTCTGGCCCATGAGGCATCCATTGGAGCTGTGTTTCTCACCACGCCTAGCCACTGTAAATGATTTGCCAAGAGTTCGAGATATGCTTCTTGGAGTTTTCGTGGCGTCAATTTACCCGACTCGCCTTTGAATATTGACTGGCAGAGTTTACATCGCAGTTCCAATAGCAAATTATATATGGCTTTCTGAGGCGGGGTGAAGCGTCCATGGTTGGGCCAAGATCTGGCCAACTGACCGCAATATCCTGCATACTGGCAAGCCGCATCCATCAGGCACAACTTACCTAGTACGTCTGTCAATCTGGGCTCATAAGGTCCCGGCTGATGGGCAAAGCGTTCGCGACAGTTGTTCAAAAACATGCCACAGATCTTTGGTTTATCGATCTTCAACTCATGATTCGAAATAACCTCCTGCATCGATTGGGCTGCTATGGAATGGGCACGTTTAATGGCGATCACCTCTTTTGGGGACTTCACACTCATCGCCAATCGCAGAGCCTTCAATGGACAATCTATGGGCAACTGCAGTTGATCGGCAAGATCCCAAATGTATTTGCTTATCCTGCTCTTGTCCAAAGTGAACCAGAGTTTTAAATTTTTAGTGTTTGCCATCTTGTGCAGCATCTGTGTAACTTGAGGAAGTGTTACAATTTCGTCAACATTGTAGCGTTTGCAGGCGATCTTAGCCACCTCTGGATCTAAGTCATTCTCCCGATAAGGCTCACAGAGCACCGTCAACAGATCCAATTTGCAATTGCGAATAATGATCAGCATCATGTTCGGCAGCAGGCAGTCACAGAGGTACACAAACTCGCTGCGTTGGTAACCGGGCATTCCCTCCGCACCGGCCACGATCATGACATGCGCTGATCCCCGTACTCTCCGACTATCGGTGCTAAGGTTATTCATAGCTTTCACACGATGCTCATTGATCTCATCCCAGCCGAGCACATCGATGCAATGCGGATCTCCTTTTATATACTCTTTGGATGTCCATTTTCTGGGTGCATTCTTGAAGGAAAGCTCACGTAGAAAGGGAACCGGCAAAGGATTTGTTTCTTTTACAAATTCCTTATAGGAAAATTCTCGTAAACTGGAAACCGCCAAACGTTTCACTTCTTTTACAATTTCACTTTGCAATTGTTGCGAACTAAAATGAGAACTGCTTAATTTCGACAATAAACGAAACATAATTCTAAAGTCTAGTCTTAAAGCGGCTACTACAAATTTATATAAATGTATACGTCAATTTAAATAAATTTATTCCAAACTGACAACGGATAAAAGTCCCACTTAAAGGGTGTCGCGGAACGGCTAAGTTGACTATCGATAGTTAGTTAAGTAATTTGTCACCGATAGAGGGCACTTAGATTTAGTGTATGAGTTTTTATCGTTGTTGTAATTGGTCACACTAAGAATTAAGCTATGCTTGGCGCGTCAGATCAGCTCGTCTGGCGATATCCAAGAGTGAGGGAAGAGAAACTGCCGTATGTAGACTTGGAACTAGATTTAAGGTTAAAGTCTTGTAATTCCATGCAAACAAATTTCCCTATAGAATAAAACATCATAATTTAG
This sequence comes from Zaprionus camerounensis, assembly GCA_018904165.1. Classification (NCBI taxonomy): domain Eukaryota; kingdom Metazoa; phylum Arthropoda; class Insecta; order Diptera; family Drosophilidae; genus Zaprionus; species Zaprionus camerounensis. The sequence continues at coordinate 11,573,355 of JAEIFS010000479.1, read as the reverse complement.
CCCTTTAATGTACATTTGCCAACGGCGGATATTGTCGGCGGCTCGACAAAGAGTATTTTACTAAGTTGTAAACAGTGACAAAGAGCATGAGAAAGGGAAAGAAAGCTTGAGAAAATCGTGGAATTGTATTTTATTTAGTTCATATTTTTTCATTTAATTTATACTATTTTTTAATAATTATTTGATTCATTTATGCATAAATGAAAGTAAATTCAAATTTAAATGTTAACAATAAGAATATTTACTTTATATTTCAACTAGCATACTAAAAATGATACCGATTAAATTAAATTAAACACAAAAAATCTAAATACTTATCATATTTGAAACCTATTTAAAATTATAAATTACTTCATTCAATTACATTTAATTATGTGTTATATTAAAATATCTTAGCAACGACTTGTTTATTTCGACATTACATAAATAAATAAAAGTTAATAAAATTCGGCAAAAACACACAAACCAAAACAGAACAGGGAAGTTAATGATAACGATAAGTAAGGGTTACTGATCAAACATGGGGCACTGTGGCAAGACAGATAGAATCGCGATAGGACGAGAAGAGAGAAGAGAAGTAGAGTACAGTTGTACTCAAGAAATCACATTGATGATTAGTCATCATTCTAGAAAGGTGTGAGAGAATGTCAAGCTTGAGTAGTTTTCTCTTGTTTAAAGTAAGAGCTTTCATCGCTTGATTGACCCCGTGCAAGGTATTTGCTCCCATCGTACTGTATCAATCAAACAGGTGTGTTACGTGTTGTTGTTGTTGTTGTACTCACTTATGCACGGAAATCCGATGGCGACAGGCACGTATGGTGGCATGAGCAATTGCGATGCCCATATTGGCGCCCAGTATCACAGTCAGCCAGCCTCGCCAAAAGCCAAACAAGTAACCAGAAGTTATCAACAGCACAAGGTATCCCACCACGATAGGGAAACTGACCAGGGTGAAGAGTGCCATGAATATGACAAATATTAACCAAGAGTTCTGTGTCTCAATCCAGAAGAGCAACGCCTTGGCATAGTTGCGAGTGAGGTAACCCACAAGCAGGACCAGTGCCAGCAAAGAGATCGGAACCAGGTAGCTGAGATACCAAGTGCTCATAACGAAACCATGCAAACGATGCCAACATGAATTGCGACGTAAATAGGATGAGGTGCTGGCTGAGGTGGATGTGGAGGCTGTTCGATTGTTGCTGCGCCGTGGATTGATGAGAAACGCATCGCATTCGCCGCTCTCCTCATTGGCTGCCACAACATCATCAATTATTGTTGTTGTTGTTGTTGTTATTGTTGTTGCCTTGCAGCAGGTGGATTCACTGTTAGCTTCTAGCGGGAAATACGTGCTGCTTGTGCCACTGTAGCTGTTGCTCTTGATCAGCTGTGGTGAAGCGAGGGGTGTACTGGAACTGGAAGAGGATGTTGCTTGCAATATGGAGTCATCCATAAGGGGAATTCTGTATTTGTTGTACATATTGATGTTTTTCTCATATTTATAGCTGCTGCTGCTGCTGATGCTGCTGCTGTTGTTGTTTTTGTTGCTGCTGGTGCTGTTGTTATTGTTGTTGTTGCTGCTGCTGTAGTCATTGTTGAGTAAGAGCGTCGTTGTGGAGGCTGCACTCATTTTGAGCCCGCAATGTACCCAAATATTTTACGTTTTACAGTTGTATAAATTTCCCTTTCCAATTCTTCCCCTTTGAGTGTCGCGACTGCTTCGTTTTCTCTTTCACTGTGATTGCATTATTTCACAAAGAAATTTCACTTTCCATCGACTTTAATTTATAATGTGTACGTTATAAATAAATAGATAAGCACACATAGATTTTTTCATCAATTGGGCTGCTGTTTTTTGACACACTTTTTGTGTTGTATATATTTTACACACATGCCCGCGCACTAATTTAATCTAATTTTCTATAACAAATCCCTTTTTGTTGGTGCAACTTTAATTTGATTAACTCATAAGAAATTAATTGACTCTCATGGACTTCGGCAATTTGAGCTTGCAATACGTTCAATTTATCATATTTGGAATTTGAAATGCTTTTGCGGAATTTGTGGTTTTTTACGAACGGTGAGAGAAACAAATAAAATGCGTAGACCGGCGCAGCGCGAGCTCACACCCTATGCAGTGAAAAGCAAGGCGCAGACTGAAAAGCTGAAGTGCGACCGTATATGGTTCAGGAAAAAATGCCAAATATGCACAGCACCCTCTCGCAAAAGCTTAGCTTATCTACCACAGCTGATACTCTCTACATTGTACAGCGCACATTATAAAAAAATATAAGAATATAATTATGTTTTAATGTTTATATATTAGTTAATTTCATTTGGTATTATTTAATAACTTTAAAATAATCAACAAAACAGCCACACAACATCTAAATATTTTATATTCTTCGTTATTCTAGTTCTATATTACTGGGCAACTTTTTGGAACTGCGCGATACACTAGCTATGCTGGAAGGATCTTGGAGTAGCACTAGCCTCACAAAGGCCAAATTGAGCAGGAAGGCCTGACCAAGGAGCTCACGTTGATACCGCTCCACCTTGGCGTACATGGCACGCAAGTCGGAGGAGAACTGCACTTGGTTGCACAAATAAGTCTTCTCTTGCTGTTCCAGGTGTGCCTCCTCCATGTTGTAGTGTGTGCGCATCATGCCGAGCAGAGTCTCCTCCGAGGAAACCCGTTCTGTGCCCACCAGATGATTGAACAGACGAGCCGTAAGAAAGCGTCGCAGGTAGAAGAGGTTCGTCTTGCTCTCGTCGGGATTAGAGCGTGCCAACAGAGCATAACTGAGCATTGCAGTTATTTGAGCCTTTTGGATGTTCACGTTCTGCTGATCAATACTTCCCGGATTACTGGAAGCTTGCGCCATTTGTGGATTCTCGAGAATGTAGCAATCAGCTTGTGGGATTTGGTGGGCAACATAGAGACAGCGACGCACTAGCTCAGCCAGGTGCAGTTTCTTGTCATTGATCTCATGATGCTGCCAGTGAGTGAGTTCACAAGGAGCATACTTACTCTCCGGCAATTCCAGACGTGCCCAACTCACACTGGTGACACCAATTCGAACTCCCACACTGGAGGTAATCAACTGACGCTGTTGCTCACTCATCAGAGGCGTTATAAATGGCGCAGTGCGAGTAACCTTTGGAGGAGCGAACTGGCTAAGGCTCTGCCGACTCCCTGCAGGTTCGAGCAAGCTTTTGAAGAACTTCTCCGCAATCTTCAGTCCAAAGCCCTCCACATAGAGTATGTCGTTAAGATCCTGAAGAGGCCCATTGCGCGTCTTCCAGTTCTGCAGCTTAGTTGCGCGTGCTTTTGTTATGTCGTAGCTAAAAATGGCAACTTAGTTAGCAGGAATTATACAGATTTTAATTAACTTTCTAACCAGATCAGTTCCTGCAGACTGTTCTTGTTTATGGTGTTCAGGATCTGCTTTTGTTGATCTTCTGTGAAAGAAGGCAGTTGCACGAGTTGCTTTGCCTCCTGCTCCGTTGAAGACAGAGGAGGTTGTTGACTGCTTATACCACGCACATGGGTAGTTGTACGACCCCACAGCACACGTTTAATATTAAAAGCTAGCATTGTTTTATTCAATAAACCGATTTAAATTGCATTCGTATTTCAATTACGCAAATAAAAACAACTTATTTGTTAATATCTCTGCAGCAATGTGCCCGTTTGTTTTCACCGGGCAAACAGCTGAGCGAGTGGTGAATAGCGAAGACTCGTCAGGGGACAACCTTGTTATTTGATTTCACCATGCCTGTGCCTTGTTGTTTCAGCAACAGCTGATCAAGCAGCATCAAAATATCCCGACAACTAATTTTATATAGCTAGTAAAACACGTAGTTCCCAAGGCTGTAAAAATAAGTGCAAATAAAGAAATAAAATCAACATGCAGTTCTCCTGGATGAAGTTGGCCATTTATCTATTAACATTTCTAACATACGCATATTCCGGGTACGGCTCCAGCACAATTGTGCATCTACGGGATGCAATTATAGCAGCGGAGGCAATTTTCGGTGACTTCTTCAAGAATTTCATCACAATTGCACGCAAATTTCGTACAGTTCACGAGGTCTTCGACGCTGCTGTGGAGGAGAACTGTGTGTTTCAGTGCCCAGTGCCGGAGGGCGGTGGCACAGGTAAGTCTCACATTGATCATTATGTAAATGAGGCAAGACACTGACGTGTTCCACCCTTTCCCTCCTCTTGCAGCGCCACGCGCTGTGCAGAATAAGTTCTATGTACCTACTGCCGATGGCTGCGGCTCTTTGGGCCTGCGTATCAGCACGGAGTATTTGCCGGCAGTTGAAATGGAGACGTGCTGCAATGCACACGATATCTGCTACGACACCTGCAACAGTGACAAGGAACTCTGCGACTTGGACTTCAAGCGTTGCCTTTACAGATACTGTGACAGTTACGAGAAGTCCATTGCCAGCGATCTGATGACCAAAGGTTGTAAGGCAGCTGCCAAGATGCTCTTTACAGGCACCTTAACCCTGGGCTGCAAAGCGTATCTGGACTCTCAGCAACGCTCGTGTTATTGTGTTCCCAGCAAATCGAATGGCAACAACAAATATGCAAATAGCAGGGAAAAGCAACAACAGCAGCAGCGTCAAAAATATGGCTGGAAAGATCGCAATGAAATTTAGCAGGTTGGGAAGAAGTTTAATCTCCGATTTGTTTGTTGTTTCGTGTTAGTTTTTAGTTTGATTGACAAATTTCTCCAGCTTTATGCCAAAGACAGCATATGCTCAGTATTTTTGTGATGGAATAATGTAACATTGTTAACGTGCACTCATAAAAGAAATCAGTTAGCACATATAATATTTGTGATATTTATTTTTTTTCGAATTTGCCTCTCAATTGAGAATCGATTATTTTCCTTTGTTTTATTAGTGTGTTTCATTGAACTTGTCACAGTGTGTGGGAAAATACCAAAATTATCAATATACACGCTATTTATCGATAGCCGTGAACATCTGTGCTTATATAGTTTACAACACTAGCGTGCACCTTGAGTAATTCTCCAGCACTTAAACAATACAAGCGCAGCAAAAAAAGATTTTGCAATTGCCAGAAAATTCAATAAATGTTAATGTAGTTAAAGAAGTTAAATAAATATATAACAATGGGATACGATGTTAATCGCTTCCAAGGCGAGGTGGATGAAGAGCTAACATGCCCCATATGTTCCGGCGTGTTGGAGGATCCGCTGCAGGTTTGACAACAACAACTAATATCTGAGCCTCACATTACGGTACTTAAGTGTCTCCATTACATTTACCGTAGGCGGTCATGTGCGAACATGCCTTCTGTCGGGGCTGCATCAACGAGTGGCTAACACGCCAGCCTACGTGTCCAGTTGATCGCAATGCACTCACCACGGCCAATTTACGTACAGTGCCTCGCATATTGCGCAACTTATTATCCAGGTGAGTCTTGTTCACACACTTGCACACCTGGTCGCTAATGAGTCGACATCCCTTAGACTTTCAATTACCTGTGACAATGCACCATATGGCTGCACGGCAGTACTTAAGCTGGATGTGTTCAATTCGCACGTGGAGGAGTGTGTGCACAATCCCAAGCGCCCGTTTCCCTGTGATAAAGGCTGTGGCTTCGATATACCCAAGGATGAACTGAAGGATCACAACTGCGTGCGGCAGCTGCGTGTGCTTATTGGCAAGCAAAAAGAGCAAATAGACCAACTGAGGACGGAGCTAACCGATCAGCAGCTGACCATCAACGAACTGAAGCGCGAACTGCAGCTCTTTAAGGACTTCATGCGTGCAATGCGGGTATCCAATCCTGCTATGCGGGCCATTGCCGACCAGATGGAACGCGACGAGGTGGTGCGCTGGAGTAGCGCATTGTCCCGAGCGCGTGTTACACGCTGGGGTGGCATGATTTCCACCCCCGACGATGCACTGCAGGTGAGTCTCCCAGCCAAACTCTTCATGTTGAAGTATTCTAATGAATCTTCCTCGGAATGTAGCTAATGATTAAGCGCGCCTTGTCGGAGTCTGGTTGCCCGCCACACATACTAGATAGTCTGATGGAGAATTGCCACGAGCGGCGTTGGCCCCGTGGCCTCAGCTCGCTTGAGACTCGTCAGAATAATCGGCGTATCTACGACAACTATATCTGCAAACGCATACCAGGTAAGTTTGACGAGGGAATATTGCAGAGAGTGGGGAACATATCCCTAACTTATTGAAGCGTTCTGTTTCTTAGGCAAACAGGCGGTACTTGTGCTGAGCTGTGACAACACCCATATGACTGAGGACGTAATGATCGAGCCGGGGTTGGTGATGATCTTTGCCCATGGCATCGAGTAGAGAAGCAACTATTACTATATTTACTAAAATTATATCATAAACAGTGCTCAGTTTTGTTGTATCCTGAACCTTATAATGCATAAGTTCAACCAGAGAAAGCCGCAATTGTCATAAATTAATTAAGTAAGTTAAACTCGCAAAACATTATCAGACCGATTGAAAGAAAAAGAAGACAAAACCATTTAAGCGCCTCATGACCAATTCATTAATTATACATATTGTTACTAAATACAAATACATACATAGAACATTATGTATGTATATAAATTCCATTTACACAGCCACACACAAACACATTTACATAAATGTAGCAAACATATATTTTTAAATACTTAAGCGATCTCAGCAAAACACATTTTTGTTATTGTTCAATTAAAATTTCGAATGATGCTTAGATTTATTGATATGTCTTATGATAATTTGTGTCTTTTATTTAAGCGAACCTAAAAAACGTTTACTTAATTAAAAATTAATTTAGATCGAACTTAAACAGAATAAAAAGTATTCGAATCAAATTTTTAATTGAAAAAAGCAAAACCTAAAGTCTTATATTCATTTATATTAATTAATGTTCTTTATGTTTAGCACTGGCCCGTAAAATGAAGCAAAACCTTTTCAAAATTGAAGAGATATTCATAGAAAATACTAGACTGGTGATAAAGCTCAGCAGGGGTGCAGGGGGAGTAGATGTTATAGGTCTTGGTTCAGACCCCCTCTTAATCATAATAATTACATTAAACTTGGTTTAATTATTGTTCTTGTGAAAAGTTCATTTGGTATCCAGTGTCAACTTCTCATCTGTCACCCCCAACTGTGCATTCTGTGTATTCCCGAAAAGGGAACAGAAAACCGCGGGCAATAATAACAATGACAAAGTTCTTTAGGTTACACATTGCCTCCTCTTTCTCCCGCTGTCTTTGCTTTGTCGCCCGCAACAAGACAATACCAGAAATAATAAGTTTCTTTGCCATGACGAAGTTTTCATACACTTTCAGGTTTTGGCTTTAGTTTCCTAGTTATAAATAATGGTACAGAATCTTGTATCATGTATTCAGGCGCAGTGGCAAACTTCTGGTCAAAACGAATGTACCCTCCGCAAAGTATACCCTCAACACTTGCACATTCACACACACGCACAGCCAACACACAGTTCTGGGTATGATCTGTTCCCGAAAAGGAAATTTCAAAAAAAGCCCGCAAACAAAAACAACAAAGAAAGACAACAACAAAATGAAACTAGTTCCTGCATGAGCTTTAAGAAAACGAAAAAGAAAACCGGTTATGATTTTTGTAGACTTGTTTTTGTTCGCTAAACGATATAACAAAAGAAAAGAAGAGATATTGTTTTAAACATTTAATGATCACTGTCTCGCTTTGTCTGGCGTTACATGTGCCAAAAAATCGCTTAGCATTATTTAAATATTTATAAGCTCAATTAGCACAAGGGGGCGCCCCCTGGCGTTTGAAAAGTGAGAGTTTCAGAGTTTGGAATAAACCGCAAGCGGCGCGCGCAGCTTCCAACAGTCGATCGGAGCGCTGCGTAGCTAACGGACGTGGACGTGCTCAGAGGCAGCAGCGATAATATCATTGGTTCTTTTTGAATATTTCCGAAAAAAAAATTAAAAATCTCGCCATGAATTTATCAATTTGTATGCAAATCTTGTCAATCGTTGTTTGCCTATCGGCAGCGACATCAGCAGCGCCGCAGCTGAGGCAACGCAACGAGAAGCAGGTTCAGGAGGAATTGCGTAAGTATCGTTAATTTAATCGATTTCTATCGACACACACACCGAACATTTGAAATGTGATTAACAGCCGCCAGGGGAGCCACCATCGAGGAGGTCGTTTTGCAGTCGAATCTCTACATAAAACCCAAGCCCCAAACTGTAAACGTGCGCCGTGTTCGCTCTGCCCTGACTGAGCAGGAGGCACTAAATGCCATCTATGCCACACACAAACGGGTCAAACGTCAATTCGGTGGTGGATTCGGTGGACCCAATGGTGGGTACGGAGAACCTTATGGTGGATTCGGCGGAAATCGTGGATTTGGTGGATTCGGTGGAAATGGTGGATTTGGTGCAGAGAATAGTGGATTCAATGGTGGCAACACACAATCAGGAACCAGCGCGGGTGTGGGGGGTACCAATTCAGGCGTTAATGTTGGCGCAGGTCCCGATGGTGGCAATGCCGCATCCCATGTGAATCTTGGTCAATTGGGACCTCTGGGACCCAATGGTGGAATCAATCAGGAGCAAACTGCCTCTAACGGTGCTGCCAATAGTAACTTTAACAATGGCTTCGATTCGGGTTCATCTGCAGCCAGTGGACAGGCCCAAGGCTTCCAATCGCAAAGTGCCAACGGCTCCTTCGGTGCTTCCTCTGCCAGCACAGCAACGCAATCGCAGAGCCAGAATCCCTTTGGCAGCAACAATGCTGCAGGCGCCTCTCTCAGTCAAGTCTATAAATTGCCCAATGGACAAACAATCAACTTCTCCTCTGCCAATAATTTTGCCAATGGTGGATTTGGAAATACGGGAGCCAGCCATGGATCAGCTGTGTCAGTGTCTGGTTAATTTCCCCAAATATTGCCCGTTTAAGAGGTATTTAATGTGACGAAATATGGACGACTTTTGAACGAAACTAAATTCTAATTTAACTGCTTCCAATCGATACTCTTCTTAACTGTTCTGGTTTAGTCTCTAAATCAGCTTTTAACTTATTAATTTACCTGTGAGTTCCCCCAACATTTAATACCTATATTCAAATTTAAATACATATATCTAAACTTTTGGTATATAATTGATTGTTATTTTATTGGTTTTTTTAGGGGGTAGAGTCTGGTTGCTTAATCGGACTCGCTCTCGCTCTCCGATTGAAAATCGCCCACTTCAATGGAGAATTTGTATTCCTGATCGCAGCCCAAGTAGGAATCGCTCATGTAGTATAGAGTATAATCGTGCTTGCCAGGGCTGGGCGCCACAAAGTCTAACTTGACCTTGGCCTTCTGCTGCAAGGTCAAGCGCTTGATGGAGAGCAGAGAATTCGTCTTGGGATCTCCAATAACCACCCACCAGCCTTCCTCACGTTTCTGCGGAAAGAATGGCGCAATTACCGGACCAGTAACCTCATCCTCACGCTCCAGTTGCACCACCACATTGACCGTGGAACCAGAATTAATGCGATCCTTGTCGACCACTTCATAGTTCAGCTCAATGTTGGGATAACGATTGCAGAAGCGTGCCACATCGGCCATTTGAGCATCGGATAGCTGCAGCAGGCGCGAACGATCCTCATCCTCCAGTTCCATAATATCGAAGACAGTTTCAATTTTCTACAAAGCAAAGGAATTAGAGCAGTTCAGTTGCAGTTGGACTAACTTGTTCATTACCTTATCCGTGCAGCGCTTGATGATCTCGACATTAAAGTGTGGCAGCTGTCGCAAGTACGAGTCCTTGCTCCACATGGCCTGCGTGACCATTTGTGCCAGCTCCATGGCAGCCACAGCGGGAGACAACCAACCATTCGAACTGAGCACATCCACGCAGGCCTGTATCAGTCGAATAGCCTTGCTCAGTATCTGCTCAGTGTCAGCCTGCAGCTCGGGGCCCAACTGAAGGCGTGACAAATGTGCCTGGAGCAGCAAGTTTGTCTTAATGTGAGGATCATTGAATCTGCAAAGAATTCAAAGGTGAGAAGAGGCGTAACTTGGTAGGAATATCATCTTTACTTGGGCGCCGTTTCATTCGGTCCAGTTAGCTTGTTGGGCAAGCGCTGCGAGAGCGTGCGCAGAACCTGTTCCTCATGATGCCTGACAACAACATCTTCATACTCAGCGGCTGATGAAATGATCTCCAGTAGACCACGAACTTTGGTTTTGCTATTCAGGGATAAACTAAAGAGTTCTGCAGATGAAAGGAATAAGAAATTAATATTTAAGATTAAGTGGATTTAAAAGTTAACAGAACCTACCGATAGTCGTATAGTTAATATAGTAGTAGGCGGCAATCATGCCCAGATTGAGTGGCAACGTATCCATATCGTCCTCAACACTGATGCACTTCGACTGCTCCAGATCGCTTAGCGTATTCTCAACCAGCTCCGACAGATGATCGGACAAATGACGATGTGTGACACCTTGCAGATTGTAATAGTTGGGATTCTGGGTCAATCTTCTATAGAGGAATGTCCATGTCAGATAATCTACAGCATCCTGTTTGTTCTCAATGGTCTTGGTAACAACTTCGGCATTGAAATGATCATGCATGCGATGATCCAGATGGCTCTCGATTGGCAACGGTTCATTGATGAATTTCTTGAAGAAATCCTTTTTGGAGCTCTGACACATCAACACACACTTGGCATCTGCATCCTCATTGGGTCGATTGGCTCGTCCAATCATTTGCAGCACATCCGTAATGGGATAATCCTCATACGAATGGTTCTTGCCATTGTAAAACTGTGTATCCATAACGATAACCAGGTGAGCGGAGATGCTCATGCCCCAACACAAATCGCGAGAGACAACAGCAACCTGGACAGCGCCAGAGTCAAAGAGCTGCTCGACCAGGCGATGATCTGAAGCTGATAAGCCTTCATGGAGATAGGCCACACCTTGAGCTAGTGTCTCCTTCAACGTCTTATCCGACATGCGTTCCAGGAAAGGTTGTATATCCTCCTCCTCGGCATGGAAGAACCTGTTCGGCTGCAGATCCGATGCGGCATATGTTAGAACGTCGATGGCAGTTAGACGTGCCTGCTTCCTGGATGAAACAAACACAATGACTGGCTTGTGAGCGCTGTACTTGAGGATGGCATTGTAGACAGGCTTCGACATGGTCGCAATTCTGGTGGCATTGTGTGTAACATTGAATCCCTGTATGTGCAGCTCAAGTGGAATGGGGCGCACACTTGGATGGAAATTGAAGGTGGCATTCGGATTACAGCCAAGCCACTGGGCCACATCTCGTGCATCTGTCAAGGATGCAGACAGAGCCACAATGCGAATCTGCTTCTCAATCTGTGAGCTGATGTAACGCATTCTGGAGCAGACAATTTCCATGACAGGACCCTCCTCGCCGCCGACCATCTGTAGTTCGTCAACTATGAAGAGGTTCACTTGCTGCACGTTCTTGCGCTGCTTCCAACGACGCGACAGCACATCCCATTTATCCGCTGTGGTTATAATCAGTTGTCCTTTTGCAATCAGCTTTAGGTCCGTGCCCGTTTCACCCGTCAGCTTGACCACCTTGATGTCCAGTGAGCCAAACTTGGCGTGCCAGTCGGCAAAGACCAAATCAGCCAGAGCCTCCTGTGAAACGAGGTAGACGCAACGTCCATCGCTGCTCTGGCTGAACAAGCGCATTATGGCAAACTCAGCGATGGTCATCTTGCCCGACCCTGTGGGTGCTCCAACGAACACATTGTCATCACTGTTGTAGACAGCATTGAAGACCTGCGTCTGGATGGGATTGAATTGAGGGAAACGTTGCGCATAGAACGCCTCAAATTTCGGTTGCCTCAACGCGCTTATGGGCAGCGGTTGCAGATCCAACAATTCCGTTGGTGGCATATTCTTTTCTGGTAGAATCAAGTGCCTGAACGAGACAGGAAGCTGTGTTTCAGCACCAATCCAACGATCAGAGACAATCCGCAGGAAATATTGTGGGGGAAGTGGCTCAAAGACGGGCACAAAGAACTTCAACTGATGCTCATCTTGTGCATACTTCTGCTTGAGCAGGAAGAACTCATGATGCAGTATAAGTTCCGAGTCCACATCCTCGATCAGCACCCAGAATCCCTCCGATTGACCGTGCACCTTCTCATCCCATTGGAAATCGGGAGTTATTGTCAGTTCCACTCTCAGGGTTGCTCTGGTAATGGGCTGAATGTGTGTCGACAGCTCCAGTTTGGGAAACTGGTGCACAAACTTGTGAATGGTCTTGCCCAGCTTGGGTACACGGATCAGTTCGCCGAGCTCATGGGCTTCCAGATCGTATAGACGTGACCAGGGGAAGTGTTTCTTCTCCAGCTTCTTGGCGATTTCGTCGGGCATCTTCTTGAATTGTCGCAACGGGGTCATCGATTGCCACATACGCCGATCGATCATCTTGCAGAGTGTCAATGTCTTATCAGCCAACTGTGCCCAGCCGCGTGTCAGCACAATTTCAAAGATGGCTCGCATGAGACGTGCTGCAGATTGGGTAATGAATACCATGTCGGACATCAGCGCGAATCCCTCGAGCTTCAGTTGCGAGATGTATGCCTGCAGCAGGACATTCACCTTGGCACTGTGCTCCTCAATGGACTCCTTTATGGGTATGGGCACGCGTTCCATTAACTTCTGCAGCTCCAGTTTCTCCTCCTCACGCACGGAGATGTGACGGAACTCCGAGGAGAGTGAGAACACACGAAATAGTTCAATTTCACTGAGAGTTTGCTTCAGTAGTTGGTTATATGTCAACATTGTCTCGTGCGTTAGATAATAATGCGATGCAATGCGTCCCAGATCTGTGACCTGGAAGTGTCCAGTCTTCCTTTCATATTTGATTAGACCGCTTCTCTCCAAGCAACAGGCGGCCGTGTGCAGCAGATCGGCGCGATGCTGCTCAAGCATTGGATCAGACTTGATTGCATCGTGGGAGACTCCATACAAAGTGGGATTACGCAGCATTCTTATGTACAAATACGTATAGCCAAGCCAGTTCACTGCATCCTGCAAATGCTGAACAGTTCCCAGCACAATCTCCGCATTCAACATGTCCGGTAACTTGGAGACAAACTGCGATTCGATTGGCAACTGTTGATTAAGCAACGACAGATAAAACTGCAGTTCGCTGTGATTTGTGATAAGGATACCTTCACCCTTGGTGTCGTATTGCGGACGACCTGCACGTCCCAACATCTGCAGCACATCCAGGGCACTCAGCTCAACCCAGCGACCTTTCTCGGGGTTATAGACCTGTGTGCCCTTGATGATGACCGTGTGGGCGGGCAAGTTGACACCCCAGGCCAACGTGGCTGTCGATACTAGCACCTGAATGTGCCGATCTGCGAATAGATCCTCCACCAAAGTACGATCCACACGCGTCATACCAGCATGATGTATGGCAAAGCCATAGGGCAGCAATTCCTTCAGCTCAGTGTTCTTCACTTGCTCCGCTTCAGTGCGAAGCACTTCCATGCTCGCCGATCCTTCGCGCAGGAAACTACCCAAAGTGTCCTGCTCCAGGCACATGTCACGTACAGCACGCGCCGTCTTGCCCGTTTCCTTGCGAGAGTGGACAAAGACAAGCACCTGATTCCGTCCAGCATGTTCCATTGTCTTTTCGTAGACGATCTCGTTCATGACCTGGAAACGTTTCAATGCCTTCTTCTCAGTCACACCAATATATTGCTGCTCCAGTGCCACAGGACGATAGCTATTGTCGAAGTAGAAAAGTCCCTTGTCGGGCTTGACGCGCAGGAATGTCGCAACATCCTGGTAATTGGGCAACGTGGCTGATAGACCAACCAGACGTACATCCTCCTGTGTGGTCTCAATATTGCGAATAGTACGTGCCACAAGCGCCTCCAGCACTGGACCACGTTCATCGTGAAGCAGATGGATCTCATCGATAATCACCAGGCGCACTAGAGAGACGAATGTCCGCTCTCCACCTTTGCGTGTGATAATATCCCATTTCTCTGGCGTGCAGACAATCACTTGGGTAGCTGCGATCTGTTCCCGCGTCAGCTGATGATCTCCCGTCAACTCGGATACTGTAAGGTTATAGCAGGCCAGACGACGTCCGAAGTTGCCGACCATTTCCTGTACCAGAGATTTCATTGGTGCCACATAAATGATCTTGAAGTCCTGCGCATTGATGGTGCCATCCTCGTTGATGTGCTTGCCAATTTCACGCATCATGGTCAGCAAAGCGACATTCGTTTTACCAGCTCCAGTGGGAGCACACAGCAGCATGTTCTCATCACTGTCCAGGGCAGCTTTGTAGAGACGACTCTGTATGCGATTCAAGGTTTTGAATCCCTCGAAGACAGGCTGCACATACTTTGGCAACTTGTCAATGGGTTGCAGCTCCTCGTTCGACTCGAAGGGAACCTGTTTCAATGCCGGCACATGCACCTCCTCATAGCCTTTACGCTGCTTTCGGTAACTGCCGTCGGGCAGCTGGCAACGTTTGTTGGCCATGAAATGTGAGCCCTGGGTGAAGGATAGCTCATCCAGCTCGAGCAGTTGGCGTACACCACCCACCTGACCAGCAGCAGCTGCACCACCATCATCAGCATCTCCTTTTCCACGCTTATTCGCACGTGCATCCGCCTCCTCTTGCTCGTCAGCTTTGCCCGTGTCCAGCTGCCGTAGGATCTTTGCCAGTGCCGTGTTGCCGCGCATCTTTTCCCTGATCCGTTGACGCTCACTGTCTGTCTGTGCCGAGGCCAGCATGGTGCAGTAGAGTATCATCTGTCTATTCAGTTTCAGTTGCTTGATGAAGTCAAAGCAGTCGTAGCCCAGCAGCAGCACCAGCTGGTTCTCGCAGTCACGCTCATCGGCAGCATCCTTTAGAATCTTCAGCACATCTGCTGCCTTGCTCTGGGAGACCATGGCATCTTTATAGTACTTGCTCAGACAACGCTGCAGCCAGTAAGCATCGATGTCCAAGGGATGAAGCAAGCGCTCTTTCTTCGCATTGCTGGCGGCCTCTTCGCTGGCCAACTGCAAGGTGAGATGCGTGTTAACAGTTGAAATCAATGTACTATACGAATTACTTACATTCTCGGCATGCAGTGTATGATCAATGCGCGCCTCTTCGCCTTCATCCTGGGCATCATCATCGCGAATTTCTCCGTACATGTCGTTGTCACTCTCCTCCTCGGACTCCTCAAACTGCACATTGATGCCGTAGGTCTCATCAATTTGCTCTTCATTGTTGGTTGCAGCGGTCAGAGCATTTACAGCATCGCTGCCAAAGTCTGTGATCTTCTTGCCAAGATTAACGAGCAATGCGAAGCGTTCGTCGGTTACTTCGCTCAGCAAACTGTCTATATCTTTTTTACGCTCTCTATCCTTAAGGCGGTCGTTTTTGAGCACAGCTAGAATTTCATCAGCTGCACCACATAGAATGTCTCGCGGCTGATCTCCGAGAGCTTCCTGTATGAAACTGAGCAGCACTTCGTAGGTCTGACGCGTCTCCTGGGTTTTTGGGCGATACACAATGCCCACCATTTCATCGATACCCTCCGAGAGCAGTGTAGCGCCCTTCATACGCTCAAAATCGTACTGTGCCTCGTCACGTTTCTGACGCTTCACCTTACGTTCCTCTGTTTTCTCCGGCTTCGTGCGCTGGTACCGGTCCCCCATACGAGTGCCGTCAAGCTTACCCACCAGCGAGCAAACTTCGCCAGTGGCTTCATCGCGACGTGGACGTTCGATAAGACGTACATCAGCTTGCAGCACAAGATTAGAGTTCTGCAAATAGAATAAACAATTAATTTTTCAGCAAACGTTTACCGCATGTGGCGGCGCTTTTTGTTATTGAATAAAAAAAAGAATTTTAAGCCACTTACCGCCTTGTACTCGTACTGCAATTGACGTGCTGCGGCATCAGCCATATTTGTTTAGTGCTTTCTTAAAGTTTTGGGGTCACAATTAAATTATTTCTTATTATTTGTACAATTTTAACGCGTTAAATGTCCACTCTGCCGCCGCTTAGAGATGTAAGTTAAATCGATAGCTACTGCTTCGATATTGATTTAACGCAAGTATTGTTATCGATGTATTTTGTTCCGTTTTTCAACACAAACTTAAACTTGCGCTGGCCACACAGCGTATCTTGTAAGGAAAAAGTAAACAATGCGGAGAGAGCTCAACGGCACTCTACTATAATTGTAATAAAGTGAGTGGCGTTTCGATAAGCGAATCAGTTGCTGTGCGACCACTGTGCGAAGCATGTGAAGTGTGTAACCGGGCCAATTAAACATATTAAATCTCATTCATACATATATAGTAAACAAATCGGAATGCCGCTGCTGCCAAGTACTGATCAGGCTTTACGCTGTCTCGGTTTCTGCGACTGCCGGTTTCCCAGCTCCATTGATGTGGCCAATCACAAGGGATATATACCCGATCTGGTGACATGTCGATGCGGGGAAGATGCCGGAAATGGTTTGCAGTGGCAGTGGCACAAAACGGAGGATTCAGATGCACAAATCGCCGACAAGGACATCATATTCCATCCAACCTACAGTCAAGGCACCTCCATTGTACGTGGCGAGCAGCCGCTGCAGCACGACAAGGTGCACTTCTGGGAGATGCGCGTCATTACAGCCCTTGCGGGTACAGATGTGGTAAGTGGTGTCACATTTAGGGACCAAAATAGTCGGCAGATAAGCGTCATTTACACACAGATAATACGAGCTGTCACTCAGTCTGGCAATGAGGAAATCAACAGACTGAGCAGCGCTTAACTCAACCAAATCGAATTGATAAGAAAGCTATGTGCTCTCGTAGTTTCTTAAAAAAAAATGTCAATGTAAAAACACCAATAACATATTAACCCCTCCCTTAACCTTTTCTAGATGTTTGGCATAGGCACTGATAGCGTCCATCTGGAACAGTTCAAATTTCACTTCGTCTCTGCCCTGGGAACGAATGCTCAGTCCTGGGGCTACTCATACAATGGAAAAATCCAGCACTGCGGCGAACAGTTGCCATACGGACAGAAGTTCTCACAAGGTTGTCTGGTGGGCATCTATTTGGATCGTACTCGAGGTCATCTGGAGTTCTATTTGAATCGCCGTTCATTAGGGGTGGCCTACACAAATATTCCAACAGACCCGCATGTCAAAATCTATCCGATGGTCTGCTCAACAGCAGCAAAGTCAGTTATACGCTTGATTAACTCCACATCGCAAGCGGTCACGTTGCAATTGAGGGCATTCCAGTCGCTTGCCAAACAGCCGGAAAAACTGGAGGAACTGAGACAAATGCCCGGCTTGAAGGGCATTATGCAGTCGTATTGGTTTCTAGCACCTCCCGTACGTTTCTCCAGATCGTCAAGGGACTATGAGCTCGATCTGGGCGATGAAGCCGTGCTCTCCAGTTCAAAGTTGCGTTTGGGCAGAAAACAAAAATACAGAGGTAAGTTTAGATCTCAATAAACATGCACTCAATGTAACTTGCATCGTGTCTGTATTTTTAAATTTATAATGCAACCTATATACAGCAAATATTTATGAAGTAAACAGCGATTACTATACCTTATCTTTAGCTATAGAGATAATATGCCGCGAAGAAAAGTTTTCTTTGTGCTAAAACTTATCTAAATTATTAGAGAGATTATTTGGAGGAGTATATAACGAAAAATGAAATTGTAAATATAGGTAATCAATAGGTATTTACTACAATGATATATTAGAAAACTTTGATATTACAGGGTAAACAAGTAATTCAAGGCGCGAATAACGTAGATTAGCAAGTTTCCCTTTTACACGCAAAACTAGCACAAGACCTTGTCTACTCTCCATACTCTAACTGCAAGACAATAGATTAGTTAATGACGTATTTCGTTATTTTCCAGACAGCGATGATGTCAACATCGATGAGGATCTATACGCGAATGCGCACAAGATTCCACTCAGGTGCAATGACAGCGGCGATGAGGAATATGTTTCATCCGTGCAGGAGTTCTGCGATGAATATTTTCATTATTTGCTTTAGCTTCGCATATTATCATTGTGTTCCTTGCATTTATTAACAAAAACCAGGAAAGAGAAACAATTGATGTACCTTAAATACATGTTCTGTGTGATGTGTATGTGCATATATGTGTATGTGATGCTGTTAATAACATATCATCAATTTTGAAAAGCCATTATTTGTTTACTGTATAAAGACAGTCTGATTTACTTGTGACAGACTGCAGTATGTATATTTATTTAAAAAGTATTTGCTTTAAATATATATGTATATATCATTGAGTTGTATGTTATGTGCGATAAAACTATTGAAAGTTTCATTATTGAGGAAGGTTTTTTTCATGAAACATAAAACAAAGAAGAGAGGGGGGAAAAATGCTCTTTGAATTTGGTTTTGGAGTTTTGAACTTAAATTGAAAACTGTCACACTTAAACTAAGAGAACTAAATGTTAGTTGCATTCACCGGCACCGGCACGCTTGAAGATTATGCCCAATGGTAGCTAGTCCATGTCATCGTCGTCATCATCGGATATGGTGTATTTCTTCTGAGTGCGCTTCCGTCGCGTTTGCTTCTTGGATGTGGTAGCTGCCCCACTGCTGGCCACCGATGCAGCTGTCGATGATTGTGTGGGCGTGGCCGGTGCACTGGCCAATGATTTGTTTAGCTTTAGTTTCATTTTAACTGCCGCCGCTGAGGTGGTGGCTATTTCCTCATCATCTGAACCATCATCACCGTCATCATCATCATTATCCGAATTATCAGAGCCACCTCCGCCACCACCACCATTGCCCTGAGCCTCGCTAGTGTTATCTCCGGCAGAAAGAGCAGCTGCGTCCGCAGCGGCAACTACTCGGATCTTTGCGCTGTTGAACACCTTTTGCAGTGCCTTGGAATCCAGATAGATGAGCGATGCCTCCTCGTTGTAGATCTGAGCATTCTGACAGAGTTGCATAAAGTCCTTCTCCAGCTCATTGAGATCCGCGTACTTGCAATCCTCAATTCGTTGCAGAATCTTCTTAATATCCACTGGCCGCTTGATGACATCATAGTAATCTGGCAACCGCTGGCGCGAGGGCAGCTTCATAAATGGCTCGGACAGCGTGCGGCCATCCTGTGTGTGCTTGATAACGGCACTCATGATCTTGTGCATTTGTTTCTTGGCGCGCTTGTCTAGATTTTGACGACGTCGCCGCTTCAGGATTAATGAATCGTCATCAGATTCATCCTTACGATTCTTGCGCTTGCGACGTTTTCGCTTGGGATCATTATCCTCTTCTTCCTCCTCATCAAATTCGGCACCATCGTCGATGGCTTTCAGCCACTCCTTTTCGGTAAGGCTGTCCGTGTAGTCCACCTCCTTACGCTGTCGCGAACCGCGACCTGTATACAACACATGATTAGTTTGTGGTCACAAGTTGAATGCCACTTTGGACTTACCCAATATAGTATCCTCATCATATGTGTAATGGAATCGCTCGACTTCGTCGTCGTCCTTGGTCAACCAGTCGGGTAACTCGGATTCATCGATTAAACGCTCTCGTCCCGGATGAATGCCCTCATCCTCTTTCTTACGTTCAATATCCATTCTCTTAAAGATCTCAATTTCCTCCTCACTGCGCGCAATCATCATGTTAATCATCTCATCGTCTGGCACCTCGTTCTCCTCTTCCTCCTCATTGTCATCCTGATGCAGGATCGTTTGAAGGAACTGCTGTCGTTCACTTCCAGTTGACTTCTGATCGAACATACCAGCCTGGATGACCTTTTCATCCATGTTCAGCTTGTAACGAGCCGCGGCCAGGATACGCTCCTCCACCGAGTTAACTGTCATCAGACGCAGTACACGCACTTCGTTACGCTGGCCGATACGATGTGCACGATCCTGTGCCTGCAGATCCTGATGCGGGTTCCAATCGGAATCAAAGATGACCACAGTATCGGCTGTCTGCAAATTCAAGCCAAGACCACCGGCTCGCGTGGACAGCAGAAACACAAAGTACTCCGAGCCTTTGGCATTGAATTTACGCAACAACTCGCCACGATCCTCGGCCTTTGTGGTACCATCCAGGCGCAAGTAACCGAACTGCCGCCAGCTCAAATAATCCTCAATAATGGTCATGCACTGTGTCATTTGACAGAAGAGTAGAACACGATGATTCGTGGCCTTAAGCTTCGGCAGAATGCGATCAAGAAGCTCGAATTTACCCGACACACGATACAGATCGGGACCTAGAGGAGGGATATAGACAGTTAAATTACATTGCACTATTTTAGATAGTCAAGTGGGATTCTTACCTGAAACAACACCATGTCCGCCTGTGTGATCGCAGTATTTCTCCTCGATGTGCTGGAACATGAAGGGATGATTGCAGAGCTTACGCAGCTGGACAATCGTGTTCATCAGCGCCTTGGCACCTCCCTTGCCATGCTTTCCCTTCTCGGAGCCATCGGTGAGCAGCACGCCCTTGCTCTGCATGTGCTTGTAGAGGACACGCTGCAGCGCAGACATGTCGCACTTGATAATATACTCCACCTTGTCGGGCAATTGGTGCTCGACCTCTTTCTTGAGACGACGCAAGAGGAAGGGACGCAACACTTTGTGTAGACGACGAATAATCAAAATAGTTTCCTCCTCGTTCAGCTCGACCTTCTCGCCGGTTGTGGCGAAGGGGGCATTGAACCACTGCTCAAAGGTTGAGCATGACTTGAAAATAGAGGGCAACAAGAAGTTGAGCAGTGCCCACAGCTCAGGCAGCTTGTTCTGTAGTGGTGTGCCCGTCAGGAGCAGACGATAGGGTGCAATGTAGTGCGTGTTGAGCACCTGCGTCAACTTGCAGTGATGATTCTTCATGCGATGACCCTCATCAATGATCATGTACTTCCATTGGATCTTGGCCAGCACTGCCTTGTCCTTGATCACATACTCGTATGTGGTAAGCAGGACATTGAACTTTGTGGCGCGCATTTGATTCTGCAGCAGGCGACGTCCCTGGGGGCTGCCCTTGTAGCTAACGACTCCCACTGCTGGTGCCCACTTCTCAAACTCCAGCACCCAATTGGGCAGGGTGGAAAGGGGCACGATGATCAAATAGGGACCCATTACCTTCTTGCGATCCATTAGGTAAGTGACCAAAGAAATAGTCTGAATCGTCTTGCCCAGACCCATTTCATCGGCAAGAATGCCATTCAAATTGTTGTTGTACAGGGAGACAAGCCACTCTAGACCCTTCAGTTGATACTCCTTTAGCTGGCCATTGACCATAATGCTGGCCTGTTCAAAGACCTTCTCGTGCACCGTATGAGCAATGCTGTAGTATGTCTGCTCCTCGGTACGATACTCATCATCCTCGACCTTCACCTGATTGATTAGGTCATTGGGCTCTGCATCACCTGGCTGTGCCGCCTTATCTGTTGTATCTTCAGAGCCTTCGGCAGCTGCATTGCGTTCCGCTTGCGATTGCTCTTCGAGCTTTAGTCTTGCCTTCTTTTCCGACGTTTCATCAGCATCATCATCATCGTCATCGTCTATCCAATCCCAGCCAGGATGCATATTAAGCCAACGATGCAAATGCTTCAACATGGGTGCATCATCTCCTGTCAGTTTCTTGCCCGTACATTGCTCCACCACAATGACGCGCATATCAGCAGCAATGTTGCCCTCATCAACGTTCACATATTCCCCGCTCATGAGTAGCTCCTTTTTGTACATCTGCAGGCGTTTGCCCTCCTCCTCCTTCTTCTTCATTTGATCATCCTTATGCTGCTTCACCATCTGTGTGAGATTGCTAATGTACTCGTCTGTCTGGGACAATAGGAATGCCAAACGTTTGTCCTTCTTCTGATCAATGAGCTTGCGATAACCTTCCTCATCCTCGGCCATCAGGCGACGCATACGTTCCTTCTCTATGCGCTCCTGTTCCTTCTTCTGTTCACGTTCCGCATTCGCGTGATAATTCATTACGGCCTTATTCATACGCGCCAACTGAGCCTGTATTAACAGTGGATAAATAAAGAGTATTAGCTTCGTTGGAGTAATTAGATTACCTTGTCGTGTTCTTACCTTGTTATTGCGATGATATTCACGCAGATCCTTGCCATGCTGCAGCACTGCAGCCAGAAACTCGAGATGCTTCTGCCTACGCTTGCGTTCCGCCTCTAATTTCTGTTGCTTCTCCAGCTTCTCAGTGGCCCGAGCTTCGCGCAGTCCTTGACGCTTCGTGCGCTTGTAGAACTTCATATTGATGGCCGTCTCCAATGTCGTGTCTCGGCGTGTACACTGCACAATCTCCATGCGCAGCTGTCGTTGGAAGTTCAGAACACGCAAAGCACGCAACTCAATGGCAGCCTGAAGGCGCAGATCTTCGGACATTGTGGCCGGCAGACGCTGCAGTTCCTGCATGCGCAATGAGATTCGAGCTGCAATCCGATTCTCACGTTCCTGCAGCAATGTTATGGGATCCAGGCCCACCGGCTTAGCCACAGTTGTTATTCTATTTGGCTTTGCCATCGGTTGTTGCTGCCCAGGCGGGGCGCCGGGACGAGGTGGACCTGGTGGCGGGGCAACTTGGCTACCGGGCAGACCAGGCGCCACTGGACGCACAACCTGGGACTGCATTGGCTGCATGGGCGTAGGTGGTATCAGTGGCTGACCACCAGCAGCACCCATTGCTAAGGGTTTACCACCGTTGGGCATTGGCTGGTGTTGCATTTGCTCAGGCGGAGGCTGTAGTACTTGTTGTTGCTGCTGCTGCTGCTGCTGAGCTTGCTGCTGCTGCTGTTGTTGCAATTGTTGCTGCTGCTGCTGTTGTTGTTGCTGCTGTTGTTGCTGTTGTTGTTGTTGTTGTTGCTGCTGCGGAGGCGGCGGCGGAGCACCAGCTATGTGCGGTGGCTGTGGCTGCAAAGGCTGTCCCGGCATGTGTGGTGGTGGTGCAGGCTGCATCTTCTGCCCAGGCACAGGTGGTCCATACGGACTAGCCGGCGGTGTGGAGCACTGTGGAGGCGTGCCTGTCGATGGCGGCTGCTGTGGCTGCATTGGCGGCTGACCTGCATGTGGACCACCCGGCGGTGGGCCACCTGGCATGCCTGGAGGACCAATTGGAGGTGGCGGCTGTTGCGTTTGCTGCTGTGCTGCCTGCAATGCCTGCTGCATCTGCATTGAGATGGGCTTGTTGCGTGCCAGCATGCGATACGCAGTGATCTGTGTGCGCAGCAGATTCACTTGATTCCCATTGAGATGCTGATGCTTTGAGGTGGCACGCATGGCCAACAGTTGGGAGTAGCGCGGATCTTCTTGGAGGCCCTTCTCCTCCATTGAATCAATTGCTCGTTGCAGCGCATGCAGATTCTCCTGGCCAGAGCGCTCGGGCTGACCACCGGGTGGACCACCTGGCGGACCCTGGCCGGGCTGCGTAGGCGCCTGCAATGGAAAGGCATGCTGCATAATTGAGATAAGTTAGAAGATTATCAAACTGACATAAATTGCATTAATTATCTGAAATAAATAAAAATATAAACAATATAATTAAACTACTCTTTATTCACACTTGCCCCACTGTGCGACGTTCTCTCAATTACAAAGCATCCATTATAAAAAAAAGCTCAACGTATCTACCACAAAGTTCAGATACTTCCATGCAAACCAGTTTTATACTCAGTGCGAAGTCAGTTCCGAGACAGTTAAGAACACCCGTGACAATGACAAGCAGCGAAGCGGAGATCGAGGAACTCTACAAGTTCATTTACCCGCTGGCAGTGCGAGCAGGGGAAATACTCTTTGAAGGATATCAGAATGTTGGCAAGTCGGTTGCATTGAAGTGCAATGAGTTTCACAATGTGGTGACTGAATACGACAATGAAATCGAGGAGTATCTTATGTCATCCATACTGGCAACCTATCCCGATCATAAGTTCATAGGTGAGGAGGACACGCACAAGAACAACAATGTTACCAAAGAGCTAACCGATGCACCCACCTGGATCATTGATCCCATCGACGGCACCTCGAACTTCATCAAACAAATTCCCCACGTGTCCGTTTCAATTGGACTCTCGATAAATAAGCAAATTGTGCTGGGAATTGTGAATAATCCTGCCCAGAGTAAGCTCTATACAGCTAAGCTGGGACAAGGCGCCTTCTGCAATGGAGAACCTATTCATGTGAGCAACTGTGAGAAACTGAATGAAGCCAATGTGGCATACGAGGTGTGCCTGCTGCATGCGCCAAAGATAAGGAACAAGCACATTAAACGCATCTACTATGTGGGCTCACAGGCCAGACGGTAAGTAATGGCAAGATAAGACAAGCTGATCTCGATCGCCATGTCAACTAACCTTCCTCTTACACCTTCAGTTTATTGGGCTATTCGGCTGTGGTGGACTCACTTTGCATGGTCGCCGCTGGTAATCTGGACGCCTTTCACATTGAAGATATGTATCCGTGGGATTGTGCTGCTGGTTATCTACTTATACGAGAGGCTGGCGGTGTTGTTACCCATCCCTATGGAGGGAACTTTGATATCATGAAGCCAGATCTCATTTGTGCCGGTACAGAAACATTGCGCAAGGCAATTGAGCTACTTATACGCAAGGCAGATCTAGCAAAGTCTGTGGGAAGCGAAAGCGATGTTGATGATGTATACTAAAGCACTATTTGTTTGAAAAGCTTTTCACTTAATGTTGATAATTAAAAGCACTACAAGAATTTATTTTACAATGCATTTTGTATACCCTTAATATTAAGGTAAGAAGAGATAAGATTAAGAAATTATCTACTGGTTAACTACTTTGTAATTTGTTTGCTTTTTCTACACAAACATTTAAATGAAAGCAAAGCTTTAACACTTTGCCAGTGTCAACTAATTTAATATTCAGGTTATCTAAATAAATCATAAAACCCCCTCGAGTCGAAATATGAAAGCTCCGAAAGTAGTGTTAAAGCTTTACAAAAGCTTCTAACAGTTGGCTGGCAACGAATCTATTTGGATATTGAAATTAGAACTCAGTGGGTAGCGTTAGCTGGAAGTCAAACGTTCAAAGCGAAAGAGAATCATGAGCAACAATCTGTTGAGCGAGTCTAAATTAAAGGAGTACTATGAGGTGGCTCTGGAATTAGTGAAGAAATGTGGTCCTCTACTAATGGAGGGTTATACAAAGCCCAAAACAGATTACAAGGTTAAGGCAGACTTCTACGATTTGGTGACAGTCTATGATAAACAAATTGAAGACACCCTCATCGAGGGACTTCAGACAGCCTTCCCTGAATCTCGCATCATTGGCGAAGAGGAGTCGGCGAGCAGCAAACGTAAGGCAGAGCTGACTGATGCACCCACCTGGATCATTGATCCCATTGATGGTACCACAAACTTCATTCATCGTATACCACATTGTTGTATTTCCGTGGGATTGGCTGTCAATAAGGAACTAGTTGTGGGAATTATCTACAATCCACCGGCAAATGAATTGTTTTCTGCTTGGAAGGGTCACGGTGCCTATCTCAATGGTGAACGTATTTACACCTCCAAAATAACAACGGTAAGTGGAACAGAATTTTAGTTATATTATGCAATCTATAACTAGTTAGATGATAAGATCATAATCTCTGTACACTGAGCTTTATTGCCTTGTCATCATGAAGTGCAGTTTTACTTTCCAAATTACTTGATTGTGAGAATGAGAGAGAGCTTAAATTTGAGAGCTTTTTTGCAGATCAACCAAGCTGTGATCGCCTATGAAATATCACTGATACATGCTGCAACCGTACGAGACAAGAATCTTAAGCGCATTTACAAGTTGGGCTCGAATGCCACAGCGTAAGTTCCACACATGGAGAGACTATGAGAGAGCAGGGAGAACTTGTAGAGAACTCACTCATACTCTCTATTCTTCATTCACAGTACTCGCAGCTTTGGCAGCGCAGCTCTCGCTCTGTGCTATGTGGCTACGGGTCAATGCGATGCCTATCACGTCGACGATCTTCAGCCATGGGACATTGCAGCTGGCGCTGTAATAATTACTGAGGCTGGTGGCGTCATATATCACACCGAGGGAGGTAAATTTAATGTCATGAAACCAGATTTTGTTTGTGCAGGCACAGAAGAACTGTGCACAAAGGTGATCAGCCTCATTAAGGAAGCAAATCAAATTACTGAATATACTTTCAAGTGATTGCCGCATCTATTGTAGAATTCTTGTTTGATACCAAAAATAATCACATATATAAGAAATAAATCAATTGTTGGGTTCAACTAAGCCACATATTATTTAATTTCTAGTTATTTAGTTTAGTTATAAGTTTCTTATCGTTGATATTTACTTAACTCTCAAGCTATTATGACTTTGCTTAGCCTGTTCTTCCAGGATATTTACTTAGCTACTTGGATATACAGAACTTTATTTAGCCTCCTCTTGAGGTACAATTTGACTTGCAAACAATATAACTAGTTTTTTTCTGTACCTGTTTGACTACCCCACATACACGACGACACAATAGACACATGTCTGTTGTTCGAGATAAAAACTTCTATTTGTAGTCGTCAAACCAAACGAGATAAAACGCAAGTAGAGGAGTAACAACTGACAGATTTCAATTTTCAGTGCATCCCAAGAACTGTCTGACATCGTATTGTATCGCGTTGAGTTTATTGAGCGCATAAATCAAAGCTCAATGTAAGCACAAGCTGGGAGAGCAAACAAAGAAAGAGTTCGTATAATGCTTGCGAAGCTTGTGCGTTCAGTGATCGGTTGTCTTCGAGAGACGTGATACGTAACGTGTTGCCGTAACTAAAGTTTTGCATATAGAGCCAAATGAGTGGAAAGATGTTAGCGGAAATTGAGGAATTGTATAACTTCATTTACCCACTGGCCGTTAAAGCAGGAGAGATTCTACTTGAAGGCTATGAACGGGAGGAAAAGAATGTCGATATCAAGGGCGCATTTTACGATGTGGTTACGGATTATGATAACAAGATCGAAGAGTTTCTAATGAGCGAAATACTCGCAAAGTATCCGCAGCATAAGTTCATTGGAGAGGAGGACACGGCCAAGAATAATAATGTATCCAAGGAGCTAACCGATGTACCCACCTGGATTATAGATCCCATTGATGGTACTTCGAATTTCATTAAACAAATTCCACACGTGTGTGTCTCCATTGGACTCTCCATCAACAAGCAAATTGTGCTGGGAATTGTAAATAATCCAGCACAGAAGAAACTTTACACAACGAAGCTGGGACAGGGTGCGTTCTGCAATGGCAAACCGATTCATGTCAGCAATTGTGGGAGATTGAAGGATGCCAATGTGGCATACGAGGTATCCTTGTTGCATGTTCATAATGTGGCCAACAAACACATTAAACGCATCTACCATGTGGGACTACATGCCCGACGGTAAGTTAAAGATAGAGAAAGAGAAACTGAAAGCAACATCTATAATCTGTTTTTGTAGCTTGCTTGCCTATTCCTGTGTTGTGGACGAGCTATGCATGGTGGCAGCTGGGAATCTAGATGCTTTCTACATTGAGGATATGTATCCTTGGGATTGTGCTGCAGGTTCACTGCTCGTCTCTGAGGCAGGAGGTGTGGTCACCCATCCCTTTGGTGGCCCCTTCGATATAATGAAACCAGATTTAATTTGTGCCGGCACTGAAGAGTTGCGCAAAGAAATTGAAGATCTGCTACGCAAAGCGGACAAACAGAAGTCAGTGGGAGGAGGCGATGACGCTTAGAATGTCTCGATGAGAAAAAAAAACCGAAAACAAATTAAGCTTTACATATAAAACAATTAAAAAAGAGTATGCAAAAATATATATTATTATTGTCTCTCTCTCTCTCTTTCTCTTATCGCACGAAAGCTTTTCAAATAAAAGCTCTTCAAGCTGTTTGTACGTTAGCAATCGTTTTAGTAGCTTAGGAGCCAGCGAATCATTCAGTTAGTTCGAATTCCTTGTTTTCTTAGGAAATATGTGCAAATTAATGATTATTTGTTTATATATATTAGCTTATCTTAAAGCTGTAGATATGACGAGCACTTTGAGTGATAAGAAACTCAAGGAATACCATGACGTTGCTGTGGATCTGGTAACTCAATGTGGTCCCATATTTGAGGAAGGATACAACAAAACCAACAAAGAGGTTATGGTGAAGGCGGCTTTTTTTGACTTTGTCACTGTCTACGATCGTCAAATTGAAGAGAAACTGTCCGAGGGTCTTTTGAAAGCCTTTCCAGAATCACGTTTCATTGGAGAGGAATCTTTAGCAGGTGTTAAACAGCTGCCAGAGCTAACAAATGCACCCACTTGGATCATCGATCCCATTGATGGAACCACAAACTATATACACCGCCTTCCCCACTGCGGAATATCAGTTGCTTTAGCTGTAGATAGGGAACTGGTTGTCGGCATTATCTATAATCCGGCGGCAAATGAAATGTTTACTACACAAAAAGGTCATGGGGCTTTTCTAAATGGCAAACCAATTCAAGTGTCTGCTGCGACTACGGTTTGTATACAAACACTGTGTGGAAGATTATGAGCACTTCAAATGCAATATAGAATTATATCATTATTCCCTTACTTTCAGATATCAAGCGCAGTTGTTGGCTATGAAATAACCCTAATGAATGTGCCTGCACTCCGTGACAAAAGCTTGAAGCGTGCTTACAAGCTGGGATCGGTTGCTGCTGGGTAAATTCCTATAATCAGTGGGGTATTCTATGAAGCTTGATAACTGAGGGTCAAGATGACTTTGCAACTAATATATATACTAAATTCCTTGCAACTAGTCCCAAGTTATCTATCTTCTGTGGATATAAACGCAAAGCACACGAGACTTTTAAAACCCAACCCTGTTTCTGGTTCCCAATAGCACACGATGCCTGGCCAGCGCTGCTCTCTCACTGGCTTACGTGGCAAAAGGCACCCTAGACACCTATCAAGTGGATTATCTAAAGCCCTGGGACGTGGCTGCGGGGGTTTTGCTGGTGCGTGAAGCAGGCGGTGTGGTGCATAATACCAATGGCAGCGAGTTCAATGTGATGAAACCGAATCTGGTGGCAGCTAGCAAGGATTCCCTTGCACAGGAAGTTATTGAACTAATTAAGCAGGCGGATCAATTGAATGACTACAAATTCACTTAAAAATCGCCTTGTGCCAGATGGGTTCACTTACATTAGGCGGCATTCCATGCGTTTGATATCCAAGCGGCGACATATTCGGTCCTGATGGAGGCATCTGCATTCCCATGTGCGGAGCTAGAATTTAAGTAAAGCCGATATTATAATTGTCAATATAATTTGTACGCATTTTTACTCATACTCATGCCCTGATGGTGTGGCGGCA
Source organism: Zaprionus camerounensis (assembly GCA_018904165.1). NCBI lineage: Eukaryota > Metazoa > Arthropoda > Insecta > Diptera > Drosophilidae > Zaprionus > Zaprionus camerounensis. The sequence goes on along the minus strand of JAEIFS010000479.1, from coordinate 11,543,964 downwards.
TGTGGTGACCAGGTGGACCCTGTCCGGGCGGTCCATGCTGCATGGGATGACCGTACGGTCCCGCTGGATGTCCTGGGGGCGGAGGTCCCTGCATATGAGGTGGTGCACCTGGTGGAGGTCCCTGCGGTGGCCCCTGTGGGGGCTGATGCGTGTAGGGACTGTGCGGCGATGGTGCGGGACTTTGCGAGGGTGGCGCCATAGGGCTGGGTGCCTGTGGTGGCGGCATCGGACTATTCGCCGGCGAGGGCGAGGCCATTTTTGCTACGTTATGTTGCTTTTGCGTTGTCCCAAATTCTTTTAACTGAAAATACAAGAGTAATGTGTAAGTACACAGTCATTTCGCATTACATCGCTCTAAATATTGCACAAAGTCCGTGTAAATGTGTATATAAACTGTATATGTAATAGTTATTCGGCTTTACTGCTCTCCCTCTTTACACACTCATCGAAAAATAATTGGTAATAATGGATGCACTGTTTGTTTTATGCTTTCCAGATGTACGTTTTAGTATTTGAAACCGAATATACAAATTTTTTCACAGTATTTTTACCTATTTGCACACTTTGAACGCGTTTTATATGTCGCACGATTTTCACACTTTTATTGGACGAAAGACGCGACAATGGCGGACGTCTCTGTATAACAAAATTAAAGGGGTGGCAACTCTGCACGCCGGCAATTTATGGCTACGTTCAACGTATTAAATAAATGAAATAAATAAATTATGTTATTATGTAAAGAAGTAATATATTTTCTCATTTTAAATTATAATTTATAAACAGTGTATTTAATTAAAGAAATGATTTACTAACAAATTATTTTATAAAAATACAATATTCTGCTGAACGTATGCGATGACACGTCATGTTTACGTTCCCTGTGAATGGCAGAATTCTGTCATTTTAGTGAAAACAAGAGCCAGAATTCGTTTAAAGAGCAATACAACATAATTAGTTAGTTTTAAATTATTACTTAAGCATTTAGAGGCACTTAGCAAGCTGCAAAAGAGCTTTAATCATGGGTATGTGCTGCATTGTGTCTGCATTTAATTAATATCACATTCTTTAATGTGCTTCTTGTCTGCCGCCTGTCATCAAAGTCACCACCTAATAAATTTTTTTTTCTTTTTATCGGCAGGTGGGGTGCTCAGTTATTTTCGTGGTCTACTTGGATCCAGGGAGATGCGTATACTGATATTGGGCCTGGATGGTGCTGGCAAAACAACAATACTGTATAGACTGCAGGTGGGTGAGGTGGTCACGACGATACCCACAATTGGCTTCAACGTGGAGCAGGTCACATACAAGAACCTAAAGTTCCAAGTCTGGGACTTGGGCGGGCAGACCAGTATTAGGTGAGAAATGAGCATTTTATCGACATTTAATAATATCTTATCTACAGTTGGTGTAGGTTCAGTTTGCGTGGCACAGCAGTTGCTGCGTGTCAAGAATCTTCTAACTCAAGAATCATTTATAATTCCCCCTATTTATCTTACAGACCCTACTGGCGCTGCTACTATAGCAACACAGATGCCATCATCTATGTGGTTGACTCGGCGGATCGTGACCGCATTGGCATTTCCAAGGATGAGCTATTGTACATGCTGCGCGAGGAGGAGCTGGCGGGTGCGATACTTGTTGTGCTGGCCAACAAACAGGATATGGATGGCTGCATGACTGTGGCCGAGGTTCATCATGCGTTAGGTCTGGAGAATTTAAAAAATCGTACATTTCAAATATTCAAAACATCAGCCACCAAGGGCGAAGGTCTGGATCAGGCCATGGACTGGTTATCCAATACGCTACAAACCCGCAAATAGTCATTGCCTGCTGTCGCCGCCGCCAGCCAACCCCAGACATTAGCCTGCCCCTTGTAAAATTGTCCAAAGTGTCCACCTCCACCACCCAGAGAGAGAATAAGTTGCAATTGGAAGAAGTTCTTTAAAATTATGCTTGCGCAAAACAAAAAAAAATCCAAACACACAACTTTGTAATAATTTCTAGTAATATAATTATTAAATTATAGGTTTATAACGTATATAAAGAGGTGTGTTTGAGGAACTCTTTTACCATTCAGGCAAACCAAAACGACGCACGCGCTTCTCCTGTGAATCGAGTTCCATGCGCACCTTCTGCCGCATGTAGAAGATGGGGCAATCTCGATTGGAGCAAATGACTTCTTCATGCAGTGAACCCTGACAGCGCTGACATTCTGTCCACAGGCGTGCGAAGGTCTCTTCTAGACCACGCTTGGCAGCCACCTCCTTCTGGTAGAGTTCACTCATCTTGGGTTCACAGTGAGGGCACAGACAGGCCTGCTCATAGCCCTTTGGCATAAGAGACTTGCAGCCCAGACAGGCTGCCTTCTTGGTCATGAAACCTGCCAATCCTCCCACCTTCGATGTGACCACGGTGCGTGTACGTGTGTGCTCGCCCTTCAGTAGCACTGATTCCGCTTTATCCCCCAAGATTGGCTCAAAGATGCGCAACAGTGGCTTGGACAGCTGTTGCTCCAGGTAATAGTTGGCATCGATAGGCACGCTGTTCTCCAACACGTACAAAGGGTCCTCGGCCTTCTGATATGCTGGTGTATTCTTGGCCGCGGCACAGATGACATAAGGCACACGATCGCCCAGCTTGGGTGCAGTGCCAGCGTCTCGTTTCTTCATTTTAGCAGCCAGTTCGACGTGAGCCTGCTTGGCAGCATAGTCAGTCTTGGCCAGCTCTTTGGTGATAACCAACTGGGAGATGTCTATGCGATTACAGAGAAGATCTGCAATACTCTGCTTCACATACTCCACAGCCCCCTCGGGATTGCGTTCAATGAGAAGTTTCTGCAGGCAGGCATTCATTAGATTCGCCACCAGGGGCGAGTTATCCCGACGCACTGTCTCAATGCCCTTGCAATCCATCTTATCATACTTATCTGGCCGGGTAAAGTAAAGCCCAGCGTAGCGTTTCTTGTTGATCAGCAGGTATGGATAGTAAACCTTCTCGAACTCCAGTTTAATGGGATTCACGAACTTGGAACTCACCAGTTCCGCCGCCTCCCGTCCCAGTTCCATGCTGCGCTCAAGGGTCTTCACTCCGAAGTTAACCATGACGGAATCTGTGTCGCCATAAATGACCACTGCATCATTCTCATAACCATTGGCGCGTGTGTAATGAGATTCCACCTCGTTCTTGGTCAACTCGATCATTGTGCGTCCATACGCAGTCACACTGCCAGAGATTTCCAGACACGGCAGCTTACCCACTTGTGCTCCAGTGAAACCATAAACGGAGTTTGCTGATATCTTCAATGCCAACTGACGGCCATCGAGTACCTGGCGCTTGAATGGATCCTTCTCCACCTTCAAATCGTTCTTGGCACGCTTACGTGCTGCAAGCAGTGACTCCAGAATCTCTGGCAGAAGTCCACGACGCAGTTCCGCTTTGACAAAGCTATTATTCGCTGGAGTACGCTCTACCTGGTCATCAGTGAGTCCCATTTTATCTTTTGCGCCAGGCAGCAGCAAAGTGGTGTAGCAGAGATTGTGTGCCATCATTATACTGGGATATAGAGAGGCGAAATCCAGTGTACTTATGGGATCTGCATAGTAGCCTCGCTTCGGCTCAATGACTGTAGCACCTTCGTACTGCTCGTCGGATCCACTCGAGGTATACGAGGGCATGATGAAACCCTTCGTCTTGGCCTTGCGTAGCAGCTGACTCAACACTTTGATCTGCTGGCCGCGGGTGAGCAGAGATTCCAGTGGCACTCCTGTCACTCTAGCCATCTCCATGTAGTTGACAATTGCCATGAGCTTGCCTAGCAATCGTAGAGGTAAATACGCATCCTTGAGGCAATACATGGCCAGACGTCGCCGTGTCTGTTCGTCTCCATTCTGCAGATCCGTGATGATGCTGTGATGCACATCCTCCTTCTGCTCTTGCAGGAAGTGATAACTGACTGCGTTGAGGGTGTAGGAACGAAGCTTATAGTCTCGCAGCAGGACGAAGAGTAGATCAAATGGAACACGTCCTTCGAAGTTCACATACTGATTCTCACGTCTTCCCATCTGCTTGGACTGCAACACCTGCTCCTTAATGACCGAACGAATGTTCTTAATCCTGCCCAGATACTCGAAGTTCTTCACTTTCAAATGGGCTGCTCGATTCAGCAGGTAAGGAATGTCGAAGTTGTTAATATTATAGCCGGTTAGGATGTCGGGATCCACCTCACGCACAAAGGCTGCCCACTTATCCAGCAGCTGCGTCTCCTGGTCGAAGCACAGCACCTGGCTGCCAATGATGGGTGCGCATTCCTTTAGAGTGAAGACGTTTCGAATGAACGGCTCCGATTCGCCTTGACGGATAACCATATTGGCTATTTGTATAACCGGATCCATTTTGGCTTCCGGGAAGATACCTCGGCGACCAGCGCACTCGATATCAAAGCTCAGGATGCGCAGCGGGGCCACCTTAGACCATTCGCCCTCAGGCTCATGGGATATGAACTGATCATAGGCTACATCCACTTCGATCTGGCAACGTGACTCCGGTGCCGGCTTGGAGTTGCGTCCACGCAGACGCCACACACCCGCCGGCAACTCAATCCAATTGCAGCCGACCACATTTGTCTCCACCATGAAGCGGATGTCGAAGTCGATGTTGTTCTCGAACGCACGACAATCCTGGAAGTCAAAGTCGCTCATTATGATTTCCTTCTTGAGCAGACGCGATGCGGCGGCCACGAAACGGGGCAGAGTTACGGTGATCTTAATATAAGGTTGTTTTTCATCGCCCTGATAACCGTGGATGTTGAGGCGATGCACCAACTCCACGGCCAGCACTGCCTCCTGTACATTATCTTTGTTGTTGCGTATATCTGCAATCACTTTCCTGTCCAACGACTCATGCAGCGCCGAGCAGTGACGCTGTTCAAAGTTGCGTGGTGCAGATATATAGAAACAGGGACAATATCCATGGACGTGACAGCAGACCGAGTTGCCCTCCATGGTGATGCCGAACATGCGGACAACTGGCACCGGGCCCAGCTGAGCGCCTGGCATACCCGGCAATGGCTGGCCCAGATAATTCTCCACGTCCAGTTGCTGGAATATCAATTTGTCTTCGGCAGGATTCAGTTCGGGCGGAGCTGCACGTGACCAGCGTTCGCTAGTCTGCTGGTTCTCTGGACCCTCGCCCAGCAACTGCGTTTGATCGAAGTCATCGTTGTTCATCTCAAAGGCGGCCAGTTCGGCTTCAAAACCACCACCTCCACCCATGTCATCGTCGTCGTCGAAGTTTCTGCAAGATTTGCATGAAATTTAGCTTTGTTTTACACAAAGGATAGATAAGCTACTCACCTCGGCTTTTTCGACTGACCGTTGGTCGTGCCATTGCCATTAAATTTTCGCTTTGCATCCATGCTGCCTTACAATAAATATACGATAAATAAATAAACAAATTCGCAAATTAAAAGTTGCAAACAGAACGCGGCAACTACGCGGGAAAATAAAGATTGTGTGCAAAAACTTCAGCAACTGTTGAGTTTGCCGCAGGTTGGCAGCTCTGTTTTCGGTATGAACAATTATACTTTTTTTCGGTATTTATTATATTATAGAAAAATAAATTTGGTTGGCGTTAAAATATAATTTATCATAAACTATAAAAATTACTAATACAATAAATAAGTAAAAAACTTTTTAATTATTTGGGTTTCTTTTATTTCATAACATTTCAACAGTTAATACTTTGGTATTTTTTCGGAGTATCTAGAATAATGCGATTATCGTTTTATGGTTTTTTAACATTGCTTAGAAACGGTCATACTGACCAGCAGCAGATATTTTCGTATGTAAAACGCATTAAAATCTAATAATTGTGTAAATATTTAAGAACTTAAGGTGCGCCCCATGTTTGTTTCTTAGTGTACGCTTAAAACGCTGCTGCCGCCTGCTGAAATCGCAGCAAAATGCTGGCCCTGTGAATATCAACCCGATTACCTTCATTACCTGGCCTGTGGGGGTGCCTGGTGCCTGTAGTATATATGCGTGTGTGTGCGCGTATGTGTGTGTGGGGGATGTTAAGTGAATCACATTCACACAATTAATAACAAAAAATACGCTGGAAAAATGTACCAAAGCGCCTGCAATGCGGCCACGACCGGCTCGTGTGTGCCCGGTGCAGGCAACCAAACGGATAACGATCGCCAGGCAGCGCTAATTGCCCAGCAGCCACCCACAGCGCCTGTGGAACCCGATTACAGTGGCTTCGATATCGTCAAGGCGACACAATACGGTGCCATAGCACGCGTACGCGATCTCGTCGAAAGCGGCTGGGATGTTAATCAGCCGGACAGCGAAACGGTCACACTCCTCCACTGGGCGGCCATTAACAATCGCAGGGACATCATTAGGTATTTCCTGGAGAAGGGTGCCACAGTTGATGCCGTCGGCGGTGAGTTAAATGCCACTCCCTTGCACTGGGCCACACGTCAGGGTCATCTGGGCGCAGTGGTGCTGCTCATGGCAGCTGGCGCTGATCCGCGCATTCGCGACGCCGAGGGTTGCTCATGCATCCACATTGCCGCACAGTTTGCACACACCGCCTTGGTGGCGTACTTCATAGCCAAGGGTGTGGATCCCGATTTGCAGGATCGCGGCGGCATGACAGCGCTCATGTGGGCTGCCTGGAAGGTAAGTGAAATATCATATAATATATTGATTACTAATCTGATAAAGATATAAACGAAGAAATGCAACTGTATTGATAAAAAGTATAATCCCTTTTGCCTGACTTTGATTTTGTAACAATCGTTTATCTTTTTGGGAACTAGTTTATCTAACAGTGTTATGTAAATATTTATTTTCTTTTCAATAATGAATAATCAATAAAGATTTGAACATTCGATTAGTAATGTTATATTTTGTTTAAATAACACTCTATACACGTATTTATATAAACTATGCACTACAATATATTATATTTGGGATATCAGATGATAGTAAAAGGCAACAGTTGGTGGAGCAGCTGTTCCTCTTTGAAGTGCTTTTATAATTATATCAAAATAAATAGTAGACTAACTTTATGATTTTATTTTGTAGTTTAATCTTAATAATTTAAAACTATATGCAAGATTTGCCCATGTTTTATTCCTTATTATTTTATGTTTTTTAATAATTTTACTACATTGTATAATTCTGCCAGGTGTGCGCTTTGGATCCGGTGCGCTTGCTGCTCACGTTGGGCGCCAATCCTGCCATGGTTGACTACACACACGGCAATACAGCTCTGCATTGGGCCATATTGGCGCGCAATGCAACTGCAATAACCACGCTGGTGCTGAAGTCGAAGGCATCTCTGGATGTGCCCAATTTGAGGGCAGAGACGCCACTTACCATGCTGGAGGCTCAAACTGGTGCCATTTGGATTGGTGCCAAGGTAATGGATCGCGTCAAGGAGGCAGCTCTGACATCGCAACAACGACGCTCGCTCGTCTCGAAACTACGACATGATAAACGATTGCGCTGGTGGTCCATGGTCGCCTGTCCCTTTACCGCATTCTACTTGGCTGGCATTGTGTTTACCATCAATACCCTGTATATTATTAAGTTATTCCTACTGGGCTGTCTCTATGCCATATTCCATACAATTGGTAAGGCCCTGTTCGATGAGCATCTGATGGCACTGCTGCCCCTCTCTGTCTATCTGGCCACCAAGGCCTGGTTCTATGTCACCTGGCTTATGTATATCGATGATGCTGTGTCGCTAGCGACCACAGTGTGCTTCCTAATCAGCTCCCTTGCACTGTGGGTGTGCTTTCTCAAATCCTGGAAGGGAGATCCTGGCATTATACGACCCACCCGCGAGCAGCGATTCAAGGTAGAAGAGAATCTCATTAATTAACTATAACTATTAACACTGCTCACCTCCAGACAATTATTGAGCTATCGGAGCGTGGTGGCATTGGATTTGAGCCCGCCTCCTTCTGCTCGGGATGCCTGGTGCGTCGTCCCATACGTTCCAAGCACTGCTCTGTCTGCGACCGTTGTGTAGCCCGTTTCGATCACCATTGCCCCTGGGTGGGCAACTGCATTGGGCTCAAGAACCATAGCTACTTCATGGGATTTCTCTGGATGCTGTTGATCATGTGCGCCTGGATGCTTTACGGCGGATCCAAGTACTATGTTAACGAGTGTAATGTGCACTTTGACGGTAAGGGTGTTTGTTTTATAATTTATATCATTATAATATATCTTAACTGATAATTCTATTAGATTTCCTCACCGCAATGCGTGCTATTGGCAACTGTAATGCCTGGGTGGGCTGGGTCATGGGCAATGCACTGCTGCACATGTCGTGGGTTATTCTATTGACCATATGCCAGACCTATCAGGTTGTTTGCCTGGGCATGACCACAAACGAGAGAATGAACCGCGGTCGATACCGACACTTCCAGGCCAAGGGCGGACACAGCCCATTCACGCGTGGGCCTCTACTCAATCTGGTTGACTTTCTCGAGTGCAGTTGCTTTGGCCTGATGCAGCCACGACGCGTGGATTGGATGAACTACTATGACTACGATGCCCAAGTGCATCAGACAATTGAGAAGGAGCCGTTGCTGCGTGTGGATTGTGCCGACAATGATCCTATGGCCGGCGATCATCAGTATGTGTAGGATAAGTCCTATCGGGATGCGAAGACGCTTCAAATGCCCATCGCGCATGTCTAACATTACATGTGCTTTCCATACTATGTACTAAAAGCAAATGGAATCGCAGAACTATCGACAAAACTATCGTGTCGCATGATATATCTTACTTTAAACTAGTCTTACATTAAATCAATCTTAGCTAAACAAATTCTCTGTTAAACCTTTAAGCTCCATTTAGTTTTTACTCATATTCATTTTAGATTCAAACTAGAACCTATTACCTTCCAGTAGATAGTATAATCGATAGTTCTGCAACTCTGTTGGCTAACGACAATGCTTTAGATATGAACCCTGATTAGCTACGTATTATTTCTAGTGATTTGTAATTGGTATGCGCTGCTGCAAAACAGAAAAACTGCAAAACATTTAAGAACAACAACATCAACAGGAACTACATATAGAAAATTATAAAAGACAGAAGCGTCATCGCTGACCGATATCGGATCGAGCAAATTACACACAAATATATTGTGCATGTATTTAATCTGTAATTACAAAACTCTGTACATTTTTTCAGAATATTTCCTAACGAAAATCAGCACATTTTTGTCGCTCTCAAGTATTTGTAATACCAAAAAAACACACCGAACAAAAACACAAATGAAAAATGAAACTAACGCAACAAAATCAAAAAAAAATTAAACTTCTTTTAAAGCGTATCATATTCAAAATCCCAATTCCCCACAATGATTAAAAAAAGAACAACAATAAGAAGAGAAGAACTTGTAAAGCGCACAGTAAATGCAATAAGAACTTTATGAAAATATATGTGTATTCAAAAAGCAAGATTATTGATATATATATTAACGTATAGGTTGCAGTTGCCTTTGAGTCCGCTTGGATCGGACTGATAATATAGAGACAGAGACAGCAGCTTTTCAATGAACCAAAAGAACAAAACACCAAACAAGAATATGAAGAAGAATTACTTAAAATGTTTATATACAAAATATATGGCAACAGTACGATTTGCATACTTAATGAACAATTCTAAACGCAATCCGATTCAATACGCACTAGTCTAGTCAGCAATCATTTAAGTTATAAAGTTATAGTGCAAGGTCGATATATATATATATACATATAACTAATATGACATATTATACATGCATACCGTATACATATTTATATATATATATACCTTATGTAGCTATGAAATTATGTACACCTATAAAACGATGAACAATGAAGGAATTTCTAAAAGTGCAACCTGACAACACAAGATACAAACACAAATATACACACACCAACACACACACACACTTATAACAACAACAACACAACAAGGACACGTAGCTAAAACCGTTTCTAATTGTAACACGTTACTTAAATGCATTTAAATTTAAATAACAAATTTAAAATATAATTAAATATAAAAACGAACGAGAAACTTATATATACATATATAAATCACCTAAAGAACAATTTCAAATAAATCAATAATTATTGTATGTATATGTATGTAATGAACTCAGAACACTTTTCGATGTATTTTGTATTTGAGATTATACAAAGAAACAAACAAAAAAAAAAGAAAATGAGATGTAAACACGTAATTTTCACTCTGCAATTTGCTACAAAGGTTATTTGTTTAAACATTTTTATATTCTTTTGCTTGCATTGTTATATATAAATATATATTGAGAGAAAACGCTTTTAAAAGACTATGAAGTAAAGTAATGAATATTGAATAACAGATGAAGTCAGGCAAATCTAATCTAAGTGTTTTTTCGGCCCGACAAAGACAAAGCAAGAAACGCAAACGAAACAAACAAGAAACATGAAACCAAAAATCGATTGCCTACGTAATGTATATCTTTAGTTAAGCAAATAAGTTTAAGTTCAAGACAAAATATGTGTATTAAATAGTATGTAGAACGAAAAGAGCGGTGTATGTAACAATGTGCGTTAAAAATTTAATATAAATAAATAGAACTTTATTCCGTATTCAAAAAGAACAATCCATGGCAAGCCCCAATGTCTTTTCTATCAGTCAGTTATCTATGCTAGGATTGCAAATGATATGAGGGTATTATAAATTTCACAATTCCCATCGATTTTCATTTCAGATAATCTGTAGCTAAATATACATAAAGTATTTACACAGTTAATGATCGATAGTTTAATTGAATTCGCCTAGCAATACTATTTGATGACCGACTATGAAATACCCTGTACTTACCGCCTCAAACATATTCAATAAAAGTTCAATAACAATTACATTATATCGGGTTTTAATGCTTTTTTTTTATTTTGATGACATAATTTTTCGTATATTTTAAATTGGTTTTCTTTTTTTTTTCTTTTGTTTTCCGACATTTATGCATTTACATTTATAGGCTCGTTTTAAAAATAGATTTCATTTTTTCCATTTATGATAAATTAAGTGTTGCTTGGTTTAGAATTTATTATTACTTGATTTTCAATTAATGTTATTATTATTATTAAAAGTAATACAGTTAAATATATGCATTATTCAAATTATCATTATCGCTTAGATTGTTTCGCTCTTGTTGATTAGTTGCTATTATCGTTTATCGTTACAATTTAGCAGTGTAAATGATATATAATTTAATTATAAATTATATTATTATTATTTTTGCATGTTTCATAGGATTTATGGTCGAAATTTACTCGTACTTGCTCCACTGCAAACTATATGAGAATTATGCGCGTTTGCAACGTGCTGAATTTTTCTTTAACCTTTTCTTTCCCTTTCATCAATCCGTCAGTTTAAAATAGAAAAAAAGCTTACACACTAGAAATGTTTTTGCAAAAACTAGTTGAGAATTAGTATAAAGTAGAAACGTGACTGAAATCGTTCGATCGGAAAGCCGTGACGGCACTGGTCGGTGTTTTCCTTTTGTTGTTGTTGTTGTTGTTGTTATTGTAGAGTGTGGGTAGTAGCTTTAGCGTCTTTTTGTTGTTGTTGCTGTTATCGTAGATGTAGTTGTAGTTGTCGTGTAACGGTATATAGTCGCATCTATATAAGTATATATTATATTTAGGTGGGTTGTGGCGTGGCCAGCTTGAGCTCAATATAAGTGTTATACTCTATATGTATGTTGTATATATGTATGTGTATATGCCGTTAAATTTATTATATATTATGTATTAACTTGGTCGGAGTAGAAGCTTTGTAAATATTTCTTTTCATTTTCAATTTCGTTTATGTATTTCTTTTTTTCTCTTTATTTTGTTTTTTACTGCCCGCACATAAAACATGAAACATTTTCCATACCGTACGATAGAAAGGTCAGGGGAGGAGAGAGGATAGATAGCTATAGAAATATTGCAATGCGTTTCATAAGCGCACTTCATACATATATGTATATATACTTATACATATATAAAAAAAGGCAAATAATATTACGTTTAAAAGAATTGCTTAAGAGCCTAAAAACGGAGCTGCAAAGCTGCGTTTATGCGTCTCACAATATAACGAAAGTAATTGGTTGTCTAATCTATTGTTTGTTTATTACTGTATTGAGATCTGGCAATTCTCTCAATTTTTCAATCACAATTTCAAGAGATATTAATCTGTTTAATTTATCGATATCCTTCTAATCATCGTTAAATCCTTCTCTTTCGATTGTTAACTGTCAAGCACACAACACGTGCCGCTTCGTAACTTTTTTAATCTTTTACATTTAATCCAAATAAATTGCATTGCATTTGTTCACCACAACTAGTTTTTTAAAGGTTATTTACTGATGATGTTGGATATGTTCTTTCTTTTTGATTTGTGTAAATTATGATGTGAGAAACCTTTAACTTATTCACTGAATTTTCATCATATTGCTTCAACGCATAATCGCAGCTTTTTTCGAAGATGCCCAGGGTACACTTTTCTCTTAGTATCTGTGTATAATATATGGTGTAATATGATTAAGCTAAACGCTGCTTTACAATTGCTGTGTGTGTGTGTGTGTATGTGCCCTTGTTGTGCATACTACTACGTTTATGCCCAGCTTGTTATGCGTGATAAACAATCATATATATGATGAACATGTTTTGGACTCTGTTTTTCTCCCTTTTCTTCTTTTAACGAAAAAACATCACGAATAGGAACAGCCGCATAAACGTGGTAATAAATGTACGAAATATTTTTTATACATGCCTTAGCTTAAGCAAAATGTGTATACATATGCCTAATCTATATATATATATATATATATATATATATATATATATAAGATGTATATATAAATTTATTTTTTTTTTTTTGTAGTACACGTAGATTTTCTTTTTTTGCTTTTTGTTTTAAGTGTTGGTTGTTTTTTCTTGTTTTCTTTTTTATAAAAAATATATATAAATATATGCTATTTTGAATTTGATTTTATCTCTCTGCTCATATGTATAGTTATTCTTTTTTTTTCAATTTTATTTTTATTTTTACTTTGTTAGCTCCTTAGATCTTTTAGCTTTTCTCAGTTTTGCCTTCTTCTGTTAAATATGCGCACTTAAAATATGTATAATTATATAGATGTATATATATAGTGTATATAAAAGTTCAATGATTATTAGTTATACATAGAAATTATGTATGCTTTTAGTTTATTAGATTAGAGGGGGGGGACAAATATCCAGTACAAGGGGTAAGCGTGGCCTTTCTCTATAAAACTTGCACACTTGCACACACATTGTATAAACGAATTACAAAGCAAAGAGCCAAAAATAATAATAATAAATAACAAATGTGCCTTGTAAAAAATATTAAAATATATAAAAACTTGAGCTTAGTCTATAAGGGGGAAGGGTTACATAGCGATGCATTAAAAGGCTTTCTTAAATGAGTTTCTATTGCAACTGTGTGTGTGAGTGTTTGTGTGTGTGTGTGAGTGACGCAGAGTTATGTTCTTGCTTTGCTTGCTTGGTCTCATAATATGTATAAACTTTATCATATATTTATAAACATTAGTTCCCACTGATGTTACGTTTTCTGCAGTAGCTCGCTTTGTGCGCTGGGCGGACTGGACAGTTGCAGTTGTTGTTGCTGCTGTTGTTGTTGTTGTTGTGGCTGCTGCTGTGTGGCAGCATTCAGCATGGTCGGTGCAGACAATGTGGTCGCCTGTGTAATAACTGTTGTGGCAGAGATGGTCTGTTGCTGCTGCTGCTGTTGCAAGGGCGCCTGCTGCAGCTCCTGCGTGTGCTGTTGTTGGCCTGTTTGATTGTTCAGCGGCTGATTTGAATTGCAGAGCACCGAATAGACGGAATCAACTTTGCTTAACTTCTCAAAGAGAGGTATCAGCTCGCGCAGTTCACAGTCGGTTACATCATCGAACCACGACTTGACAGGCACCTGCAGAGAACATCCAAGAAGAGGTATCAATAAAAAGACAAATAGATATTTCTATGTATGTAGGATGGTCGATGGCCGTCTCATTTACTTTAATTGAAACACCGAGAATTTAGTTTACTTTTATAACGTAATAGTTTATTGCTAATTGTGAAATTAAATGAGTTTTAATTGATTCAAAAAATGAGGAGCTTGAGCACACAACCCGACACAACTGACACTCTCAAATCGACTTCGTCATTTCGATAGATTATTAAAAAAATAGAATACTGCGATTGCAGAGTTGCATCACAAGAGTTAACTTATCTGATAATATTCTGAATTGACGATACGATTGATATCGATATTTAATTAAAACTGTCGGGCACTTCTAGTGTTGCGAACCGATCCCACATGTATATATTGATACTTACCGCATTGTCTGGATGAAATATATAACTGGCCGGCGAATTATCGACAATGACAATCTTTTGTAAATCCCGTCCCAGACGATTTAGATCCTTAATGTAATTACCCCTGTAATAAACGCATGATTCCCTAAACAGTCTTGCACGAAACACATTCCATCTACAAAAGGAGAAAAAGGAGTTAGCTAACAAATCAAACATACTATATAGGACAGAGAGGTTTACTCACTTGTCTAGCAGATCGGCAACTGGATCTGCATATTTGGCTAGTGAGGCTGTAAACAAAACGCACTCGTACAGTTCACCCATCTTCTGCAGAAACTCATCCACATGCGGTCGCTTCAGCACATAAACCTGATGTATGGTGCCATCGATTTCCACTGGTACTATGAAATCGGCATTAGGTATGGGCTATATATATGGGGGAGATACAAGAGTTGAGATATGCATATGTGTGTGTGGGATCTCTACTTACCTTAAAACTACTGTGCACTAGAGTTTCATCCAAGTCGATGACCATGCACTTTCTATGCATATCGGAGTGCCTAACCTGAGGTAGTAGGTACCTTTGTTGGTCCGGTAGGGGTGGCGGTGTTGTTGAACCATCGATCTGTGTGCCATTTTGGTTTGTTTTCGTTCGATTTCGTCGCCAGCAGCAAAGTAACGCTTGTAAAATTCCTCGTTTTTGTGGTTTTAAACGATCCACATCGTCTGAGATGGAGAAATAAACAATAGAATTTAATTTATATGAATGAATTATATGTATATAAATATATATTCAAATATAGTGAATGGTTAAAGTGGATGGAATAAACTGGATTTGTTTATTAATTTATATATATATTCATTATTTAAGCTTGTGCTTCGTGCACTTCTTTTCTTTTTGATATTCCATGACAAGATTATGTTATTTAACATTACATTATGCTTTACCAGAACAGCTGATTTACTCTTATGCTAATTAACATTACAGATCAAGACATAAACATTTATTCCAACAGGTTGGAACATGGATGTTTTAACTATCGATCTTTAGCAAATAAACAAGATATTGTCATAAAGTTATAACAATGTTAAACTCTGAATAATCTTCAAGTAAATATAGAAGATTACAATTCGAGAAAAACTCAAATTCGTTACCATTTTCCATTTTCAGCTGACACATCTACTGAATCTGGTTAACATTTATCTCGAGTTAAGTCAACTGTGTACAATCAGTTTTAACCGCACATTGACGAAACCGACCTTGAAAATATCAGGCCAGAGCTGAGGTATATTATTCACATACCCTGTACATATTAGAAACATAAAATTGGGTATACGTATGCTATAACAAACTTAAGGTAACGAACTTATTTCAATTCTTATAAACTCATATACTCAATTTAACAGGGTAAATTCGAGTCGTAACTAGAGAAACATTTGCTTACTTGTTGCGGTTTCAAAGTTGACTAAATGAGATTACGGTAAATTATTGAATGAATTCATGAATGTTCTGTATATGCTAAATGATTGTTTCAATTAAAAACAATTATATTCAAATGAATATTTCGATACATAATATAAACACTGAAGAACAAAAAAGGTTCAAAGTGTGTGTAGAAACAAGCAAAGTAAAATTTGCAGAAATAAACATAAATTGATATTTAAATTTGGTCTAAAAATAGATTGCCAAATGATGCATGATGATCGTGTTTTCTTATTTATATTTGATAATGCAGAAGAGAAGTATTAATTGGAATATCAAAGTTAAGTTCTTCAAATAAAATAATTTTTAAAAATTCTCATTAAATCTGCAATATATTTAAGCTTTCTCCATGTCGCGGAACGGATAAGTTGGCTATAGATAGTTAGTTAAGTAATTTGTCACCGATAGAGAGCACTTAGATGTAGTATATTATTGTATGCGTTTTTATCGTTGTTGTAATTGGTAACACAGATTTAGGGAAGGAGAATCTGCGGTATGTAGACTTGGGACTAGATTTAAGGTTAAACTGTAGTAATGCCTTGCAAATTGTATTATTTCCCTATAGACGGCGGCTCGACACTCTTTATTCCACTCTTACATTCATTCTTCTTTACATTATTTGTGTATTTTTAGCATTTGTTTATATTTCATTATCATAGTGCAGATCTGCAGACATTCTCAAGGTTTTTCCGAAACGAATCGATTGACCAATAAAAACCAATTAAAATATTCCTCAATTTCGCATCAGTGAAGATAACTTTATAGTATATATCGTTCTATATTTGTAGCAACATGTAAATTTCAATATTTTAGTCGATTTTTGGTTTGTTTTTTTCTTTTTGCAATATGCAAATGTTTAAACACTTTGCGTACGTTTGTGTTTGTGTGTGTGTGGAAAATTTGTCTAAGAATAGAAATCAAACGAAACGATATGATATAAAAGGAAAAACCAACAACGACGCTGGCACCAATACTGCTGAATCTAGGGGAGTGGGCCTCAGGGGAAGGGGGGGGGGGCATAAGGCAACAATTTTAGCATACGTACATACATACATGCGTTTAATCGATGGGAAATGCTATAATTGCATACACACACACACGCACATACACAGGCAGACAGACACGCACACACTGTCGTTAGAAGTAAGAAGGTCGCCGATTGACCTTTAAGCCCTGTGGTCGCCTTAGCTGCTCCCTGAAGTGCTTTAAGCCAACTTGCCACTGGCAATTGCATTAGTTGTTCTTGTTCTTCTTCTTCTCGTTGTTGTTGTTGTTGTTGTTGTGCGAGGGGGGAACATTCAAACAGCACTTGACATGCACAAGAATAGGAGGGAGAGTGCATGTTCCATGTGCGTGTGTGTTGTGACTGCAGAATATGTTGCTGAGTAAGTAGGATTCCAGAGTTGCCAGAGAGCTAAGCTAGAGACGTTAGTCGGTTCATTGAACCGTTAGCTAGCGCAAAATCTGTAGCTTAGAAGCATCAGATTCACAGTTGTATCCCCCCAACCCCAGAGACAGAAAATGAGAGAGAGAGAGAACCCTTAGAGTCCCCCCCCTTGCTGTTCCCCTCTACGGCGCCTTTGTGAAGTGTGCAACTGTACTTGAATATTTTATGAGCGTTGTCGCCGTCGCAATAACAACAACAACGAGTTGTGAACGTGATGGGAGCACACACCAATACACACGCAATCCCTACTTATTAGGCAGTTGAAAGGTGAAACGCCCGCCGAGCTCAAGAGTCCTTTTAAGCCTTAAAGTAGCTACAGCTCCCTACACACAGACACTCACACACACACACACACACACACACACTTCTACATGAACACACTTTACATAACTTTGCATAAAAGCCCCTTGTCAATTTGTCGCCTACTTGTTGAACTGACATCCGCAACATTTTCACGTTATTGATATGTACTTTGGGTGGCTCAATCGCTTCCTCTCTCTCTCGCTCTACCTCCATCTCGCTCTGCTGGCAAATCATATCTATATTTAGGTCTGTGGGTTCTCTGCGCTTGATTGATGCGCCGGCCCCACTCCTCTCTTCTCTGTGCGCACTCAGGCATCCCTTCCTCGTCCCCCCTCTATATCACACACTCAAATAAGCTTTGTCCTATTTTTAAGGCTTTAAATTGAATTATTGACTTTCAGTTAGTGCCTGCGTTTGATTTTCTTTATTTCTGCACTTATATTACGTGTGTATATATAGTATAAATGTATTTCTGCCTACTCTATGTAGGTTTAACTGCCCCCGCGTATTTATAGTACCATTTGCCTATCGAGACATTTTAATATATAAGATACCAAATTTGGCAAGCAGCTGACCGTAATATCTGCTACGATACAGATCTGTGGGTGGCACACACACACACACTAAACATACAAAGTCACGAATTCCAAAACTTATTTCAAGCACCTCCAGTTCAATTATATTGATGCGACTTCAAAAAGAAAGAGAGAAGAAAGAAAGAGAGCAGATATACACAGCAAGTAGCACATAGCATGATCTATAAAGTATGCATACCCTATAGAGTATGCAATGGTGTCTGCTTGTCTAATTAGTCAACATTCTCTTATGGCTTTGAACTAATTTCGATTGAATCGCAACAACAGCTGTCCGTGGCTGTACCGACTGTCTGCGGCTCGTGCACACAATTAAGTTGAGAATTTATGCAACAAAACAAAAGAAAAGAAAAAAGAGCGCAAAAATTACAAATATTGTTACATTAATTTATGTAAATTTTTGATCCGCAGCAGACTGTTAAACAACCTTACGCGTCAATTGGGAAATACATTTAACACTTTTCGCAATTTTCGCAGTTTTTCGACGCCGAATGGCAATGAAAATGACGAGCATTTTCTTTCTTTTTCATTTTCTGCTTTATTTTCGTCTGTTTCTTTTCTGCTTTACTTGCCAGATATGTACCGACTACAGACATAATTTGCTATAATTGACAACTGAGGGTTGCAAATCAGATAACACTATTTAATATAATAACTATATATAGTACTTGTAAAGACATACGAATATGAACAGTATTTATATATATATTATTATATACATTATATAGCTTTATATTATTAGGTCAACATACAACTGTTAAGTTATACTCTATTATGTTAAGTCTTATGCTGTTAAGTGTGACCTTAGTCGATACACTATCGTAAGCTTATTTAGTTATCGTTAGCCCCATCGATAGGACAGTGTTGAATAACGCAAAAGGAGCGGGAGAGCATCCCTATAGTTGAAGAGAGCAAAGGGAACACATTGTTAAACTTGAAAAGAGCTTAATAAATAATTGAAAAAATACAGAATTATCTCCACACAATATAAAACTTAAACTGATTTAAGTTTAATTGAAGTAGATTGAAAAACGATTTTGTGAATAATACTCATTGGTTTATTATCATTATTATACTTATATATTATTATTATACTATATACATACATATATTATTATACATAATATAGCTTTAGGTCTCATTACGAGCGATTCCCAGATTCTACAGGTCGAGATCACTTTCTAATATTGATAGCACGCATTATTCCCCGACTTATCACTATTGATCAGCACGGGGATCACTCTCATAAAGCGTGTTGAGAGCTATCAACGATGGGAATTCCATTCACATTTTTGTCTAAATCGAAACTGAATAATTTTCGTGCAAAATTTGCAATTGGAAGTAAGAACAATGTCTGTTTATCTCATAATGTGTCCTTTTATCTCATAAAGAGTCCTTTTTCAGATCTTTAAATGAATTTAAAGTAGTAATAGAATAAGCAAATTAAGTGCACTAAATAACTTAATTCTTGGGTAATGTAGCGTAAGTCTGAAACACCTTAGGATGATGATTCAAAGGAGATTTTAATGTACCCAAGTAAAATGTTTCCTACTATGCTTAACGAAATTAAAGTGAAACAAGAAATACAACTGGTTTTTAACAAAGTGACAGAGGCCTATTAGTATCCCACAACTCCTACGCTGCAGAATACTCCAAGTTCATAAAAAGAATGTTTCAATTACGTTACAAGCCACTGATCAACATGAATATGCCCTCGACAAACAGCAAAAATACTTCTATGAAGAATTCGTTTTATTGTTAGAGAACAACAGCAAGTCTATCAATTATGTCTTTTATTCCAAACCATACCATATACAATCACCAATTAGATTGCCCTCGTGCTGTTTGTCGTAGTGTTTGTTTAATACCCCCTTGATAATTAATTTAAAACAAATAACAAAAATAAAGAATATGCTAAAAAAGAAAAAGAAAACAACGCCCCAAACCTTAAAGTAATTTGTTGCTATTATTGCTTTTGTTGTTCCTTCTGCTGCCCCCCTTATCTAATCGCGTTTTATTCATAATGTTTGTTATCTGCGCTTGCACATATGATATCATTCTCAATTCTCGATTCCGATTCTTTAGCGAGCACTGGGGTTGGCCTTAAATGGGCAACAACAACAACTCTCGACCTTCAGTTCAACATATTTATGAAGCTTTTCAAAACTACACACACACACACAAACACAGAAACAGAGCGATATCTATATAAAATGTTAACAGTTGGAGTTGAGTTCTCTCTCTCTCTCTCTGTCTTTTATTTTGTTTCGGTTTTGTCTGGTCAACTTTGCACGTGATGTTTGCAGAAGCTCGGAAAACACCTGCTCGTCAAAAACAAGCGGAGAAAGAAAAGTAAAACAGAAAAGAGACAAAGGCTTAAGGAGCGAAGGGGGGTTGGTGGAGAGCAGAGGCTGACACAGCCGCCCCCTCTGGTTGCACATTTGCACAATGATGTCGCCCGTTGGGGGTTGGAATCTCTCTAACCAAGTACAAAGGCCAATGAACCCGACCTACCCCCCACCCACCTAAAATTAGATAGACATATTATTCCTGCATCAATTGACCTTTGTTTTTATTCTATTTAGTTGTTGTTGCAGGGATTTAGACAAGCACCAAAAATAAATTTGTTATTGCTTTTTCAGCTGTATATACATTCATATATATATATATACATTTTACAGTCACACATACTATATAGGAAACGTTCTGTGCTGCCGTTGAAGACCATTAACATTTTTGCACAGCACGCGGCACGCACATAATTCCCCCTCTCTCTCTCTCTCTCTCTCTCTTAAACTTCTGTTCGAGAGGTATATAATATATTTTTTAATAATTATGCATTGTCCCGTTTCAGCTAATGAGAGTTCTCTATGTGTATGTTTGTGCTTTATGTATATTTATATATAAATTGAAATGCTCTTCATTTTGTATCTTGCATTGAAAATTGCAATTTTTCTCAAGTTTATCTATTATTTGTACTTGTTCTGTAGATAAATGTGTGCTAAAAGTATTTCAATCAATTCAAAATAAGATTAAACACAATTTTATTATGTTTATTCTGCAATATTAATAGCATTTTTGCAAGGCTGCCATCGATAAGGCGTATCAGTTAATATAAGACGAGTGGGGGGCAGTCAGTCAAGATAATCAATTATTGTTTGTATGAGTTTCGACAGCTTTTCAAAAGAATTTTGCAGGCTTACAACGTCTCCCAAGTTGCCAAAGGAAACACCCCACTTCCTCAAGTTGTTCTCATTGTTTACGTCTAAAGTACAGCTGTTAATAAATATTTATCGTGCTTATTTAACAATATTGATTAACTTTAAGAGAGAGTTCAGCGCAACGCTTAAACTGTCTTTAAAAATTCCATTAATCATATTTTCGGTTAATTGGGAGAGAGGCTCAAGCTATTGATAAGGCAACAGAGCGCAAAGCATTTGCTTTATTTAATTGCGAATTGTATAATTATTATTCACAATCTGTTCAATTATTATTTTATATACAGCTGTCTGTATATCATCAATTGACTTATTGTATAAATTATATAAACGATTCTTTAGTAGCTTGTTTTCTAACTGAATTGTTTAGCACCTTCGCCTTGACAAAATTAATACATTAGTAATAACAAAGTATTTTTCTGGTATATGGAAAGGGTAAAAAACGTAGATGTGCTTGTGTGTGTGCGTGTGAGACCTTGAGAAATTGAAAATCAGAGGCAGCTATATATCTAGAAATGAGATACTAGAGCGTTAGCCCATAAAAACGAATTATATTTGTGTGCACATATGTATCTATATAAATATTTAAACATGGGCGGTCGGGCGTAGAGAGAGAGAGAGAGGGGAATGGAATGAGGGAGACAACGCCAAGACAGCACTTAGGCGGCACCCACTCTGAAAAATATAAGAAAACAAAAACAAAATGCAAAATATTTCAAATGTTGCCGGTTCTAAAGCTCAGCGCTCTTCTCACCCACACACACAAAGAGGTGGGAGACACAGCTGTGTCTGCTTATGATGATGATGATGACGTCGATGACGGACGTCTCTTTGTTGTCACGAAGCTCAACAAGTCGACGCTTGTATAATACGAATTATAATAATAACAAAAATAATAATAATACTAATTAATAAGAGCGAGATAATACTAATAAATTACGAATCGATAGTTAGTGTACATTTCTAACAAAAATGATTCTAGTTAACTTGCGCGCACTGTGCGTACATCAGTGTTGCCAGCTAAACTTTTTTTCTGTCAAATATGGGTTCCTTTGAAGTTTAATTGCGGGATAAAATCAGAAATATCGCTCTATATACCTTTTTTTATTCGCGAAACTTAATACAATCAGTTTTTTTCTTATTGCAACTCTATAGAATTCATATTTTTCTCATATAATTTGCCTATTATTCGTTCAAAGTTCTGGCATCACTGGCGTACATACAGATATGCACACGGAAGTGGCAGCCCCCCTTTGACCCCCTCCCTTCACAAGCATAATTGATAAATATTTGAGCTAAAGTTTGAGTTAAATTGGCAGCTCTGTTCAAGGCAAGCAGCGAGAGTGGGATAGAGAGAGAGAGATGTCAATTAGCACCTAAGCGCACAACTGTTGTTTAGCTTTAAACATGTATGCATCATATACACTATATGTATATACATACAGACGTATTTATTTACTTGTGTTTGTGTGTGTTTGCAATGTGTATTTGCCGTCTGTTTTTTTTTTTTTGCGACCGCAGATTAGATTAAATTTTGTTATTACTTTAAGGCGCTTCGCTTGTCTTTCTTACTCCTGCCCCCACCCCGTTGCAGCAGAAATAAAACACATTCATACATGCATACGTACAAATATGTGCATGCACAGTCAAACATGCACATATACATATGTATATACACACATACATATGCTACTATATACAACTTTTAATATCGCACTCTCTTACTCAATACGAAAACGCGCTCTATCTCTCTCTCCTACTCTTTCTCTCTATCTATACTGTTTCATTCAAGCTTTTTTATAAGTTACGCTTTGTTATTCGTATGTTGCATTGTTTGTTTGTTTGTTTGTGTTTTTTGCTGTAACGAAAACTAGTCGTCGTTGACTTCGTTGTCGATACCGGTTTTCCCCCCTTCTCCCCCTCCTCAACCTAACCTCTTCTCCACCTTTCCTTTATCCAATATTCAGCATTGTAAAAGTGTGCAATTTAATTGCGGTTTCAATTGTTCTCTCGCCATCTACACATCTCTCCTTCGCCTCTCTCTCTCTCTCTGTCTCCCGCTCTCTTCCTCTGTCTCTCTTTCAATTGGCTAGGACATGCAAAGGTATTTATACTGTACATACGTAAAGCAATTTGTTCAACGTTTATTATTCTTTCTGTTTGCGTGCACTTGGTAAAGTGCATGACGTCACAGTTGATTACAGGTGGTGCTCAGTTGCAAGCGAAGCTAGCAAGTGGTTAGATCATTCACAATAGTCAGAAAGAAAACAGCTGCGCACAAAAGTGTATAAATAATACACAGTGCTAGTGAGACAGGAAGAGGCAAAGGGAGAAAGAAACTCTGGTGGGTACAGTGTGTGTGTGTGGGGGGGGGGTCTATACTATATTTAAGGTCAGTGGGCAGTCCAAACTTCGTGTCCTTTAAGTAGTTCTTTTATTGCGTCTTTGTTATGACGCCGTTTGGGCTGCCGGATGACTCATATTGGGTTTCTCTTAACATGTGTGTGTGTGTCTATTTGTACAGTTGTTGTTGTCCTTATTGCTTACCTCCTTTGTCGCTTGGATAGACGTTCAGTTGTTCATCATCACGGGAAACTTGTGTTATTATTGATGTTGCATCCATTACACGGCGTGTTGCACGATCGACGCTCGTTCGCCAAATCCGAATAAAGTTTAAACAGCTCGAACGAAGTTTCGTTTGTTTATTTGTAAATCTTATCTGCACAGAATAATAATATAATACACAAAACACAATTATTAATATATCATTTCGCACACATTTTCCTTAGAAAACTTCATGTTTTCTTTATATATAGATATTTAGACACACATTCGTACATAATATGCACATATGTATGTACGCGTGTGTGTGTGTGTGTGTCCAACGCAGACTGCGACGTCAACTGCGACTGCGGCTGCGACTGTTGCCTGCCTGCGCCAGACAGTGGAATTTTACAATTACGCTTTGACAGCCTCATTCGTTGGTTTCGTCGTCGCAGAATGCAAATGATTTTCCCTCGCGATATTCACCTTTTGCAGCACTTTACATGTAAAAATGCACTTTCGCCTTTTGTTACTTTACCATAAATAATTATAATCGTATTGAAAATACAACGGAAAACAAATTAAAAACACTTTCTTTTCTTCCACTTCGGTTGTTTGGGCACATTCTTTTTTTTTATTTTTCTTGGCGTCTACTTTTTGCACGCAGCTTCTTCTTGGCGTTTTATTTTTAACGCACTCTCATCACACACACACATACATTCACAGCGAAACGAAACAGAAACAAACACCTCCACATACACACTGTGAAACACTGCTGCCTTGCCTTTTCTCAACTTTCCTATTGATACGATTGTTGCTTATTTCGATATTGCACTCATTTGAGTATTAATTAATTATTTATTGTTTAATTAAAGTCAAAACTCCGCACATTAAGCAAAATACGTTCTCCGCGCCGTTTCTACGACGAATTCTGGCCACGGTTGTGCTCAAACTGTTAAGTTACAGGCACACATATATCAACAAATATATCAAACGTTCGCATGTTGCTTTACTGTTATTAACAGCGAACACTAAATTATATTACAAATAGTCATCGATAAGACTCCATTAGTTATTTAATAATTTCCTTAATATTTTTTCTGAATTTCTTATACAAGCAATGTTTTTAACAAATTTAAAAAGTCGTTATTAAGTTTTTATTATAATAAACACATTCAAAGAAACTCTAATTCGAACTTAACAGCTGCTAATCCGCTGTAAATGACTTCTTAACAGAATCATTCATGTGCCATAACAGGTACACAATTGCATTTCAAAAGCTATCGATTGCTTAGTGACACACATAAAAATACTAGTTTTGGTACTGCCAACTCACAGAAAATACTAACAGCACCTGCTCCTCACATATTTGTGTCAGTGTTGCTAGTTCAGCTTTTTGCAATCATAAGGTTTTCTTCAAAGTTAACTTACGGTGCTAATACAAAAATGTTATTTAATCTAGCTAACAATATACATTTACCGTTATTGTTTAATTCAACTCTAAACAATTCAACGTATTTTTAATTTAATTTGGCTTGCTTCTATTCAAAATTCTGGCAACAATGTTATGTTATTGGTGACGTACAAAATCTTAATTTGACGGGAAAAAAGCTGAGTTGGCAACACAGTGCCGGTATGTTATCGAAATCGAATAACTTTACATAATTTTATAAGTTTACTTTGTTTACAAATTAATTTTATAAGTATGCCGCGAAATGACAATGCCGAACGTGATAATCCCTGTCTTAAGGTAAGAACAGAAAAACCCATTGTGTTAATATAATAAAATTCACGATTTTATGCAGGAACAAGAGTTATCGTTCAAATGTTTAAACAAAACCAATTTCGACAGGGAGAAGTGCGAAATTTTCTTCGTCAATTACAATAACTGCAAAGAGT
Organism: Zaprionus camerounensis; assembly: GCA_018904165.1. Lineage (NCBI taxonomy): Eukaryota > Metazoa > Arthropoda > Insecta > Diptera > Drosophilidae > Zaprionus > Zaprionus camerounensis. The sequence continues at coordinate 11,518,085 of JAEIFS010000479.1, read as the reverse complement.
TCTGGGTAAGTTTCAGGAATCCTGAAAACGAATACATTTTAAATACATTCGAATCGTCTTCAGAACAAAGTGCGTGGAGATCGTCGTGCCAAAGGAATCGTGCCCTATCTGCCTCCAGTGGAGGATCGTGCGGCTATTAAAGCAGAATATATGAAAAGTAAACCAGGACAATGAAATTAATGTGATATTATATTATATATTTCAACAAAAATTATGTTATGAACTGTGTATGGTGTCGGCGGCAACAATCTTGAGTGGCGGCATTTCTGTTTCCAATATGCTGGCAGTTAGTTCCATTTCCAGGGATTGCTTAGGATCGTCCACAATGAGCAGCTTCAACTGTGGCAGGCGGTAAAGACAAGCGAGTCCCTTTGGTGTGATCTGAGTGCCGGATATGTCGAGTACTTCGAGACGTGGATATTCCCCCCCAGAAACACGATCCAGGCACCAATCGTCAAAGGTTTCCACATTGTGAAACGAGAGAAACTTCAGGTGTTCCAGACATCGCACGTTCTCCAGACCCTCATAGTACAATTGCATATTATCGCATCGCAGAGCCTCCACCTTATAGCCAGGATGGAATTTGTTGGGAAGATTAAATTCGCCGTCCTCTGAGGCGCGATACCAGCGTTGATCGTTTAGGAACTTGGCGGCACCTCCGCGATAGAGTATAAAGTGAGCCGCTGCCAGCTCGGCGCCCAATATCTTGTGCCGTTCTGGTATGAACTGTTGCATGTGTCGCTCGATGCGTTCCTGTCTTTTGGACCACCATTGTTTGATGCTCTTTGGGTTTAGATTTATTGGTCGTTGCATCATCACTATGAAATCCGATGTTTGCTCCATATTGGAGAACAGTTTTAGCTTACTATTCCAATCCTCTGGACGATCTCCAATGGGCGTCCGCCACTTTAACTGTAATTTGTCCTTTGCCAGCTCCTGGCGGATTCGCTTCACGGTTGCACTCACTTCGGTGTCTGGTTCACTGTTTGGTAACGTGTTTACACACCGATATATTGCACAAGCACTGGGACGCAAGCGTCGCGTGAACCCCAACAAGAGCATTGGTGTTTTTTTTTTTATTATTTTATTTAATAAATAATCCGAAATGTGTTTAAGAAAGTCATAACCAAGAACAAAAGCAACAAAAACGTAGTCAGCTGCGACTACAGCTGTTTGAGTTGAGCAATTGAGACGATCTGGCAACGCTGGACAGACGCCATTTTTTCCTGTCGTTTGCAGCCCTGGGCGACTGAGAAAAAAACGTTTGTGCTATTGCAAACGTTTGTCATTATTTTTATAAAAATAAAACGTAAAATTCCACCGAAAAACTAAGCCAAGGTTAAATAAATGCACCACAAGCGCGCCTCAATACTCTGGACATTACGGGTGCATAAACATTGCATTCGGGCTGCTTAAAATTGCTGGTGAATCAGCAGCTCTAACAAGACGAAAGGAGAAGAGGCAGCATCAGAAAAAAAGAAAGAGAGAGAGAGAAGCGAAGTCAACCATTAATTAATTATATTACCTACACACAAATTCAAGCGCAACAACAATGGTCAATACCTCTGGTAGTGAAGATGGCCAGTTGCGCAGCCCCAACGACGGACACTATATCAGGTGTGTATTAAAAGAATATATATAATAGTAAACGCACGTCAAATTGTTGCTGCATACACATACAAACACGCACACATGCATAAACACACACGACACACAAATACATTCATATGCATGCGCGCGTATCCAGTATGTGTGTGGTGTGTATCAAGTGCGGCATCATCCAAAAAAAAAACCATTCTATAATCTTCTATTTGAAAACGTTATTTTGTGATAGTAATTTACGAATAACATACACAGAAAAAACAAAACCAATCGAACACCCTCTCATACGATTGAATGATCCGCAGTTTGTCCGCAAAGAACTCAGAACATTTGTACCACAGTGAAATAAAATAACTGTATATTTGACTATGATAATATAGTCGGGGTATTTAAATGCTTATCGCAAGACCAAAACATGTGTTCTGTAACGTCACAGGTGCGCAAAGAGAAAGAAAGAGAGAGAGAGCGAGTTGGGGGCACAACCTGTAGATCATTCAACCGTGAATCACCCTGTACCACCAAGAAATCCTCCTTACGCTTCTTATAATGTACTATATAGAGACATGTATATTGCCTACCAACTGTTAAATAATAACAACAAAAATCCAATTTATTGACAACATTACCATTATTTATGCATATGTACCGTTTAATTGACTTGAGTTTTTTCATTGCAAATAGGCCAAAAAGTGTGTACTTGTCCCAAAATGACCGAGGCGCGCGATGGCCAACAACTAAAACTAAAACTTTACAAAAACAAACAAACCAAAATAAAAGTATCAAATTTAAAAAAAGAATACAAACAAAAAATAAATAATTATAAACTGCCGAACGCAAGAAAATCAAATTTAATCTGTGTGTGCCCAGCAGCTCAAGGCGAATATATCTAACGGCAGCAAAAACAACTGGCCCCAGGAACAGAGCCGCCCTCCCTCCTCAGAGACACAATGCAATATGAGAATAAACAAGCGAAAGTCTAATTTAATGAGAGAGAGAGAGTGAGATAAAGATGTCAATGCTGGCGGTAAATCGAAACTAAAATTTCTGTTCAATAACATTGCTAATGCCTTTCAAAGTCCTGTTATCTATATACTACGTATAGAGATCTATGTATATATATATATGCATCTATCTTTGTGTCTTTTGTCCCCACAATCGTATCTTTCTAGCTGAGTTTGCTGAGTCGTAAGTTTACATTTTACAGCCCATCGGAATTCAACTCTCAATAATATGCTCGCAATGGAATTGTTAAGCTAATTAACCATATTGTTATTGTTATTAAGGCGTTGGCCCTTACTTACCCAGGTAAGTAAGTTAACTGAATACACACGTGTGGAACCTTGAATAATGCCAAACTGATCTTTATAATCTGCCCCAATCAATTAAATGTATGTATAATGATGTTGTTTGTTTTTCCTAACATGCAAAGGATCGTTTACCAAGGGAATATATATGATATATGTATGCAGTAATATTTGCAGATTATACAGAAAATTATCCTTAATACAGACCTGTTAAAACATTAAATTAGCTTATATAAATAATACCTATAATAATACTAATATCCTTAAATGTACATCTTCCCAATACCCAAAGCTAAGTTAGTTTAAAAGGTAAGAAAACTAGGCGTATTATTCAAGGATCCACTGGTGTAGAAACAAGTTCGATTTACTCACAGTATTATTTGCCATTCTTGTTATATACTACACTGAGTATTATTTTGATATATATATGTACTTATTATATTCGAATTTCCACCCAAATAATTAAGCAGCACTTCCAATGTGGCTTCTTGAGTTTTGAAGTCGATATGGGCAACGTAAAATGTAATCAACGACTCAACGTCAACTGCAGCAAGGCTTATAAAGGCAACGTAGAAACAACAACAACAACTAGAGCAACCAGAGCGCGCCTCGCAGTCAATGGGAAGCTTCGGGGGATTATAATCTCGATTCGTCTTCGAACATAATATACCAAAAAAGGCGTGGTTATATACTGGTAAAAATCATATTTTTGTTTTTATTTTGATTTTAGCGGCAATGATGATGATGAACACGACGCAGATGCATTGTATATACAGCCACCACAGGCAGCCAGTAGTCAGGGAGGACGAGCAGGAGATGCGGCAAGCACGCGCCGTGAAAAGAAGAAACATTCCCGCGATCGACGGCACAAGGAAAGCGTCGAGCTGAAGAGGGAACGGGACAGAGAAAGGGAACGTGAACAACGTGATCATCGTTATGATTATCGAGGAGCTGGTGCACGTGATGTGGAAATGGTGGATCAACGTTATCATCAGCATCACCAGCATCGCAGCAGTGAAAGGGCCAAGCATCATCTAAGTCATGCCTATCATTACCAGCCACAGGCACAGCTGCCACTGCCACAGAGCTATGCACATGCGCATGCGCATCATCACCATCACCAGCAACAGCAGCAGCAGCAGCAACAACTAATGAGCTTATCACGTGGTGGATCACGTGCCGATTACTATCACAGCAGTCGTCATATGGATTACATGGAGGTAGAGCAGCCTTCGTCACGTAAACATGCCAGCAAACATGGTTATGAGCAGACCAAGGATGCTGAGAGCCTTGAGCAGGATCTGCGCTCACGTCTGCTCAGCAAACGGCACAAATATGTAAAGAACTATGAGCTGGAGGAGAACTACGAGCAGCAGCAGCAGTTGCAGCAACAGCAGCAGCACTCGCATAGCCGTCGCAAGGAGCGTGAGTCCAGACGAGGCAGTCACAGCCACAAAGTGCGACATCATGAGCAAGTCATCGATTTGCTGGACAGTCCCGAGCAGCTAACAGTGGCAACAAGTGCTGCGCAACATCGCAGTAGCAGCAAACATTCTAGACGCGCCGAAGCGGAGGCCGTCGTACAACGTCACACTTCCAATGATCCGGAGCTGCTGGCACGCAGGGAGAAGATCTTGGCGGCAGAGCGAGAGAAGAGTCTGCGCAAGCAGATAGCACGCGAAGAGCTGGAGGCACGTCGGGAGCAACTGCAAAGGGAGCGTAATGAGCATAGCGATGCACTCAGTCCTAGCACGGTGGCAGCAAGTGTCACTGCCGGCTTGAACATTGTTAAAAGGAAGCACGTGCAGAAGAAGGAGCATGCACACCACCACCATGAGCGCAGGAAACGCAGCAAGCAGCAGGCAACAACAAACGAGGAAACCAACGAGCAGAATGAGGAGGAGGATGAGAGTGAAGAGAGCAACGAGAGTGAATCAGATGAGGAAGAGGAGGAGGACGAGAGCGATGGCAGTGAAGACGATACGGGCAGTGCCGCTTCGGCTGACAGCGAGCAGAGTGAGGGACATAAGAAGGAGAGAAGTAAGCGAAAGCATAAGCACGAGGATGATGACGACGATGTACCCCTGCCAGATAGTCCACTGAGCGTGGGTGATCTGTACAAGTCGCCCAAGCAAAGGCCGCCACGCTCCCGTTCAGCCAGTTCGCAGAGATCACAACGTAGCGCCAGCAGCAATAGCAACCACAGTCGCCATAGTCGTCGTAGTCGTACCCACAGCAGTCGGAGTCGAAGTCGCACTCGTTCACGTTCGCGTTCACCTACGAGCAGCTTGGAGCGGGAGCGCAACAGGCAGCAGCGATCACGCAGCAGTAGCACGCACAGCGAGGAGGACGCTGCTGACAAGGCGACGGCGCAGGAGCAGCAGGAACAATTGGAAGCGGCGGAGACAAGTGCCGCCAAGAAGCTGGCATTGGAGGATCTGCCGCCATGCGATGACAAGGGCATACCGTTGCCCAACTATTATCCCGGTGTGCAGGGATGTCGTTCGGTTGAAGAGTTCCAACATCTCAATCGCATCGAAGAGGGCACCTACGGTGTGGTCTATCGTGCCAAGGATAAGCGCACCAACGAAATAGTCGCTCTCAAGCGGCTGAAGATGGAGAAGGAAAAGGAAGGATTCCCCATAACATCGTTGCGTGAGATCAATACGTTACTCAAAGGCCAACATCCGAATATCGTGACTGTGCGTGAGATTGTCATTGGCTCGAACATGGATAAGATCTACATTGTGATGGACTACGTTGAGCATGATCTGAAGTCTCTCATGGAGACAATGAAACAGCGCAAGCAGAGCTTCTTTCCCGGCGAGGTCAAGTGCCTGGCGCAGCAGCTGCTGCTTGCCGTTGCTCATCTGCATGATAACTGGATACTTCATCGTGACCTGAAGACATCCAACCTGTTGCTCTCACACAAGGGCATTCTCAAGGTCGGCGACTTTGGATTGGCACGTGAATATGGTTCCCCACTGAAGAAGTACACTTCGTTGGTGGTCACCCTATGGTACCGTGCCCCCGAGCTGCTGCTCTGCTCCCCCGAATACTCGACACCCATTGATGTCTGGTCGGTGGGTTGCATCTTTGCCGAGTTCTTACAAATGGCACCGCTGTTCCCGGGCAAATCGGAGATCGATGAGCTTAATCGCATTTTTAAGGTAAGTAAATGAATATAGTTGAGAATACCTTAACATTTTCTAATCTGTGATTATGTTCTCAACAGGAATTGGGCACACCCAACGAGAAGATCTGGCCTGGCTACTTGGAGCTGCCGGCTGTGAAGAACATGTTAAGCCAGAACTCACAGTTCACCGATTATCCGGTGTCGCAGTTGCGCAAACATTTCCAGGACAAAACCTCTGATGCGGGTCTGGGGCTGCTGCAGGGCCTGCTTACGTACGATCCCAAACAAAGACTGACTGCTGATGCGGCGCTTAAACACGGCTACTTTAAGGAGCTACCCCTACCCATCGATCCATCCATGTTTCCAACTTGGCCGGCCAAGAGTGAGTTGGGCGCACGTAAGGCGCAGGCCTCATCCCCCAAACCTCCATCTGGTGGCTCGCAGTTCAAGCAGCTGGGACGGGATGAACCCATTGCAACAACGGGTGCAGCAGCAGCTAGCGGTGTAGGTGCCAAGCTTGCCTCGGGCATTATAACGGGCAACAAGAAGAGCGGTGCAACAGCGGCGGCCAGCACCGGATTCGTACTTAATGCCGGCCTCACGCAACGCCAGCTGGCCATGGGACCGGGCTTTAGCCTAAAGTTCTGAGACAGAGACAGATTTCTGAGTGTTGTCTACAGATGTTTAGCCAATTTTGCGTAATTGTTATGTATAGAATATAGTATGTAAGTTTAAAACCAACAACAAGATGAAACAGAACAACAGATATCGTTTAATGTATGTGTACAAATATTGTTCCAAATATAATTTAAAAGCCATACAAATTCACAAATTACAGCAGAATTTAAACCTCTATACTATACAATCGTTATCAGAGCGAAGTTGCGGAATTCCGTAAGCTACGTTATCATTTTATTATTCCCGATCCATTTACAACTTTATGCTTAATCTATAACGCAATACTATATACTTAATGATAGTGGGGGGGAATAAGAGGGCGGAGGTGTCTGCCTTAGGTGGACCACAAGTAGAAGTAGGTGCTCTGCCACTGTGGTACGTATTCCTTGAGGGGCCCTGCGAGTAGCTTGGCAATGGGCACACTCTGTGCCACAAAGCCCAAAATTCGTTCGATTCGAGTGCGACTGTAGTTATCATAGAAGGGCGAACGGGCTAGATAGTACAACAGATTAACGCAGCGCCTGCTCAGCTCCACCTTCTGCTGCTTGGACATCAGGTGACGATGCTGACGGTAGACATGCACGCTGTACAGGTCAATCGACAAGGCGATCATGTACTGCTTCCAGCTGCGCTGCCCAAACATGCCCATGGTGGCCAAGTGGATGAGGGGTTTGGCAATGTATAAGTACTCGGCCCGCAGCAGCTCACGGGGGATTTGTGTCTTGGCCGCATCCGCGCTGTCCACGTGCAGTTTAAAGTCGCGATATTGTATGGGTGGTGCACCTTCAACCTTGCGTATAAGGCGACCAGATCGCTTTAGCTGGAATGTTATGGAATGTTCCGATTGTGACAGTTTGCTATCGTCTACCACAGATGATGCCTCTGCCTTGCGCTGTTTGCTCAGCGTGCGTCGGTTGAGGGATGGAATCGGTGGAGATGTGATGATGTCTGAAGTGGAGTGCTTTAGTAGAAACAGTCTTCCAGCTGCCTTGGCAATCTGTATTAGAGCAATCACCAGCCATTTGCCGGTCTGTCCAAACAGACGACGTGCTGATATCTCAATAAACACCTCGCAATACTCGAGCGTCGTCAGAGTGACCTTTAGACGATAGCAAAGGCCGGTCTGCAGTCGGAGCACAGAGTTCTCGTTGGCACCGCGTGCCGTGTCGATGATGCGATCGTTGTAGAAGACCAGCATATTGGACAATGTATACACCAGCTCGGAGAGCACATTCGAGTTGGATATTCTACCTGAATTGCAATTGCATCATCAAAATTTAGTTTGTTATCAACAATTTACATTTTACCTGCTACAAAGTATGATACCCACTTGGCCGTTGTCTCAAAATCACCGACTACATCGGGATTCTTGGCCACCCATGCCTCGTAGGCCTTAAGTAAGCCCTTTAGCTGGTCCATTAATTAAAGTAATGTGAAGTAAAATATAAATAAATAATTCCGCAATCTTCTGTTGTTGCTCTCTTGTGGATGCAACTGACTGACAGTTCTGTTTATCAAAATATCGATAGGTATTGGTATTTTGCATCAATTGACATTGGTATTTTTTTTGCGCCAGTAACATTTTATCGATATTTGTAAATTTTAATCGATACTTCAAACATTGCAATAACAGCAAAATGTTAATGTTCTAACTCATTTATTTAATGCGAAATTCAATTTAAGCTTTGAAATTATCCTTTTCCTTGCGTAAGAGTCCCATGGCTAGAATAGGATCATAATCACAACCGACATGCCGCATCACAACGTCCTCATGTACACGCATAAATGGATTCCACGTCTTCTCATCACCAATTGTTGTGGGTACAGTGGGATCTTTTGTGGAACGAATCAATTTGGTGAGTTCGATGCGATCCTTCACAGCCTGATTGTCCGGGTCAACATGGAGGGCAAAGTTCAAGTTCTGCATAGTGTACTCGTGACCGCAGAACACCTTTGTATCATCCGGCAAGTTGCCCAGCTTGGTATACAGGGCTTCGTACATTTGTGCGGGGCTGCCCTCAAAGAAACGTCCACAACCAGCCGAGAAGAGGGTATCCCCCGTGAAGATGCAACCCTCCTTGGGGCCATCGTACGGCGTTACATAATAGCAGAAGTGTCCAGTAGTATGACAGGGTGTAGCAAGGCAGCGCACTTTGAGCCGACCAATTTCATGTATGTCATTGTGGCGCACCAAGGTGTTCAATCCGGTGATTCTCTCGTCGCCACCGATAACTCGCAGTTTATCTCCTCCTCGCCAGAGTCTCTTAAGTTTGTCATTACCCCCAGCATGATCCCAATGATGATGAGTGGTCAGTATATTGACGAGATGGATCTTCTCCTCCTCCACGACCTTCATGACCAGGTCAGGGTCAACGGGATCGACCACACCAGCTTCGCCCGATCTGGGGTCAATGATTAAATACATATAGTTGTCTTGCAGAGCAGGCAGGACCTTCACTATCATGCTCTGAAGCTTCACTTCGCTCGGTGTGCTATGCATGCCTCTAATGCCGACGGTATGCAATTTTTGTGCTGCGAAGAAGGGGAGCAGAGAAGTTAAAAGAACGGTTCAGTTAACGGCACAGCACAAAGTCAACGGACTGAAACAAATAAGGGCAAGACAAACAATTAGAAAATACGCAGATAAGACATATTAACAAATAGTACATATACTAAATGACTATGCAATATAGGCAATATAGATTACAATTAACGCGACATAAGTGGACACCCAGAAACTGCTTTACTGATCCAGCACCAGACACAATGGCCGCCTTGTTGCCCCTCCTCGCAGCTAATTTTGACGAACCTCGCAGATAAACGGATGAGACTTGCAATTCGGTTTTGTTGGCAACATATTTCCAAGCTGATGAAAGGTATGATGATGCGTAATGCATTGTGCGTTAGCCCTGAGTGTACTATAAGTGTTAAATGATAGGCAAATCACAAATTGTTAATTACTGTTGGAAATTTCTCCGATGCCGGACCAAATGTTTATTCCTCTCCCACTGTTACTTGACAACTTGCCAAAAGCTAATGCAACTCGATACAAAGAAGAACTATCGATAACGGTTCGCATAAACAGTGCGCGCGAAGTTAACATTATGTTAAATAGAAGAATGAAACAGTTTTTACGAAATTTCTCCAAATATGTATTCCCTTCTCTCTGTCACTTGATAACTTGCCCAGTGCTAATGCAGCTCGATAACAATAAAAATGATCGATAACAGCTGTCATTTACAGTGTGCGCCCACATAACATTATGTTAAATGGAACCAGTGTTCACAATACGAAAAATTAAAAATAACTTACGTTTTTATTATGTTTTAAATTTAGGACAAGTTTCTTATCAATGAACAAACGTATTATGATATAATGTTACTTACTTCACTGTATATTTTCTATTTACTATCTATGCTTTGGCTGTCAGGGTTGTTGTAAAAAGTATTATGTCTGATATTGGTGATCTTACCTCATTGCACTCCCACTCACAACTGATTGAGGTGGAGGTACATCATGTAGGGGTTACGGCCAAGCTGCAATCGCCTTTGAAGAAACTGCTACCCCAACTGAGCACCTCGACGGATTCGGAAATGTTTGAGAAGTCAAAATCTCAGTACAATGAGCTGCATAACGAGGTGCTTAACGGCGATACGACCACCTCGGTATCTAGTCCGACGCGCGTGCTCTATGAAATGCACGCAGAGCCGGAGAAGCCAGTGATGAAGCCAAATCGCATTGAATTTCAGCGTTATTCCAGCAAGAGCAAACGCCCCCGCTTCCCAGTGCCTCCGCGCAAGAGACCGAGTAAAAGTAAACAACAACAACAACAGCCACGACAGGAGCATGAGTGGAAGCAGCCAAGGGATTTGGAGCCAACGCGTTCAGGTTTCTTTGCACGCCTTTTCGCCTCCCTGGACAACATGTGCAAGTGTCAGCCACAGCATGCACAGAATATCATTGATGATCTTCCCTCTCCGAGGTGGAACAAGAAGGCGGCAGTTCGTCACACCTGCATAGGCATCTATCCCTTCGAGCATGGCTGTGCGGATTATCTGACCACAACGGATACCCATCCGAAGATAAACTCCATCGTGTTGGCAGACCGTGCGACCACATATGCTACTCACTTCTGGGCGGAGTTCTTTGGACTTCTCCACATTGGCGTCGCCTTCCTGGTGTCTTTTGTACTCCAGTCGTATCGTTTCGCCTTGTACTCCTTGGTCAACACTCTGATTGTGGGCCTGCTGCACATGACCTCAGATTATATGGTAAAGCCGGCGCTGACAGTCATCTTCAATGGATTCCTCCAGCCGCCAATGATCTTTCTCTACAATGTCATGTGCTCTATGCGCGATATTCTGGAGCCCGTGGCGGACACATTGAGTAACTTCATCAAGCCACTGGCCATTCTGGCGGGCAGTCTGCGTTTCGTCAATGTCAACTATCGCAATGTACGTCGTCTGGCCAAGGAGGTCTAGGATATTTAATTCAATCTCAATTCACATTTCGCACTGTTCTATCAAATTGTTTTAAAGAAGAAGTTTCGTTCATTACCATTATTTCCCTTTGCCTGTTCCATTTCCCACTGTGTTTCACATGCTGTATCTTTCTCTCATTCTCACTGTTGGCAAACCCATTTCCCTTTGCCTGTTTCATTTCCCACTGTGTTCCACATGCTGTCAAATGGGAGGAGCTTATCGCAGCAACCCCGAGGTACCCAATTGCTTTCTCCCAAGGATTATTTGTATGTACATATATTGTGCCTACCTTGATGCTACACAATCTTGCGTAGATATATACAAACCATATCGTGTTACAGCTCCCTTTCTCTCTCTCTCTCTCTCTCTCTCTCTCTCTATCTTTCTCTCGTTCTCACTGTTGGCATAACGACAACCTGGGCCCGGTTTCGGGGTCCTGTTTGCGGGGCTCGGGTTCCTGCTGTTGTTCAGGGTGCGTTACTGCGCGCTCAATTACATTGAATGAAACATTTATGATTTATTTGCTCATTTTGCGGCCACGGCAACTCAAAGAGGGATGCTACCAACAACATATGCCCGACTATGTGATTGTTTTAAAGCGACTAATTAAATCCCTGGAGAGCATGCTGGTCATGCTTAATAATTTTTAATTTGTCATTAAAATATAACTGATTAATAACAACAAAAAAATATATAATATTTTATTCGCTTTGGGGAATTTATTTTACTTATTTTCATTCTTAATTTGCTAATGTCGTAAAACACAACAACATTGGGATTTCTTGGGTAATCAATTTCTTTCATTAATACAAAGCAAGCAAGTGTGTGCTATATTGTTATACACCCACTAGCCAACTGTTATATACCGTCCATCAAAACAATTTCTTAAATATTCAACTTCTGTGTTTAGTGTAGTTTGTATTGAATCAGTACGGGCCTTAAAATTGTATTTTAAGTTTCATTATAACATTAAAAATACGTTCATTGATTTACGGCTGCACAAGAGGGTGTGGACAAATCTAAAAACATATTTGCATTATAAAGACACATTGCCCCTAAATTTTGTAGTCGTAGCGCTTATTATCTCTGAGAACTAGATATTCATACGGACAGACAGTCGCAAAAACCGAACGGACATGGCAAAATTGATTCGGCGGTTGATAGTGATCAAAAATATATACTTTATAGGGTCTGCCATGCCTGCTTCTCCCTGCTACGTACCTTTTTGGTTACAACAAAGTACAAATACAAATGAATATACATATATGTATGTGTTATATACTTCTTAGCGGCAGTTAAGTGTGCTACAGCCGAACTACATCCGGTCTGCAAGTCTAGGAAATTATTTGACCATCTAAAATTATCTCGCAGTATCAGCTGCTGTTTCTTTACCTTCTTTTCTAGAATTTATGAAGAATTCCCCAATCAGATACAATATTTCGAAGATCTAGAATTGATATTTATCAAAGGATTAGCTGTTGCTGTTTTACTCATCAATGAAATTCTTTGCAAAATGAAACGATGTAAAGTAACCCCATTCAAAGCCAATGGACTGCAGAGTGTACGACTACAATAAAAACAAACTCGGAGATCTGACAATGTATACAAATAGTTTATATAGTAAATATAGAGAGAACTTTTATTTGTGATTTGGGTAAGTAGACACCAAGCTGGGCTAGGCGAGGCGACTCAGTCAGGAAGCTTCGTTAATGGGAATTAATGAGATTGTTGTGTGTGTGTAGACCACGAACTAAGGATCGTTTTACAGCGCGCACAATAATTGACAACAACGCCCACACCAATGCACACACACACACACACACACACACACGCACAGCAACCCTTTTGGCGGGTGCAGCCAATTAGCTGCAAAAAAGTTTTCCCGACATATGTTTGAAATTAATGTTGGAAAAGTGAGAGCGCTCATCATTGATTGATTTCCGTTACTAATTGGTAGAACTTTTCTGGGAGAATTGTAAACTGAATATTATTAATTAGTGCTAGGTCTTGCCTTCCTACTTGCTCTATAAATAGTGCACAGAAATCTCTCGCGTTTCTCTAATTTCCAACATTTCTATTGAACAATTGACGACAAGGTGCGAAAATCATTTACTTTCAATGCAGACGCAACACTGCCAACCTCCCCTGCACCTACACCTACACACACACACACACATGTGCACTCTCAGACAATAGAGTTGCCCCTTAGTTTGCCCATTATTGTGCGATCGACAAGCGGATAAAGGAATAAAGGATCAGACTCATGAATGGCAGACAGACAGAGAAAGAAACTGAGGACACTTTGCAGACACTTTTGTTGGGAATTTTAGGATTACAGCTGTTAAGCTGTTTGGTGGGCTGGTCACATCAGTTGTTGCTCTACATTTTCTGGGCTATTAACGCTTACAGGTTATGTTATTTCTGAAAACTGTTGTGGATTCCAGCCATGACGTTTGCTTTTCTTTGTTTTTTCTCCTTTCTTTTTGCCAGAAGTTAAGCAATTTGTGTGCACTCGAGAATGAACAATGGCCCGACGGGGGTAAGTATTATGTAAGTATTATGTGAGTAAAACGTTTTGCATATGAAAATGAGCAGTTGAGTGAAAGATATCGTATTGCCGATAGATTTGCTTTCTAGGGAAACTTAATGCCAAATTTCTGAAATAAGATAAACTGAAGTGTAGTTTCCCAAGATTTCTGCATCATACGCACAAAATTGCATCATATCTTGCCCCAAAAAAGATATCCTCTATTCCCACTTAAATGCGCTTGCATTCGAGTGCGCGGTGCAGACTGCAGTATTGCGAACCGGACACCAGGAAAACTCAGGAAAAAATCTGCAAAGCCAAGCAAAACATGATAGTGTGGGAATCAAAGCGCGTCGCTGTGCTTCGCATTGCTGTAGAGCTTATACAGTATTAGTTGTTGCCATTGCAGCAGATAAGTCCTGACACGTGATTGTGTGTGTGTAGGCAAATAAGTAAAATTGCCCTAATGCGATTACAGGGCTTTTTTGCGGTCAATTAGAGGGCGGGCGTACGCACAGGGTGGCATGGACAGTAACAGGAGCAACAACAGAAACAGGAGCAGGGGACCCCTGTTAAGCTTTTAATTAGTAGTCGACTATCGTTATCGATAGGCTCACCTGCGGCGCATTGGCAACGCCCAGACAGCTTGACGTCACAGCTTCCCCCAATCTCGTATAGGTGCGAACTGATGCTGTGACAAATTGAAATATCCCTTGTGTGTGTGTGTGTCCCTGTGACCTGGACTGAGATTCGGTAGTGTGACGAAATTGTCAACCCTCCTAATTTGATGCTTAATGAATTCTTTTCAACAACAACAAACAGCTATAAAAGGTGCTCTCTCCCTGCCAGAGCTGCCAGGGCAACCATTGTTTAGCCTTTTTGTGGATTTGCTGCTGTTGTCACCTTTGTCATGTCACTATTTGATCACACCATGCCAGATTCGAGTGGCGCACTGCGATTTGAATGCCCCTGTGAATGTGTCTCAATGAGAATGAGAGGAGAGAAACATTCTGTAATTGAAATTTGATGCCATTAGATGACAGGCAGAAGCAACAATCATTTTACTTTATTTTATAAAGAGAGAGAGAGAGAGAGAGAGAGAAAAAGAGAGAGAGAGACTGCTTAGTTTGTCGCCTGTTGTGGCTTCTGGGGCATCATATTGCAGCGAGTTTTTGGTGACTTTAACGAGTGATTTTATATGCAAACTCTACAAGAACAAAATGGCATTAAGCAATGCCAGAGAAATCTGATGTAAATTCTGCGAACTGCACACGGCATTCATTAGATACTTTCGGCCGGAATGAGGTCATGATGTTTTCAATTGAAACTCTATGTTAAGTGTTAGTTAACATTGCACAACTAACATACATGCAAGCATGTGTGTGTGTTTGTATGAATTCAATTGAAACTCTATGTTAGATAACATTTCCATACATACATATATGTGTGTGTGTGTCCGTCTGTGTCTTCTTATTGGCATTTCAAAATGGCGTCTGGCAACGCCCACTCTCGGACAGGACGAAGCACTGCGAATAAACCACCCCTAATTAGCGTACTCACGCACAAGCAAACACAGACATAGACACATACATACAGCCGGCCTTACCAACCGTTTCATTTCCAAACGTTCCAGGCGCAGACAGCGCTGTTGCCTCAGCCTTGAATGCAGTTCACATTCATTCGTCGCCTCTGCTGCTGCGCTGCCGCCTCGCTGCCAGCTCTCTCTGCCACTTGCAGTTGTGTTTGAAAAGCGAAAGCGTCGAGTTGACGCCGAAGAACGGAACAAGTTGTTAATAAAAATAATCAAATAACTATTCGAAAATAATAAATAAGAATAACAGAAAAGATTGTTAATAAATATAACAGAAAAATATATTTAAAAATAACGGAACAAGTTGTTTATTAATATTAAACATCAAAAATAAAGATTCGAAAATAATAAATGTGCCGTGTAAAATTGTTCAATGAACTATGACAATTTCGTGTATTTAATTGATGAGTTTAAAATACTGATCAAAAACAATCAATAAATAATTGCGGGTTTTTAGTCGAAACTGAAGTGTTTCCTCGCCATAGATATGTTTGAAAAAAACATGGACAGCACAAATTTATCGGTCTCAATCAATGGGGACTTGGACTCGACCAGTTCCGCCGGCACCTCATCGGATCACTCGGCCGTGCAACACGATAACATCAGTTCACCGATGGCCTACGGTTCGCTATTTCTGCCAAATGCTGGTAAGCCATTCTATATTCTCCATATAGATTCCATTTATACAGTCCGCTCTTATCAATGACAAATATTCGATATAATTATCTATGTAGAATAGCGTTCAGATCGTATTACTTGCAACAGGCGTCAATGAGGCGCTGCATAAACAATTAAAGCCTGAGACGGACTATCGTTTTATTTTATGTTTTGTTTTTTCTTTTTGCTGAAGATTACACATTTTTTAGACTTGGCAAATTGCTGTAGCTGTAGCGAAATTTACACTGCAAGAAAATAGGGGGATTTGTAACTAGTTTTAATTGATATTTGATTCTGATTAAATGTATAAGGTTTAAAAAGTAACGGAGCGGCACGTGTTGTGTTCTTGACAGTTAGCGATCGAAAGAGAAGGATTTAACGATGATTAAAAGGATATCGATAAATTAAACAGATTGAAATTTATTGAAAGTGAATATTGGCAAATTAAGAGGGTTGCCTGATCTCTATGATCTTATTGATATTTGCAAGTGTACTTTCTACTCAACAACAATGCACAAACTTTTGTTTAATAGTATTTACATAGCATTATTTATGCAATTATTTACAGATATGTATGTATGTATATACATAGCTACATTTATGTATATTTGCATATATCACATGTCGTTGTATATATTTGCTTTATGTCTCTTTCTGCTCAATATGATATTATGCTCCGTCTGAAGTCTGAGGTCTGAGGTGTCGAAAGACAGAAGAAGAAGAAGAAGGAGAAGCGCTGCTCATGTGCAGAATTTGATTAGTCACATGCATTCGCATAGGGGTGGTGGGGGGGGGGTCTGCAGAGGGGAGAGTTCTTTCCAGGGGGAGGGGGGTTTATGTAGTAATTATATGCAGAACAGCAAAGTGGCACGTGAGAATGAATTTCGATAAAAAAAAAACATAAACAGAAAGCTGAAAAGTTGATTCACACGTGATAAATAATAAAATAATAATATAAAAACATATTAAGTATATTATATAGTTTAAGTATATACATACATATTAAGTATAATATATAATATATAGTGTCATAAATATCCCCTCCCCCTTAAGGTTATCGCGGCAATATTTCGTGCAAAACAGTTTTGCAATTGGATAAATTTGCGCCATATGAGGCGAGTGAGAAGGATCTGATCGAGCGTCGTTTTCAGGACATAACAAACGACTATGACAAGTCGCCGCCTCCCACAGCGGCAACCACGCCCACACACTATCCCACACTGAATAGTATTATCTTCGAGAACGGCACCAGCAGCCTGAGCGATCTCAATGGCAACACCACCAACAAGACGGATGCACTCTGTGCGGGAATGCAGCGTGCTCACACAACGGGACTGGCTGGCACTGGCGGCGCCTCCAGTGGTGGACATCTGATATCAAATCTTACCGCTGCTCACAATATGTCTGCCGTGGGCAGTTTCCCCATCGATGCCAAAATGCTACAATTCTCAACGGATCAGGTAAGGGGGGGAACTAACTAAAGAAGATCCTTTCAGTATCTTTTAATCAACTCTTCTCGCTCTCCTGCAGATTCAATGCATGTGCGAGGCACTGCAGCAGAAGGGGGACATTGAGAAGCTCACGAACTTCCTGTGCAGCCTGCCACCCAGCGAATTCTTCAAGACGAATGAGAGTGTGCTGCGTGCCCGCGCCATGGTTGCCTACAATCTGGGGCAGTTCCATGAACTGTACAGCCTGCTGGAGACGCACTGTTTCAGCATGAAGTACCATGTGGATCTGCAGAGTTTGTGGTTCAAGGCGCACTACAAGGAGGCCGAGAAAGTGCGCGGTCGTCCTCTGGGCGCTGTGGACAAGTATCGACTGCGCAAGAAGTATCCGCTGCCAAAGACCATTTGGGATGGCGAGGAGACTGTGTATTGCTTTAAGGAGAAGTCACGTAATGCCCTTAAGGATTGCTATCTAACCAATCGCTATCCCACGCCCGATGAGAAGAAGACGCTGGCCAAGAAGACGGGCCTGACGCTGACGCAGGTTTCCAACTGGTTCAAGAATCGCCGGCAACGGGATCGCACTCCGCAGCAAAGACCGTAAGTTTTTTATGAAAGGGAAATAGTTTCCAGAGTTCCATAACCATTCTTGTAGTTAATGTCCATATATTAATGAACATAATTGTTCACATAAGTATGCAATAAACATGACCATATACATATGCACATATGCAAAAGCATCATTGATGTGCTAATGCTAGAAAGAGATGGCTATAGCATACAATAAGGATAACGGGACAATTCCAGAATTGTGGAATTTGTCTTTTCTGCATGCGTTCGCTTTCCAAGTTGCAACGCTGTGCCACAGTTGTTTCTAGACGACGAGTGCGTGCACATTGAAAAGATAATAATATTATTTTTATTTATTTATTAAATAGACAAACCATAAAAGTACATTATTTAATTATTATTTCAGGATAAATATGCATGTATATGTGAATATATTGTTTCTAACAATTCATATTGTATATACATACATGTATGTGTATATAACAATAATTCTCCCATAGCTCAAAACTAATTACAATATGTTTTCCACATAACTCGTAAAACTCTAAAAAAGAGAAGAGAACAAAAATTCAATTGTTTTCAAATTGGCATTAAAAAATTCGTTTAAGTGACCGTAAAACACTTGCGTCGCCGTTCCCTTCCCCCTCCTCCTCCCTTGGCAGTTCCACTTGGCATTCAGTGAGGTCCGGCGCGGTGCCATTTTTCTAAAGAGCACTTGAGCGTGTTTTATGTCCAATTTTGCAGCTCCTTGTGCACGGTCCTATGCATATTTATAGACCTCTTCGGGGCCTCAGTCCCGGGTTTCGTGCCCGATGATGCCTAAAACGGAGCGCGCATGCGTGTAGCATGTGCCTCATGTGCCCCGCCTGTTGCCGCACGCCCCGCTGTGTTTGATCGTTTACAGGCGTCAAATTGCATACACTCTCTAACACACACACGCACGCATACCACTTGCATATGTATTTATTTGTTTGTTCTTGTTCTTTTTCAGTGATATAATGCTGCCTGTGGGTCAATTGGATGCCAACGGTTTCCCGCGCATGTTCAACGCCCCCAGCTATTATCCCGAAACCATTTTCAATGGCCAGTAGAGAGAGAGATGGCTATTGCAGAAAGGGTGCTGCTGATGGAGATGAAGAGAAACAGAGAGAGAGAGTGGGTGGAAGCGTTGACGCTACAGCTGTAAATAAAACTTTATGTTAAAAATGCAAAGTCATCAAATGACAATATATATGTTTAGTTTTTAATATAAATATTAATTTGATTGTAAAATTTAAAATTATTGTAAAATAATAATTAAATAAAATTGCAATAAATATACATAAATCGAAAACGTTTCAAATTTAAATCATTTACTGAACAACACTAGTCCACGTAGTTCGATAAACGGTCAAGGGGTATTTTATCGATTAATCACTGGTATTTTAAGTGGTAAACGGTCAAGTAGTATTTTATCGATTAATCACTGGTATTTTAATATCGTTTTCTGCAACATGGTCTGGGCTATCGATTATTTTATTCATGCAAAAGAGAAAAACAATAAACACATATTAAACACGGAATGACAAATAACTCGAACGGTCGCTTAAGCGAATATTTCGCTAACGATCCGCCCAGTTTTTTTGATGAGCTAACCACAAACAACAAATCAAAATCTACAGCACAAGCAGCTGAACATCCCAACAGAAATATGTTAAGCAGCAGCACATTTACAGGCAGCTTTCAACCGCCCGAGTATGTGGAAACAGCTGAAGCGGATGAGGAACCCATCAAGGTGAACGACGAGGTGCGAAATTTGTGGCCGTTGCCCACAACTTTGAATGATTTGGCCGGTTACCAGGCAAAATATCTAACATTGCCAGGCATACACAATGCTAACGATCTGGTAAGTATATCATGGAAACTTATAGAAAGCATAACCATATAACATATCAACTATTGAAGCCCGATCCCATTGCTGTTGCCGTGGTTCAACAACTGGGAGAGTCTGAACTGCAGCATCGCAAGATACTTGGAGTGGAGAATGTGACACAGGATGAGCGCGGTATACGAACACTAATCAATGCCGGTTGCTTTCGGGCGGCAGTGAATCTGACAGGAAGACTATTGACCATCTATGGCCAGGGCTATGGTCGAGCTGGACAACCTGCCAAGCACTCGCCCCACTCACTGCAATTGTGGTTTACACGTCTTGCATTGCTGGCCAAGCTAGACGAGTACGACCTGCTGCAGGCAGAGGCTGAACCCTTTGGCCAACTAAACGGGCCAGATGTGTTCTATGAATTCTATCCCGAGATGTATCCAGGCAAACATGGATCCATTGCGTGCTTCTCGTTTCGCCTGCTCTTGGCCGAACTTCCTATCTATCTGGGCAAGCCCCATTTGGCTCTCGATCAACTCTCGGAGCTGCATGTGACCAGCAACGATATCAAGGAGCACTTTGAGAGATTGAAAAATGCCACAGCCGCAGAGTTTTGGCAGCGACGAGCTGAACGCGTTCTACAGTCCATAATTAACTGTGCACTGATGGTTAGATAAGTCTACATATTGTTTACTTTATCATTATTTATGTACACCATTTGCAGATGAAGAAGTTCAGTATGATTGATGACATTATGGGCGGCATGCTGCTTTCCCGTTCGAGCCTCAGTAAAGAGGAGCAGAGAGCTCTTTATTCGGCCTGGGGACGCATCTATTTGCAAATTGGTGATATATTTGGGGCGGAACAGAAGTTTGCCGTCTCACGGCGACTGCGAGAAATGTGAGTGGATTACTCAGGATAAAGATAAGATTTGTCATTCATTTCTTTTGCATTCCTTAGTAATTCAGCACCTGATCTGCGTGATTTAGTGGACAAAGGCCTCATTGCTGTGGCCAAAAATGATTTCCCAGAGGCTTTTCTTATATTTCAAAAGGCCCTGCATTTGGACTCGGGCAATACCATGATACTAAATAATATGGGTGTCTGTTTGCTCTATGCCGGCAAACTGAAAGATGCCATTAACTATTACGAGCGCGCCATCAACCTGAATCCACAAAAGTCATTGAATGAGAGTCTGTTAGTGAATTTATCCACTCTGTATGAATTGGAATCGAACAATTCAAAGGCAAAGAAATTGAATTTGCTGCGTTTGATAAACAGATTTAAGCCGGATCTCACTTACAGCGTCGAAATTTGTCTTAAACTGCAGGCAACAAATTAGCTACAAATATATATATGTATTAACATAATACAGTTGGTAAACATTCCACAACCTCCATCCATAATGAATAAAATTCATCAAAAGGCAATGTCAAAGTTACCATATTGTGTGTACAATTACTTTGCTGCACCTGACATATGCTAGTATAATTTTGGTATATTAACAAGTGAAGTGCGATTTGTTTTTATCGATTGTCAAAGTTACCATATTGTGTGTATACAATTACTTTGCTGCACCTGGCATATGCTAGTATAATTTTGGTATTTGAACATGTGAAGTGCGACTTGTTTTTATCGATTGTCTGTTCACTTGTTTTTATCGGGTGGTCCGATAAGTCCTACAAAAGAAAAACAAATATTTTAGGAAAAGTGGTGATTTCTTTTTCAACATAGTCTCCTTTTAGCTCGATACACTTGACCCAGCGATGCACCAATTTCTTTAACTCGTCTGAAAAATACGTTTTCTCGAGGTCTGAAATGCGCCTCCGTTGGGACAATGATCTCCTCATTCGACTGAAATTTCTGTCCGGCGAGTGACTTTTTCAAATTTGGAAACATAAAGAAGTCGCAGGAGGCCAAATCTGGAGAATACGATGGATGGGGCAGCAGTTCGTAGCCCAATTCGAGCAATTTGGCGTTGGAGAGGGCGGACTTGTGAGCCGGTTCGTTATCATGGTGGAAGAGCACTATTTTCTTTGCCAAGTGGGGCCGTGTTTTCTTCAATTCCGTATCGAATTCGGCGTAGTACTGCCCTGTGATCGTTTTGCCCTTCTTCAGGTAATCGATATGGATCACACCTTGTGAATCCCAGAAAACGGTGGCCATTACCTTTCCTGCCGATGAGACAGTCTACGCCATCTTCGGAGCACGTTCGCCGGATAAGGTGCACTATTTTAACTGTTCCTTGGTCTCTGGTGTGTGCCAGTGGATCCATGTTTCGTTGGAGAAACTCCTTCGGATTGCGTTTAAACAGCGTCAAACACTGCCCCTAAGAGGTCTCACGGCTGCGCTTGTTGTCCGGAGGGAGCAAACGCGGCACCCATCGCGCCGACAGCTTTCTCATGCTTTTGAAATGCCTACTGTCTCAGCTATCTCTCGTACCTTCAATCGGCGGTATGCCAAAACGAGATCATGGATTTTTACGTTATCCTCTGTGGTAGCCGTTTTCGGGGCACCCGGACGTGGCTCATCAAAAACCGACGTGCGACCACGTTGAAACTCGTTAAACCAATTTTTAATGGTCGCCATCGAAGGAGAAGAGTCACCGTACACAGCATCCAAACGCTCTTTGATTTCATTGCGTGATTTCCCTTCCAGAAACAAGAATCGAATCACCGACCGATATTGCTCTTTTTCCATTTTTCTAAAATCCGCGGACTCAAACTCTTGCGATACTGGCGCCATCAGACGGTGAGGCTAAGTACTTATCGAACTACCTCTATTGTGGGTTTTTTAAATTGTTTAAAAAACAATAATATAATGGAATTGGTTTATTCATTTATAAATTTGTCTGAGAAATTTTATCAATAACATTTGATGAGTTACTTTATTCAAATTTAATAAACCCTGTTTTCGATACTTGCAATGTAACGATTAAAAACTAATCGTTGGCGTTTTTCCACCACTATTGCTTGCATTTGCGGCTATCTGGTCACACTACGCTGGTGAAGTACTTCTGGAAGACAAGTTTTTCAGAAACTTATTTATAAAACATAAATAAATCGTATCAAAAATTACGTACGAGCGTTATAAATGTTTGCAAACACGAAGTGTGTGTTTTGTTTAATAGGATAGTTGAAAATAGGTGAGTTATGTGGCATTTAAGCGCGTGCGAAATATGACCACAAGAAGCAGCACCAGCAGCACAGCAAGGCGTAGATTATATTGATGTGGTTGAAAAGAAAGTGTAGAGAAATTTTCGGTGCAGTCAGAATGTTGTTTATAAAAATAAATAAACGACAAATGCCCCAAATTGTATGCCCGCGCGCCAAAATGTAATGATGCGATCATTAATTAATAAAAAGAAATCATGTATTCAATTTATGAAAATTATCTTTTATGGTTGTAATTGGTGTTTGTGTGTGTTGTTTTGATGTAAAAAGCGCGCCATTATTTCTCTGTGTGCACGAAATGACGTAGGCATGAAACGACAGAGAATCTCTAGAGTGTTCATGTTTTTCATTTCTTTTTTTGTCGTAAGGCAACTGCAATTGTTTATTGCATGTAATGCAATCGTTGATGATGTGTACGTGTATTTGTGTATGTGTGGATTACGGCAACAAAGTTGCCTGCAAATTATTTTGTATATTTTTATTTGTGCGGTGCGCATACGCTAGGTACACGCTCGTCAAAACATATACACAAGCAGACTGAAAATCTCTATTCTTTTGCAATTTGTTTTGATTTCTCATTCGCCCTGGCTCTCACACACACACACTCGCTCTCTTTCTCTCTCTGATTGACTCTCTCACAACACACATGCGCGCGACTCTCACAAAGAGCAAAAGCTCCATTCAGTTTTTGTTGGGACCTGTTAAAGGTGGCCGGTTGTGAGGGCGGGGTGGTGTCTAAAGTGCGTGCTAATAACGGCATTATTACATACATATATACATATGTTTGCGTGTGTGTACGCGCCGCACAATTGACGATCCTTCTTTTCGACCACTTGCGCGTACTCTCCGGCTTGCGTTGCTGCTGCGCTGAGTGTTTCTTGCCGACTAGCAGCCGTTAAGCTGGAACCGAAGTATTTCAATGGTTGCCAGACTTGCGTGCGCTCACACTCACACTCTCCCTCTCTCTGTCTCTCTCTCTCTTTCCCTCTCGCACTCTCTTGAGTGACGAACGTAAACAAGAGTTGTTATTACGATGGAAGTTCGATAAATGACAATACAAAATATAAATATATAAATAATACAAATATAATGAATTAAAATAAATAAATTAGCAACATAGTTAAAAAAATGATAATTATAATAATAACAACATATTTAAAAATATTAAATATAATTAACGTTATATTATTCTCATTATCGTGTGTTTACTGTACTCACTTGTCTCTATATTATTCCAGCGCTTAGATGGCAGCTAATAATAGTAACATGCACAATCTGGGAGCGCTGCAGGTGCCTGCATCGGTGATCGCCTCCACCGGTACAGTGAGCCCCATGATGCAGCCAAGTACAAGCGCCCAAAGTGCCTGGGATCAGCTGACGGCAAGTGCCTCTAACAACATGACGCCGTCACCCACAGCAGCCTCCTCAACGGGCACGGGAGCAGCGAGTGGATCTGGCGCGGGATCCAGCACAGCTTCTGGTGGCGGTGACCAAACGCCTGGACACATGATGAGCGCTGGCAGCTCCCCAGTGCCCAGCTGCTCATCACCATCGACGCCAACGAAATCGCATCATGCACCGCCCTCGCTGGAGGCAATGGCGCACACGCCACAAGGACCACCAACGCTCGGTCCCGGCGGATATGGCGAGGAACTAACTGCCGAGCTTGTGAATCAGGGTTGGCGCAAGTTCTGGTCAAAGCGAGAGAATCGGCCGTACTACTGGAACAAAGTGACCGGTGAATCGTTGTGGGAGATGCCTGGAGCACGTCCCTTTGATCCGTTAACCGATCCCTTGGGCATTTGCCATGCAGGCGGCGGCGGCGGTGTGGGCGGACCCACGCCAATGACCCCACATCAGCAGCATCAGCAACACCACCAACATCATCACCTAAAGCGACGACCCTCAGATGACATGCACATACATCCGCACCAGCACCAGCACCCGCATCATCAGCTGCAGCAGCAGCAACAGCACATGGGACCGCATGTTGGGCCGCCGATGAAGAAGTTCGTGCTGGCGGGCCCCTGGGATCTGGAGGTGTGCACCAATGCGGTAATTGTTGAACGTCCACCGACGTTACTTCCCCAGCCTCATCCGGAAATCGAAGCAGTGCGTGCCGCATTCAGCATGAAGCTGCTGAAGACCTACGAGGATCTCTGCATGCGCAGGGAGAACATTAAGGCGCCGCGAGACTCCTTCAACCGTTGGCTGATGGAGCGCAAAGTTATCGACACCGGATGCGATCCGTTGTTGCCCAGCAATTGCCTGCCCGAAATCTCCAGTTCGATGTATCGCGAGATAATGTCCGATATACCCATTAAGATTGTGAAGCCCAAGTTCACAGGAGATGCTCGCAAGCAACTCTCGCGCTACGCCGAGGCAGCGAAACAAATCATTGAATCGCGCTCAGCGCCAGCGGAATCCAAGAAAGTTGTTAAATGGAATGTGGAGGATACATTTCAATGGCTGCGTCGCACTGTGGGTGCAAGCTATGAGGATTTTCAGGATCGTTTGGCGCATCTGAAACGTCAATGCGAACCACATTTGGTGGAGACTGTGAAGAGTTCCGTGGAAACGTTGTGCATTAAGATCTTTCATCTGTCGGCGGAGCATGCGCGCAAAATACGTGAACGACACATGCAACTGCTGAAGGAGCATGGCATACCAGAACCGACGCCACCACCGCCGCCGCCGCACCTGAAGAAGGTCTGGTGCTATCCCATACAGTTTGCGGTGCCTTCGCCACGCATGCCGGCCATAGAATATCTGCAGGATCGGGATCACATGATCATCAAGTATACGCCCGCGACCATCAATCAGCCGGATGCGCAGTACATCAACCTCACCTATCTGCAGAAACTAGAGCAGCTTTATCGCCACAATTGCTTCGATGACAAGAAGTTCGATCTGTTCATCGGTCGAGTTTGGTGCCTACTCAAGCGCTATCAGACCTTCCTGGGCAATGCTCTGAACTCCTCCCAGGAGGCTGAGCTTACCCAGGCGTCGCTGCCAGTGCCAGTTTTCGAGTGCCTCCACAGACATTTTGGTGTCAGCTTCGAGTGCTTTGCATCGCCATTCAATTCCTACTTCCGGCAATTCTGCTCAGCCTTTGCGGACACGGATGCCTACTTCGGTTCCAGAGGGTAAGTGCATCCTTTATGGCCAGTCTCGGTAATCCTTTGCTAACTTTAACTCTCTGCCTGCAGACCATTTCTGGACTTTAAGCCTGTCTCTGGATCCTTTCAAGTGTATCCACCGCATTGTGAAGAGCTCATCGATGCTTCCCTGTTGCATATTGATAAACTCTTGACGGACTCCATGGAGCCACTAAGGTGAGTCTAAGCTAGAGGAGAAGCAGCTCAAGTATTAATCTTAAATTGTTTGCAGTTTCATTGTGTTTCTGCCGGAGTGGAAGAGCATATCGAAGCTGGAGGAGAGCATGTACAAGCGTCGCTCCATGGTGGTGCTGGGCATGGCGCACGAGTACCGACACGGCTATCAGCATATGATGCAAAAGTGAGTGATATATATAGAGTATAAAGCAAGTCAATTCATTCTCCATTCTCCTTTCTCTCAGATCCGATGTGCTGGTCAAGTGCATGCAGGGCACTCAGGTTGTGTGGCTGCAGAACAGCGCCGGCTATGCTCGTTGGGGACCCAATGAGAATCGTGTCGAGGCATTACGCGAAGCCTTCAGGCCGCAGCGAGATCGTGAGCGTGAACGTGCCGCTGCAGCAGCTGCTGCCAGTGGCAACAACAGCTCCAATCAGCAGCAGTCGCCTCCAACAACAACAACAACAACAGCGCAACAATCGACGACTACTTCAGCTGTTGCCATATCAACGCCTGCCACGCCCACTTCAGCAACAAGCATAAACAGCATAAACACAACTTCATCAGGAGCAGCAGCAGCAACAGCCGCCGCAGCATCAGTCACAACGAACAGCATAGGCAGTCCCGTCTCGACGTCATCCACGTCTTCCGTGCTGACTCCACTGTCGCCCCACACACCCACAGGCACCCCCTCGCAGTTCCCACTTACCATTAGCAATACCAGCAGCAGCAACAATCTGGTTGCTGCCTCCCCCACAATGAGTGTACAGAGTGATTGCTCCTCACCCTCATCCTCTACCATGTCCCTGTCGCCGGCACCTGCATCCGGTGGCTATCCGGATGGCGGCACTACGGCGGCAGCAGCTGCTGTCAGCATAACGGCCACGGCCAGCACATCAGCCTCGGCCTTTGGACCAACGACGAGCATAAACAGCACGGCTGTCATCAATTCAGCTGTTTAGATTTCGATTTCTGGGCGGGTTCTTTTTTATTGTATACAACTCTAATGTCTAGTTTCTCTATCTAAGCTCTGATTTGCACCACTAATGTGTTTTCTTTCCTTAGTGTTTATATAGTTAAGACATAGTTATGAAGTTAGCTCGAGGATAGCTCCTTTTTAAGATCCCCCAGTTGGTACTAAATGAAGTATCTCAGGCTCATTTCTGTTAATATAAATACTTTAGAGACTTGCATGAATACATTCATTTGTTACTGTACAACACTAGCTGTATCATTCAGGCATTCACATGCATTAAGAACTGTATTCAAATGATTGATTAAATGCATTCATGCAGCTCTCTATTATATACAGCAATATGAAGAACTCTCGATCTTTAAGGGGATCTCTGAAACGAATGCCCTTGCATTATTTCAAGATATTTGGTTACAAGATTTAAAGATTGTATATATGTTTTCTATTCGTAATTACAAACATACATATATATAGCTGATAAACTGCGGCCTGGCTGTTGTTAATCCTTGCAATTTACCCTGCACAGGGGCCTGAACAAGCTACCCACAGTACAGATATGCATACATAGTATGGGTACACTTAAAATCCCTTCAAGATATATAGAGAGAGGGTATTAAAAGAAGAAAATTCGAGAACGGAACGAATCAACTTATTGTTTTTCAATCTTTTTAACATAACACAAAATACAAACAAATTATGCACTCGCACAGAGAGAGGATCAATTTGAAAAGAAAGGGGTTTTTTTTAATTGTTCATTCCGTGCAGCACTTAACAATTTATATATAATATATAAAACTATGAGAATAAGCCCCAAACAATCTTTTGTGAGACTATAAAAATATATATATATATATATATTTTAGGATTATTACTTAAAAATACAATACAAATACAAACAAACAAAAACAACAACTAACTTATCGTATGTACAAAACGATAACACCATTTAACTTAAGTAGTCGAAACAGAAAACAATTATGAACGGATCGTACAGAGAACCAAATTTGTAACAAGCAAAGGAAAAATGGAAACCACAAGCACCGCACAATGAAGATATACCTTAATGTGGGATTAACACTGACACTGATTGGAATCCATTGGCTAGCCCAGAGTAGCAAGCTGCCATTAGATGCCATCGTGCAGATCCCTCGCCTAATCAAATTTAATGGGAATTTAGCCAATTTAATAGACACGTAGTAAAAAAGCAAACAAATATGGGAATAAACAACAAACAAATCGGCAACTTTAGATAAAAATTTAAATCCTTATAAGTTTAAAATTATAAATTATAAAACTAAGCTGGATCTATCACAACTCTCTCCCCCTGTCACCCCCACCCCACCCTGTCCACCAAATAAATTTCTTCTTTAACGATAAACCCATTTCATATTATCGACAAATCCCGGTGCTCTTCATTTCGCATAATTTAAAAAACAAAATCGCATAATTAAAGTTTCTTTCAATTATTCAAACCTGGTTTTATTATATTTCTATATATATATATATGTATATAGTGTATGCTTGTGTGTTATCTTTTGGTAGCGACAATGGATATGGATAACTATGAAACTAACGTGCTAAAACGCAAAGCAAACCAACTATTATTTCAATTCAATGTACAATGGCTACAACCGTGAATTGTTTATATTTTACATACTATATATGTGGGTATGTATATATAGGTATATACTGTTGAAAGCCTCTTACATGATCTCTAGGCTAGAATCACTGTTCTTTGTTACCACCTCGGTTTCAGAGGAGCCCGATCCGGAGCCAGCATCATCGGCCTTTTCATTATCATCGGACTGACTATTATTACGATGGCGATGCGGCGAACTGGCCAACTGCCAGGCTGGGATTGAGGGCACTGAAACAGGTGCTACTGGTGAGGCGAATTGCTTTCGGTTTAGCAGTAGACCCTTAATGGCGTCCAGATCGCAGCGAAAGTTATTGAATTCACGTGTCATTTGCTGTGCCTGCTCCTTCTGCTGCTGTCCAATCAGCTCCTTGACCACTGTCAACTCATTGTTCAACTGCTCCGTACGGCTCTCTACCTTCTTGTCGATGTCCTCTAATGCTTGCTCGACAGGCTTTTTCTTTGGCTTGCCAAACAAAAAGGGAGCAATGTATTTCTAGGGCAGATTGCAGTTGCAATTAGAAAATTATAGAGAGAGAGAGAGGGAGTGAAAAAAACTTACCCGCCAGAACAAGTAGATGGCGTAGATGACTCCACTGAACAACGCAGTCGTGTGTAGCAACTCACGCAGCCTGCCAAAGGGGGTTTGCTGTGGCTGCCCTAACGCCAACTGGGATCCAATGTTAATTACTGTATTGGGATTATTTGGATCTTGACTGAAGACGCCGGCACGTTCGCATGCTAATTGGATTTCATGTGCCGTGAGACCTTTGGACCGCAGAAACTGCTGCTTCTGGGTGAGTGTTGTGTGCCGCACTTTGGTATTTTGTAGAAAGCTAACT
Organism: Zaprionus camerounensis; assembly: GCA_018904165.1. Classification (NCBI taxonomy): domain Eukaryota; kingdom Metazoa; phylum Arthropoda; class Insecta; order Diptera; family Drosophilidae; genus Zaprionus; species Zaprionus camerounensis. The sequence goes on along the minus strand of JAEIFS010000479.1, from coordinate 11,488,270 downwards.
GCTGTGGTTATCTATTGTGATATTACAGATTAGCCACAGTCTAAGGGGTCTACTGAGTGGCCTGCTTAGGCAACACCAGCTACCTACCAGAGACTCGCGCGGCTCCAAAGGCAATCCGCCATCGCCATTGCCATTGTTCGTGTTGTATTCCTGTACCGTAGCACTTGTGGTGGTCATTATGGTTGTGTCTCCAGTGTCTGTGTTGCTGTTAGACATTGTAATATTTACGCTTACTTCAATTGTGTTTCAATTGAGAAAAATATGAAGGAAAAAATGCAAGGGCCTTTCTGCTGTTGCAGTTCTGAATAATTGAACAGTTTTATGTTATTGAACATTGCTATAAACAGCTGAATAACATAGTTGCGAACTTATCGATATATCGATAAATGGAATAAGTTCTTCATATCGATACATGTTTTTTGTTTTCGTGTTATTGTTGTGTAGCAGCAAAGTGAAAATTGCGAAGAAATTGAAAAATAATTAAGTAAAATATATTTTAAACGATCGCAACGATGCTTTCGCTGCTGCAGGAGAAGCGACCGCTAAAGCGGACCCGTCTGGGTCCGCCGGATATCTATCCGCAAGACGCAAAGCAGCGCGAAGACGAATTGACGCCCACGAATGTGAAACATGGATTCACAACGACGCCACCGCTCTCTGATGAGTTCGGCACGGCGCACAACTCCAATGTGAACGCCAGCAAGATGAGCGCCTTCTATAGCGGAGTTCTGGCCAAAAAAGAGGAGCTCATGACGCTGCAGGACACAGTGCGCAAGAAGCAGCAAATTAACTGCAAGGACAACTTTTGGCCGGTGTCGCCGCGCCGCAAGTGTACCGTGGATGCGTGGTTCAAGGACTTGGCTGGGAATAAACCTTTACTCAGTCTGGCCAAGCGTGCACCCTCCTTCAACAAGAAGGAGGAAATATTTATAACGCTGTGCGAGAATCAGGTCAATATGCAACGAGCCACCTGGTTCATCAAGCTTAGTGCCGCATACACGCTAAGCTTCACCGAATCCAAGAACAAGAAGAGGAGCATATACGATCCAGCCGCCGAATGGACGAGTAACATGATTAAGTTTATGAAGGAGTTGTTGCCCAAACTGCAGGAGTATTATCAGCAATGTAAGTCGGAGATTTCCCCTATAAGAATATACTGACAGTCTCTTTTCTACTCATAGCTCACGACAAGAATGGATTGCCAGCCAATGGCAGCAGCAATTCATCCTCCACCAACAGCAACAGTAGCAACAGCAATGGCAGCGGCAGCAGCAGCAGCACCACCACCAACAACAACAGCAACACAAACAATACAGGCACGGGCAGCTCTACGCCCAATCTCATTCCAGTTCCAAGCATGGCGAGTCCGTTGCCACCCATTCATAGTCCAGCTAACGGTCAACCGGGCTCGGTAGGCAGCGCTGCAGCTGGAGGAGTAATGGCAGGCACAACTGGAGCCCCGCCAGGTACAGCATTGTCCACACTGGGAGGTGCTGCAGCCGGAGGGGGAGCTGTGGCTAGTGCTGGCGCCGTGCCACCTGGCTCGACTATCTCCGGTATTGGCAGCCAGTTTGAGGACAGTCGCAATGCCTTAAAGTATTGGAAATATTGCCACCAGCTGAGCAAATACATGTATGAAGAGGCGCTGTTGGATCGCCAAGAGTTTCTCAACTGGATTCTTGATTTGCTGGACAAAATGCGCACCCAAACGAGCTTCGATGAGCCGCTAAAGAAGCTGGTGCTGAGCTTTGCCTTGCAGTATATGCACGACTTCGTACAGTCTGAACGTTTGTGCCGCAAAATGGCCAATTTGGTGGCAAAGAAGTTGGCCCAGCTGCTCAATACGGCTGTGGAGCAACAACAGCAGCAACAACAACACCTGGCACTGATTAAGTCACAGGCAATGGAGCTGGATGGAGGCGAAGATCAGCAGCAGCAGCAGCAGTCGCAGCATCAGCAACAGGAAAGGGATCCATATGAGCAGGCTCTGCAGGATTATATGAATTGCCCGCATCATCGGGACATTGTGCTCTATCTGAGCACCATACTGCAGGTGATCACCATTGAGTGCCCCACTGCGCTCGTCTGGAGCGGCATAGCTGCACATCGTGCACCCTCCTCTCTGGTCGGCAGTCCGCTGGATCATCTGCCGTTGGCTCCTTCGGTGCTGCCGATGCCCACACGCTGTCCACGCACCAACCACGAGATACGACGGCAACTGCGCGCCGCCGAGGCAGACATTGTTTTGCGCACACAGCACGCAGAGCAGCGTTGGTTCGCCTCCAAGTGGCTGAGTGCGGGAAAGAATCATTACACTAATCTGCTGGCCACGTTGGATCACTTGGACACACACTGCTTCGAGCGCATGGATCAGTGCAACTCAATTGATACACTATACGCACATATATTCCCAGCGCAACCTTCGCAACAGCAGCAGGTTCGTCGCCCAGAGGACGATCCCCAGCAGCAGCAGCAGCAACAGCAGCAACAACAGCGTGCAGTGTATGAGCCCAAGCAGGATGCGGATACAGTGAGGATATTGTGCGAGTGGGCTGTCTCCAGCCAACGTTGGGGCGAGCATAGAGCTATGGTGGTGGCCATACTCCTGGACAAGCGTCAGATAGATGTGACCAGCACGCCGGCGGATATGTGCGGGGATAAGGACGACAAAGACTCGCTGGCTTCTGGCGCAGGCCTTATCGATGGCCTGCCCGTCTTCCAGCACGTTCTGATGCACTTTCTCGATCACGAAGCTCCCGTGCTCGACGAGCACAACAGCAGCAGCCAGCAGCGCACGGAGTTTACCAATTTGGTGCAACTATTCAGTGCCCTCATCAGACACGATGTCTTCTCGCACAATGCCTATATGCACACGCTGATCTCTCGCGGCGATCTGTTGCTGGAGTCCACCTTGGTTCATAAAACGGCCACAAAGAGTTCGCCACCTCCGCCTGCACCGCCACCACCCAGCAGCAGCAGCGGTGCGCACGGGTTCGATGATGATGGCTTTGGGGCTGGGATTGGAATTGACTTCAAGCACAATGAGTTCGATGATGTGGACGATGATCTGGATAAGCTGGTGCAGAACATCAAGGAGAAGGGGCAGCAGCATGAAGCACCCGATAGTCCCAAGATTGGTCCGCCAGGCGACGGCGATGGGGGGGAGGCAGGCGCGAGTGGCGTCAGCATATCCCGCCATTATATCTACACAAAACACTTTCCCATTCCCCAGGAAGATCCCAGCATGTCCACCTACAGCAGCGAGAGCAATCAAAGATACATTCTGCTCTTCGGTGTGGGCAAGGAGCGCGACGAGAAGAAGCACGCTGTGAAGAAGATGTCCAAGGAGATAGGCAAACTCTTCACCAAGAAGTTCTCCATCGATGTGGCCGAGGGAGGCAAGGTGAAAAAGCATTCCCGCAACGAATTCAACTTCGAGGCGACCACAGCCAAGTGCCAGCACATGGCATACTTCGATCAGCATGTGGTCACAGCACAGTGTGCTGCCAATGTGCTGGAGCAGCTCAATGGCTTCGCCTTGGGCAACAACAACTATCTGCCGGTGCAGGAACATGTGGCCTTTCTCTTTGACCTAATGGAGCTGGCACTGAACATCTATAGCCTGTTGGAGCTTTGCGATCACCTGCTGAAGGAGCTGCCCGAAGTGGAGCATCAGCTGCAGTCGAAGAAGTCGAACATGGTGCGTGGATACACCACCTCGTTGGCTCTCTATATAGTCAGCATACTGAGAAGATATCACAGTTGCCTCCTGCTCTCGCCGGAGCAGACAGTGTCTGTCTTTGAGGGACTCTGTCGCACCATACGCCATGTGAGCAATCCCAGCGAGTGCAGCTCGGCAGAACGCTGCATTTTGGCTTACCTCAGTGATCTGCACGAATCCTGTGTCCTGCTGCAGGGCAAGGAGCAGTCAGCTGAGTACTATCAACAGTTGAACTGCATCAAGCGATTCAAGGATATCTTCAATACACCCGAACAGCTCAGGTAAGTCGCAGCATCCTTTAGAGACTTTCTCTGATTCCAATACTTTCTTGTAGCCTGGCTCCACAGGGCTACAATCCACAATTTCTGCAGGAACTATTTGTGGCACCGCGTCGTGGTGGCAAACTGGAGCCACACTGGCTACGCCAGCTGCATGAGACCCCAGCGAATGTCTACAGCTTTGTGTCCAATGCTGTGATCGCAGTCTGCCGGGAAACCGACAACGAGAGGCTGAACGATGTGGCCCTGGCCTGCGCGGAGTTGACGGCCAGCTGCAATGTCTTGTCGGAGGAATGGATTGCAGCATTGCAGAGCTTGTGCAGCGGCAGCAAGAGTCCACGCTATCCACATCTGTGTGCTCAAGTGGATATTGGCCAAGGGAAGACACACAATGCCCTGGCTGTCTTCGTCTGCATCCTGGTGGCCAGACATTGCTTCTCCCTCGCAGATTTCGTTAGCAAGTTTGCACTGCCCACGCTGGCACGTTCGGTGAGCAGCGCTGGAGCTGGCGCTGGCAATGGCGAATTGAGTGTGGATGCTGAGGCAGGTGCCAGACTCACGTGCCACTTGGTGCTGAAGCTCTTCAAGACACTGGAGATTCCACAGCCAGGCATGTACTCTGTCAGCACCTCGCCCAATCCGCTGCACGCCGTGGGCAGCGACTTCAGCATACGCCTGAGCTGTGATCGTCATCTGCTGGTGGGTGCCCACAAGACGATACCCATTGCTGCCGTGCTGGCCGTGCTCAAGGCCATTCTCATCGTGGTGGATAATGCGGCACTGAAAACACCGCTAGCATCGGGAAACGGCGGCGTCAGCTCCTCTTCCAGTGGCGGTGGTGCGTTTGGCAACGGCAAACGCAGTGGATTCAATACTCCCGTGCATCCTGGCAGTACTCCAAAGAGCAACGAACCACGACCCGCGGATCTCAGCCAGATCTTGGGCACTAGCGATCTGCAGCTTGGTAGTCTAGGCAGCGAACAGGAGTCTCTGCAGCAGCATGCGTCGGCCAGTCTGACTGGCAATGAACAGATCTCCTTGCTGGAATTTGCACAGGCTGTGCTCAAGCAGATCTGTGCCCAGGAGCATGTGCTGGAGCGTTGTCTCAAGAATGCCGAGCAGCTGTGCGACATGATCATCGATGAGATGCTGACAGCCAAGCAGGCACAGCGTGTGCTCCACATGATCTGCTATCCGGAGGCTGAATTCAACATCATCTCGGAGCTGGATCAGAGGTCGATGATAGTGCGCATCTTGGAGCATTTGGATCAATGGACATTGCGCATCTCTTGGCTTGATTTGCAGCTGATGTATCGCCAATCGCTTAGCACTAATACAGAGCTCAATGCTTGGCTAGATACAGTCGCCAGGGCGGCCATTGATGTCTTCCACATGGAGGAGGTTACATTGCCAGGTGCTCTGAAGGCTACGCACAAGGCGAAGCCATCCACATGGCTGGTGGCGCCACTGATTGCCAAACTGACGCCTGCTGTCCAGGGACGCATTCTACGTGTGGCCGGGCAGGTGCTGGAGAGCATGAACTACTTCTCCAAGGTGTCCAAGTCGGACTGCAATAGTTCGGGCAGCGGAGATGAGCGCGAGAAGAGCAACAGTTGTCACAGCAGCAACAGCTACGGTGGCAATGGCAGCGCCACAGCGCGTGGCAAGAAGATGCCGCTTAACTATCAACCCTTCCTCGGCCTAATCCTCACCTGCCTGAAGGGACAGGATGAGTATAAGGAGAACCTGCTTGTATCGCTCTACTCACAGCTCTCCCAGTGCCTACAATCCTTCTCTGAGGTTGGTCAACTTCCTTCTCTCTCTCTCTTTTCTCGTTTTAATTAACACTTTATTGCATTATCAAAGCTGGACACAATTGGAGGCGTTGATGAGCCGCAGGCGCGTGAGGAGATACTGGATGCCTTGCAGCTTCGCTTCTCTCTGGTTGGTGGCATGTTCGATGCCATACAGAAGAACAGCACACCCACAACTGATTGGGCCATATTGCTGGCGCAGCTGGTCTGCCAAGGTGTGGTGGATCTGAGCTGCAATCGGGAACTCTTTACCACCGTAGTGGACATGCTGGCCACACTGGTGCACTCGACGCTAGTTTCCGACAGTCAATCGGAGCGGGATGAGAACAAGAAGCTCTATCTGAATCTCATGAAGAAGCTGAAGAAGGAAATTGGCGAGAAGAACAATGCCTCGATACGGGTAATCAGGCAACTGCTGCCGCTCTACAAGCAGCCCTCGGAGGTAGGTTATCCTTGAGTATGAAATGGAATAGAAGATAAATACTTATTCCTATTTCTTATGCAGGTTATTGCTTGCGAGCACGCTGGTATGGATACCAAGGGCAACAAGATCTGCGACATGGACAAGAAGCAACTGAGAATATCGGATAAGCAACGCATCAGTGTGTGGGACATACTGGAGGGCCATAAGAATCCAGCACCGCTTTCTTGGGTCTGGTTTGGTGCCGTCAAGTTGGAACGCAAGCCACTCACCTACGAGGAGGCGCATCGCAATCTCAAATACCACACGCACAGTTTGGTCAAACCCAGCAGCTACTACTATGAGCCCCTGCCCCTGCCCCCAGAGGATATTGAACCGGTGCCAGAGAAGATATGTATAGTAAGTGAAAGCAACTGTCTCTTCCCCCTGCCTCCTCTTACACAGAGTCAATCCACTTCCACTTACAGAAGGATGAAATGATGAAGGCTGACACTCCTTCGTCGGTTGATCAATCGCCCAGCGCTGGCGTGGGTGGCACGGGACGTGGTCGTGGCAAGGGAACCACAAAGCGGACGCGCAAGAAGAACGTTAAAACGCCGCCCGTGGTCAACACACAACAACAGCAGCAGCAGCCACAGCTGGCACCGCAGCCGCAACAGCCGCAGAGTGCACAGCAACAACAGCAGCAACAGCAAATGCAGCAGCAGCAACAGCAGCACATGCAACAACAGATGCAACCCAATCAGATGGGCCAGATGCCGATGAACATGCAGGTACGAGATAATTGCAACTGCATTTAAGTTGTTCGACTATTAATACTCTTTCCTAATGCTCAGATGAACATGCAGCAATTTGGACCGAACACAATGATGCAGCAACAGAACGTATTGTTGCAGCAGCAGCAACAACAGCAGCAGCAGCAACAGCAGATGCAACAGCAAATGGCGCCCAATCAGATGCAGCAGCAGCTCAACGTCGGCGGCAATGGACAGCAGAATCCGCAAATGAACTTTATGCAGGGACCTGGACCGGGCGGACCACAAGGAATGCCTGGCCAACAACAGCAGCAGCAACAGCAGTGGCATAACGCACCCCAGCAGCAGCAGCAGCAACAGCCACAGCAACAACAATATCACAATCAGTATCCGCATCAGCAGAATATGCAGAGTAAGTGCAGCGCTAATTGGTATCTACTACTGTAGGATATATATTTATAAATACATCTATATCTATAACATATATCTGTATCTATAAAACTGTATCTAAATCTATATCTTTATTTATACATATATCTATATCTATAAGCTCCTCTTTCCTTTCTTGCAGTGAATCGCATCGAGCGTCCGCCTTTGGCTTCCAAGTCGAAGCAGGCGTTGTCACAGATGTTGCTGCAGCGTGGGCAGCCTGGCTCGTTCCAGCAGCAACAGCAGCAGCAAGCACCTGGTGGCTTCAATCCCATGCAGCAGCAGGGACCACAGCAACAGCAGGGACCTCAGCAGCAGCAAATGAATGCGCAGCAATTGCGACAGCAGCAGCAGCAGCAACAGATGAATGCCCAGCAGAATCCACAGGCAGCCGCTGCGTTCAATGCCATGCAACAGCAGCCCAATGTGCAACAGCAACAGCAAATGAATCTCAATCAGCAGCAACAACTGCAGCAGCAGCAGCAGCAACAACAGCAACAGCAGCAACAATTCATGCGCGGCAACATGCGGGGAATGGCGCCCAATCAAATGGGCAACATGAATATGGTTGGTCAGGGCATGCCACAGAATCCGATGATGCAGCAACAGCAGATGAACCAAGGCATGGTTGGCATGGTGAATCCAAATGCCAATCCAATGATGCAGGGCGGCGGAGGCGGCAACGGAGGTGTTGGTGTGGGCGTCAGTGTTGGCGGTGCTGGCAATAATCCCAATATGGGCATGGGTGGCATGCCGCAGCAGGGAATGATTCAGCAGCAACAGCAGTTCCAGAATTTCCAGAATCAATACCAGCAGCAACAGCAGCAGCCTGGAATGCAACAACAAGGTGGCGGCGCTGGAGGAGTCGGTGTGGGTGTGAGCGTTGGTGTGGGTGTGGGTGTGGGCATGGCACCAAGTCAACAGCAACAACAACAGGCTGGACTCATGGGTAACTTCAATCCTCAGATGCAGCAAGCGCAGCGCAACAATCCTGATTTCATGGCGGCAGTGGCTGCCCAGCAGCAACAACAACAGCAGCAGCAACAGCGTGGGGTGCCCGGCGGCATGATGGCCGGCAATCGTAATCAATATATGAACCCAGCTCCCAATGTCACAATGACGAACATGATGGGTCCCGGACCAGGCGGTGTGGGTGTCGGCGTTGGACAAGTGCCACCATATGCACGCCAGCAGCCCACAGGAGGTGGTAAGCCTGGTGTGTTGCCCACACAACAGCAGTTCCAGCAACAGCAGTTGCGACACCAGCAGATGATGATGCAGGGCATGGGCGGTGGTGGAATGGGCGGCGGTCCACAGGCAGGTGGTGGTGGTGGAGCCGGTGCTGGCGGCGGCGGTGGGATGGTGCAGCAACAGCAAAGCATGAATCAGCAACAGACGCCCAACCTGGTGGCACAGTTGCAGCGACAGATGCCCAATCAGCCCAACATGATGGCACAGCAACAGCAGTATCAGCATCAGCCGCCACCTTATTAGATTATAAATACTTCTAGTTCGATTAAGGCCAACTCTTATGTACGAATATTTATCAATGCTATTTGCAATAAATTGTAATTTTATTTTCAACTTGTTGCGCATTCATTCTTTGCTTTAAGCTAAACTGTTACCACAAAACAGTGTGACCAGGAATAGCTAGAAAAATACTGCACAGTGCTGCCAACTTGCTTCGCTTCGATACGACAATCGATAACAATTTGGCGAATCAGCTGTTTGCAAATATATGCATCAGTGTGTTTCTATACAAGTGTGTGTGTGTGCTAGATAAATCACAAGTTTAATGGCAGCTTTTTAGAATATTTGTTATAATTAGTTTTAAGATAAAAATTATTAAGTGCAATAATAACAGTTCCTACAAATTGAACTGAATGCACATGCTTTGCATGTGTCCACAAACACATGTCCAATTTAAAATTAGTAAACTTTTCATTCATCGATTATCATAAAGTGTAAAAAAAAGCCCAACAATCCCTTCGTGATTTACTACTCACTGGCTGGAATCAGTATTGTTTGCATTAGCTTAGCGGGTGGACGTAACTTTCCGAGCGCCAGAGTCATGAATGAAACACCTGAGCACAGCAAAAAGCGCCTAAAGACGGTAAGTCGATCTCTATATATAGTACACACATCATGCGGGAACAATCGTTAATAACAAACATGGTATGTTTTATTCTTGAGGCTTCTTGCGCCATTAAAAAAACATTAGAATGTTTATGTTTGAACAATTGTAGAATAGGAGACACAGAGCATAGAATAACTGTAATTTATTTACAGGTTATTTTAACAGCTGCTTGTTATTTCTTCAGATCTATCCACCCCCTTTTTTGTATTCATAACAAACACATCCCGAAATTTTAAATGAATTCAGTTTTAGTCAAAGTTTCACTTGTTTATGCCATATTCTGAAAAACTATGTTTAATCTTATCTTATCCCTACACTGACCCATAGTATAAAGCGTACTGAATCTAGCAGTTTATAACATACGTAGCATTAATATGCCCTACATAGATAAGAATGGGACACAATAACAAATTAGCTTATCAAGCAAACAGTCAATTCAATTGTAATTTGCAATAAGTGTAAGTATTTATTGATTCCAGCGGTGGCAAAATATAATATGTAACGATTTGTTGAGTTTGCACAAATTGAATAAAAATTCACCTGACTATGTAGATTAAATATGTACAGTGCCGCTCAACTGAATAGGTTTGACTGTTTGTTTAGGTTTAAAACGTTGTATCTCAGTTATATGCAATCGGATTAAAGCGAAATAAATATGTATGAATAGCTAAGTTTCTGATCTCTTAGGCTTGTTTTTATATAATTTTTATTTTTTTTGTTTTCAAAAACAACAAAAAATCTTAATTTTTTTTCAACTGAATAGGTGTTGGTCACCCTTGCTATATATGTATGGTATTGCTGGTGTATTATAAAGCACGATTTCAGCAAATGTTGCTTATCTACCTAAATGGAAATGAACAGTAACACTTTTCTCCAGGAATCACAATCTTGTTTAATTAGTTGATATAGCCCACTTACTATATGAGTTTCAAGATTGAGCTAATCTTGAGTATAAACAAATCGTGCAAGGTCTTTTTCTGCAACGCGGTTTATTAAAGTTTGTTGCACTGTGGAATTTCCATAGATAAGTTAAGTTAGTTATGACTCCTTTCTTATGCAATGGGTCGTCAACAGGTTTTGTTTAGTTCGTTTTTTTTATGACAGTCAGTAAAACTAGTTGAAATTGAAAAGAAAGTCAAACTGGCCATGCTAACGATTTGTAAACAAGTTGAAATCTTATGTTAGTCATACATCAAGATCTTGTTGTTGTCGCCTGAGAAACTTGGTCAAGACAGAGGTTGAGAAGTTGAATGACCACGTTAATAAGTAAGTTGGCCAACGTATACAACGGAATTGTTGTTATTTCGCGACCAATTGTTTTTTTGGTCTCATATTTGGGTCAACTATTCACGAGCCAAACACTCGCATGATATTCACTTACACTCACTACATTTGTATTAGTTCTTTCGACCTGTTGCCAACTCATATTTATTTATTTAAACTTTGATTATCTTGATAATTGTTTTGCAGTACGTGAGAAACAATTTGCATACCCCTTAGTTGTCTTAATAGGGGTATATTCATTTATAATAAATCTTTTTAATAAATCATCATTTGCATGACTTTCAAATTGGCAAATCACATTAAGAAACAGAAGATAAAAGAAAACATTTAGCAATAGATGAACTTAAGGTGTTTTTTCATGCAACTCATCTGCCTTTATAGAGTATATATTGAACGAGTGCTGGCTAACCTTTGTGATCTTTAAGGTTGCTTTATCATAGTATGTGCTCTTAGCTCATATAATCTTCAAGGTTGGTAGAGGAGAAATGAGAAAAGATCTCTAGAGTATGTACAATAACTTGAATTCATTTGGCAAAGAATTAAAAGTGTTTATGTTTTTATACATCTTGCGACTTTCTACTTGATGTACTTGAAGTATTACTGTACCTTACTCTCTCTCTGTCTCTCTCGCCATTTGTTATGAAGCTCCTTTAGCGTTACTTCATTCGGTAACAAGTTGTTAACCCATCTACACGCCGCTCTCCTTCTCCTCCTTTCTCTTCTGTAATGAGTCTTGGACGTAGCTGCATTTAACTTGCCTCGACCAACAAATATCAGTTGCAGTTTGAAGCTCCGTCGAGAAAGTTCAGCGCACACTTTGGCTTTGGCTTTGGGTCTGGGTCCAAATCGGCAACTCACACTCACAAAAAAAACTCTCACTTGTTAAATTATCGGTAAAGTTAAAGTCGCGTGGTTTGTTTTGTGTTGCGCTTTCTTTTCACTGTGTTGTTGCTTATGTCCCTTTTGGAAAAATGTTTACAATACGCGCAAATTTGCTCAATGGTAACAACAACAACAACAACAATAACAACAACAACAGCAGCAGCAGTACCAACAACAACAAGTGCTGTTTCATGAATCATGAGAAGTGCAGTGATTTGGTAAGCTTATCGTTGTTTTGGGCTTCTCCCAAACAAAATGATTTTCTACAGTTCACGACATTGATTTCTGAAAGAATTTCCAGTCTAACTTATGTAGAACTTTGTATACTTCTGCAAGTGAATTCGTGATGTTTATTTACGTCATACTGTATGTGTGGTTGGTGCTTTAAAGAAATATATGAGTAATTTGGTTATACTGTATACTCTACCCATATACATATATTTGTATATGTGTAAATAGGTTATATTCCCTATACTTATTACTATGCATATGTATAGTAAAGTATTTTATATATCACATATAATTACTTCATATGTAGTTGCAGTCCACTCAATCGTTAATTTAGATTTATCTTTTCTAATGATCATTATTTACTCTTTATACCCTTCGACCATTGAAAATGTTCAAAAAAGGGTATACTACCTTTGTGCAAATGTATGTGACAGGCAGAAGGAGGCGTGGCAGATCCCACAAAGTACGAGTATATATATTTTTACTCAGCATCACTAGCCGAGTCGATTGAGCCATGTCTGTCTGTGTGAATACACAGATCTCAGCTATTATAAAAGCTAGAGTTACCAGATTTGGCAGGAGGATTCCTGTATATTATACGCTGATCAAGTTTATTTCAAATGCTAGGTGCCACGCCCACCGCCCTCGCAAATCAATAATTTAATTTTTGAACTTAATTTGTAAGCGTTGTATAAAAGATACAACTTATTAATTTAGCATATAGAAAGCTGATTAAAATATGTACGTATACTTCCAATTTCAATTCGATCTGACAATTAACACAGAAGTTATTGAAGAAAGTATTAGCATAACATCAAGTGCTGGTGTCAGCTAACAAGGGAGGCAGGCGAGCACGAGCGCCATCTGTCGGGAATAATTAGAAAGCGCGCACATATGCATGTTCGCACCGTAACATAGGTGGAAAGGGTATCCCACTGTCGCGTGCCGCTCGACTGTTGCTTTTCTTACTCTTTTTTTTCTATTATAATTATTGCCCTCGCCTAATTGAATTTTTTTTTATTTTTCATATTATAAATAAATGGTTTCTCTACTTCATTTAATGCTTTCCGTTCCTCTTAACAGAATAATTCAATTTGTAGCGTATTCATAATAAATGCGATATGGAAAATGAAATTTATTGCAAATTTTTATTAACGCGTTTCTTGTCCCCCCTCATTATTTTTTATAACTTGTTTTTCCTATCTGAAACATTAATTTTTATAGTGTTTACCATTTATAGTTCGTTCTTTATTTGATTTAGATTTCTTGAAACATTTTCAGACAGTTTTAACATTCTTAAAAGATTGTACAATGCGGACATATACAAAGTAGTAGTATAATCTGTATCTGTATACCCTTTGGCTGTTTTAAAAATAATCAATGTGGCAAGTGAAAAACGTAAACACAAAGCAAAAAGAAGACAGGCACACAAGCACACACGTATTATAATAATAACAAAGACAAACACAAGCACAAGTAGAATTGTGTGTGGCTTGGAAGATAGAAAACGATCTGTAAACCAGATGGAAGAGCGGATCGGCGACTCTCTTCTCTCAATGTTTCTCTCAGTTTCGCTCGTCTCACTTACCTCCATACCATATAATACGGTAAATATTATTGAAACTTTCAGTTCGCTTTCAACTCTCGTTGCGGTGTGTGTCAAGTCAAGTTTTGTCTACAGCGAGAAATTTCCAATTCGCGTTCAACTTTAACTCAACCTCAACTCAGTTTAGTGTTTTGTTTTAGTTTTCGAGTATAAGAGTATAACGGAATACAATGCCAAATCCGCCCATTGGCTTCTATCCTCACATCAAGAGAAGGGTACGGAATGAAGAACTGAACTGAACTCACAATCTATCATACAATCAAGAATCTGCACGTGCGCACAGTCTCTCAAAGTGTCGTCAAGTGATCCTTGACCCAAAATTGGTTCTAGTATTATTAATGCCTGACTGTGATTTACCCTGCAAAGTGTCTATTAGGTGTCTCTATATATAGACAAGCCTGTTCGAGATTTATTGGATATTCATTAATCTCCGTTACATTTCTTTTCTTATATACATATTGGATATTATTATCTCATATTGCCCGCGGGGTAAATGCCATTTCTTTCACACATGACTTGGCAGCGTCACGCTCTTGTCTAAAGGGTCAACAAACTGTGCAGATTTGAGCAAACTCCAACGTTGGCAACCAGCATAGCCTGAGGGGTCAAAAGCTCGACTCGACGTTAAGCCGCTGGGCTTCACTTTTTGGCCAACTTGACATGAATATTAATATATGATAATTTGCAAAAGAATCTTGTTTGTTATGCCCTTACCTCTCTCATTCTCTTTCTCTGTGCTTGCAGTGCCTCCAAGTGGCAACGAATGTGACCGAGCAGAAGCATCATGTTACCCGGGAGACGCGTGGAAAGAATCTGGGCCTGTGTCGAGGCTTCCGAGGCTGCACTGTCTGGTTAACGGGTGAGTTCAAGTGATGCCTGAATGAGTTCTATGCGCTTAGGGGACAGACAATATCCCCCATATTATAAAGAAAGAGAGTATACATATAAGAGAAGAAAAGAAGAAGAAGAATCTGAAGTTAAGCCTGACTTATATATGTAGTTATTATTATATACATTAATTAGAGTCCCTCTCACTTTACAGGTCTCAGTGGCGCGGGCAAAACATCGATTGCCTTTGAGCTGGAGGCATATCTGGTCTCGCGTGGCATTCCCGCCTATGGCCTGGATGGCGACAACATACGTACTGGGCTGAACAAGAATCTCGGCTTTACTCCCGCGGAGAGGGAGGAGAACATACGTCGAGTGGGCGAGGTAGCCAAGCTATTTGCTGACAGCGGAGTTGTGGCCATTTGTAGCTTCGTCTCGCCATTTGCGGACGATCGGGAGATGGCGAGGAAGATACACAAGGATGCGGGCCTGAAGTTCTACGAGATCTTTGTGGACACGCCGTTGGATGTGTGTGAGACACGCGATGTCAAGGGACTGTACAAGAAGGCGCGCGAGGGCGTCATCAAAGGCTTCACGGGCATAACGCAGGAGTACGAGCGACCACAGAATCCCGAGGTGGTGGTCAATACCGATGGCTACACGGTGCGGGAATCAACGCAGCTGCTGGTGACACTGCTCGAGCAGGAGGGCATCATACCCCGTTCACTGCGCGATGTCGATCAGCTGCCTGAGCTGTATCCCAGCGAGGCTAGCGAGTCCCAGGCACTGCGCAAGGAGGCAGACTCACTGCCCTCGCTATCGATCAGCACTGTGGAGCTGCAGTGGGTGCAGGTGCTGTCCGAGGGATGGGCCTATCCGCTGCGTGGCTTCATGCGCGAGGATGAGTACCTGCAGACGCTGCACTTCAACACGCTGCAGAGCGGCCTGGACGTGTCGTATCGCGAGAATCACTCAGTGCCCATTGTGCTCAGTGCCAGCGAGGCGGACAAGCAACGTTTGGACGGTGTCTCCGGGCTGACACTGCAGTACGAGGGTAAACCTGTTGCCATACTGCGCAAGCCCGAGTTCTACTTCCAGCGCAAGGAGGAGCGACTGGCGCGCCAGTTTGGCACCAGCAATCCCAATCATCCATATGCCAAGCAGGTGTACGAGTCCGGGGAGTATCTGGTCGGTGGCGAACTGTCTGTCATTGAGCGCATTCGCTGGCGGGATGGACTCGATCAGTATCGGCTGACGCCCAACGAGCTGCGCTGCAAGTTCAAGGAGCTCAATGCGGATGCCATCTTCGCCTTCCAGCTGCGGAATCCCATTCACAATGGACATGCACTGCTAATGCAGGACACCAAACGCCAGTTGCTGGAACGTGGTTTCAAGCAGCCCGTTCTCCTTCTGCATCCCCTCGGTGGTTGGACCAAGGATGATGATGTGCCCCTGCAGGTGCGCATGGCGCAGCATCAGGCTGTACTTGACGCTGGTGTACTGCGGCGTGAGGACACCGTGCTCGCCATCTTCCCCTCGCCCATGATGTACGCTGGGCCCACGGAGGTGCAGTGGCATGCCAAGGCACGCATGAATGCCGGCGCCAACTTCTATATTGTGGGACGAGATCCGGCTGGCATGCCACATCCGGACAAGCAGGCCTATCCCGATGGCAATCTCTACGATGCGACGCACGGTGCGCGTGTGCTGAAAATGGCCCAGGGATTAGACAGTATGGAGGTAAGAGAGATGATATGATAAATATCCTAACATGATATATATATATATTATATATATTATATATACCTTAAACAATCATTGACCGCCGTTGGCAAATGTACATCAAAGAACTGAAGGGCTGAATAATGATGTTTTATTCTATAGAGAAATAATACAGTTTGGAAGGCATTACAAGACTTTAAGCTTAAATCTAGTCCCAAGTCTACATACCGCAGTGTCTCTATCCTTACTCTTGGATATCGCCAGACGAACTGATCTCACGCGCCAAGCATAGCTTAATTCTTAGTTTAATCGGTGTGACCAATAACAACAACGATAAAAACGCATACAATAAAATACTAAATAATAAATAAGGGCCCTCTATCGGTGACAAATTACTTAACTAACTATCGATTACCAACTTATACGTTCCGCGACAATACCTACGTATGTAACTCACGTGATCCTCTCCTTCTGTCCTTGCAGATTCTTCCGTTCCGTGTTGCCGCCTATGATAAGACTGCCAGCCGCATGGCGTTCTTTGAGCCACAGCGCAAAGATGACTTTGAGTTCATATCGGGCACTAAAATGAGGACACTAGCGAAAACTGGTGCCAATCCTCCCAATGGCTTTATGGAGCCCGAAGCGTGGAAAATACTTGCTACCTACTATCAAAATCTGCCGCAGGCGTAACAATCTTTTTCGTCGCCCCCCGCACAACAAAAAAGTGCAACTCGTTTAGCTATTATAATATCGATATATATATATATATATCAAATCTTGCTATTTACTAATATCTGATTTGTTTCGTCTAATTTATAATGCTTAATGTGTGAATATCGTTCATCCTGTTCCGGTCTCGATTAACCTTATTTGTATTTGTGTCCTTGTAAATGTGTGCTTGTGTAGGTGTGTGTGTGTATGTATTTTAATAATTGAATTGTCCAATTTACATTTAAGTTATCCAACTATCTGTTTTAAGCAAATTGTTTATTGATTTCCAAGCGAACAAATTGCAGTTTTCAATCCTTGCATTTAATAAATGACTATTTGAATTTTAAACTCGGAATCTGTTGTTTAACTTGCTTGTTGTCGATGAATATCTCTTTAAGGAGGTAAGATGTAAGTAGAGAATATATCTTTGCTATTTATTTATTTATAGGAATCCTTGCTGTGGTTCAACTAACTTTGAAATAATCATAACAAAAGTTTCTTGCACATGATTTATTTTATAAAATTGTATACGTTTAATAATTAATATTACAAGTACATACATACATAATTAATTAATATCAAATATGCCTTTAGATTTAATTATCATTATACTTCACAATATGTATTTTACTGCTCTGCTACTGTTGTTGTTTCTGTTGTAGTTATTCGTATTGCATTTGCGTAAATATCGTTTGTTTCTCTAGTCACGCAAATACATATGTATTAATTATATTCATGCACTCTATTAGATAATAACGGTCTGTTTATTGACAATGCCCTGTGATTTTTGTTTGTTTGTTGGTTATGATAAGCACCCGCTACGATGAGAACTATCTGCGTATTCATGTTGTATATTGTGCGTCTGCTTCGAAACTTCATTCTATGTAGTACTAATCGAGGGTTGCACAAACTAAATGAGTTAAAATCAAAGATGTTTCCCGAACACAGTAAATGAAATGAATTGTAAATATGTATATATCATATGAATATTGTATGTGTGTGTGTAGGCAGATACATATGTACATACATATACATATAAATATACATATATATATATTTATTTACTAATTTATTAATTTATTGTTATGTCATTGTTTTACAAATTGTGAACAACCATGGCTGCTTATTTCGTGCTACAGAGAAATTGTTATAAATTATACAATATAAGTAAGTGAAGAACAGAACAGAAAAGGGCAGGGCAGGGTCGAACAGGACCGGGCCGGGCAGGGCTAGAGACGGGCGGGCTGGTTTGGTTATGGTTATGGTATTATGTTCACAATATCGGCGTATGATAATTGAAATGAATATTGTATTTAGAAGTATGAATGCATATTTCGTACACCATGGAAATTATTTCTCATTTGTAAATACAAACTTTATAGCTGTACTCTATTATTATAATTATTATTATTATTCAATTACTTCATATCTCGCATATTCAGCGGTTTTAACTCATTTTCTCTTCTTGTTGCTGTTGTTGTTGTTATTGTTGTTGTTGGAACTTAACAGGAGTTAAGAAAACTATTACCACATAGATTATCATAATTATTACCACCATGCCGCATCAGTGCCACACGCACATTGCCACGTCAAAGCAGACTGCACCTGGACAGCCAACTGTCTTTTGTTCGAATTTCGGTAAGCTTCAATTGATGACCTCCCTTGGGTGGATTGTTCGCCTCCTGTTCAAAATAAATTAACATAAGTAAATATCCTACTTTTATACTGTATATACTACTTACCATACGCTTTTCCGTTTTCGCTTTGATATCACTGGCGAGTGTGAGGAAAGCCTCTTCCACATTGATGCTCGCTTTCGCAGAGGTCTCCATGAATTTGATACCATATTCGATGGCCAATTGTTCCCCACGTTCCTTTGAAACCTGTCGTTAAAGATGATAATATGATATATATATACTAGATATCAAATCAATAATTGTTACCTGTCGCTTGTCGTTCAGTTCACATTTGTTGCCCAGCAGCATTTTCTCAACATCGGCCGCGGCATTTTCTTCGATATTTCGTATCCAATTTTTAATGTTCTCAAACGATTTCTCCTGCGTTATGTCATAGACAAGCATTATGCCCATGGCACCTCTGTAGTATGCCGTGGTGATCGTTCGGAAACGCTCCTGCCCAGCAGTGTCCCTGTAAATAAGAAATCCTCCACTTAGTTTTCATTCTTTTGATCTTGATTTATCTATTTACCATATTTGCAATTTGATTTTCTTGTTATCCAATTCAATTGTTCTAATTTTAAAATCGATACCTGCGATTGGAGATAAAGAGCAAAGAGAAAGAGAGAGAGAAGACACGTGATCAGCATATATAACAACAAATTAATTAAAATAATTTTGTTGGCTCGCGGATTATCATCAAAGACTGAAGAGTGACGTTGCCCCAAGAGCGAGATAGAGATATAGACATCTGTTGAAAATACGCAATTGATTCGGAGCGTTGTATTGTCGTTGTTGTCTGTCGTTAAGTAAATAACCTAAATTGGAATTAGTGCAGGGACTTGTGCCAAATTTATAAATAGACAAATTGCTGAGCTCGTGGCACACATCGACACGTACAATGCAACAAAGATAGAGGCACAAATATCCCCAAGCCATAACTCTGAAATTTACTCTTAAAACCGTGTCTTTATGAATAAATAGGTTGTAATTCAAGAGGCTGCATAGAGAAAAAGCTTCCTTAACAGTACCCAGGGAGTTTATTTATAACATTATTGTTTCTGATATTATATGTTGACTACTCTATTCTCTTTGGTCATTTACCTATTCTTTATGAATAAATACAGCATAATTAATGAGACTTGATAAAGAAAGTGCATCCTTAAGTGTCGTCCACAGGGCATAAATTGATAGCATAATTGTTGTTTCTGTAATTATTTGTTGATTGCCCGATATTCCCTTTAGTAATTTATCAAAATCTTTGATCGATGACTTCCGTATTTCTTATCATTATTATACTTTCGTTCACCACTGTTCCCTTATCCACTGCGTCCTTCTCTTTAGCAACAACAAAAACAACAATGCGTATGACCAATACCACAAACAAGAGCATTCACAATGAGTCACATATTTGTAGGTTTCTCTGTATGTGAGTGTGAGTGTTTGTGCATTTGTATGCTGCTTACAGCTGAGCCAAGAATCGAGATTGAGAACATGAGCACGAATATATGAACATATGTATGTTGTTGGTGTTGGTGCGATTGTGAGTGCTACCCGGCGGCGTCATTATTAATTAAAAAATTTCACAGAGAGTAAGAGCGGGCAAAAGAGAGACAGAGAGAGAGAGAGGAGCGCCTGATAGAGAGAGAGCATAATGTTGATTATTGTGGATGACTGATGATGTATGCACTTTGAAATGTTTGGCTCGTCACCGAATCTTCTGCTTATTGTTGTTTTTGGTCACGGATTAGGGGTATAGATAACGATAAATCTATGTCTTATGGACTTACCTATTGTTGATATAAACGTTGTATTAAACGCATCCTCTGAAAACCGAAACAATATACAGGTTTTGCCAACGCCAGAGTCACCGATTAACAGCAATTTGAAGAGATAGTCGTACGTTTTGGCCATTTTATATTCTGTTGTGGATGTGGTTTTGTTGTTGGTATATGATTAAATCACAGTTGGTGCTTTTATTTGTGCCAGAATCGGGTTCCAAGATGCAGTTGTTTCACGCGTAACTTCTCAGATCTCTCCCACTTCTGTTATCGTCCACGTCGATAACTGGTGCTGTCGGTTTCGGTATATGGCGGTGGTTGTTAATCAGTGGTTTTCGATTATTATTATTGATGTACTAGCATTATTTGTAATGTCGGCGATTAGGTTTCTAAACTGACTCTAACTGCTGCGGGTAGGTAGTAATATTGGATATGAATGTAGGTTTGGGTATATATAAAAAATTCATAGACGTAACCACACACACACAGTAGACACAAACAAACACACGCAAGCACGCACAGTTTTTTCTTTTCAGACTCAGACTCTGGTTTTCTTTTGTGTGTGTGTCGTCGATTCGAACTCTGTCTAAAATGGCGACGTACTTTTTAAACACTCATCAATTGTAATAAATGAACGCACGTTCTTTTACAGATATACGCGATGCGCCTGTAATTGTTTCGTGTGTTGTTGTTGGTTACACGTAAAAATTACGCCTAATTATTGCTTTCTAATTACGCCCGTACAATATATAAATGATGGGTTGTTGGTGTGTTGTGAAAGGTAAAAACAAAAACGATTTATCGATAAATAGTGTTGAGTAAGGCATTCATTGGACTCCCATTCGCAGCAGCTGTTTGCCTGTTATAAAACAGCTGGGCAAATTTTCTAATAGCCCTAACTTGCAGTATTTTTTTAATTCCTAAGCTGGTCACACTGGTCGTTGATAGTTAAAAAATATAAGCGAACGCGAAACTAGTGTCGCAATGAAAGTGTGACAAAAAAAGAAAACAAATCATAATTAAAATATAAAAGAAAACAAAACAAAAGCGACTAAAAGCATATATGACTCTGTATCTGTGATTTAGCCCCAAGGCCCGGCAACGGCAACAAATAACATAAACAAATGTGAGAAACAAAGTCACAAGACGACGACGACGACGCCAGCAGCAGCAGCACTCAAGAATTTGCTGTCGTCGCCCATTAAATTATGGGTACAAAAGAATCCAAACATGCCTGCATCAGTTACGAGGATGCAGTCAAACGTGGTAAGTGTTAACCTTCAAATCCCAATGGGGATCCAATAAGTGAAATGGGTCAGTCGAATGCAGCAACAACAACAAGCACTTCGGGTTCTAGAACAAAAACAATAATACTAGTTATATGTCTGTATGTTATGCACACCAACACAGGTGTAATTGCGCTTTATCGATTCTGTTGTTGTTTCCGTTCCCCATTTCCATGCTTTTTTTTATTGCTGGACAGACTAAATACTTTTCATTTTCGTCTTATTCCTTTTGTGCAAATTTCAACACTGTCAAGCATGGATGTACGTGTGTATGTGAGTGTGTGTGTGGTCCATGTAGATGTGTATTTGCGTCGCAGTGACGTCACAATAGAAAAGCACAACAGCCTCAGTTCTATCGTTGTTGTTACTCTCGTAGAGGGTTGGCGGGGGCAGGCACCTGCAGCCGTCTGCCTCGTTGAGACAAAGCAAAAAAGAGAAGAAGGAGAAATAAAAGACAAGGCATGCAATCAAAATGAAACAGTTAATAGCGCTCTTTGTCGCTCCTCTCTCTCAGTGACGTCTGCTGCAGCAACAGTGTTGTTGTTGTTGTTTAGTTTTCTCTCTCTCTTATTTTGCATCAGTGTTCATCTTGCTACTGTTCTTGTTGTTGCTATTGTTGTTTTGGTTTTATGACCAACAGCAAAGGTAAAGAACACACAACGTTGCTGATAAGATCACTGCCTGCCTGCCTGTATGTGCATGTATTGGTACCTGCCTGTTGTCAATTATTAGCACACAAGCACGCACACGCACATAGGCAGGTGGACAGGTTTACTTTTATTTAGAAAAACGTATGCAAAAGTCCAATTCCATTTCGCAAGACTCCCTTCCAACACACTCCCACTCCTGTCGCAACCATCAGAGTCTCCTCTGCTGTGCAAGCTTCTTGCAATGCATCAACAAATAAAACAAACCACAAACAACAACAAAAGTGCAATTAAATCTGTCGGTCGCGTGACGTCGCATTATAATTCTTTGCAATCGCAGAAATAATTCCGCATTGTTTTTTCATGCTCAATTTGTGATTATAAATTGCTGCTATGTTTAACCTATAGCGCCACCTACTCCACCCCTTCCCCTTCCCACTGTCTCTATTTAAAATGGACTTTATTTGACAGATAATTGATTACGTGCTAAACCTTTGCTGGCATTGTTTATTATTTATTTTGGTATAAAAAGTCAAACATTATTAATGTCCAGGGAATGCCTTAAACAATCATTGACCGCCGTTGGCAAATGTACATCGAACAAATGAAGGGCTGAATGATAATATTTTATTCTATAGGGAAATAATACAGTTTGCAAGGCATTACAACAACGACTTAAACCTTAAATCTAGTCCCAAGTCTACATACCGCAGTTCCTTTTCCCTCACTCTTGGATATCGCCAGACGAAATGATCTGACGCGCCAAGCATATCTTAATTCTTAGTTTAATCGGTGTGACCAATAACAACAACGATAAAAACGCATACAATAAAATACTAAATCTAAGTGCCCTCTATCGGTGACAAATTACTTAACTAACTATCGTTAGCCAACTTATCCGTTCGGCGACATGTGTACTAAACAAAGCTGTTGACTCAGCAGCTCCTTCAAAAGAAACCACATATCGGGGAAAAATCGAATGAGACTAGTCATCTCTTATTGAAAATGTTGCCAATGCATGCTGCACTTGAAATTAGATTTGATTCATCATTCTTATAGGGTTATAATCCGAATTATAGACATAAAAATGCACTCATTATTGTGACTCAACCTCAAATTAATACAGGGTATAATGAACTTAGTACAGGTTATTTATATCTGTATTATAAACAGCAACGTCACAGGTTTCCCATTAGGTGCGTCTCTGTTGGTGCGAAACCACATGATTGTAAACAGTTTCGGGTATTCTACTCTGGGTTTAACCCCCGATTCTATACATGTATTGGTGTATATATTACTTTATTAATAAGTATACCATTCTATCTATTAATGCTGAACAGTAAGTGACGCCGAGTTGCGACGCCTGAAAGATGCTTTCAAGAAGTCAGCTGGTGTTGGACGGCTCTATCTCAGCCGGAATGCATTCCAACAGGACGTGCTGTGCGAGGGGGTGCCGCCGAAGATCACGGACATGCTTTATGCCGCCTGTGGTGGCACCCAGCGTGGCATATCCTTCAAAGATCTGCTCTGTGGCCTTGTCCTGATCACACGTGGTACGCAGGAGGAGAAAACCAAGTGAGTGAAGCACAAGATCAGTTCTAGAATATATATACTTTATTTATTTTTACTTATATTGACAGATTTCTATGGAACTTATACTGCAACGATGCGGGAACTTACATTATCAAGGCGGATTATGTGCGAAATGTCAGTCTGGCGGCATTCGAGAGTGTCTCCCTCTTTTCGCAGAGTGAACGTGCAAACTTTGAACAGTTCCAGGACTGGATAGTCAAGCATCGCAATGCGACGGTGCTCTCCAAGTGGCTGCTGGCCGACAACTCTGTCAGTCTGACCTCTGAACTGGAAACTCCCACATTCTATCAGAGTTTAGCAGGTGTAACTCATCTTGAGGAGAAGGTAAACTTCGATTTGCACTACATTAATGAAACATTGTACTATCTGCAATCAATCTTATATAATTCCAACTGATTTTTATCAACTCTTAAATCACATGTTGAACATTAGCCAGTCTTAAGTTTCAACCACCTTATTAGGTTTTCCCATTTCGCATTTCTTAGTCAATACTTGATAAGATTAGATTTATGAATTGAGGTCGCAGCAATCCCCCTGCCCAACCCTATCCACACAATTATAAAAGTGATAAATGTTATAATGCAAAATGTAGATTGACTTGTACTAATTGAACGCGTGTCATTTCAGGACATTGGCGACTTGGAGAAGGAGTTCTGGCGCCTGAAGAACACCTCGCAGAATGGTCAGATCGACTTACAATTTCTGGGACCATTAATTAGTCCGCCCATACCAAAGAACGCGCTGGCAGGTCTCTTCAATGCCTTCGACGAGAACCGGGACGGACACATCGACTTCAAGGAGTTGTGCTGTGGCGTCAGCGCCGCCTGTCGCGGACCCGGCGTAGAGCGTACTCGCTGTAAGTAATGCCTAGCATGCAATACATATTTCAGCTTTATCTTAATCTTATTTGAATTTGTCTGCTTTGCAGTCTGTTTCAAGATCTTCGATGTTGATCGAGATGGAGTGCTGAACCACGAGGAGACACTGCAGATGATCAATGTACTTCTGTTCGTGGCCAAGGAGAATCGCGATGCACAACAGTACAAGGATCTAACCAAGCAGCACATTATTAGCGATATGCTGCAGTTCGTGCAGCGCAAGAGTCCGGACGGTGTGCCGAGCAACCTGACACACGACAATGTCTCGCTGACAGCTGAGGATTTCATGCTGTGGAATGTGCAGTGCGGTCTGCGTCTGATGCAGCCACTGCTGGACCTCATATTCGAGCTGTGCCACATAGTCTTTGGCCTGTGGCCGCAGTGCAAGCACATGGAGTACGACATAGTGCGTGGTTGGTTGCAGCGTGAGGAGCGACGTCCGTACCGTGTGGGACAATTCTGGTATCTAATATCACGCGACTGGTGGCTCAACTGGATGCAGTATACCCAACACACAGCGCACACCTGCGAGTATTGCAAGCGCAGTGCAAGTCAGCGCAGCGCCATCGACGAGGCGCTTGTCTGTGATGAGAGCTTCAATACGCACAGTCTGGAGCAGCACGACAACTACTCACTGGGCTCTGGCTCTGGCAGTAGTGGCATCTCGGCCGGTCGTCATTGTGGCCATCAACGTCCTGGTCCTATTGACAACAGTAATCTGATAACCATCAGTCCGTATCGCAATGTACGCACTCTGACTGGTGAGGGTGGGCATCTCAAACGGGACACGCCTCTTGTTCAAAACCATGACTTTGAGCTGGTCCCCAAATCGCTGTGGAAGGCGCTAAATCGTTGGTATGGCGACAATCTGCCGTTGCCACGACAGGTAAGCTTGCAAATAATTATTGTAGAATCTTCTCTTGATTTCATATTGATTCCTTGGCAGGTCATACAACCACCCAACTCAGATGTGGAACTGGAGCTGTACCCACTGAATATGAGAATATTGCTGCATCAGGTTCAGCCTCAATCGACGGCTGCTGGCGGCGGTGCAACTACACAGATCAGCACCTGGGGATCAGCAGCCAGCGGTGGCTATGGAGTGCTAGCATCGGGTGGTGGCTATGCGGCCATTGCAGCCAGCAGTGTCCTCCAGCCCCCCAAGCGTTATCTTGCCTACACGGCTGCCTTCAGTCGCTTGGCCACAGTGCGCCAAGTGGGTGAGTTTCTGTGCGATCAACTGCGTCTAAAGCCCGAGGATATACGGCTGTGGCATGTGCCGCCATCGAGCGCAACGCTGGACAACAGTGCCATATTGCTGGAAGAGGATGCCATGTGCCTGAAGGAGCTACTGATACGGGACAACGATCAGCTGCTGCTCGAGATACGCAACAAGGATCTAACTTGGCCCGAGGAGCTCGGCTCGCTGGCCACAGCCCAATGTGGCCAAGTGGGCACCAGTCCCGGAGATAGACGTCGACCTACGCGCGCCTCCATCATGTCTGTGCATGCTCCTGGTGCAACTGGACTGCACAACTTGGGCAACACTTGCTTCATGAACGCCGCACTTCAAGTGCTCTTCAATACACAACCCCTGGCCCAGTATTTCCACCGACAGATGCATCGTTTCGAGCTGAATGCGGCTAATAAGCTGGGAACACGCGGCCAGCTGGCCATGCGCTATGCTGAGCTGCTCAAGGAGGTCTGGACAGCCACAACACGTTCTGTGGCTCCACTGAAGCTGCGCTTCTGCGTCAACAAACATGCACCACGGTTTGCCGGTGGCGGGCAGCACGATTCGCAGGAGCTGCTCGAGTGGCTGCTCGATGCGTTGCACGAGGATCTCAACCGTGTCATGGAGAAGCCTTACAGTGAACTCAAAGACTCTAACGGTCGCCCCGATAAGATTGTGGCAGCGGAAGCATGGGCCCAGCATCATGCACGGAATCAATCCATCATCATCGATCTGTTCTACGGGCAGCTAAAGTCGAAAGTTAGCTGTCTGGGCTGTGGACACGAGTCGGTGCGCTTCGATCCCTTCAGTTTGCTCAGTCTGCCGCTGCCAGTGGAGAACTATGTGTATTTGGAAGTACTAGGTATGCATCAGCGTGCAGTTGTCTCTGTCTCTCCTTAACTCAAATGATTCTCTTTCTAGTGATTCTGCTCGATGGAAGTGTGCCCATCAAGTATGGCCTGCGACTTAACTCGGAGTGCAAGTATGCAGACCTAAAACAGAAGCTGGCCACGCTGTGCCAACTGCAGCCCAGCCTGATGCTCGTGTGTGAGCTATGGAACTCGCAGATACGTCAAGTGCTCGCCGACGAGGAGAAGCTGCGCACGCAGAGCGCCAAGGATCTGTATGTGTATCAGTTGCCTGAGAGCAATACTCGAACGCGCTCCAATTCAGCACTGAGTATGCACATCGAGCAGGGTCTGAAGGATATACAGCGCAGTTCAGGTAAGTCGATGATACAATATATTCCTTGTGTGCTAGCCTAACTAATCTTTTGTTCATTCATCAGCTTTGATCACAGCACAGGATTCTCTTTCATCACTGAGCACGTTGCAAACGTCGAATCGTACATCTTCTTCGCGTGCCATCTGCAATGGTCACGTGTCTGATGGGCAGGAGACAGCTGTCGACCAGGAGATAGCCAAATACAATAGTAATAGTAACAGTAGCAATGCTGGGCACGAACTGCAGCCAGATGATGCCGGAAAGGTAAGCCGGTGCTTTGGAAAGAGAGAATGCATGCCCCACAGTCTTTTTTGCTTCAAGGTATGGCTTCTAAACTATATTAACATACACGTATTTAATATGTTAGATACTCCTATTAATGGGCTCTCTCCCAGAGAGACGACCCAGTCAATTTTAAATTTCCATTGCCTAGGATAAACTCGCTCCAGCGACGACCGCGACAATACAATGAATTCAATTCAATTCAATTGAATTGAATTGAGTCAAGAATTTCAATTGAGTATGTCCACTCCCAGGGGGCCACTGTGTCCCATCCCATCTTTTGATATCAATATCTATATATATTAAATACAAATATGTTAAATGAACAGTTGCCGTTGCTGCAATTCCTCTTTACTTTTGATTTGGTTTGTGGGCTACACCTTCCTTTTGTACACCCCACCTACTCGACTTAACTGCTAATTGTTTATTTGAATTCGTTCGTATCTGCACATATATATATATTCCCCAATACTTAATGATCGACACACAGTATATATATATCGAGTATTATTCCTTTAAACCTTTCCAAATATTTGTAATTTATTTCTATGCTCTCCTCTCTCCTATAATACTAATACACTGTTTAATTTGTTGCTGCCCTTTAATTATTATAAATATATATTGTACATTTATTGCTGTCAAACAATTCCACAACTTTGGAAGCCCTCATCTAGTGTTGCTCATCTCGATTATGGCAATTTATATACACTTAATTTATGTTATTCCATTTGTTGTACATTTACTTAGTCATTGCTGAAAGTAAACTTCGATTCTTTTAGTTAGTTTTTGAATTATCTGTATTACTTGAAACAATTTAAATGAGCTCCAGATGAGATCTTCGATCACCTTTTGCTGCTCTCACTCACCAGAAACCAGTGTTTATATTCTGACCACCTAATTAACATTAGATATGATAAATATCTGCGTATATAGAGTATATATCCTTAGAGCTAATTTCCAAGCACCCGCAATAATTTCAATTGCTGTAGATTTATTGAGCGTTTATCCTAGTTTCTATATACAAAATTTGCGAGTAGTTAACGTACATTGTTTATATTAAGAGCTTAAACACACACACACTCACACATGTATATACAACACACACACACACGCATTAGCATATATATTATAAGTTAAACTAATTGAATGATTTCAATTGATAGGAATCGCTAGTCCTAAGCTGCAGCCCGGAGAACAACTTTCTGGATGATGCAGCGGCCCAACAGAAGCGCATCTCGTCCACCAAGCTGCTGCACACCGAGAGCAACACTAGTTCACCATCGTATACAAATCATTCAGGGGAGAATTCCATGGAGAGTTCACTGACAGAGCCAATGCCAGTGGCAGAGCTGGCAAGGAGTCGCCTGGGTAGCAACAGCGATGATGGCAACTCCTATCGCACCCAGAACGAGCACTCCAGTGGCCTGAGCACAGGCCACACAACAGTGGAAAATGACGATGAAAGGGACGGCGATGAGGAAGATGAGGGCGAAGAGGAGCCAGATCAACAAATTACCACCTCACAGCCGGAGAGCACCAGTGGCAATCAAACCAGCAGCGGCGTCTATTCTCGCCGCTCCTCGCAGCCCTACAAAGTGGGCAAATATCTGGTGGCAGTGCATCGCAAGATCACACGCCACGACAGCTATTTCCTCTCCTACCACAAGACGAGACCCAGTCTCTTTGGAGTACCCCTGCTGATACCTAACTCCGATGCCGGCACCCACAAGGATTTATATTGCGCCGTCTGGCTGCAGGTCAGCCGTCTATTGAGTCCGTTGCCGGCAACCACAGAGCAGGCAAATCATGCCGCAGACTGGTGAGTAATATTCCCTAACTAACTAACATAATTATTAATATAATTAAGCGGTTTATCTTTAATCTCTAGTGATGACAGTCTGGGCTATGATTTTCCCTTCACGCTACGCGCCGTCAAGGCAGATGGCCTTACCTGCGCCATCTGTCCTTGGTCGAGTTTCTGTCGCGGCTGTGAGATACGCTGCAACAATGACTATGTGCTGCAGGGCGCCTTGCCACCCATCAGTGAGTACTTGCAACTTGCTGCATTCAACTTTATTACATGATATCTTTGCTTATAGACAATCCAGCAACGCCAAAAATGAACATTAAGTGCCCATCGTTACCAAATCTGGAGGCCAAACGATCACCGGAGTACACCACTTCGTTATCATATACGCCAACAACAAAATATTTCGAAGACTTTACCATTGCCATCGATTGGGACCCAACCGCATTGCATTTACGTTACCAAAGCACTTTGGAGCGGGTAAATCAGAAAGGATCCTTATGACTTCAGTCTGCTAATTATTTGACTTATTTTGATTGCAGCTTTGGGTCGATCATGAAACCATCGCCATAAGCCGGCGGGAGCAAGTCGAACCCGTTGATTTGAATCATTGTCTGCGCGCCTTTACCTCCGAGGAGAAGCTGGAGCAGTGGTATCACTGCAGTCACTGCAAGGGCAAGAAGCCAGCGACAAAGAAGCTGCAAATATGGAAGTTACCACCTATTTTGGTAAGTGTTAGCATACCAAGGATTGGCGAAGCAGACACCCTAAGAAACCCTTCAAAAAAATAAATATAATAATTATATAAATTGCGTTGCAGATTGTGCACTTGAAGCGGTTCAATTGCGTCAATGGCAAGTGGGTTAAGTCACAAAAAGTTGTGCACTTTCCCTTCGATGACTTTGATCCCACGCCTTATTTGGCATCAGTGCCACAGGAGACAATACTGCGTCACAAGGAGCTGCTGGAACTGAAAACGGATTTGTCAAGCAATGATATTGTCAGTGAACTGGATGAAGTCGATGCCAGTGATCCACCAACCACAGTAGATACAACCACCGACGAGCCGTCACCCTCGCCATCACCATCGCCATCAAAAGATTCACCGGCTGTGGCAAACAAAATGATGCGTCAAAGTAAAACAGCATCAGCTAAACGGCAGCGCCTTATCTCTACTAGTCTCACTACAACGCCCATTGTGGATGGTGAATTTGAGGACTATCATCAGCACAAGCTCAAAGCGGATGTTGATAAGTTCGATCCCAAGTACAAGCTGTACGCCGTGGTGGTAAGCACTAGAGACATTGAGGTAGATTACCTATACTTATATTCCTTCTTTTGATAGTCACACTCTGGCATGCTGAATGGAGGACACTACATTTCCTATGCATCAAACACAACTGGTTCCTGGTACTGTTACAATGACAGCTCCTGCCGCGAGATATCGCAAAAGCCTAATATCGATCCGAGCGCTGCCTATTTGCTATTCTACGAGCGACAGGGCCTCGACTATGAGCCATATTTGCCCAACATCGATGGACGGACGGTGTCCAGTGCTGCAGCGCTACAGGTGGATGTGGACGACACGGAGGGGGAGCTTAAGAAGTTATGCACAATATCGTAATATCGATATTCGATATATTGTATTTGTATTGTTGCATACTTGCATACGGTCTAAAAGGCTATGAGCCACGGCTATTCAATATCGCTTAATTCTGTTTATTTTTCTAATGTGCGTATAGTGCGTATGTATGCGTGTCTGTGTGTGGGTGTGTAAGTCAGTCAGCTAACGGTTTTGTTATTTACTATTCTAAGCTTATTTGAAGTTCTATTTATATCCATAAGTTCCCCCACAATATCTAGTTTAGGTCTCTCAGATTTGATTGATTTTGTGATTTCGTTTGTGTACCATAAACAATATTAATATTTACAAATTATAACTATTTTATTTGTATCATATATATATAAACACATATATGTAATTCCCAATTGTAGAACGCAAGTAATGTTGTTTTGTCAGTTTATTATTATTATTACTTTTATTATTAATTTGATTATTATTAGATTATCTAGTGTGGCCAATGTGGAAAGCTTGTTTGTTAAATTTTGGTTTCTTTTTATTAGAGCACCCCTTTTTGTTGTACTTTGTAATATGTATTAGGGCGCCAGGGCCCCCGCTTGTAATTATGTAGTTATATATATTTACCAGAATATGTACCACGCATATACAATTCCATTTAATTGTAATCATTGTAAATAACTTGGATCGAGATCAAATTGAGAAATGCAGATCAAGGTCGAAAGATGCCTATATACCCGTCAAATGTTGTCGACAACTTGATATTAATTAGCAATACTTATACTTGGCAAGGTGCTATCAATTTCATACCAAGAATTCGCACTCATTATTGCGATATCTACTCAAATTGTATATGTGATGATGATGATGATGTGTGTGCATTGATTTTTTAACGCGCCAAATCAGTTCTGCAACATGTATTGCACTTATCAAATGACTTCTGTATTTGATATTTACAAATTACACCAACTTAACTAATTTATACTTAATATACAAACAAACATAATTATACGACATATATGCATGAATATACAGATTACGAGAACATGTTACGAGTATCAAATAAAAAGTCTGTCGCTTGAATGAAGTTGGGCCAATTTTATTTTAAATTTGGGGGGAGGGCTTGACTGGTATTGTCAGAGTTCGGGGGACGCTAAGTATGCTTATAGGGAAGATTCTTTATTAAAAATTGTATATTTCTTCAATACACTCCCCACTGATCTGAAAATAAGGAAATAAATACACAAAGGCGTCTTTTGTTTTGCAATGGAATTCTATATTTATATTGTATTTGTTTCTAAATATGTAAAATGAAATCACATCAAGTAATTATATGTAATTGTCATTATTAATTGGGCAAATATGTATTTAATTTGTGAACGGTTAATAATTTCATTGCAAATGATTATTTATGATAAATATATGTGGTAGATTGATGTTGTGGGTATGTATGTATACATATATACGTATTTAAATTCTTAGCTGAAGAGTAATTAATTTCCATGGAATCTGAATGCGCTTAGTATATAGTATATGCAGATGCTCAGGATCCGGCATTGTTGGACAGCTGCCCGGGCACCGAAAACTGTGGCCTGAAGTTGGCAAAGTTGCCAGCGGGCCCGCCTGTGAATGCCGGCAGTGTGGCGCCCTGAAATCCAGCCGGGAATTGTGCCATCAATTGAGCTAAAAAACAAAATAAGAAATCAGATTAATAATTTCGTACAGTAGAGAGGCTCTCAAGTTAAACTCACCCGCATTGGAGGCATTGCCAGCGGTTGCCGCCAGTCGCGACAATATGGAACGCTCGGACATTTGCAGGCGCTGTGCCACGGGGGGAATGCGTGCCAAGGTGGCGGGCAAGCGAGAGACATCGCTCTTCATATCGGAAAGCAGCTCCTCCAGCTGATTGAGCACCTTGTGCAAGACGGCATTTGCAGGCTTATTGCCAGCCAGAGACTCCTTGCTCAGATGCTGATGCGACTCGGCCAGACATTCGACCTCGGCGAAGCGGGCATTCAGTGACATTGCCGGATGGCTAGGATCCTGGGCGAGATTCAAGAAGGCGGCACGTCGTAGCTGCTCCTCAATCACCAAAGCCTGCTCCAGCAACTTGAAACGTCTGGCCAAGAATTTATTCTTAATTTCCAGGAAATTTCCCTTGCCCACGTCCATCTTGAAGGGTTCGTTGATGATTGCAAAGCGTATGTCGTTCTGTATGTCTTGCCAGCGACCATAGCCATGGGTAACAATGCCAGCGAGTAACCAATAATCGTGGCGACGATGCCAGATCTCATATTCACGGCCAGGCACGGCGGCCTTCTCTTCATTCAGCCACAGGGTGTGCAGCTCTGTGAACCCACCATCGGCAATGTTGAACATGAACTTGCGCTTCAAGACCTCCAGACTGTCCTCAACAGGTTTACCAGCTGCGCCAGCTGCTGCTGCTCCAGTCTTCTGATCTTTGGGGGAATTGGCTCTGGCGCTGGCAATTGGTTTCTCCAATTCGCCATCCTCTTTGACAATCATCACATCGTCATCATCGTCATCAATGATGTTTGTTGTTGTGGTTGCTGGAGTTGTGCTTGGCGTCGGCTTCTCTTCGTTGCCGGCTTTCTCTTTCTCTTTTTCCTTCTCCTTTTCCTTTTCTTTTTCCTTTTCATCAGTCGGCTCGAGCTTGGGTTCCTCCTTAGGCTGCACCTCCTTGCCCTCCTCTTTGGGCTCCACCTTAGCAGCCTCACTCTTGACAGTTGCCTCGCCCAACTTGCCCTCGCCTGCTTCGGCAGCCTCCTCGGATTTCTCCTGCTTAACTGCAGCATCGACAGCATCCTTCTTATCCTCCTCAGTAGATGCGCCTGCATCTGGCTCCGCTTTGGGCTCCTGTTTCTCGGGTGTGGCCTTATCCAGCGCAGGCTTATCCTCGCTCTTCTCTGAGGCTGGCGCTGGACTTGGCGCAGCACTCGTTGCTGGCGTTGCACTGTTGCTGGTGGTGGCACTCTCTGCCGGCTTGGCCCCAGCTGCGGGTGTGGCAGACGAGTCCAATGCCAAAGCGCCCGCCTCCTGTTTACCTCCAGCCGCAGCACGCACTGGCTCGCAAGGCTTCAGTATCAACTCGGGCATGCTGTAGTAGCCGTTGATGTGCTCAAACTCCTGCACCTTCTTGCGGATGAGGGACATGACACCAATGCGTGTGAGCACATGTTGCCTGGAGAGACCCTCGCGTGGCACGCCATCGGCAAAGGTCTCAGCATTGTCTGCACCAGGCTCACACAGATGTCGCATAAAGAGCGAGACGTAGGCCTTGAAGTTGCGCTCCGACTTGCCGCGCAAATCCCGCACCAGCCACTGCGAATTGAAGGCATCCTGGGGCGGCATGCCGTAGCGCATGATGGCATTGAGGAAGCTCTTGCGCTGGCGAGCATTGAAGCCCAACACCTCAATGTTGCCACCCACACGGGCCAGCAGTGGCGGCAGCGGGCGATCATCGCGTCTATCCAGACGTCGCTTGGCTTTGCGCTCGCCATTCTGCTCATCGAAGTCATCGTCGCCGCCATCCTCATCACTGCCGCCAGAGTACTCCGAGTTGTACTCACTGCCATTGTCCTGCCAGTTGGAATCGTCGCGTGTGGTGTCTGCTGCCACGACGCCGCCATCTGTGTAGTTAACCTGCTTGCGGACACGCTTGCCCTTGCCCAAGGTGCGGCCCACATCCTCCTGGTGCTGCTCGTAGTGATGGCGCAGCAACTTGACCCAGTAGGCTGGATCCGAGTTCTCGGCATCCTGTTTAATGATCTCTGTCTCCTCTTCCTCCTCCTCCTCCTTGGTGGCGTACGAGGCCACCTTGAATGAGGACAAATACTCATTGGCCCAGGACTCCTTCTCCTCAATGCCGCGATTGGTGCGATCCAACAGCTCGGCCACAGCCTTGTCATCGTAGTGAATGGCCTCCTCCTTGTCATCCTCCTTGAAGAGATCCTCAGTGCCGAAACGCAAGATATCATCCAGTTCCTGCTTGGTGAAATTGGCGCCTTTGCCTCCCATGCCCGGACGCACCACCAAGTGCGTTAACATCATCTTGCGCTTGGCCACCTGTGTGACACGCTCCTCCACCGAGTTGCGTGTGACGAAGCGATAGATCATCACCTTGTTGGCCTGCCCAATGCGATGGGCACGCGAGAAGGCCTGTATATCATTGTGGGGATTCCAATCGGAGTCATAAATGATGACCGTGTCGGCTGTGGCCAAATTGATGCCCAATCCACCGGCGCGTGTGCTCAGCAAGAAGACAAACTGTTGTGCACCGGGTGCATTGAATCTATCGATTGCCTCCTGGCGCACTGTGCCCGTGATGCTGCCGTCAATGCGCTCGTACTTGTATTGCTCGCCCTCGAGGAAGTCCTCCAGTATGTCCAACATCTTGGTCATCTGCGAGAAGATGAGCACACGATGATTCTGCGACTTCAACTGCTTCAGCATCTTCGAGAGCAGCACAAGTTTGCCGGCTGCCTTGGTCAGCGAATTGATCTCATAGATACCACCCGCCGAGGTGGGTGCTTCCTCGGCAGCAGAGGGAAAGAGATACGGATGATTGCAGCACTTCTTCAGATCCATCATGATGTTAATGAGGGAACAGGAACCACCGCCGCTCTTCGAATTGAGTGCCTCATAGTTCTTGGTGAGAATGAACTTGTAGAACTTCTTCTGCATTGCCGACAGCTCGACACGCACTATGAACTCGGACTTGGAGGGCATGTTCTTGAGCACATCGGTCTTGAGGCGACGCAGCATGTGGGGGCCAAGCATCTCGTGCAGGCGCTTCACCTGCTCCTCCTTGGACACGTCGGCAAACTCGCCCTGGAATGCCTGCAGATCGTTGAACTTGTCGCGGCTCAAGAAGTTCAGCAAGTGGAACAACTCCTCCAGATTGTTCTGCAGTGGCGTCCCAGTCAGCAGCAGCTTGTAGGCAATGGCATAGCTATTGA
This sequence comes from Zaprionus camerounensis, assembly GCA_018904165.1. Lineage (NCBI taxonomy): Eukaryota > Metazoa > Arthropoda > Insecta > Diptera > Drosophilidae > Zaprionus > Zaprionus camerounensis. The sequence goes on along the minus strand of JAEIFS010000479.1, from coordinate 11,452,485 downwards.
GAATGCGGAAGAACTTGCTCTGGTTGCTCTTCAGCCGATGCGCCTCGTCCACCACCAGCACAGCCCAATCGATGCTGCCCAGGCAGGGGGCATCCATGGAGATGAGCTCATAGCTGGTGAGCAGCACGTTGAACTTATATTGTGTGGTCCTCAGGCGAGAGACCTTTGTGCCACGTATGGCGCCCTCCTCGAAGGTCAGCTCATTCTCGCGGATCACAGCACGCGAGTCCTTGTCGCCAATATATGTGATGCAGTAGAAATCTGGTGCCCACAGCTCGAACTCACGCTCCCAATTGACCAGCGTAGAGAGGGGCACGGCCACCAGGAAGGGACCACGACAATGTCCCTCCTTGTACAGGGAATACAAGAAGGTAACGGTCTGAATTGTCTTGCCCAGACCCATCTCATCGGCCAGTATGGTATCGATGCCCTGTCCCCAGCTGTAGCGCAACCAGTTGATACCCTCCACCTGATACGGATGCAGCTGCATGCCCGTATCATCGAGGAATGCTGGTTGTCCCTCATACTTCTTCTTCAAATCTGTTGTGGGCTTCTCTGGCGGCGGTGTGTAGTGCTTGACGGGACGATCCTCGTCATCCAGCTCCAACTTGTGCTTTGTCTTGCGACCCTTCTTGTTCTTCTTGCTGCTGGCAGCGCGTGTCTGCTCCGAGGTGCAGACAGCACGCAGATCCTGATAGTAATCAATGGCCTGACGCAGGCCTGGTATGTCGTCACCCTCCTCCTCCCAGGTGGACTTGTCGTAGGGCAACTCACGCCACTTCACCAGATACATGGTGCTGCCATCTCTGGCTGTGCGATGATTGATCACACGCTGCACAATCAGCCACTCTGGCTTGACGCCATTCTTGTAGAATCTCTCCTCGAGCGCCGCCTCATCTTGCTCCTCGTTGTCCTTCATGCCCACCTTGTCCTTGTGCCGTTGTATACGCTTGAAACGCGTGTCGGCCTCATCCAATGACTCCTCAAACTTGGGCGGCTCTTCCATGTCGTATTTACGCTGGAACGAGCGTATCATCAGCGGATGATGCACATCCAGTTGCACCTCGGATACCCAATCGCAGTGCCAGTAGGACATGTTGTGCCACTTGATGAAGTACTCCCGAATGCGTGTCCCACTCTGTTGCTTCGCGGCCGCACTCTTCGAGGTGGATGCCTCGCTGCTGCCACGACGCTGCACGGCCCAGCGCCAGGTAATTATCTTCTCGGCCTTGCCCACCAAGGGGGGGCAGCTGCAGCGTGGGCAACGCCAATCTCCGTCTGGTATGGTGTCCAAGGGAGGATTCAAACAGAAGGTATGGTATGCCGAGGGACACGAGTCGCAGCAGAGCAACTCGCCGCCGTCCTTGCACACACGACAGAACTCCTGATGCTCATCGTCGTCCTCCTCCTCGGCAGCGCCACCATCGGCTTCGCAGTGCGGGCACGACCATTTGCCCTCTGGCGGCTCATCCAACTCTGGCTCCAGGCAGACCAGATGATAGGCTCGTGGACATGTGTCGCAGAGTATGATCTCGCCACCTTGTTGGCAAACCTCGCAGTAATCCTGATGCTCATGCTCCCCATCCTCGCCCTCCGGGAAGTTCTTAGTCTTCTTCATTTTGTTCTTCTTCTTGAACTTGTTGCCAATCTTGGTCTTGGCCTTCTTACGCACCACCGGAGCACCATCCTCCTGTGCACCACCTGCAGCACCTCCACTACCACCACCAGCTGCAACTTCTGCAGTCTTCTCTGTTGTCTGCTTATCCTTCTCCTTCTCGTCGGCGCTTTCGTCGGACTTTTGCAGCATGCGCTCGAATTCTAAATCCGAATCACGTTCAGAGGCTCCACTTGCATCGGGCTCCTCGTCGGAGCTATCCCGTTTGCGTTTACCGAACTTAATCTTCAGTGTGGGCACCTTTCCCGAGGGACGACGCCCCTTCTTGTTGCTGCTGCGTCCGCTGCGCTTGCGTCGTGGCTTCTTCTCCTCCTCTTCTTCCTCTTCGTCCTCCTCCTCGTCATAGATGTCGTCGGGCTTCTCGTTACGCGACGAGCGTGATGACCGCGGCTCATCTCCTCCCTCAGCTGCCGATCCTGTGGCAGTCTGTGCCTGTCCACCACCACCAGGAGCTTGCTGCTGCTGTTCCTGCTGGATGTGAGGATTACTTTCGCAGAACTCACGCCACTTGGCAGCAACAAGCATCATTAGCTTGGGTGCAGCAATCTTGGGATTCTCCTTCTGCAGTATCGGACGCACGTGCTGCATGAACGACTTGTATGTGGTTAGACTCTGCAGCTCCTCCTCGCTGTACTCGATCTCCACATCGCAGACACTGAATGCGGAGCACACATCCTCCACAGAAGGCATGCCTGCAGATAGAGATTAGGATTATAAGATGAGACTAGATATGGAATGGCATGCGCTTACCCGATGAAGAAGACTCCTTCTCTTTTTGAGCCTGTTTCTCCTCTTTGCGCTTACGTCCTCGCTTGGATGAGGTGCTGGGGTATTCAACCTCCTCGTCGTGCTGCACAAAGTCACTGTCCTCCTCGCTCTCATTCTTCTTGCGCTTCTTCTTCTTGCGTCCCTTTTCCTCGCCCTTCTTGGTCTTGCGCTTCTTGCCCTTCTTCTTCTTGCGATTATCCTCCGGATCGTAATCATCGTCCTCATCATTCTGCAGCAATTAATCGAATTATTAATCATTCAATAATATAAGTATAAGTATAAGTATAATATAAGGATAAGTTGGCTATCGATAGTTAGTTAAGTAATTTGTCAGCGATAGAGGGCAATTAGATTTAGTATTTTATTGTATGCGTTTTTATCGTTGTTTTAATTGGTCACACCGATTTAACTAAGAATTAAGCTCTGCTTGGCGCGTCAGATCAGTTCGTCTGGCGATATCCAAGAGTGAAGAAAGAGAAACTGCGGTATGTAGACTTGGGACTAGATTTAAGGTTAAAGTCTTTTAATGTCTTGCAAACTGTATTATTTTCCTATAGAATAAAACATCATCATTCAGTCCTTCATTTGTTCGAAGTACATTTGCCAACGGTGGTCAATGATTGTTCAAGGCATTCCCTGCATATTGTCGGCGGCTCTACAAATACGAGTATATACCCTGTAAATGTTCATGTTCTACTCACGTTAGGCTTCAATGGTGCATCGGAATCGTTGGAAAGTTCTGCAGCCTGCACATTCTCCTCGACTGCCTCCTCCTCTTCTATGAATTGCAATAAAAACAAAGTTATCGATTAGTTGTTATCGTGTCTATGTGACTATCGCATGTGTGAGCACAAGTAAACTCACGCACGCCGCGCTTTTACCGTGGTACATGTTCAAGCGAAAAGTTCCTTAACAATGAAAGGTTAATTAAATATAAAATAATCTGAAATAAATATTTTACCCTCTTCTGCCCGTTAATTATTAATTAAATAAATGTGTTTTTTCGATTCAATATTTTATTTGACTCTATTTTTCTTTGCTTTTTTTGTTAAGTTTTTTTGTTGTTGTTTGTCTGTTTTCTTTTTTTGTTGTTTTGTTTGTCGCCTTAATAATTACTAGTATATAACAATATCTCATTTTTTTGTAAGATTTTTCATTCTGCTGGTCTTGTCAGCGATTTTGCTCTTAAACTTACAATAATAATAATAATAATTATAATAATAATAATAATAATTTTCTCATGTCTCTTGATCTGGTTTTTACTCTTTTTCTCCTTGTGGCTGCTTACACAATCATTTTGTTTTCTTATACTTTTTGTTGTTGTAGTTGTTTTGTTGGTGTTTGACGTTGCAGTTTAGTGTTCATCTTGTGTGTGTATTTCTGTGGTTGAGTGTGAGTTTCATTCTTGAGTGAGTGTGTGGTGTGTAGGCGTGGCAATTATGTATATAAAACTAGTAACTTCGTCTCATTTATGTTTCTTTTCTTTTTATATTTTTGCTTATCAAATGTCATTGTTGTATATAGGTATATATATATATAGTTTTTGTTGTATATAAATTGTATATATCATTTGTTGTTAATTTGTAATTGCTACTCTCAAATCGATTTAATAAAACGCTTGATTTTTGCAACTTGATCTCATTGTTTCATTTGATTTTCCCTTTACGTTTCGTTTGCTTTTTCTTTGTTTTTGTTTCATCTACTTAAATATGTTATATAAAAAATATTGCAACGAAATGTGGCTAACAAATTAATTTGTTGGTTGTTTTCTTTCGCATCTTTATCTTTCTTGTTACTATATCTTCTCATTCTTTCATTTTTCCTTTGTTTAACTTTTTGGACACTAGAGTTCTTTCAGCAAATTATTGTATAAACTTATCAAGCAAATTATTATTTACTTGCGCAATTTGTATGTTTTTTTTCTTTTCTTTTGTTGTTGGAGTTATTTTTGTGTTTAAGGAAGCGTTAGTAGAGTGCCTTATGTTGCTCTTTAACTAAAAGCAAACAGCTTATTCTCTGTTACAACCTCCCGCACGATTATATGTTTCGATTACTAAGTATTTTTCTTCTTTTGAGCAAAAATTTGTCTAAACCGCATAAACCGAAAATAAAATAAATATTTGTTGAATTGTTTTTGTTGTTGTAAACAATTAAAAGGCAAAAAGATAAAATTACATTTATATTATGCCATGCTTCAATATATCTCATCAAAGATGCACAAATATATAGGAATTATAACAAAAAAAATTAACTAGTTATACACAGAAATGAAATTACAAATTATTTCAATTGTTTCTACACATTTAAAAGAATTAACAAGCCGTTTTAAAAGTTCAGTCTATTGTTAAAGAGGCACGCCCGCATGCAACACCACCAGAAAATGAATGTGAATGTGAATATGAATATGAATATACATGTCAGTGGAAGGAGAGTCTGTAGAGTTGCCAACTACAGCAAGAACAAATAGCTCTTGACACACTATGCATGCACAGCACATTGAGAAACAGTTTGTTCTTGTTGTTATTCCCATTGCCAACATTACAGCAAGAACAAATAGCTTTTGACACACTATGCAGCATGCACACACTGAGCACACTTTGTTCTTGTTTAATTTAATATTTTGAAGTGGGAAGGGGGTGAGGGGAGTAGGTAATGAATGAGAAAACAACATTTATGGGATATTGTGATTGTGTTTAAAATCAGAAACCGTTCGAATAAGAAAAGATGTCTAGTTTGATTTTGATTTTAAAACGAAGAAAACATACGCTCTAAATATATAAATGTATATATATATATATATGTATTTAAAAAACGTTGCTTGACAATAATATTATTTATATTATTATTATTACACACGAGAAACGGCAAAAACAAAATAAAATATCAAACAAACGGTTTTCTCAATTCTGTTTCGTTTCTCTCTTGTTTTTGTTGTTTGTTGTTTCAGCATGTGTTGTTGTTGTTGTTTTTTGTGTGATTGCTTCCATCCTTTTGCTTTTTATATGCCAAGTTAAGCAAATAGTTTTTTTTTCTTTTCATTTTTGAGGTTTTTACATTTTTTGTTAACATAATTTCAACATTTTTATTTATTTAAGTGTTTGTTTTTTGTTTTTGTTTTTAGTACAATTTTCTTTCTTTTAGAACGCTTTGTTGGTGTTTTTTGTATTTGTTTTTGTTGTTTTGTTTTTGTTGTTTACTACAAATTAGGTGTGAAATATATATATATTCATATATAGTATATATTATATGTATAATAGTTTCTTTTTTATGCCTTTTTACATCTGCAACTTGTTGCTGCTGTTGCTGTTGTTGTTGTTATCGTTGTTATCAAAGTAGCTTGGTATTGGTTGTATGACCTTTGACCTTCTCTAGTAGCGTGCATCATTATCAGTATTGGAATCATCCACATCCTCCTCCTCATCATCGTCGTCGTCATTGGAATCTGAACTGCCGGAACTGTCATCAGAGTCGCTATCATGATTGCCGTTGCCATTGTGGTTGTTGCTGTTGCTGCTGTAATGTTGCTGAAGTTCTTGCTGCTGCTGCTGCTGCTGTTGCTGATGTATCGTCTCGACAGCATGATGTTGCTGCAAGTTACTGTTGCTGCTGTGTCTGCTGTCAGCCAACCGTGCTGCCGCCGCCGCTTGAGGTTCAGCTGCTGCTGCTGCTACTGCCTCAGTTGTTGGCTGTGGGTTAGGGGTAGGGGTAGGGGGAGGGGGAGCTGCTGCTGCTGTCGTTCCGCTAATTAAAGTCTTATCGTAGTCCATAACCAGCTGCTTGATATGCGCTAATTTGGCATGCAGATAATCGAACCTGCACTTGTTATCATGTATCCTCTGATCGCTGTTGATCCTCTCATATTCGCTAACAATTTGCAGCTTGATTTGATCGTAATCGCCGCCACCACGCTGCTGGGCATGATCCAGACGCTTGGACAGATCCTGAAAGCGTTTCCTAACACCCTCGACGCTAGTCAACAGCTTGCAGTATTCCACATAGTCGCTCTCGAATTCAGTCTTATAGCGCCTGCGCACCTCCAGCGTGCGTATGGGCGCATATTGGCTGAAGTCATAGCGTGGTGCATCATTGGCATCAGCAGCCTCTGTGGCAGCTGCATATGCATGTGCTGCTGCTGCCAATTGTTGTGTGGGCGATGGATGCTTGGCATTGCCTCCTACTCCTACTCCTACTGTTTGATTCCTGCCTGACGAAGATGATGATATTGATGATGTTGTTGATGTTTTTGTCGCATCGCGATAATGTTGTTGCTGCTGCTGTTGCTGCTGATGTTGTTGATGCTTCGGCTGCTGTGGCGCCTGCAATTGTTGCTGCTGATAGCCATTGCTACTGTTGCTATTGCTATTGCTGCTGCTGTTGCGTTGTCGCTGACCATTACTGCTGCTGTTGCTGCTGCTGCTGCCGTCGCTCGTTCGCTTCTTGCTGTTGGAAGCTGCGTGCGTGTTGTTGTTGTATGAATTGTACTCATCGTGCGCATTATTGTTGTTGTTGTTGCCATAGCTACTACTACTGCTGCTGCGTTGTTGCTGCTGCTGATGTTGTTGCTGCTTTTGTTTCTGCTGTTGTTGCTGTTGCTGCTGCGGCGGCGAGGTCGCTGCTGTTGTCGCCGATTGACGCACAAAGCTGGATGCCAATTTGGGAGGCGTTGTCGATGATTTTCGGCTGTTGCCCGCAGCCGATTGACGCCCGTTGCGCTCCTGCTGCGTCTCATAGCCACTGGAACTGCTTGAATTGCTGCCGGTCGAGTTGCGCTTATCCGCCGAACTGCTGCTGCTGCTCTGCTTCGACGAGGATGAACTGCTGCCACGTCGACTATTGCTACTGCTGCTGCTACGCTGTTGCTGCTGTTGTTGCTGCTCAGCTGTTGCTGCTGCTGCCGCCATGCTCCTGAACTCGTCCATGTTGTCCAGCACATTGTAGCTCAAGTCGTTGCTGTTCTGCTCATCCAGCTGCGGCGCCTGTTGTCGCTGTGGCGGCGTATAGGCGGCAGCAGAGCTGCCAGTGCGACTGCGATAAGCAGATGCTCCCGTTGGGTTATTGGTCGTGGGAGCGGCTCCTCCTCCTCCGCCTGCTGCTGCACTTTGCTCCCTTGTGTAGTGACTAATGCGCATCTTCTTGGTCTTGCCGGTGCCGGTGAACATCTCGTCATACTCAATGCAACTGCGCTTCAGACTGTTGCTGTTGCCACTACCAGCTCCCCCCAGTAACTGTTGTCCGTGTCCGTGTCCGCCTCCTCCACCTCCACCTGCACTGCTGGGTGCCAGCAGCGACATCAATGGCGGCGGACTGCCCGTGTGTGTGGATGTGGGACTCTGGCCTGAGGTTGAGCTACCCGCATCGGAGCTCATGGGCGGCGTTAGATTTTGTGGCTTGCGACGCTTTAGCTGCTGCAGCTCCTGCTCACTGAAGAAGGGCCAGTTCTCGTCAACATCATTCCAGCACTGGTGGCGCAAGTTATATGTATTGTGTGGCATAGAGCTTATGTCCCTGAGTATATTACATATTAACTTCACCTCCCGATCCTTGATGCCTTCGTTCTTCAGTCGCGCAAAGAGTTCAGGTTTCTTAAACGGTTTCAATGCCAGCAAATGTATCAAACGTTCTCGTATACTTCGTCTTGATACCTCTGACATTTTGTTATTGCCATTACCACCACCTCCTGCTCCTCCTCCTCCTCCTCCGCTGATGCTGCCGCCAATTCCTCCTCCAGCCGATTTGGCAATGCCATTGCGAGAATTGCTGTTGCTGCTGCCGTTGAGCATTTTACTATTGCGTCCGCTGTTGTTGTTGCTACCAATTGATCCTCCAGACATTCCCATTCCCATACCCGTTGTGCTCTCTCTGGGCGAGCTGCCGCTCAGTGCATAGCCATGCGAGATGCCATTGGCAAAGGTATTGGCCAATGTGGCAGCTGCAGTACTGCTGCGACCTCCCCCATTGACTACTGTCCCGCTGGCACCCAAAGTATTCGGATTGGGATTGGGATTGGGCGAGCGTGAGGCAATTGCTGCTACTGCGGATGATGTCAGACCATTAAATGGTGATGAACCTAACTTACGACTATTGTTACTGTTAAAACTATTGCTGTTGCTGTTGCTGCTACTGCTGTTGTTGTTGTTACTGTTGTTGTTGTTGTTGTTGTTCCCACTGTGATGATGTGATGATGATGAGGCCGTCGTTGACAACGTTGGCGGCTTCTTCACCTTACGCCCAATATCCGATTGATTTGGCTTAATCTCCCGTATACACTTGCTCTTCTCCGTCTCCTCGGCTCTGGCCATTTTAGAGCGTGTGGTATCGTAGACATCATCGTTGGCATGAATGCGCATCCTTCGCGCCAATGCGCCAAGGACATCGAGTTTCTGATGCTGTTGCTGTATGCATTCCAAGGTGCCCTCGAGAAAGTCAATGGTGAAGCCAAATTCACGTCCATTACTATTGTTGCTGCCATTACTATTACTATTATTATTAGATGAATTATTGTTGTCGGGTAGCGGGAAGTGGATGATGCCAGTGTTGCCATTGCACTGTATTTTGGCACATTGACCGGGCGCCAAGCGTTTGGCATGCTCATTTCTTTGATACTCTTCGATGGCACGGTACGCTGAATCGGTGAGCTTAAGGAATATATACTCCTTGTTATCATCGGTATAACGGTGGCTTTGTGACATACCATAATTGCCGGACGAGAACGAGACATTGGGCAGGCATTTTGTTGATGCAATCGAATTGCTCATAACGTGTTTGCCCCACCCACGAATATGATGATGATGATGATAATCAGATCACAATGTGGTTATCCTTCTCTATATTCTCTGTATGATTCTATAAAATTCTACTTTCTTTGCTTGTTGTTGTTGTTATTAATTCGTTGCCAACTCCTTGTTGTTGTTGTTTGATTAATTTGATTTGATTTGGCTGGCAAGCCAGTGTTGGACAACAAATCAAACTAGTGTGGAAGAGCGCGCGCAGTGGAAGTAACTGGAGTAACTGGAAGTTGTTGTAAATATCGTTGTTTTTGTTGCAGGGATCCGTTTGTGATCAACTTTGGTGACGTTGTAGACACGCCTCCTCCTGCCTGGGCACAATTGGGAATTGATTGATCTTGTTCTTCTTCTTGTTGTTGTTGTAGCACTTGTTGTTGCTTTAGTATCTGTACAATTTAATAATGTTTTCTTTAGTATGTTGTAATCGTAAATAAAATTTACGTTGTTGCTAAGACGTGAACAGAGACGACAAATGCATTAGGCTTAATACAGAAACACCTCACTCACTACACGTATGTATGAATACGGATTCATATGTATGTCTGTATGTACGTTGGCTCACTCACACACACACACACACACAGAGAGATGGAGCACACAGTGCTCTCTTGAGAGGCTTGAGCTGTGCTGCAAACTTGCTGGTGTTGCTGCTGCTACTGTGTAGTTGTTGTTTTTGTTGCGTTTTTCTTTCTTTTTTCAATTTTTGATTTCAAATGCAGGCACACTTACAAATACACACACACATGCACAAGTTTTGAATGTTTTTGTTGTTGCTGCTTTAGAATTTCACTTCCGTATAGGTATCATTTCTCTTTATCTCTCTCTCTCGCTCTTTCTCTTTCGTCTACTTTCAAAAAGTCTGGTTCATATTTGCACTCTCTTGTGTGCTACTTGCAAATAACACAATTTCTTTTGTTAAATAATATGCTATGTATTTTAATTGGGTTAAGGTAGGCATGTATGCACTACTCTTGTTGTTGTTGTTACTATATATTTGTTGTTGCTGCTGCTGCTTTTACATGTTTGTGCATGTGAGAGCGAATGACTGAGTTGAGTTGAAAGTGCGACCGACTCCTGTCTGCGCCAGGTGCTCAAATTGTTTCAATGTGTATGATGTGTGCGCATGTGTGTGTATGAATCGCTCAAAAGTCAGGCAGCCACAAGCAAAATCAAAGACAGAGCGGACAATCAATGTTGTTCGCACACACACACACACACACTCGCATATGTTGCGGACACACTCACTCACTCACTCACACCAATGTGAACTCACGTCGCTTGACTGCTTTTGGTGGTGTGCGCGCTGCTCCCTGGTTGTGTTGCCTCTACTCTCCCGCTCGCAATGATCGCAATGTGCTAAAGTGAGACAACTGCTGTTTTGATTGGCTTCACTACTATTGTTGTTGCTTGATCTTTTTTCTTTTCGCTTTTTTGCTTTTTGCTAAAAATCATCTGTGTTTGTACGTTGATTTTTTTGTTGTATACATATATTTTTTTCTGCTGCTGCTTATAATATTTTTTGTCCACTTCTATATTAGTTGCATATATGGGATGTACTTGTGTGTATGTGTATATATCTCTTTCTTGCTGGCACACACTCACACACAGTTTTGCATTATTTGATCCACACAGAGTTCAAGCACTCGAATTATTGTTAATTTTTAATCCCTTTTAACCACTTTTTTGCCATTGGCTATGCGTGCATTGGTATTCGTGAGTACGTGTACACATGTGACCATGTGTGTGCGCAGATTTGTACGTTGGTATTTGTATTTTGGGTTTTTACGCCAATACTTTTACTCAAGGCATTTTTGCTTTGGAATTTGCTGCGTTTATTTTAACACACATCGTTTTTTTTTGTATGTATTTCTTTTTGGCACTGGAATTCGATAACTTAATGTTTCATATATCACGTTGCGTTCTGTTTTTCTGTTTCTTTGCAATTTATTGTTAAATTGCACTTTATTTCCTATTCCACATGCAATGCTCAGCTCTCGTTGTGTCTCTGTGTGTGTCCAAGGTATCTTAATCAACGTACAAAAGGTATCTGCTAAATGAAATCGAAACGAGTTGCTTTCAAGTGGTTGCCCGTTGCCGTTGCTGCTTTGCCTCTCTGTGCACTCGTTTATTATTACACCACTCACCGCCGCCCCGTGGACAATGCTAAGACAGCGACATCGACGAGTGTGACGACGACGACGGCAGAGCAGCGACGGAGCAGATCAACAGCAGAGCAGCAATAGCAATCGTCGCGTATCTCTCACACATACACATGTGCACCCATGGGTGCGCTCTCTCCTCTATTTGTCGCTCTCTTGCTATTCTATTGCTATTCTCTTCTCTCTCTCTGTCTTCGCTCTCTCAACCAACCAAACGTCTCGATGCTTCGTACGTGCCTTGTATCACTTGCTTCTTCTACTACTACTATTACTGTTGTTGTTGTTATTATTCGCTTCTTCTTCTTCTTGTTTTTGTTGTTGGTTTAATGTAGTTATGGAAGTAAAGCGTAGAGTGTATATGAAACAAGTTTGCAATTTAATGTGCGCACTTGGCACTCTGCCGCCACTGGCCGTTGGCCATTCCGTTATTCGAATTGGTGGCTCTCTTTCATACGCAGCTTACTCGTTCGCTCGCGTGCTCACTCTCTGTCTCGTGCACAGTGTCTGTCTCTCTTTGTGTCCCTCTCTTACGAAAGAGAACCACACACAGCATTTGCTTATCTACATGCATACACATACATACAAACATACATTTTCTTTTTAACATTCATGATTGTGTGTATCACTAAAAGCTTGCGCTTCGTTGCACGTCTTAGCAAAATATACAATATATTAATTTTAGCTTACTTAGTTATTGTTGCTGCTGAATATGTACGTGTGTTGTTGTTATCTCACAGTTGTTGTTGGAAAAGCTACAGCCATAGGGGCACGCGTCGAAATATGAAAACAAAATACATTTCTTTTTAAACTCAATATAAACAAAGCACCATAGGCTTCTTAAAAAGTACTTACAATATTATATGTATGTATATTTACACTTCTGTGACAATAGTCAGCGACTTTTTATAGTTTAAATGTTGAAACAGCTGTTTTGGTCTACCACCTGCGCTGTGCGTTGCGGCTTGCGTGTGTGTGTGTTTCTGTTTCGTTTGTTGTTGCTGCTCTCTCCCACCACGTCACACGCACTATAAGGCTGTTGCTGTAGTTGTTATTGTTGTACTCTTTCTTTACGGTTGCTCTCGGCATGCAGAAAACCTTTCACTTCCCCTCCAACAAATCAGGGAAGAAGGCACACACAATCAGCTGTGCTGTGTTGTTCACTTCTCTCACTTCAGCCAAACAGTGTTGAAAATTGTGAATATATCGGTTTTATCGGTCAATCGATTGCAAGTGTTGCCGTTGCCGTACACGAAAAAGCTCTTCAAATTGGACGATTTTGCTCTTGTTGTTCTTGTTGATATTCTTGCTACTGATGGCGATTTGTCTATAAAATTGTGACCAATTTAAGTGAAAACCACTCGTAAATGTATACAAAAATGTGTTTAAACATACTTAGTTGTGTTCTAGTTATTGCTGATGAGTTGATTTTGTAGGTGTTGTTGTTGGTTGTTGCTTGTTATTGTTGTTGCTTTATGGCCGAGCTGCTCCTCTTGATTTCTACTTCGTTGGATCTTATTTTGTATTCTTTTACTCTACACTTTTTAAAAAATGAAACAAATCAGTTAGTCAACCAGTTTGTTTTTATTTTATTTGTTTTCAGTTTTCCGATTCCTTCCGTTTTATTTATGCACTTGTTTTGTGTTTACGTTACGCGCACTCGATCATACGTTTTCGTTACGTACCGCTCAGCTGTTTTATGTTTACGTTGCATACCATTACGTGACACATTTTCTCTTAAGGGCTCTCTCTCTCATTCGCTCTCTCTTTGCCAAAGAGAGCAGAGCGCAGCGAGAAAAGAGCACACAATTTGGACACAGCCGTGTCATTTTTTCCGCAAGTTACCGTTGTTGTTGTTGTTGTTTTTATTGTTAATTGTGTTCACTTTTGACATTTCTGCATATAAAAATTTTCCGCTTTCAGGTAGGACAGATCTTTGCCGACGCCTATGTTTGTGTGTGTGCTGGAATGTACATCACAGTATACATATGTACATGTGTTTAAGCATATGTATGTATGCAAATGTGTGTGCGTGTGCTCGTTCGTCTACGTCGTGCCTGCTTTTTGTCTATTTAACGGTTAGGTTCGTCTGCGGTGGACTTATCTCTATTTGTCTTTCTGCTAGTACCCACACGTTCGTATATGAAAATGGTTACACACATACATACATAGGTACACACTGTCATACTAGGCAAGAGCGCACACCTGACAATCTTATACTCTTACAAGACAGGCAGGCAGGCAGCAGGAAGCAAAAAATCTGTTGGACAGGTCGCAGCTGTCAGATTGACGGCACAAAACAAAGTCGTAAAGTTCAGGAAAACTATGTTTGTCTCTCTTTCGCACACAATATCCGCGCGCGCGTGTGCACGCGCCTTGTCTGCTTACTTCTTTGGATAGTAGTTATTGTTGTTGTTTGTAGTAGTCTAACAGGATGAGATTTATGGCAAATCGCAAAATTAGTTAAAGCTCGTAAAAACTGAGTTCATACAAATAAACAGAAACACGCTCTCTCACAAAACTCACGAATAAAAGCTGTGTGAGCCAAGGTAACAACTTGAAGTTCATTTATGTATAAAAAAAAATGTTGCCCCTGGTTTTGTGGCAGATGTGTGTGTGTCTGTGTGTTTATATGACTTCCAATAACAAATTTGCAGCCAACATTAAACAAATTTGCCGAAAGAGACACAGATAAAAAAAAAATCAAAGAGCATGAGCCACAACAACCACAAAATTAATACAATTTCAAGTTTGAAGACGTCGGCAGAGACAGAGGCAGCGGCAGCCATTTGTTAAAAACGTCGCTTAAATAGCATTGAGAGCCTGAGCGAAAGGCCAATGCACTGCGAGTGACGACAACGACACGAGACATAATGTGCCAGTGCCTGTGCCAGGGACAGGCCCTGTTGTTCGACAATGTGCCAGAGCCTGTGTGCCTGTCCATGTTTCCCCCTCTGCATTCGCCTTTGTGTGAGGAGGACTCCATACAGACAACAACAGCTGGACGCAGGCTTCAAGAACAAGGAGGGACAGGAGCAACAACCACCGAAAATGAAAACAAAAACAATATTCGTATAATATACATGAGAAACCTATGAAAAACGTGTGAACGTGGTGTGCAATGGAATGCTCGAGAAAAGGGCAGTAACGAAAAATCTCACACGCTTAAAAAATAGAATATGAGTGCACAGACGCAAAACACAAACACACACACAGACACCCAAGTCAACGGTAGTGCAGCTGACAGCTGTGTAGAACATTTTGCTTTGTGCTGCGCTTCGTTTCATCAACAACAACAGGCACAACTAAAAAAAAAACCATTGATAACAATGTCAAACGAGCGCATAGAGGTGCAACCGAGAAAGAAGAAAACAACAATAGTAAGACAGAGACACAATCTGCGCACCGGTTAGCGTTGCCACCTTCGCAAAACAGATCGATTAAATTAAGTTGAATCGATAAACAGGCAACAATAACAACAGCAAACAACAAACGCAGCAGTATTTAAAACATATTAACGAGTGTGTGCAAACACACAAAACGGCTTTAACTCTGAAAAACATACATACAGACGACATGCACACATATTTATGTAAATGTAGTAGGGCTATGTGTGCACTAAAATACGTGCAAAGCATTCAAAATGAATATTTTATAAACGCGCCGATAGGCAGTCGGCAGTCGGTCGACAAAGGCTGCCCAACTATGAACAGATGTTTGAAATTGTTGCAGGGCATGCGGGGTAGAGATAGGATAGACGGCAGCGGGTTGTAGTAATGAGACAACAACAAAGTCGCTTTATACGATAAAGAGGGCGCTGCTGGGGAATGCACTGCACTCTTCTCTGTGAGAGCGGGAGGAGAGAAGATCTTAGTGTGTGTGTGTGAAATGAATAATCAATTGTCGCGGCTGCGATAAATGGCAGCGCGACGCGACGTTTGTTTTCTCTCTCTATCTCTCTCCTACGTAGGTAATTGCCCACACGGGAATCCCAAAATGGTGTAGAGTATTTTGTGCATTTCCAATACTCAGAAGACAACACCAACAAGGCGGCAGGCAGGCCAGGCCGCTCAATTTTTCTCAACAATACATACACATATTTTATAAACACACATATAATATGGCAGATTTGTTTGATTTGTTTTTTTTAAATTTCGTACGTACAACACTTTGCTAATTTTAGCTCACATACGAGGGTCGTTTGATAAGTCCGTGACTTTTTGAATAAAATATATTTTTTTCGTCAAAGAAGCGTTTTATTTCTCAACATAATCTCCTTTTAGCTCTATACATTTAGTCCAGCGTTTTTCCAATTTTTTTATTCCTTCCAAATAATAGGTTTTCTCAAGGCCCTCAAAATAGTCGTTTGTTTCTGTGATGACCTCTTCATTTGACCCGAATCTCTTACCGCCGAGCCATTTCTTCATGTTTGGAAACAAAAAATAGTCACAGGGGGCTAAATCTGGAGAATATGCTGGATGGGGTAGCAGTTCGTAGCCCAATTTATGAAATTTTGCCATGCTGACTACACACGTGTGCACCCGTGCATTGTCCTGATGGAACAGCACTTTTTTTTCGCCAAATGCGGTCGTTTCTGCTTCAAATCAATATCGAATCTGTCCAAAAGCTCTGAATAATATTCGCCGGTGATCGTTTTACCCTTTTCAAGGTAATCGATGTGAATGATACCTTGTGCATCCCAAAAAACTGTGGCCATGACCTTGTTGGCCGACAGACCCACCTTGGCCTTCTTTGGTGCACGTTCACCCGGAGAAACCCACTGTCTTGATTGTTCTTTGGTCTCTGGTGTGGTGTGGTGGATCCATGTTTCGTCTACGGTAACGAAACGGCGCAAAAATTCGTTTGGATTGCGGTTGAACATCGCCAAACACTCCTTTGAAATGGTCACACGGTTGCGCTTATGGTCGTGTGTGAGCAATCGCGGCACCCATTGCGCGGAAAGCTTTTTCATGTCCAAATATTCATGTAAAATGTGATGTACCCGTTCAGTTGAGATGCCTACAGCCTCAGCTACCTCACGCACTTTCATTCTCCGATCATCCAATATCATTCCATGGATTTTGTCGACGATTTCTGGCATGACGACCTCTTTTGGGCGACCTGAACGTTCGGCATCACTTGTACTGGTACGACCACAACGGAACTCAGTAAACCATTTCTTAACCATTGAAATTGATGGTGCAGAGTCCCCATAATATTTATCAAGTCTTTCCTTGGTTTCGGTGATGGATTTTTTACGCAAAAAATAATGCTTAATTAGCACACGAAATTCACTTTTTTCCATTTTCGTTAAAATTCACGAGATCGTCTGCTTTCAATGCCTATAAAACGCAAACTAAGAAACGCAGCTTTCTCAAAATTTTACAGTCAGCTGTTAATCGATAACTGCTGACAGGAGCAGTGTTGTATTTAGAGCAGGTGCGCGGCAAATACAAAAAGTCACGGACTTATCAAACGACCCTCGTAACATCAACAACAACAATGGCAATATTAGGAAAACAGTGAGTCATGTCTCTGGTATCGCAGTGTGAAAAAACGCATTCATTTATTCTTTAGACCCTGCATACAAGGAGAAAAGAGTGCCTTTCTTTCCTCCCCCCCTTTGTATAAATAATTAATGGCGAAGAAAGTCCATCACATGCAACAGAATAAGTTTTTTTTAGTATAAGAGAACTCGACTATATACAATAAATCTAATCAATTATGTGAAAGTTTTATATTTAATCTAAATCTTAAATATTCTTTGTTTTCATATTATTGTTGGTTTTCACTCTAACAAGTGTTTTTTCTTGAAATCTAACATGTTTAATTTTTTGTGCACTGTATTTATTCTTTATTCTTTTGTACAAGTAAATAAGTGTATTTTTAATTATTATAAGTATGTGAAGTATACCATATTGTATGCCTAAAAGTATTCAAATGAACTAGTTACTTGCAAGTCAATCATGTTTATCGATAATAACATCTTAATTTGCTCTAATCAAAAAGTGGTTAGGCACAAGGCAAGGTCTCTCTCTCTGTCACTTTCTTTCAATGAAAAAAGAGAGACAAAACTGAATAACAAAGCAAATACGCGTACATTGAACTGTGGCCTGAACGCACTCGCTGTTTGCCCTCTCAGTCAACTGACAGCAACAAAAAACCAACAAGAATAATAACAACAACAAAAAAACCAATAACATTGATGTGGTAAAGCGTCACCTGAAACATCTTGTCCCGAAAACGCTCGCAAAATATATAATACAAACACAAAATACCTCGGGATTTCGCTGAACCCGCCCGACGACTGAATCAACGTTCAATGACCGATTTAAGCAACAACGCAATGGTGAAAAATTGCATAATAATTTTCGCTTTGCGTTTAATGATTATCAACGGAAATGCGCTTTTCTACTCTCTCACTGTGTATCAGTAAAAATCAAATGTATAATCAAAATTAAAAAACATTGACCATGAATAGGCACAAAATTTGTTCTTTTTTTATTTCTTGATTAGATTAGAAGGCGCGTTTGTGTTGAGCTTATTTTGTTGTTGTTGTTGCTGGTCTTATCTATTCAATTGAAAACTCGAAAGTAACAGAATTAATGAATCGAAATAAATGGCGAAAAAAGCCGCTGTATCTTTATTGTTATAGAGAAACCAACAGGTTTCAAAGGTGAATTCTTTTTTTTTTACAATTTGGTGTAATAAACTGAGAAGGTTCCTCTATGTGGAAAGCGATGATCAATATACTGGTAATGCTAATTATAAGAAAGTATTCTGTGTACATCATATTATGTTTGAATAAATGTGTTGATCTGTAATGTTAATTAGCATAAGAGTAAATCAGCTGTTCTGGTTAAGCATAATGTAATGTAAAATAACATAGTCAAGTCATGGAATGTCAAAAAGAAAAGAAAAGCACGAAGCACAAGTTCATTAAATAATAAATATATATAATTAAATAAACAAATCTAGTTTATTATTAGCAATATATATTAAGAGAGTAGATTAAATAAAGTGTGACCACCTTACTGGGATTATGAAGAATGTTTTTCAAGTGTCACTGCAATATTTATTATCAAAAGAAGTCTGAAACAAGTAGAACAGAATTAGAACAGTAGTCGTAACATTTAGTTATCGATAACAAGTTGAAAGAATTCAAGTGTTGTATAAAACACTTTACATCGTCTACACGTCTAGTGGGGGGGACACGTGCAAGAGATTGTGTACTAAAGTTGTTTAAACAATCAAAAGAAAAACAATAATTTTAATGAGTTTTTTGTTGTTTTTAATTAAAGTATTTAGCAATCGCTCTTAAACGGTTTAAGAACTGGTTCGGGCTGTGTCTTATGGACTTGATAATTTATGAATAATGTCGTTATTTAATTAAACATAAAAAAACAAGAAAACCTTTTTCTTTTGCTATGTTTTTATTTCGTAATGTTGGCAATCTATCGAATACGACCCGATAATAGCTTCTGCTGCTCACACACACACAAATACATGTGAATGTTAATCAGCAGCAGCAGCAGCAACAACACCCAAAAAATTAAAACCCGATTCGACAACAAACGTAGCTAGAAGGCTCAAATCGTAATGAAGTCAAAGCTGTTTCAACTGCTGTTGTTGTGAGTGCGAGTGAGAGAGGAACAACAAACGAAGCTTGTTTTTTGGGAAGCTTTGGAAGCTTCAACAAAAACTTGTCTTCCCAGATACAGTTGGATTATTTCTTCTTATTGGAGCGAGAGACAAACTAAAACAGAAACAGCAAAAGTAACAACAACAACACTATGTTGGCAATTTCAAACTGGACTAAAACGGACTCTCGCATCAAACAGAAACAAAAACAGACACAAAAAAAAGAGAGAAAGACAGACAGACAGAGCCGATAACTGTTTTGAGGACGGGTGAGGGGGAGGAGAGAGAGAGAGAGATAGAGAGAGACTGGTATGCCCCACTCCCTTCTCCATTGTCATCTCTTATCTTTTGCTTTTTCTCACTCTTTTCTTGTGCTGTTCGTATTTTATTTAATATTAATACACATACAAGCAAACGACTTACGTTTTGTTTTCGGCATTATATTGTGGCTATATCTTTTAAAAAAAATTACTGAAGGTCAGTCAAATTGAGCGTACAATCAACTTTTTAATATTGAACTTTTATTGTGCCAAATAAAAATGCATTTTAAATGTAAACTACATTGGGATTTTCCCATTATCAACTTGAAAAAGAAGATATATGTATGTATCTGTCGGAGAAGTGTTTTGAAAAGAGTGCCTTATCGAAATTTTGTTTAACACTTATCGATAAGAGAGCAAGGGTTGTATTTGACTGTAATATCTATCTGATTTGACTGCTCATTTCGTTTTCCCCTTAATTTGTTGTCGGATTGTTAATTGAACTTCCGCAGAGTTCTCTGACTGAATCAACAGGGGTTTTTTTTTTGTTTTTTTCTGTGTGCCATGTGCCAATTTCGTAGCTCTCTCTGTATGTGTATGTGTGTCTGATTGTTGTGTGTCTGTCTCTATTTGTTTAAGCTTGAAAAGTAGAACGTAAGAACCAGCCCTCACCTTCGTATTGTTTGTTTCCGGTATCTTTTGTCTTTATTCAAATGAAAATAGCAAGAATGTTTACAAAAAGGCAAAGAAGCTACAATATAAGGCTTTTCAATTTTGGGAAACATGTGGAGTATTTCTTTATTACTATAGAGTCAGAATCACTTGATTTATTTCATGGAAATATTTAATTATAACTCAATCAATAATCATAAGCATGTATATGTATGTTTCTTCTGGGAATTCCACACTATATATAACATTTATAAAGTATATATGAAATTCCCTTTTGTATTTCAATTTATGACTAATGCCACAACACATCAACAACCAAAGAGTCACTTTCAATGTTATTCAACTCTAGAGAACAACGATAAATTGCATTTATCATGGCGAAGTTCTAGAGGTTCCACGCGACCAACAAGCTTTGCTTTGTTTGTCGACTACACTAGTCCATTTTGAAGTAAAGAAAAAATATACTCGCCACAACCAACAACAACAAGCAGAGAGCACAACCAATAAGAAACCACGGTATGCAAGTGGAAAAAAAAGATACGAAAATTATATAAACATCATAGGCAGAGAGTCGGTAAATATGACTAAACCAACCGCAAAGCAGCTACACAGCTACAACAGCCACGGCAGCAGCACCAGTAACAACAACAAATACAACAACGATATGTAACAAGTCGGGTGGCAACTGAAAAAACGAGGGCCGAGCAATACAAAATATAACAACAACAACAACAACAACTGTTGACGACAACACACAGTGCAGCGCTCTTGTGGCAGTTGCCAGTCTGTTTTTGTTGTTTTTCTTCTCTCTTGGTAATTTTAATGTCGGTTTTATTTTCTGGTTTCTCTAGTACGACGAAACTATGCCAAAGTTAACGACAGATTACAATAATCAAAATATACATGTACACGCATACAAATACAATATGCATAGAGTTACTAACACTATTACTCAAAATGTCACAATTATGCACTTAGTTGGCAACGCACACCACCGCATCACATTTGCCGACAGTTTGCAACACTGTGCTAATGAACCAATTAATTGCTCTGTATATCTGCTATATTTCTATTGATAACTAAGTATACCAGTTTGAATATGTATGTTAGTAAAGTACAATACAGTACATTGCATGTATTTGGATATGTGACACACCCACAAGAGCAACATGGTTACCTTCCTTTTCATATAAAACTATTTTTGGTAACAACTGAACCAAAAATTGTGTTGTGAACATGTATACGCATGCACAGACACACGGAATCCGATAACAATTACAAAACTATTGAACCAATTAAGTAAAGGTCTATTAAAAAGCAAAAAACATACAACAAAAAATCAACAACAACTATTCATGTTTTTCTAGCAACAAATACAATTCCCCCGCACAAATATACGGACATTTCTACGAAAGAGCGAGAGAGAGAGTAACGCTTTTGACGTACACTCACGTAGAAGCTGATATGTGTAGGTGAGAGCTTGCAAAACCACTATGGCGACAAAAATAGGCAGACAGGCCCACGGGATCGAGATAGTCGCAATATAATACGACGTTGTCTGTATGTATGTATAGTAAGCATACATGTTGTACATACTATGAGCAAATTAAAGTTTCTGTCAGTTTCGTTATTATTATTATACTCGTGCTCTGTCTCAGTGCGTAAACATTCCCATATGCAAATATTAATGACCTTCACTTTCACCTCTTTTTGCGTTGAGGGCTGAGGCCAGTACACTGAGAGAATCATTGTAGTTTATCGAAACAACAATTAAGACGATTGTATATTTTGATTATCGATCGATACCATCGCATTTGGTGAGAGCCTAGTTTCTACCAGTGTTTACACATCTTTTTGTGTTTATTGATACTTTGTGTGCATTTGCGTGTATGTGTTTATGAATATCTATCTTGCAATTCAAACTCTTTTTGAGGAATTCAATTGAAACCTTTGTCACAAAATGCCTCAGTAAGTTGTGGGCGAGTGTGTGCGTATAATGTACGTATATGTATGTATACGATGGAGTACATAACAATAAAACAAAAGCACACAGTATAGCTACACATTGTTACATACATTTCCACATAAATATGCACATACACATGCACACATGTGTCGACGTATAATGAGAAGCGATACGGCCTTCTCTGCTCGTGATCGGGCAACAACACAATTACAGTAAATAGGTGAAAAAGACAACAGCGAGCAGTTGCACAAATATAAAAAGCAACCACAAAGCAGATACATCACAAACGTACATACATGTGCGTTTGTATGTATATTTAAATATATTTGTATGTACATTTATTCACGCACACAAGGTATTACGGTAATCAATGTCAAATGCTGCCGATTTCATTCGCATGCACAACAAGCAACAACAATATCCGACTCCGTCTGTCTGTCTGTATGTCTTGTTGTATTTTTCAGTACTTGTTCGGTACAAAAGCAATTTAAGAGCAATATCAACAGACAGACACACACATAGCAACACAGATTCGCATTCATGCCAAACTGAGAAAAGCCCCCCATATAACAACGACGAGAGAACCGCTCTCTGAACTACATACAAATACATGTATGTGTGTGTCTGTCTGTATATTTTGTAGGTGGACTATTTAACAGGAATTCTAAAAAAAATAAAGCGTCGCGGAAAAAAGAAAACTGTTCCAATTAAGTTTTTGAAGTTCAACAAAGTTTTTTTATTGTTGTCTATTTTATTTAGGGGGCAAGCACCGTAGAGAATTGTACTGAGTATTAAAACAACAACGATTTGGAAAATAACACCACTTGTTGGTGTGTTGCTTCTTATTTTGGCTTTATTAAATGCAATATGTGCGAGCGTGACAGCATCTGCGTGCATGACTATCGTCAACGGTTTACCGCTTACTCTCACGTATAGGTAAGGCAAAGCAAAGCAAGATCAACACACACACACACAACACCAATACTCAGGCAGGCAGGCACAATACTTTCACTTCTTGTATTCAATTTTATTTCGGTTGGGGCGCCACAATTGTTGTTTTTGTTGTCGTTTTTATATCTTTTCAACAGATTTATGCAAGTTTCTGTGTTTGTATGTTTCACATGCATGTGTATGTACATATTTGTAGGTGTATGTGTGTCGTTGTTGGGGCCCTCAGCAACAGCAAGCGAAAACACAAATTATAGAAAATCAGTGTATCCACACACACAACTGACGACGAAGGTATGCAAGAAAGAAGGAAAAAAAAAACCAAGCGTGTCTATTATGCGTGATCGATATATTCATGGATCATTGAGAAATCATATATTTCCAATTTGACTACTTATTTATTCTCATATTACAAATATCCATCTACAAATAGCAACTATATTTAAGTCTATTTAACAAATACTGAACATCACATAAATGGTATTTATTTATTTTTGTCTGTTGTGTACACACTCTCACACACTTATCTCAAAGCTAGTTAGACAGCTTCAGCGCGACCCCAAACGTGATGTTCATAAGGTTTTGATATTGTATGAATAAAAGAGAAGAGAAGCATAAAAGAAATCCAGTAATATCCGACAGCCAAACAACTTATTTTGCTAATTGCACAAAACGCATCGTGCGCTTATCTACGAAAGCACAAAGTACGTAAGCACATATATACCGTCAAAGCACTTTGCACCTGACAAATGGAGTATCAGTTTACTCTTGAAAACACCTCCTCTTTCAGACTGCTTATTTTCTTCTCTCTGCCTCCCTCTGTCTTTTTCTCAATATTGCACATTTATACAAACATTCTTAGTCAATACCAGAGTGCAGTCACTGGGTGACGCTCTCTCCACCTGCCTCTCTGTTTCACTCTCTCTCTCTCTTTGTAGTGTGATGACGTTTTATCATCTCAGTTGTCACTTTTAATCTTTTATAAATTTATTTCTAAAAATGCAACACTTTATTTTATGTTTGTAATATAATAACAATAAATACATAAAGTATTTACAAAATGTGCTTCACTTTCTCTTTAATAAACAAAATGGCAGCGGGATGATCAACTGAGAATTTGTTGGAAAGCTAAAGAGACAAACAGATAAAAGTTAAAGCATAAGCAAATTTAAACAAATGAATTCTGGTGAAACTGCTTTTGCACATGAATTCGATTAGGTCTTGCTCGATGTGCCTCTGCCTGCTCCCTCTATACACACACACATACGCAAATAAAGACGACAGCTGTTAGGATATGTGGCGACAAACTTAGTGTTGCAAGGCGAATACATATGCTGACGTCAAAGAGTCATTCAAGCAAGAGCGGTGGTGGTGGCGTTACATCGATTTGCAACAGGGTCTCTCGATAGGCGTGTGCCATTTATCGATAGCCCACACACACATGAAAATAAGCAACAGAGCCAAGAGTGACGTGCACGTGTTAAATTTAGACCATGAAAACTGCTGCCCACCCCCACACCTTCGGTTTCTAGGATAACTTTTACGCACGCCCCCATACAATGCAACAGCGTCAAGAGCAAACCGTATAAGAAGAATTGTACAATATGAAAAGTTATCAGTGTTAATACAAATTGTATTCAAGGGTTGTTGCTTTGTCGTTATAAATATGTATGTATGTCTGTATATATATGTTTGTACATATATTCTTCTTTTTTTTTTTTTGTTACGTGAGCCGGCATTGTTCGTTGTTCTGTTTTCCACATTCCGGCAATTTCTTCTTGCCACCACCCTCTGTTGTTGTTGCTTACTTTGTGAGTAGTTGCAGTTATTTAAAGTTGAAATACATTTTGAAATCATATGCACACACACACACATATACACAGCTTGATTGCTTGTGCTTGTATTTGTTGTTGGAAGTAAAATTATTTATAAATTAATTGAAATCGCGTAAATAACGTTGGAAGGCAGGGTCGACATAAACAGCGGCTGATTTTCGACAGCGACACGACGACGACAATAACAACAACAACAACGACGACGAGTGCGGTTGACTGACGGTTTTGGTGGTTGAGCGCGAGAGAGAAAGATAGAGAAGACGACGACGAGGACGAGAGCTGCTGGAGCGCGCGCGTGCATAACTCGCACGTATACGTACGTATATACACAAACACACACACATATATAAATATACATTCGTACATACAAACGCAAGCTCCCTCTTAAGGTGCGAGAGAGGCGAATAAACGAGTCAACTTACACAAGCAAGCAGACGTAAATATATGTATGGATGTATGTATGTATTAAGTATATGTACTTATATATGCATGTGTAAAACACAATACACGGCGGCGTTAATGATATTGAACACATCAACTGCAAATGTAAATGGTGGCAACTGTCTTAACCACAGTTTGACAGACAACAACAAATGACGATGCGACGATCCGCCCGAGACGCACATACATAGCCGGAGACGGAGAAATCAATTAAATACATAAGTACAACGCGGCGTAATGGGCAGAAGGAAGCGGAAAACTATGTAAAAACTTCACAATATTTTCAATATTGCATATTTTGTATTTGTTTCGTTTTGTATATGCATACAAATACATACATACACATGCATGCACATGTTGTAAGTATGTATTATTTTGAACTATTTCTTTTCTTACACAATATTTTTGATATTTTAAAATAGTTTGCACGCACTTTATTTTACACTTAATTGAGCTCTTGTTGTTGATTTAATAATGCACTTATTCCCCTTAAGTTTATTTTCTAAAATTTTAATGTAATTTGAACAAAAAATTTTCTTAGTCAAAGTCAGAAATCACGTCATGGCTGCCACGTCCAAGCAACAATGAATCGTAAAATTTCCAAAGCAGCCCACTTCACGCGGCGTTATCGTCGGTTGCGGTTGCGAGTGCGTTTGGGAGCCAGAAGAGAGAGAGCGAGTGCGAGCAAGTCTAAATTTTGCAGTGTGTACACACTGGTTTTTGCAAAAATATTATTTATATGGCAAAAAACGTGTGTTAGAGCAAGCACATTATAGTGCTCACCTAATAAGGTTTATTTTTGCACCGTTCTGTTTATGACATTATTTAGCGTTAAATTGACGAGACAATTTTTAAAAAGTACGATTTACTCGTGCCAATAATTGTCTTTAAATATGAAATAAATATTTCGAAATATTGAATTTATTGCCTATCGCAGACATAATTAATTTATGCCCATACGGCAAGACCAATACCGAAATAATAAAATATTGTGTCAATATTTAATTTCGCAAATATACAGTACATTACATTTTTTTTGCTTTTTTCTGATTGCCTGCGCGCCAACATTTTAAATAGAAAATAAGACCAAAACAAGCACATGAAACATATGTTCGCTATCAGACCGCACATTTAAAGAGCGAGCGAGATAGCTATATGTCACATTGGTGCTGCATTTGCGAATCACAGAAAAAGGAATACAATAATAAATTTGTGTAGAATGAAGGAGATACAAAAGGGAACAAAATCGCGCGTCAATAATATAATTTCACAAAATGTTGCAATCAATTATGTTTACTTATATTATTATATTAATCTTATTAACTACAAATTGGTATATGGTCACAACAAACAAGAAGAAAACAATAATAAAAGCCTACGCTACAACAGCGCGGCAGCGGTAACGAGATGTCATCGGCGGCGACGGCCGCTGACGCCTGCTGCCTACTCGCTTGAACATGACCACGGCTCGTATTCTGCCGAAAATTTTTCAGCACAACAAATTGCAAATACAAACGTTGTACTCACCTTGAAAATTATCGTCATTCTCTTCTTCGGATGCCATATTTGCAGTTAAATGCAAATTTTCACAGTTTTATGCACAATAAAAGCGTATAATCTTGACAACAATAATTAAGTAAAAATACACACAGACACGACGAGAAAAAAATAGACGAAACGCTATTGTATAGAGGTGAGACTTTATCGATTACACTGTAAACAGCAACGATAGTTAATCTTACGTTATTAAGAATGGATTGCGAAATTCTTGAAATAAATAAAAAAAAGAAATTGAATCGAATTCAGTCTTGATAGTAATTTTATTTTTTAACGAAAAACGAAAATGACATTTGGACACTCAGACAAAAGCGAGAATGTTGGGTCATGTTCTATTTGGTTAATACATGTCTTTTATATGTTTTATGAATGAAAATATGATTAATCTGATTTATATATTAGTGTTATTTAATCTACAATATTCATTTTATTACTAATATCTAATTCTGTCCTGTGAAAAGTTGGATACATGTGATTTGAGACTACAGAATTATTAGCGAATACAACTATCGATTAATAATCGGCTACTCAGCTATGGCGGGAATAACAAACATGGCGGTCAATTTATCGATAATAAGAAATAATGGTGGAAAATGTGTTAAACGTTAATTTTTAGATTTCATTTATTATTTGTCTTTTTAAATTATAAAATTATAATTAATTTTGATACAATTCATGTGAGTAGTTAAAAAAGTTCAGCAAACAATCGATTATGCTGGTTCTTACAAAATGGAGGCAACTCTGGCTGTCAATGTGAATGAATAGTGAAACACCCTGTCCTTTTTGCCCATGAAATTTTCACGTAAACGTTTTGCAGATAAACAATTACAAAATAAAGATAAACACATTAGCGGATTAAGCGGAATGTGCATAGTTTTTGGTAAATAATTTTATCGTTTTTAGCCAGATCAATTTAATTGCGAATATTATGTCGTCCATTATAACGCGCAAGGATGCCGAAAGCGCCGACGCCGACGAACAGAAATCAAAATCAGCATCATCGGCCAACAAACGATCCGCGGCTGGTGGCTACGACGTTCCCAGTGCCGATGCTGCTGCACCCAAGAAGTCGCGCTTCGATGTCAAGGAAAAGAATGGTGGTGCTCCGCCACTGCCGATACCCCCCGCTGTCGATGCTGCCATGGCCTCATCGCTGAGCTCCACACAAATCAAACTGATGATGGCACATGCTCAGCGCGAGATCGAGGAGCGCAAGCGGGCGCTCAGCAATCTGCGCGACAAAGATCCTCTGCTGGCGTCTGTGCCACAAATAGGCATGCCCGTGGCCCTGGCAACCCAAGCGTTGGCCAAGAAACCAACACCAGAGGATTCGGACAAGGCTAAGAAGATTGCTGAGCTGCAGGCACAGATTCGTGCGAAGCTAACGGGTAACCTTGCCAACATAATCCAACAGCAACCCACAGCGGTGGCTGCGGCAGCAGCTGCAGCTGCACAGCAGCAACAGGAGCGCCCCAAGCCGCTCATACTGGACGAGGAGGGACGCACAGTGGACAAGAGTGGACGGGCCATCAATATACCCACAGTGACGCCCACACTGAAGGCAAACATTCGGGCAAAGAAGCGTGAAGTGTTTCAACGTCAGACCACGGGCAGTGAGGGCGGAGCTGGCGCCAGTGGCACCTCCACGGGTGCGTCTCACGACGATGGAGTTAAGTACTTCGATGATCGCATTGCGCTGAAGCCAACGGTGCGGAATAAGCGCACACTGCGCTTCCATGAGCCCGGCAAGTTCCAACAGCTGGCGGAGCGCATGAGGATGAAGAGTCAGCTGGAGAGGCTGCAGAACGAGATATCGCAGATAGCTCGCAAGACGGGCATCTCTTCGGCAACGAAGCTGGCTCTGATTGCACCCAAACAGGACATGCCCGACGATGTGCCCGCCATGGAGTGGTGGGACTCCGTCATACTCAGCCAGGACTTGCAGACTGTGGATGAGGCGAGCGGTAAGATCAGCATAAGGAAAACGGCCATCAGTAATCTCATCGAGCATCCCACGCAAATGAAGCCGCCAAGTAAGTGAAGACGGTGAAGAGGAGGAGGATATATAGAACAGGTTCTTTATAGTCTTTTATCCCATTCCAGATGAGCCCCTGAAGCCTGTTTACCTGCCCGTATTCCTAACCAAGAAGGAGCGCAAGAAGCTGCGCCGGCAGAATCGTCGTGAGGCATGGAAGGAGGAGCAGGAGAAGATACGCTTGGGTCTTGTGGCGCCGCCGGAACCAAAGCTGCGCATATCCAATCTGATGCGAGTGTTGGGCACAGATGCTGTGCAGGATCCCACCAAGATAGAGGCTCATGTGCGAGAGCAGATGGCGAAGCGACAGAAGGCGCACGAGGATGCGAACAATGCCCGGAAGCTGACCAGCGAGCAGAAGAGCGAGAAGAAGCAGCGTAAACTGAAGGAGGACACCAGCTGCGGTGTGCATGTCAGTGTCTATCGCATACGGGATCTGCAGGACAATCAGAGCAAGAAATTCAAGGTGGAGACCAATGCCAAACAGCTGCAGATGACGGGCAGCGTGGCGCTCTTCCGCGATTGCTGTGTGGTTGTTGTCGAGGGCGGACCCAAGCAGCAGAAGAAGTATAGAAAATTGATGCTGCATCGCATCAAGTGGGAGGAAGACATTGTCAAGGGCAACGACGGGCAGGATGTGGCCAACACGTGTGTGCTCGTCTGGGAGGGCACAAGCCAGCGTCGTCACTTCGGGGAAATCAAATTCAAGATCTTTCCCATGGAGAAAATGGCAAGGGAATTCTTTCAGAAGCATCAGGTCGAGCACTACTGGGATCTAGCCTACTCGGGCGCCGTGCTGGAGGCCTCAACAGATCAGCAGTAGCAACTGATCCATTGGCAAAACCCAATTTAGGCCACGAAATTTGTTAACACTTGCGATAATTAAGCTAAAAAATAAAAACCAATTCCGTTTTATATGCAGCACTAAGTTTACTTCTTTGTATATGGATCCTCCTTGATGTTGGTCTGTATGAACTCATGGAGTCCCTGCTGCTTGAGCCGCTCTATGATCGCCGCTAGACGTTCATCCTCCTTCCGCTCTACATCCCGTTCCCTCATGTCCAGCACATGCTGCTCCTGCACACGTTCCGCCAGCACACGCCGTATAAGCTGACGCAGAGATTTATTTATCTTTAGCGTGTAGTCGAGCAGCTTCACATACGTATCCGGCTTGAGGTAGCCGCACTGTTGGCACTGAGCCAGTTGCTCGAACGAATCCATGCTGGCATTGATAAGCAATCCGTGCTCCTGTATCTGCTGCGTCTCCTTTGTACTGCCACTGCTGCCCAGCAACGCGTTGCCGCCGCGATGTTGCCACAGCAGCTCCTCCACCTTGGCACTGGGATTTACAAACACATAGTCCCGATAGATGCATGCCGTGGATGCTGTAATGAGGTCATATGTGGATATGCCGCACTCGACCAGTGCCACGCCGCAGCAGTTGATGGCGGTGCTTAGCAGACAGCCATCGTCATCCAGGATTAGCACTCGAATGTCCAGCTGGAAGTTGAGGAACTCATTGCGACAGACAAGCGGCTGCAGGGCCTTGGTCAACATGCTGCCCAAGTGTTTTTCCTTCTCTGGCACCGTTTGCAGCTCCCCTGTGGCGAATGCAGCAAAGTTCACAAAGCAATTGATGGCGCCCATATTCACGCGGCGCGAACTGGAGCGGACAAGCTCGCGGGGAGGTGCTACAATAGCCAGCACCTTGGTGTTGCCATATTCCATGTAGGCTGAGCCGCGCACAGTGGTAAGCACGCCAGCACGTATAACTGAGAATACAATAATGGAACATTTAATTGGGGGAGCAATTAAAAAACACAGCGATACCTACAGGTGGAACGTGGTGCGGCAACCACTTCAGTGGGCTTCTCGATGCTCTCGAAGAAATCCTCACAGTCCTTGGGCGTTGTATACAACTGCTCGGCTATTGTGGCGCCATCGAGCAGAGTATTCTTTGTTTGTGCAACCCGCAGCATTTTATTTAAGTTAAAATTGCTGCTAAACAAAAAATCAAATCAAAACATGTGTTTAAATCCACACTTCAGATATATCGATTATAAATTAATACTTGTATCGATAATTTAACCATTGCATTTGCCGGCAACAGTGTTGGGAAAGTCGTGCAAAGATATCTTCACTCATTGAGCAGCACTTTTTGTGCACAAATGGTTGGCAACTCATTCACTTTGACAGCTCAAAAAGCGCTTTGTAATTCTGCTGAGTAGTAAAGAAAAGCAGAAAAGGGAATTAAATAAGTGAACCAAATAGTAAATGCCGCATTGTTAAAAAAGTAAAATTTTCTTTATTTGTAATATTAAACAAAACGCTCCAGATTTGCAAACCGAAAAAGCGACAATATGACTGGTGAGACGAAGCTGGAAAAAAAGCAGGCTCCCCTTGGCGATGCTAAGGACGCAAAGGGAAAGCAAGATGGTGCAAAGGGAAAGAAAGACGAGAAGGAGCAGCCCGAGCTGTCCGATGAGGATCAGCAGCTGAAGGAGGAACTGGAACTGTTGGTGCAGCGTTTACAGGAGAGCGATAAGAAAGTGTACAAGACAGCGCTGGAGATGATGGCCAAGCTGATTCGTGCCTCGACCACATCGATGACATCGGTGCCAAAGCCATTGAAGTTCATGCGTCCCCACTACGACACCATGAAGAAGGTATACAAGCACATGCCCGACCAGGAGACACGTCAACTGTGCGCCGACATTATATCGGTTCTATCGATGACCATGGGCAGTGGCAAGGATTGCCTGGCGTATCGTTTCCTCTGCGATCGCACCCAGACAATCGGCGACTGGGGACACGAGTATGTTCGTCATCTGTCCGGAGAGATATCGGCACATTATCATGATACAACTGGAGAATTCCGTACGCAGCTGATTGAGCTGGTCAAGCAGATAATTCCATATAATATGGAGCACAATGCCGAGGCGGATGCCTGCGATTTGCTCATTGAGATCGATCATCTGCATTTGCTGGCCGACTATGTGGACGAATCGGCCTATCCCCGCGTTTGTCTCTACTTGCAGTCGTGCTACCCTTATGTCCCCGAGCCGGACAACACCATCATATTGGAGACGGCACTGCAGTTGGCCAGAAAGTTCCAACAGTACACGCAGGCCATGCGTCTTGCCCTGATGCTCAACGACATGGACAAGATCGGAGAAATCTTTAAGGAGCCCAAGGAGCCGGCCATGCAAAAGCAGTTGGCTTTTATGTTAGCCCGTCAGCAGGTGTGTCTGGAACTGGATGAATCTGTGCCGGACTATGAGGACATTATGGAGATAATGTCGAATGCCAATCTGAATAAGCATTTCCTCAATCTGGCACGTGAACTGGACATCATGGAGCCAAAGACACCAGAGGATATCTACAAATCGCATTTGGATAACTCCCGTTCGCGTTTCGCCTCAATCCAAGTGGATTCAGCTAAGCAGAACTTGGCTGCCAGCTTTGTCAATGGCTTTGTCAATGCTGGTTTCGGCGTGGACAAGCTGCTGTCGGAGGATGGCAACAAATGGCTGTACAAGAACAAGGAACATGGCATGCTATCGGCCACGGCCTCGCTTGGTCTGATCCTACTCTGGGACGTAGATGGTGGCTTGACCATGATTGACAAATATCTGTATTCCACGGATGACAATATCAAATCGGGTGCTCTGCTCGCTTGTGGCATTGTTAACTGCGGCATACGCAATGAGGTTGATCCCGCTCACGCTTTGCTTTCGGATTACATTGATAATCAGAACTCTTGCATGAGAATTGGCGCCATTCTGGGACTGGGTATTGCCTATGCCGGCTCCAATCGAGCGATTGTCATTGATACATTGAAGACGATCTTCGCCAGCAATGGCAAGACATCGGCTAGCGTTGAGATTCTGGGCATAACTGCTCTGTCGCTGGGTCTGATCAGTGTGGGCTCGTGCAACGTTGAGATTACCGAGATTTTGCTGCAGACCATTATGGGTCTGACCAAATCCGATCTGAAGGACACCTACACACGCTTCCTCTGGCTGGGCTTGGGTCTGTTGTATTTGGGACGTCAAAAGTCAACAGAGGCCGTCATGATGACCCTGGAGGTCTTGGAGGAACCCTATCGCAGCATGGCCACCACCATGGTGGATATTTGTGCCTACGCTGGCACAGGCAACGTACTGAAGATCCAGCAGCTGCTGCACATCTGCTCGGATCATTACGAGACAGTCAGCGCCGACGATGAGAAGGAGAAGAGCAAGAAGGACAAGAGCAAGGATAAGGTAAGAAATTGTTTGGCATCTTTAAAAGGGATTCTTGTCTTACATTTTGTTCATGATTGCAGAAGGACGACAAGGAAAAGGAGAAAGAGAAGGAAAAGGAGCGCGAGAAGGATTTGTCGGCCACACAATCGATTGCTGTCTTGGGCATTGCATTGATTGCCATGGGTGAGGACATTGGTGCCGAGATGGCATATCGTTCATTTGGCAATCTGTTGCGCTACTGTGAGCCGGCAATCAGACGTGCTGTGCCCCTGGCATTGGGTCTGATATCCGCATCGAATCCCAAGCTAAACATACTGGACACACTGAGCAAGTTCTCGCACGACAGCGACGCTGAGGTGGCTCACAATGCCATCTTTGCCATGGGCCTGGTGGGTGCTGGCACCAACAATGCCCGCCTTGCCTCAATGCTGCGCCAGCTGGCCCAGTATCACTCGAAGGATCCCAGCAATCTGTTTATGGTCCGCATTGCACAGAGTCTAACGCATCTGGGCAAGGGCACCTTGTCGCTCAGTCCCTATCACAGCGATCGCCAGCTAATGAACCCAATGGCTGTTGCTGGTCTGATGGCCACGCTGGTATCGCTGCTGGATGTCAAGAATCTAATCCTAAATCGTTCCCACTATTTGCTGTACACCCTGGTTCCAGCCATGCAGGCTCGCATGTTGATCACATTCGATGAGGAACTGAATCAACTGCAGGTTCCCGTCCGTGTGGGCATTGCCATTGATGTGGTGGGCCAGGCTGGCAAACCGAAGACCATCACTGGCTTCCAGACACACACCACGCCCGTCTTGTTGGCCATTGGTGAGCGTGCTGAGCTGGCCACCGATGAGTACACTTCCCTCACGCCCGTCATGGAGGGATTCGTTATACTAAAGAAGAACCCCAACTTTGTCAAGTAGTCGCCCATTTAATGAAACCTAAAATTAATGCTAACCCCTTCCCCTTCCCCACATACTAAAAAAGGAATACTGTTCTCAACGTCGGCAGTTCTTGTGAATGTCATTCATGAATAATAAATACAAAACTAAATACATAATTAATTCATATTTACTGTATCAACTTGAATGAAACTCTTAGTAAACTTTTTATACCCTTTGACCATTGAAAATGTTCAAAAGAGGGTATACTAACTTTGTGCAAATGTATGTAACAGGCAGAAGCAGGCGTGGCAGATCCCATAAAGTATATGTATTCTTATGTAGTATCACTAGCCGAGTCGATTGAGCCATGTCTGTCTGTGTGAACAGATCTCAACTATTATAAAAGCTAGAGTTACCAAATTTGGCAGCAAGACTCCTGTGTACTATACGCTGATCAAGTTTATTTCAAATATTAGGTGCCATGCCCACCGCTCTCGAAAATCAATAATTTAATTTTTGAACTCAATTTGTAAGCGCTTTATAAAAGATACAACTTTCTGACTTTAACATATACGAAGCTGAATGAATTATGTACGTATTCTATAAATTGCAATACGATCGGACAATAAACACAGAAGTTATTTAAGAAACTATGAGCATAACTCTAAGTGCTTGTGTCAGCTAACAAGAGAGGCAGGCGAGCACGAGCGCCATCTGTCGGAAATAGTTTTAAAGCATGTGCATATGTATATGTATATGAATTTAACAAATTAAACAACACCGGAACATAGGTCGAAGGGTATCACACTGTCGCGACTGTTGCTTTTCTTACTGGTTATGCTATAGAGCTGTGGGGGTTTCTATTCCTCTATACTTGAACTAGGGGATTATTGTACATTGGAACAATCGGAGTAGATTGAAGCCAAAACCTGCTAGGGTAAGGAGCCTTTCTTTCTGGGTTTCAAATATATTTTATTATATTTAAATACCACAAATTATTCTGAATTATTAAATTAGAACATTTCATTGTAACCTACAGAGCTGCTGAAAGAATAACAAAAAGAAAGAAAATATGAAAAATCACTCCCATAATTTAAGTATGTTAATTGTATTGTATAAATTCGATTACTACTACCATTGCACGCACACAGGGTATACAAGTGTATATTTAAAGTACTTTTATTTAAATATTTATATGTATAGTTATGTTTATTATTTATTGACGACAGCTGTCACTTGTGATTTCGGGTAATATAGTAGAAAACAATCAGATGATATAAACTTAACGACGAATTCAAGCAGAGTCGCAAACAAGGTATACTAGCTCGGAGCTCGGAGAGACCGGAGACTGGCATCATTACACATTGACTGTCTTAAGTTTAGGCCTGACCGGGTGCGGGTGCAGTTGCTGCTGTTTGTTCAGTGCCCGTTGGTGGTGCCTGCTGCTGATGCTGCTGTTGTTGTTGTTGTTGTTGTTGTGGTTGTGAGTGTGGCGTGAACACATGTGCCATTTGTGGTGGCATCGGCGTGGGCTGTGTGGGAAATAGTCCTCCCATCGATGGCTGCACCTGTGGATACGTGGGGACTGTGCCTGCTGCGGGATACGAGAGTGCTGAGGGTGCGGACATATACATCTGTTGTTGTTGTTGTGCCATAGAGAACATGGGCACAGCTGGTGGTGCTATTGTTGCTGCTGTTGCCTGTGGAAAGGGTAGTTGAGCAGCAGGTATACCACCCACGCTCTGATTGACATTGACATTTTGCTCTTGGTTGCTGGGATCAAAGACGCCGGGTATATAGATATTCGCGGGTGGCGCAACAGCTTGAGGTGGTGGCAGTGGTGCCACAGCTGGCTGCGGTGGTGCTGGCGCTTCAACCACGGCAGCCGGAGGAGGAGCAGCCACACCAGCGTCGGATGGCGGCAAAAGCGGATCAGTGATTGTTGCTTGTGTTTCGAGGGCTGCAGTCAATGCATCTGTGGCATCATCCGGATTGAAGTAGGTCTTGAAAATGCTTTGCGCTGGTGGCACCTCGACATTTGGTGCATTGAATGTATTCGCCAGAGGTGGAATATAAGGCAACGTTGGTGCCACAACGGCACTGGCTGCGGTTCCAACTGTTCCAACTGCCGGTGCCGCAATGGGATTGATCGAAGCGCCACTTCCAGTTGCTCCTCCTGCTGCCACAGCTGATGTTGGTGGCAGCTGCGGCGGCGCAGGCACAGCCTGAACAGGAATACGATGCAGATAGCCATAGCCGATGCCACAGCCGAGGGCACCTTCGCCACCCCAGGCGGTATTTGGTTTGATCGTCACCTCTCGGCATGCATCGTCATCCAAATTGTAGACATACATCTTGAGGGGTTGCTGTTCGTGCATCTCGATCAGCGTGAACAAATCGTCGTTCTCGTGGCGTATGGCATCGGCACCAATAACATAATCACTGTAGGCGCGCAGACCTGCCAGCTCAGCTGGTGAGTTCGGATGCACCTCTAGAATGTGCCAGACACTTTCGTTGGCTCCCTCGAACGAGCAGAAACGGATACTGACGCCAAGCAAGCCTTGGCCGCCCCAATTGTTGCTGGGAGTGAGCGACAATTCACGCACTGTTTGTGTTTTGCTCGAGTAAACAGTGACGCGGACAGGCTTATCCACATTCTGGCGCAGCAGCTCCTTCAGCATGTCATTGTCCTGGTCCAGACGAGTGCCGGCAATGGCAACGATAAAATCGAAGAATGCCTCCAAGCCAGCCTTTTGGCCAGGTGAGTTGTCTTGCACCTTGAGTACGTGGTAGCCTATTGTCACCAAAAAAAAAAAGAACATTTGTGTTTATTTAACTTATACGCGCAAGTGTGTGCGTGTATGCATATGATTGGTTCTCAGCTCAGTTGGACTAATTAAAATCATTTACGTGGTTACAACGCTGTTTTTTACCTTCAGTGCCACCGCCGGGTACATGAACGCTGTGACTTGAGCCCATTGTCCTTTCCCTTCAACAGCGAATCGGTTTATATTATTAGTTTGCTGACTCTTCAGCGTTTATTGTTTGATTTTTTGCGGCACTCAAAGAGAATTCTGTTCTTCGTGGCAATTTCTGTCGTACAAATTTCAGTGTTTCAAATGCTCTCGGTCAGTTTGTCTCGCTCGCACTCAACACAGGGCTGCGCAAATAACCTAAAATTGCTATCGATAACAGACCTATGTTATTACCAGTTTAGTATTTTCTAATTACATCAATCATCGATTAGACTTTGAAATGTTTTCATGACTCTGTTAAAAATATGCATTTTATTTATGTTTCATTGATTTTCATTTTATCTGGATGACTTGTGTATGTCGTTAATGCATCTGAACAATCACAAAAGTTAATAAATATTGATGTAGGCCCATAGTTCTACTTGAGGGCAGCGGCAACTTGTAATTGCTGTTGATATTTATCTACGGCCTCCCGATGTTTCAGCATATCCTTTTGCCTACAAAACAAGTCAAGATATTATATACATCAGCGAGAGATAAGATAAAGAATAAACGTACATATTCTCCAGCGTATCATTGGAACCGTTCAACTCCTTGGAGATGTATTCGATACGTTTACCAACATTTTGGCGTGAGTCCTCCAGCTCCTGCTTCACTAGCACAGGGCCAAATAGTTTATATACTTTGTTGTCCGGTCCGAGCAGGTTCAGTTCATCCAGCACACACTTGTTTTCATTTAGCTGACTCTCCAGGAGTGCTCGTTGTTTGACCACTTTGACACAGGCTGTAAATGAATAGGTTTAGAGACATTGTCATTGGACAATTGTTTTTTCGTTTGTTACTTACATTTCTGCAGGTTCTGGTATGACTCAACTTCAGTTTGCATTTTTTTGTACACTGCTGCGCTGTTTTTGTCCATTTTGTTTGTTTTCTACGTACGTGGATTAAGAATTATTATGTTTTTAAAACAGTTGCCGGTTGTTTTCTGTAATATATACACAATTGTCGTGAAAAATTAGTATCTTGCAACTGTGCGCCTATGTGTGGGTGAGTTGAGAGCGTAGAGTATTAGATAGTGTAGTTTTTATATAAACTGCTTTCAAATTGAAATTATAATAAAACATTTTTTACCCGAAACTTGTATTAATTGAATCAATATAATATTTTTTTTGCTAATTTCATATATCGAAGATATAAAATGAGCTCTAAGCTAACAGCGCACGCTTTTATGTTAATGTGCAGCGTTGCCACATGCAGAAATATTAATATTTTATAGCACTTAAAAATCAGCTGTGCATGATTTTAATTCAATTATTTTTTTCTGTTTACGTTAAAATTAATCATTAAATTTTTTATAGCGTCAAAATATTCTATATAAAGTCCTTGATTCGGTAAATAAACAATATTTATGTGTTTGCAAAATTAATCTCTTAAAACAGTGCTGGGAAATGTCACAAGGGTGTGTTAATTACTTGCGGGAAATCCACACCGTACGATTTTACTGTTTGTGTTATTGCAACCAACTTAATGCGAACAAGTTTTTATAAGTAAAGAATACGGTATGCACAAATTTGCATTTTTATATGTCAACAAGTCCAAATAAAAATAATTTGTATACAATTAAAAGAATTTATAGCGAACGTCATGCAGTCGTAACGTGCCACGCCGCTAATAATAGCACCAGTAACGCTGCAACAAAGCAAAAGGTTTCGCGCCGAAAAAGAAAACGGCGAAAAATACGGAAGAAAACGATAAAAACAGAAACAAATGCGTGTGTGAAGAGAATAAAAACAGGGAAATAAAATGTATTAAGAAACAAATGTAACGCATGTTCATACGCTGATATTAACAGCAACGCTACGAGCAGACGGTTGAAGTGTTTATGTGTGTGTGCATGTGCGTGTGTGAGCAAGCGGCGCGTTTGTAAAACGGCTGAGGAGTAGACCCCCTTGTCATTCCCCCTCCAGCTAATAAAAACACAATGGCACCAACAAAAAAACGTGAGAAGGACAATGTGGATTGCGTGGGTGGCCTAAATGGGCTGAACAGTGGACTCGGTGTTGATACAACAACAAATGAAGCATTGACAGTGTCAACAGCGGCAACAGCAGCATCTGCTGCAGCTGCAGCACTTGCAACAACAACAACAACATCAACTATTGCCCATGAAACAAATGCAAAACTCAACGGACATCAACAGGAGCAGGAACTCTTTTTACAAGCATTTGAGAGTAAGTAGAATACAAAACAATGCATTATAATATCTAATATGTAAAATATACTAATCAATTACCTCTTACAGAGCCCACACAAATCTACCGTTACCTACGCAATCGCCACGAGACAAATGTAAGCAAGTCCACCATGAAAAGTGTGTAAAATGTGTATCTGTATCTGTATCTGTTGCCATTTCAGCCCATATTCCTGAATCGCACACTTAGCTACATGAAAGAACGTATGTCACGCAATAACAAGAAACGGTCTAATTTCAAAATCGATTCCATACTGGACACCATTACCCAAAAGTCTGAGGCTGTAACCCAAAACTACCTGCACATTATCTATGACTCTCTGCATGAGAAGCAAAAGACCCAAGATACTGATGATCTGCTCCGACAGGGTCAGCAGGATCAGCTGATCTGCCAGGAAGGCGAAACTGTGTGCGTAGAGACAACTCTCTATAAAATCACACGTAGCAAGCGCAAGGATAGCACACTGGATTTCCAGGAGCTGCTCAGCAAGAGCTGCCAAATTGTCTATAATCCCAAGGAGGGCATCGGTGAGCACTCAACCATCAGCATACCACTGCAGGCAATGCGACCAATGGGAGAGCAGCACACGCTCTATAAACTGCTGTTCCGCATCAAAATGCAACCACAGACTTGCAACGATGAAAACGCTGGTGAGTTCACAATTTGTATTCACATATTTTTAAAAAGATTCTCAACCAAAGCTTTCGTATATTAGCTACGCCCCCAAATAAAAGGCCACGCAGCAATGAGAAGATGTACGGCTCAGAGCTGATATTGTATGAGAAGTCCAGTGGATTCATTACCGAGGGCGAATACGAGGCAATGTTGCAGCCATTGAATTCGTCTAGCATCAAATCGTTCTCACCAAAGAAGTGCACCTGGGAGACCATGCCCGACAGCTACATTCCACTCTCGCTGACCTACGATGTGTACCAGCAGAGTCCCATGCTCAAGTTCCATTTGACTTTGTCCAACGAACAGTTGCCGGATGTTATTGCAGCCCCCGAACTGCAGCGTTATGTGCAGCATCTGGATGCCGAAGCGGAGCTTAGTCACATTAACAACAACAACAATAATAATAACAATAACAATAATTGCAGTGGTCTGAAGAATGGCATTATGTGCAAGGTTGTCCCGGAGCACATACAGATTGTATATAACTTTATGTACAGCAACAACACACGGCAACAAACCGAATACACACAGGAGCTCAATTGTCCATGGTGTGGTCTGGACTGCCTGCGTCTGTATGCGCTGCTGAAGCATCTGAAGCTATGCCACGCGCGCTTCAACTTTACATATCAGCCTGCTGGCAGCGGTGCCCGCATCGATGTTACCATCAATGATGCCTACGATGGCTCCTATGCTGGATCGCCGTACGACCTGGCCGGACCATCGGGCTCATCGTTTGCTCGCACATGTGGCCCTGTTCGTCGTACCTCGGTCACCAGTCTAATGGTCTGTCGACCTAGGCGCCAAAAGACCTGCCTCGATGAGTTCCTCGAGTTGGATGAGGATGACATTAGCAATCAGCGCTCTTATATAACTGGGCACAATAGGTAGGCATTAAGATGAATACAAAATCAATTGGATGTTTATTGATTATGATTATTCCCTTCTGTAGATTGTATCATCATACCGAAACCTGCTTGCCGGTGCATCCCAAGGAACTGGACATCGATTCGGAAGGTGAGAGCGATCCGCTTTGGTTGCGCCAGAAGACCATACAAATGATAGACGAGTTCTCCGACGTCAATGAGGGGGAGAAGGAGTTAATGAAGCTCTGGAACCTGCATGTAATGCGTCACGGCTTCGTCGGCGACTGCCAACTGCCTTTGGCCTGTGAAATGTTTCTGGATGCCAAGGGTCACGAGATTGTGCGCAAGAATCTCTATCGAAACTTTATACTACACATGTGTTCCCTCTTCGACTACGGCCTGATTGCAGCCGAGACAGTGTACAAGACAGTACAGAAACTGCAGGGTATGCTCAGCAAATATGCAACCGGCCAGGAGCTGATGCAGCGTCAAAGGGAAGTGCAGCTCAAGTACTGGCTGGACGTGGGTATGCATAAGAAGCAAGACGACTTTAAACACAAGTCGCCGCAAAAGACAGCGCCCAGCTCTAGCAATGATACAGCAACTACCTCATCGGGCAGTGCTTCCAGCACTATGCAGCCTCCCAAGCGAATGCCGGCCAATCTGAAGCGTGCCAATGCTGCTGCAGCTGCTGCCGCTGCTGCAGCTGCACTGGAGGCCCAAGACGGCGGTGTTGCCAATGGGAATAACAGCAGCAAGAATGTGGCCAAGAAGAGTGCCGATCAACCGATCACTGCCAATTTAGCCAATACACGTGAGCGTCGATCCGACCAGGGTGTGAAGCGTAGCGCCAGCAGCGGACGACTCAGTGCACCAGAAAGCAGCAGAACTGCCACCAGCACCATGCCGAAGCGCAAGCTGAGCGCAAAAGGTGAGTTACACACAAGGACTCAAGCAATTCTCATTTCCATTTCGCATTATTCATCTGACATTATGCCTTATCATTATCATGATTCATTGCTCATCTATGTATAAAGGAATTGATCCAATTCTAAATAGGGTTTGCTGGCCTACAATCTGACATTATGCCTTATCATTATCATGATTCATTGCTCATCTATGTATATAAGAACTGATCCAATTCTAAATAGGGTTTGCTGGCTTACAATATAGAAACCTTCAAGGCATTTGCTTGAAGTTCAACTAGCAACTTGGATCGATTCGTTCGAGCTCCATTTCCCATCTGCATTCAGTACATATAATCGTGCACTTCCATTTTAGAGATCACTGCGCCATCGCCATCGTCATGTCCATGAGAAGTTCTCATTGATAACGCCAAACAAACCGATCAAACCTATTCAAAATTGTTATTTTATCAAAATTATTATTGTGATGGCAAATTGCCCAATACTCTTCTCTCTTTCTCTTTGTTTTTCCATCTTTCGTTTATTTTGGATTTACATTTATATATTTAAACTATGACCTTTGGCTATATATCTAGCTGAGTTGGTGGCTGATGTGGAGCAGTTGGAAGCAATGGGCTCAGTGGATGTCCCTGTAGCTGTTGCTGCTGACAATCGACAAGGCAATGACAATGAGAATCGGAATGGTGTTAACGATGTTGAAGATGCGACAGTTATTATTGATAAGGATGAACATGATGATGATGTTGATCATAATGATGATGATGATGATGATGATGTTTCAGGGAGTTCGACTGCCCAGATTGATAATTGATTGTTGAGTTATTAGCAAATTGTAATTAGCATTTAGTAACGTATACATTCATTTCACCGACTCTTTTACAAACTCTCTATCTCTCTAACACCCACACACACACACACACACACTCGCACCCATATGTACTCATTCGATCACAGACACTGCTGTGATCAGCAAGCGACAACGATACAGCGATGGAAGCGCCAACGCGGGAGCAGCATCCAGTGGAAACGGATCATTGACTCGCAACAAAAGCAATAATAATACACTGCCAGCAAACAGCAACAGCAACAACAACAACAACAAGCGACGTCGAACCACCTTGGAGAGGAGCAGATCGAACAGCAGTGCCGGCAGCAGCAACTCCACGCAGCCACATGGACTGCGCACCCGTCTGTCCGTGCCTGTGACCAAGTACGAGAGGCGCTGACGCAGGCGACGCTGCTGCTGTTGCTGCTCCTACTGAGAATGGAGAATTGATACCGGAGCAGAATGAATGGGAATGTGGTTAGAAGTTGTTTCGTTTTAGACTTTAAAGTTCGGATTGCAAGTTCTTCAGATAATATATTTAGAACTTTTCCAATAATACTATTAATTCGATGGATTAACAATAATAATATTCTTAGTATGTTGTGTTTATTATTTCATTTGATTCTGTTGGACCATTAAGGTAAGGTCTAAATTTCAACAAATTATTTGTAATTTTTAACAATAAAGAGGTTTAGTTTAAATGAAGTTACTTAACAATTGCAACACAAAGGCAACAAATCGTTTATCAAAATATGCATATGAATATATTTTTATTCTTGTACTTTGCAAAATTGAATTTTGTTGAAATTCGCATAAAAATTAAAATGAAACTTGTAAGTAGTGCAGATTAAATATGATAGTAACATACAGTACATAT
Organism: Zaprionus camerounensis; assembly: GCA_018904165.1. NCBI lineage: Eukaryota > Metazoa > Arthropoda > Insecta > Diptera > Drosophilidae > Zaprionus > Zaprionus camerounensis. The sequence goes on along the minus strand of JAEIFS010000479.1, from coordinate 11,409,221 downwards.
TGAATATAAGTTAGTGTACTTCGAAAAATTGCAAAAATATCAAATCCAAATCCAACGAAGCAACAGTTGAACACGGTTTTATAGGTATTACATATATATAATTGTCAAGAGATCAATTTTAGAACCGCTGAATAAAAGTTTGCATATATATTTTTACAGTGCATATAACTTTGTTTCTTATAGAGTTATATATTTAATAAATTTGTGGATATGTGGGAAGAAATTCTTATCAGCTTCTCTTTCAGGGAGATTCCTGGAAAGTTTCTTGAAGTTAGAATATATTTTATATATTTTAGAGATTAACGATTTTATTAAATTGTATACAGTTGGAAATTTACACTTTGATGTATTCGCAAAGCTTGTCTTATACTTCTCTAATGCGCCAACTACCTTTTATTCTCAATGCTATAAGGATCAAATATATCTGTGTCTCTAGGGCTCTCTTCAGTTGGTATACCGTGTTTCGCAAGATATTAAGGAATGTATTCTGTCTTTGTACATTGGATTGCAGCATTTATCATATTATTTCGTTGAAGGCACCTGAATTCCAGCGATTCCCCAGTTCCCTATCTCCTTCATACTTCCGACTCATGTGTCTCATTTGTTATCACCTGAAAATTAGATTCTCCAGCAGACTGTCTTGGGGTATTATTCCATTTAATGCTGTCCAAGCTCTATTAAGTTCATATTGTATTATTGTATTATGCATTATTAACAAAACATCTTCATTAGATGTTTTAGAGAGTTTTAAAAGAACAGAAATACAATTATAAAATACACCTGAGCTCACACTCTGTCCGTTAGTCTGTCTGAATGGATAAACGGGCTGATCGCAGCAACTCTTTGAGTACAGATCAGGTGAATATCAAAAGTTAGAAACCCATCGGAAATAATACAGAAGGTTAGGTTATTATTGTCAAAGTTGTACATAGTGTCGACATAATTATCATTTACAGTTAATATTCCTCAAACATATACAGCCCATTTTAAAATCTACCATTGCTGCTGGACAAGTACACTCGAGTTTTCTTTCAACGGATCCGATAATATTGACAAAAGACTAACATTTTTGTGTATTTATTCAGAAAAATAGTTCAACATTTAAATAACAACTTGCTTTTGTAGTGTTGCCTTTATTTCATTAAAAAAATAACATGGATCTGTAGCATTCGAAAGAGGTTAGTAAGTAGCGCTCGAGAATGTTAACCTATTTTCTGTAAGGAAAGTTGAAAATTATTTAAAAATATTGTTATTAGTTAATTTCGTTTAGTTGGTGCTCTACTTAAAAAGCCAAAGCAGTGAAACTTTTAGGACCAACGTAAAATCAAATGCTTGTAATATTTTCAACATAAAAGCAATCTGCAAGGAATAACTTTAACAATCAGCTTGAATGCAAAAGAAGACTTAAGGTTTTCACAAACTATCTATATGTACACGAAACAATAATTGGGGCTAGCAATATGATAATATTAGTCTTGCAAGCACCTCGTCTGAAAGTATTTCTCATCAATAAATCGGCAAAAAGACACCAAGTGTTTGAATTTTTGCACAGTTTGGGCCAGGGCCATGTTGGGGAGCCTTGTGGTCAGAATGCTGAACAAGTGTCCAAAAGCAATGGCATCTAATTCGCAGGGCATATCTCCATAGAAGAAGGGCGTATCGGGGGATTCCTTAAGTTTATATTCAAGTGTCTCACAGCACTTTGTCACCTTGTCGATCACATGGTCGATGTTCAGATCGTGCCATTGATAAACTCTGAGCAATCGAAGTGCATTGCAACGCTTGCTGTAGTTCTGCATGATATTCAGTGGCCAGGGAAAGACAATTCCATTGCGAGGTGCAGTAATTTCCTTGTATACGCGCTCATTCTTGAAGCTCACATACAGCTCGGCCATCGTGAATATGTTCTCGACAAGCGACACATATGTACGCATGTCTGCCTTTGAGTCCTCGTCCAAGAAGCTACCGATCGCCATTTCCTTTTGCTCCACAAAATTCACAATCGGTTCGAATTCGGCGAAAATGAAGGCACCTGCTCGAATGAATGGCAATTTGGTCATACGACCACCAGGCGACATGTGCTCAGCATTAGCGCAGGATCGCACTCCAAACGGGAGATTACACATTTTCAAATAGGCCTTGACGGCCAGGCAGCTGGCATTTTCCGGTAATAGAATCTGTTCTGCCTCAAACGGCTGGCGGGAAGAGAATGTTTACAATGCGATTTACATATATTCAGGCAAGGATTGAAAATTGAGATGTGTACTTACCTGGTAGAGTGTCGCGTCTTCGGGCCATGGTTCCTCAGAAAGCTTGTCAGCTGTGTGAAATTGATTCAAATACTGCGAATTTTGCATTTCAAGTTATTATTAAATGCTTTCGGCGATGAAGTAATAAACAGCTGTTTTGACCAGACCATGTCACACTCGCGGTTATTTTAATAATCACTGCTAAAGTAACTGCTATTTTTATATCATAAGTTTATATTATAATATAAGTGTATGTTTAATTTAATTAGATATAGCAAATATAAAACTATGAAAATAAAAAATTGTTAACGTGTTAAGTGTTTATATCTAGGTGCACTAAAGTAGTAAGAAGTAAATATTAAATACCCAGTAGAATTTTTCGCACGAAATATTAGTATTAAAGTATCGCATTCCATTATAATATCGATATATCGAAAAAATACCGACTTTACTATTACAAACGATTCGATATTACTTGTTTGCACCTTCGCTGTGCGTTTTTCGTTGTTTTTGCTTGTTTAATATAAAACTTAAATATCCATATATTTTGATACTCATAAAAATTACAAAAATTCTGTGTTCGTGTGATATTTGAATATATTTTTATTATTAACAAGGTGAGTACCCGCCTACTGTTTAAGTGCAATGGCATTGGTGTGCGTGTGTGTGTGTGTGTTAGAATATTATAATATTTCTATGAATATTAAAGAAATTTAGTTAAAGTGTTTAACATTTTTCTTATCTGTTGGTCGCAACTGCGCCACTCCCGAAAAATTTCTGCCAAACAAGCAGAGAGCGCTATTATTAATGCCGGCCTCTGTACATGTGTGTGTGTGGGTGCGTATCGCAGTGTGTGTGCGTTTTGGTGTGTGTGATTCATGCGTCTGGCTGGGTCTCTGGCGCTGCGTGCCTTGCATTTCTTTATCAGGCTGCCTAAGCAGCGTCATCGGCGCGTACATTTCCTTGAACAGTTTACTTCCCCCTCTCTCGTCGAAATCCATCACACTTTGGTGGGGGGTCATCGCAAGTATTTTTTTTCCCTGCTTTTGTTATACTGTTCTCTTTTTGCCCTCTTGTGCACAAGACTTGCTCAGTCTTCTCACTTTTTTGACTGCTTGTTTGGATTTAGCGTTCGGATTTGTTTCTTTTGATGATTTTTGGATTGTTTCTAAATGTTCTCAATGGGGATCGCTTTTGCCTTGCCTTTGCCTTTTGGCCTGCCTGGCTGTTCATTTTGCTTTCACACTTAATTAATTTTCGTTTTGTAATTGAAATCAAATACAATCGCTAAGTAGAGAGATGTGTGTTGCGAAAAAAGAATGTGTTCTTAGAAATCGTATTTTACCGATTCGTTTTCTCTGGTGGGCGAATATACTGGAAATGCTGAAGCCAAAATATACAAAACTGTATAAAAATACATTTTTATTATCTCCTTTGTCGCTTGACTATGCGTCACAATAGCTTCGATAATAATTAGGAAAAAACAAGTATATTTAAATTAATACATTATGCATTTTAGCAGTACCCATTTAAGTCAAAACTAGAGAAAATATTGTAATGGAAATGGAACGAATTTATTGTTTTGGACACACACACATGTAAATGGGCATAAAGCAAGCAACGTGTATTTAGATAATGAAAAGCAAAACCAATAACAATCTCAGATAATGAACAGAAAAAGGAAAAACAAAATACACAATAAAGAACAATGAATACCAGCTAAGCGTTTGTATGTGTGTGTGTGTGTCAAGAGAGACCCCAACCCATTCTGGTCAATATTATTCAATGTCGGTCTGAACCGCCCGACACCCCACTTCAGCACCATCTTGCTCTCTCTATCGCTGTACAAGTACAAACATACAAGTGTGTGTGTATGTATGTATGTCTCAGCCTTATCTGTCCATGCGGGTCCGTATTTGGAAGAGACCTAACATACAAACATTCGGATATACTTATGTGTGTGTGTGGCACCGGCTGCATCAATATTTTATTCAGCCCCCGTTCTCAGCTCCTGCCAAGCGACGCCCAGAACAGGCATTCACTTATCCGTTAATAATTGGAATATAATCAATAATATTGAACCGGTACAACAGGCTGGCAATGTTCGTAGAACTTTCATTTCTACAAAATATATTAGTATGTGTGTTGACATAAATGTTTTCACTTCGATATAGCAAATCGTTGATTAAGGAACCTCATCATGTTCCTCCTTTTCAAGTAAAAACTTTTCTATATGTTCATATCGTTAGCGTTATCGTTCACACATTATGAAGCATATTGTGTATTTAACTATAAATATCCCTATGACCAACATGTTTTATTCAACAGCATCATAAGATGTTGAGAATAAGTCATTCGACTTAAATACATTTATATATAATGAATGGCAAATCATGATTTTTCCTTCTGTTTACTTTATTTCACACACTCAGAGTTGAAGTGCCATGGCCGAGACAGAGACGCAAAAGCACGATGAGCCACATCACGAGGAGGATGTGCATGATGCCAACTACCAAGCACCTCCTGAGAAGACTATCGAAGAGATAATGGCTGCCGATCAGGAGGATGAGAGCTTAAGGCGTTACAAAGAGGCTCTACTGGGTGCGGCACAGGCCGAAAAAATTATTGTCGGTTAGTAATCAAGCATATTACACATCGAAAAATCATATTACATATTCAACACTTTATAAATTTTCAGATCCCAATGATGAGCGTAAGGTAATTGTCAAAAAACTGGCGCTAGTTGTGGAAGGACGCGATGATATGGAACTGGACTTGAGCGGCGATATTAGTCAACTTAAAAAGCAGGTAAGTCTGAAACTGTTTAGACACATTCTGCTAAATTAATCATATTGAATTGCTCACAGGTCTTTGTAATTAAAGAAGGTGTTCAATACAAGGTTCGCATTGATTTCATTGTGCAACGTGAAATTGTGCATGGCCTTAAATATGTACAAAAGACCTACCGCATGGGTTTGCAAGGTAAGCTTGTCATTCACATATCCTGTGCTGTATGTATTTGTAGCTATTTAGTTTAGATTAAAGCTTTAGCATTGAATTAAAGAGCGTTTCCGATGTGTCTTTTTCAATTTGTTCTATGCACAGTTTGTGCACTTTTAAGGCTTTTAACTGGAAGCAGTTCCATTCACATGTATTATGCCATTTTAGTACGCATTGAAATTGCAAAGCATTCACATCGGAACGTTTTTATAATAATGGGCTCAAGCAGTTTTGATGGTACAGCTCTACTGTGCGGCTTATTTAGTGTCGTTTACATTGTTTTTATAACTTTTGCAATATTCACCATAATAATGTGCTGAGAGAACATAAATGTAATATTTCTTTCTGTCTTTATGGCCTTACATATTGCGGATAATTTAATTTATATTGCTTTAAGTTGTTGGTAAGACGCTGACTTGTCGCGTTACAAGTCTAATAATTGTGTCTCACTTTTCTCAATCTTTCTCTTTCCGCAGTGGACAAAATGACGCATATGGTTGGCTCTTATCCCCCGAAAAAGGAAATTCAATTTTATTTGACGCCTGCAGAGGAGGCACCATCGGGAATGGTATCGAGAGGAACCTACTCTGTAACGTCAGTGTTTACGGATGATGACAAGCACATTCATTTGAAGTGGGATTGGACCTTTGAGATCAAAAAGGACTGGGCATAAGACATACAACTGTATCACCTTCACACACACACACACACACCCACACAAACTCCAACACCAACACAGAATGTTGTTCCAAAATTGATGTAAATTATTTTTGCGAATTGTATTTAAATGTTATACAAAATTCCTATTTGTCAAGTATTTTTGTTAACGGTATTAATCAAAATATTTTTGTATTTTAAAATTTGTAAAGAAGAGAAGCCATGAGAAGTATTTTTGATACTATATAGAACTTGAGTGTGTGTTTATAACAATAACAAACAACAACAATTCTCGCCTTTGTTTCTAACTATAAGTCAAGTCAAGCCGAACAGCCCGTCAAACAGTCAATCAAAAGTCAGTCAGTCAGTTGCCACGCTAAGCTCAGTCAGTTTAAATGCCATTGGATATGTAAAACATAAATTATCAAACTGATTACTTGATGAATGATAAACTAGGAGAGTTTTGCGCATTTTGCCTTGTATTAAATATATAAAGTCCGTTCGATACACTATATGTATGAATGTAAGAACTCGATTGAAAATATGAAGTAAAGAAATATTGAACAATATCCAAAGATGTATTCATTGCAGTCGCATCTTTACGATTTATGTACTGTAAGTGTAATTATTTAATGCATTTCATTTCGATAATTGTAAAAGATACAACTTATACATGAGAAATAACACTCTGTGCTCTTTTCTAACATTAATATGTCTGTGTAATTCGAGTACAATTAAAGCGAATGAAGAAAACGCAACTGAAAAGCAATGAGAATAAAATTTATTTAAATAAATCAAACGCTCTTTTACTGTTTTTATATGTGCAGAGGTATATTTATTTCTTCTTTTTACTTTATTTGAAGCCTCGCGTGTGGGGGTTATATTAGTGCTGGAGAAACATCGATGTTTCAAATGAAAAAACCTCTGCAAACATTGATGTTTCTTCGGCTCTAGGTAAAATAAAAAAACGATAATGCTGTCGACCAAAGAACAATGAACAAACGTGAACCAATTTACACTAACCATTTTTTTTGTGGTGTATGAACGAGTCCGTCTGTTGTTCAGCGGAAGAGAGCGAAACAAAGAAAAAGAGAGAGAGAGAGGAAACGGGTGTCTGTTTACATGAGTTCATTATCAACATGTTGCCTGGTGAGAAGACAATCTGAAATGCACAGAAAATAATAAATTAAATATTTAAACGCACATTCACCTTAAATACACGCACAATTGCATAAATAAATAAATTTGACAGTCGAAAATTATGGGAAAGCCCGAGGAAATTTTATGGGATACAAAGCGGAAAGCGTGTAATGGAACATCAACAAACAACAATGGAGGCCTTTGGGCATTTTCTCAGAGCAACGTAAAATGCGTAAATTTTCACAATAACAATTGTAAATGTTTTTCATTTGTTGTTCAACAGATTCAAACGAAAATAAATACCTGAAGGAAATGACATTTCCTAAAAGATGTTGGCATTTAATTTTATAATAATTTTATAAATTAACACCTACATTAAGGGTATTTCTACGATATTTCCACAATTTTCACAAATGTACACCTAAATTAAGGGTTTTTCTTCAATATTTTCCACAATTTTCATCGCAAAGACTTTTCGAAGGACATTTTATACTACTTATGACTATCTTTATCAATTAAAGTCAAAAAACGTATAGTGCAGGAGTAAAGACTAACTGAACCGTTTTTCAACTATTCCCATTCCCTGCTGTGTGTATCTGGAAAACACACAGACATATCAGACGCAACAGGCTTTCCACACAGACATCTGCACTGGGCAATATTGACTACTATTTTGTCCTGCTGCATTTGCACTTAACTGCAGCCCCGGCAACTGCAAATGGTCATTTGATGCGGATATCGATGTTTATAGGCCTATAAATTTTCTATAGCTATAGGTGGCTTTTTTTTCACCTGCTGCAGAATGACTTCTACTGCTCTTTGCAGTATTTCTGTTCAATTTTTATTGTGCCTTTCTCTTGTTGCACTTTTTTCTCGATGCTCTCTCTTTCTCTCATTTGCATATTTTGAGTCTTCTTTGTTTCCATACGTTAAATTTAATTTGACATTTTGTCCCTTTTTCGGGAGCAGCTGGTGGTGCCCAGAATGTGTCTATTAAAACTTAATTGAATATGCCGAAGATTTGCGTCCGTGCGGCGGCTCATTTAGTATGCCAAGGCGCAAGCGAACGTGCAAAAGTTTTCGGCCAAAGTGGCGTATGATGAATTTAATTTAGCCCTAGCTGCGTATATGCAGTACATACACAAGCATAACAAAAGCTTTTCGGGTAGTTTGCTGGGTTTAACATTATGTCCTTGTTATACCCCGTAAACATATGTAGTATACAGTTATAATGATAGCTAGGAGTAAATAATAATAGATGAATGTATTTTAAAATATCTTTCTAATTTAGATTGAAAAATATTCGCGCCTTTTAAAGTTTAGTATTTTTACTAGAACAAATAAAATTGATGCATGCTGTGTAAAATAATGAATTTGCTTGGTTACAGGGTATGTTATACCCAATTTCATGGCAGAACTTTACTGTAGTTACTATTATTAGATATTGTTAATATGCTTAACCAATTCAGAATGCATAAATAATACGAAATATTGTTGTTGTGCGTAGGCCGACTTTATTAAAGACTTAACAAAGCTTGGGTTTGTTATCGATAGCTTGCAAGTACAATACATTATCATCGTAATTTAAATGAGTTTAAAGACATTTCAAACAGCAAAGGAACACTTTAAAGGTATTCCCTATAAAAAAAGGACAAAATGCTGAGAGACAGGTGTTAGAAACACTCTTACACACGCACATATGCCCCACTCCAACCACACGGTCATCAGATTTATGTATGTGGGGGGCCAGACAAAGGGACAGACAGACAGACAATGTATAAACAGCATACACGTTTCGTATTTTTTCAAAAAGGTAGTCAAAGTTTGTCTTGTGCGGGAGCGGAAGTGGGTGTGTCAGGTGTCGCGCCAGAAAATTCCCCCGAATTCTTTCCATTGGGCAGCAAAATAATTTGCGTTTATATTGAATTTCTTTTTTCCTTTTTGCGTGATTTGCGAATATATTTATTCAAATGTGCTTGGTTGGTCGTTGAGGCTCTTTCTCATCTACATTTTGAAGGCATTTTTAGATATAGCCGATCATCGATACTGATTGGGAATGCCCTAATGGTTAATTTGTATAATGCTATGCGAAGAATGATGCGCCTTGTACATGGTGAAAACTTAATGAAGATAATTTAGCATGAAAAGCTCTGCACATCAATTTCAAAGTACTTGAATTATCAGTTAGATGCTTTATAAAATATTTGTGCATTTTTTTATCACTATTTTGTGGTAACTATAAAATTCATCATTGACTGAATTGAATGCATAGCTGTAGTTTAAAGCGAGAAATTTAAAGTGTGTTTCGCGTCGTAAAACTTTGATGGTTGCGTTAATAAGCAAACACAAAGCATACTTTTGGGCGTTGAACAAAGCACATATGTCATGCTTTTGTCGCGAACACACGCATACACAACCATATTACGCACTTACACATACACACACTCACACACGCACACACACACACACTCACATCCCGTTGCTGTTAATTGTGTGTCACGCTGGGTCTGCCGCATTGTTGTTTATTCCTGCAGTTTTGCCGTTTTGTAATTACGTCGAGCGCACTAATTAAAGCACATCCCGTAATTAGGTTTTATGTTGCACCCCTCACCCTCCCCCTCTCTCTCCAGCTGCCTTTAACTGATGACTTCCTGCTTAAAGTACAAAAGTGAAAAGTTATTTTAAGCCAGTTGCAATTGATTTTGCTTGGCGTGCTCAAAGTTCAAGGGTTAGTCGTTCATTACGAATGCAGAAACGTTAATGGAGAACACATACTATAGTGGGGTAGCATTGACAATTCTAGGTCATATTTAATGGAAACTCTTCGTCGCGCTGATAATATCTATTTGCATACAGCCCCGCTGAGTTCAAGGCTAATCTGATTACGAAATCATAAGAATATCACATTCAGCCGATTACTTATTAAGGCCAAGAACATCCTTCATCAAAAGGGCAAACCGAACAAAACTCCAAGCTTATTAGAAATTCAAGAGCAAGTCAATACTTGCAAAGCACTTCCCACGCCATGGTGACGTGGCCGTGTCCTTCTCCTTACTCCAGCTTGATATGCAGAACGTAAACATGTTTTGATTTCGATAAGGCCATGTTTTATGCATACCCATCTGGCAAACCATTGACAGGGGATTTGATGTTAGGGAAACTTTAATCTACGCTCCGCTTCGCTGTCTCGTGGGTCAGTCCTGCCAGTTTTGTGAATTTTATGAAAAGTCCAATGTCCATTTGTGACTTCAATTAGTTAATTTGTCTTTTTGTTCTTCTCGAATCTTGTTAAAGTTTGCTAAACAACTCGCAAAGATATTACCTCGGGGATTTTCATATTTTAAGCCACTGTAATTTTATTTATTTGCTAACTTGAGCTTCGGTTTATTTATGCAAATAGCTAAGGTCTTGCGAGAGTGTGTGTGTGTTGTGTTATGTGTGTGTTGTGTGTGTGCCTAAGGAGGGTCCTAGCATGTGTTGACGTCTGGCGGCATTCTCCTTGCTGTGCATATAATTTATGCAAGCAGTGTAATTGCATTGTGAGGTTGTGGGGGAAATTAGGTTCACATGCTGCTTAAAATAACAATTTTCAATATGTGAAGAAACGTGTGGTAAATTCTTAACTATAAAAGTAAGTAGAATAATTTCAAAATTTAAATTAGTTAATTACAATCTGTAGTTCTTCCTTGTCTCCAGATTCTTCAATCTATATTATTTACACATTGTAAACTTTAACTAGCAAATGATCAAATCTAAACGAACTAATGTCCGTTATGTATACGTACCATATTGTCAGACGGAAATTGCACAAGTCAGCAAACAGACTGCAAAGCACTGCATACGTATCTGTATCTGTGTATCTATATGTACATGTGTGTGTGTGTGCATTTGTGACTGTTCGCTTTTTCTTTGTTTGTGTGTAAACAGAGTTTTTGGCTTGTGATATTTTCTAAGAGTTTTGCCCCACGCAGCCGGAAAGAAACGTTGACAATATCCTGCTAAACTGAAATTAACAAATCCTAGAGGGAAATTCAATCTCGTCTTCTGGCTGCAGTTTGAGTGTGCTATAATTTCATTTAAATCCAGCGAGTCGACAGACACAGCATGGGAAATTGAGGCTGAAGTGCAAATGGCAATTCCGCTTTAGCTGCATTTCAAATTTGCTTTGTAATCGAGGCAAAACAATTCAAGCAGATGTTCCCACAGAGAATGCGAATGGGGAATGGGAATCAATAAAAATTAATTATACACACTCATTTTCATGATTGTTTACTGTTTGTGAAAAAAGTTTAAAGGGAAATATCGCAACTACTTGGATGTAGATTGGTTCAATATGTATATACATTATGGATTATATTTATGTAATGTGCATATGTATGTTATTTAAATATAATATAATGTTAAATATAATTTCATGTACAGTAATTTAACCCATTTTAACTTCTATGTTTTTGGATTATTCTTTTTAATATTACATTTATTTAAGCGTACTTTATTATTATTATTACTTTATTCATTATTTTAGAGTAGAGACAAACCTTATATGTGTTGTTATTTTGTATCTTATGTTTGCTCGTGCCTTCTATATTTAGTACGTGGCTGTATGATTCCTTATTTATGATCAAATTAAAGTATAACTTTCCATTTCGTTTGCGAGTAAAAAATTCATTAATTCTTTGCCTATCAGCTGATAGCAGCAACAGTTTCGAGTATACGTTCTATTTTTTTTTTTTTTTTGGTTTGTGAATCAACTTTATATTGATTGATTAATTGATTAGCTGGATGGGTCAGTGCTTGTGTGAGTAAGCATAGCAAAGGTGTCACTTGATTAGAAGCACCTTAAGTTAACGCCACTTTAAGTATTAAGTATACGCAAAGTGTCGAAATTGCCTGTATGCGTGTGTGCATGACTATTTATTATAAGTGTGCGTGCATGTGTGTGTGTGTAATATGCCGGCACTCGTGATAAAAACCAAAACAGAGCAACAAACGGTCAGCGCTCTCAGTGCGATGGCACTCTCACACGCTCTCTCTCACACATGCTCTACTCTTGCTCTCTCGTTGTGGTTGCTCTGCTAGACTTGGCAACATTTTCGGCAAGGTCGGCAACATGTTGCTGTGCTTGTTGCTCAGCACTAGTGAGTGTGTTCGCCCTCTTGCTGTGTGCACTGAGAGAAACAAAAATATTAAATCAAATCAACCGAAAAATTTAAACTGTAAAATACAAAATAGAATCGATTAAAATATTAAATTCAAATATTTGAATTAAAAAGTATTGTGTTAATATATAATATATGTATGTAAATTAATTATTAAGTAAAATATATAAATTTTAAAATTTATAAAGATTTTTAATAATAATAACATGTATAGTGAAATATAAGAAAATACTTACTAAATAAATATGTATTTGATAGCATAAATTATTTCTTCATTGCAAACAATAATAAAAAAGATGCATTTATTTAATTTATCTTTTTTTTTAAACTACTATTATTTATTAAATCTTTTACAGTGTACTTTGCTGCTTATGGAATTAAAACATATGATACATAAACAATGTAAATATTGAATACAAATTTGTACTAAACTAATACATAAATTAATTAATTGTAAACAATAATATAATTAATACATTTAATTAATTATTGAAGCTCTTTTTATATCCATAATTATAATTTTGTACAGTGTACTTCCCTGCGATCTTGACTCAATTGCCGAAAATAATGGATTGAACCGCAGTGTGCTTAGTGGGAGCGAGAGAGGCTAGCTGTGCTGCCCACCCTTCGCGTGAGTACGTTAAGCCTTCGGTCGGCGCTCTTATTGTGTGCATGTCTATTCGTGTGCGTGCATGTTGGTGCCTGCTCGCGAGCACCCGAGCGACCATTCTGCCTGCTTCGCTCTGTTTGGCAGCCTCAGCCTGTTGATTAGAATTGTGTGCGCTCAGTTCTGATTAGACCGTGCGCCAGTGCGGGTCGCGACGTTGTCGTTCTCGTTTTTGTTCTCGTTTCCTATTTCGAGTTCGATACGATTTAGATTTCGCGCGCGGGCATTCTGTTTGTGAATGTGTGTGAATAATATATATACATACATACATATATACATGTATAAATATTGATAGAAATAATTAAGCTATATATTCAAACACACATGGGAAGTTTATATAAATTGCCTGAAAATCAAATGCTCAACAGTCGGAGAAAGAGCATCAGCAACAAGCTCCAGTGATTTGTGATTTCTGTAGGTAGTGTATGCGTTTTTCACACAATGATTAGAGTTTTTAATTATCGCATAAGCACAAAACAACAAACAAATCGTGGCCGACCGGCAAAGTGAGCGCGCACATGCCGTTCAACTAATTGCCAGGTTCAATAGCAAATCAAATTAAACTAAAAATAAAAATCGAACGACAAATTCAAAACAAAAACAACTAAAACAAAATGCAAAATGTAAAATAATAAAAAATAAACGTATGAAACCAAATCAAGTTAGAACGTTCGGAAAGTGTGATAAGCGCTAATCGGCTTTGATTTCTAATTTCTGATATATACATATCTATAATTAAATTTATGAACCTCTACAAAGTGTTCTAAGGTTGCCTCTACTCTCTATCTATTTCGCCGCTTTTATTGTGCCTCTTAATTAGCCAAGGCAGCCAAGAAAACGAAACAGTGGCCAGATCAGTCTGCAAATTGTGTGAATTGATGGTCACAATAAAAATATATATGAAAATTAAAATTAAAAATAACAACAAAAAAAAAGAATTAGCAATAAAAAATTATGCTGCTCTCGAATTGTCAGCTGTTGGCGACACATTGTGTCAAGTTTTTTCTGTTGCCTTAGTTTTGTGTGTGTGTGTTTTGTTTTTGTTTTTCTTATACTCTTTCCTAGAGTATTGTCGACTTGATGTGCAATGTAGATTTCTTTAAAATATGTATTCCATGGGCCTTGTTCTAACTATCGATAGCCAACTTATCCGTTCCGCGACACTCATATACATCTTTCTATAGATATCTAAATTTGAAAATTTGATATTTTTTCCAACATTTTGCGCCACTAGTGCATTGCATATTCGACTTGTTCATGACAGTTGTTTCCCATTTTTCATACTTTTTGCAATCTGACGGCCGGACGCGATGCGAAGCGTGCCTATGTGTGTGTGTGAGTGTATCTGTATCTGTGTGTTTCGAATGTGTTAAAGAAATTATAGAAAAAAGCAGCAGAAATAAATTTAGTTAGCGACTACGGCAGATATTGCCTGGCACATGCATAACTATCTCGGACATTCTCTGGGTGGCATTGACTTTGGCATCATTCTTATTATCATAAATTCTCGCCTCAATAATTTATACTTGTGTAGTTTTCTATTTTCGTAAGGCGGGAGAAGTTTTTTTTTCCGTATGTCATCGCTTTAGAGGTCACAACTTTGTCTATTTGTTTGTTTTCCGTATAAAAAATCATGGAAAATATATAAATTCCTTTGATCTTGCGCATTAGAGTGCATTTTATAGAGAAGACTTATTAGATTATGTGTATTTGAATTGGAAAAGTGATAACGCTCAGTCTCAATGTTCATTATATACTATAAACTAACTCCTTTGGGTTCGAAAGTCTTCCAATCTAGACTACAAAGTAAGGTATGTTCTGTAACAGATTTCGTCATATAATTCCCTCGGCTAGGGTATAAAAATAATCATTTACTTAGTAGCGAAATCATTTGCCAAATGTTTTCTTTAAATAAATCAAGTTATAAAAATGCTCGCGCTGATTTTGTTTTGGCTCACGGCTCAGTGTTAATAAATAACCGCCCACTCTCGGCGTTTTATTTATATATATAAAAGTATATCTATATACATAGGCTGTACATATGTATTTAGATATTTCGTTTTTTATCTTTATGGCAAGACAACGTTCAAATTTTATAGAATACAAGAAACGAATAAAAAAAACACATTTGCGGCATATAAAAATCAACGCAACTCGGAGAAATTACTAAGTATATTTACTTATATACATATGTACGTACTACGTAGCTATATGTTTGATAACTCGTCTGGGGAGGGAGTGTCGCGTTTCACAGTTCGATATTTTTATTATTTGGGGTTGGCCTATTATCAAACTCAAAGTCGCCAGCCCGCTAGCGATAGCGTCGATAAAATAGTTTATTGAAGACCCAATAAGCCCAAATGAGACAAATTATAATTCACCTTGCTGTTCAAATAATTATTTCTATTAACTAATTAAACTAATGGCTGAAACGTTGAAAAAGCCTAGCGATTTAATTATTATTCACTGGCTACTGAAGTTTGAATTGACTCTCACATTATAAAATATACGATATACTGGTTGACAATATCCAGGGAATGCCTTAAATAATCATTGCCCGCCGTTAGCAACTGTACATCTAACAAATTAAGGGCTGAATGATTATGTTTTATTCTATAGGGAAATAATACAGTTTACAAGGTATTAAAACCTTAAATCTAATTCCAAGTCTACATACCACAGTTTCTCTTCCCTAACTCTTTGATATTGCCAGGCGAACTGATCTGACGCGTCAAGCATAGCTTAATTCTTAGTTAAATCGGTGTGACCAATTACAACCACGATAAAAACGCATACAATAAAATACTAAGTCTAAGTGCGCTCAATCGATGACAAATTACTTAACTAACTATCGATAGCCAACTTATCCATTCCGCTACACTGGTCTATGCCCGACTGGTTTGAGACTGTATCGGGTGCGGTACTTTTATGGTGAATCATTAAGATTTAGCATTTTGAGTGTTATGAATTGTACTTATTAAGCAACTGGAATGATGATTCATTTCGGTCTGAAGTTCTAATATACTAATATACTCACTCAGGCAGCCGCATCTTATCTCTTAGCCTTATCGAGGGTATTATAATGCTGTCGCACACTGTAAATTACATTGAAAGCAGGCTGTATAAAGTCGGGAAATAAATCTGTATGATATATCATTTAAGCATGGCTCTAAATTTATTTTTTTCTATTTCAATTCAACCTTTGAACGTTCGGAATACAAATCGAGCATCAGATTTGGCAATTAAAGAACATGAAATACGTTAGGTATAAATAGCTTAGCCATTCACAGAGATGACACAATTTGTCTCATTTTGAGATAATGCGAAATACGCATATTTGAAAATATTATACACTCATGTTCTAGAGTCGGACACAACTACATTTGTATACAAGTTTGCAAATCGTTTCATCTTTTTGTCTAATCTAGCGAATTTTCATCATTTGATTGCACTAATACACAAGGAAAAGAAACATTCCTGTGGAAATTTGTTACTCAACTATCGAAGATAGTAAATTACGTTTTTCGTAAATTAAATTTAGTATTTTATGTGTGTTTGCTGGCAAATATGACTTTGTCAAGGGGATAATCGCTGCTTCTTCTATTTGCCAATTTATTCCCAGCTCGTGTGTGGTCGTCGGCTTAGTATTTGTGTACTATATCATGTAGTTCAGTTTGTTAAGCAAATTTCAGCCTGTTGCTGTTGTTGTTATTGTTGCTTTTGGTGCCTTTCCACAGGTCACACAGCTTCCAACTAGTATAGCTTGCAGATACTGTAGGCTATAGCTACACGTACTTATATATGTCGAGGCGAAGCTCTTTATATTTATTTCTCGTTTGAATTTAATTAAATTTGCACATTTGTGTAAAATTTCATATACATGTGTCGCCGTCGTCACACACGCCCCATTGAGATACATTTGTATCTGCAGCTGTATCTGTATCTGTATCGGTGCCCCCATGTGTCCGCCTAGACGCCTAATCAAACACAGCAACAACAACTGTGACAAGCCGGGGCGGCGACAGCCAAAATTCAAAGCCCTCCCGGCAAAAAGTATAAAATATAATAAACATGTGTAATGACGGCGAACGCGAATCCGCAGCAAGAACCGACAAAAACAACAACAAGAGCAAAAATAAATGTAGCAGATAAAACCACTCGAGGGTTATTGAGGAAAAGTCTCACGGCAAATGTGGGCAAATTAATAAAAAAATAAAGAAACAACAATAAGAATACTGAATATTCTGCTTCTTAAAATTATTATAATATGCTCCCTTTATATGTTATGTAGATGTATGATGGTAATACCCTTATTAAAACAATGAGTGTAATGCATAATTGATTCCCTTGAGGTCTTGCGTTGTTATTAAATATGACACGAGGGAAATCGAAAGAAACAATATGCTTTTAATTGCTCTTAATTAGGCTTAATTATAATCGCAATGAGAGGGAGAATAAAGAGAGAGAGAGAGAGATGTCTAGTGCATCTATGTATGTATTATTCATGTTTGTTAAAAATCAATTTTCACTTCAACTTTTGACATTTGCTCAACAATGGGTAACAATGATGAAACTTAAAGTAAATAAAACCTTATCAGCAAATATTGACGCGACTTTGGGCTAAAAATAAATGCCATGTATTGTGTTTTCAAAACTCATTTGGAATATTACGTATAGTAAGACAAACAACAAATGTGGAACAACAAAGACCAAGCGCCGTCATCACAAAGATAATACTAACATATATAGTTGTTTATATTTTATACCAAGAGTATTCTATGGCCAAGTCGAGCTTTCAATCTTTCAATATGTTAAGTTTTACTCTGTTATGTTAAGTCTTACCTATTATGTTAAGTCCTATAATGTTAAGTGTGACCTTAGTCGATACACTATCGTAAGTTTATTTAGTTATCGCTATCGATAGGTTGGATAACGCAAAAAGAGCGGGAAAACGTCACTATCGTTTAAGACAGCTAAGGGAACACATGGTTAAAATTGAAAGGAAGCATAATAAATAATTAAAACATTAAAGGATTATCTCCACAAATAATAATTATTTAAATATTATAATAAACAGCAAAGGGTATTCCATTGCCCAGTCAAGCTTTCATAATAATTATTTTTAACAAATCGTACAACTGTCGTTTTTGTTATACGACATTTGTGCTTCTTGTTTTGCGTCTGTTTGGGGAATTTGTTTTAGCACTTTTTCACACATGCAACGCGTTAAACTGTCAAAAATAGCTTACAACATTTATCACAGTTTTTAAAATTGATTTATTTGCTCGTAATATTTTTGCCCATAATTCAGCATCAGCATCGGACGACAAGAAAATTGCCAAAATCGACATCGAGTTGACGTTCGCAACGTCATCATCAAAATGCATTGGCAAATCGCATGCGATTTGCACAAATCTTTGGGTTGTTTGGGTTGTACTCGGGTCTGTCTGCTGTTCAATAGGTGCTGCACTTGCTTGACTGACGACGACCAAATGAGCGGTAAATTTGATTTTATGGCAAATCAAGTTTGTCTTGCACATTGCACAAATTTTTCAATTTTGCAACAGCGAAGACGAATATATCGAATCGAATTCGAATTTAATTAAATATTTGCACTAAATATTTAGGAAATTCATTGCATTCATTGCTTGAACATGAGTATCGAAGGAGTGTTTTGTTGTGTTCACTCGGGTCATGTTTATTTCCATTGTTAATTACTCATTGGGTGCAACAAATTTTTATTGGCAACAATTATTTTTAGACTTTTTTGTTGAACTGGGGCAGCTATTAAAATCGCCTTAGCACATGTTTCAATACTTGTTCGCAGTGCCATAAATACATGAAATGCTCAACACTTAAGTAAAGCGGCTGCTATGCAGATAGTCAAGGTCGGGATCGGGCAAGGGAGAGTGAACAAATATATCACATTAAGTGTAAGCTTTGGTAAATGTCGATAACTATCGCTGAACTATAGGTTAAATATAGCTTAACTATAGATTAACCTAAGATACTACTAAGACAGCTTTAACCTGTTTCAGAAAGAAGAAGAACTAGCTAGAAGCTAGAACTAGCTCATTTCGTTTGCTATATCTTTCCTGATGTGCAATGTGCAATTTATTATTCCAAGCAAAACGAGCAACAAACAGAAATAATTTCCACAACACATTCGCCGAATTGCTCTAGTTTCTGGCTGCTTGCTGAAAGAGGGGAGGGGACGGGAGGGGCACCGGTTAACGATTACGTGCTGCAGCTGGACGAAGGCCAAGCCGCAGAACCACAATCCGCACCATGGTCATGCCTAGGTTCGAAAAAGGCTGCTATACTAATGCGCATTTAAATAGCCCTCCCGTTTCAGTTTATTTACTTTCTCTCTCTCTCTCTGCTTCTTCCTCCTGCTGTACGTGTGTGTGCCTGAGGTTTCCTAATGAATCAGCATTCATGGGCACGAGGCTGTAAAGCAGAACCAAAACACAAAACCACAAAAACTAAATCCAAACAGGCCCACAACCATTTACGCCCCTGTCGAGTTTTGGCTTTGAAAACAGAAATTAGCCCGCCATTCACATGTTGTGCACACGAGTATACGCTGCGTATACGCAATGCAACACTCAAAACTACCAACTGCATTAGAATTTTGCAGGCTACGTGCATTGCAACACTCAGTCTAATTGCATTATAACTGCATTAAACAACAAGAAATTTTGCTTTTAAGACCACACAAAACTTTTTCGACAGCCAATTAATGAAGTTATTGTTTCGGAAAGATAGACAGAGTAATTAAATTTTACACTTGATGCTGGCAAAAGTTTCTAGGCATGTGACCGAACTTAGGTCAGCAACTGTTTGGTTGAAATGAAAACAAAAGTAAGAGTTCTGCATTATTAAATCTTCAAAAAACTTAAAAACTGCTGAAGCCTAGAAGATCAGTGAGGAAACTCTATATTAAATTTTAAGGAAACGCATCTGGCAAATTAAATTAGCTAAGAATTTCTGCAATTATTATCAAGTTCTGTTCTAGCTGTTGGCTAATTTCATGCTGGATTTTCAAGAGTATTAGCCAGTTCAGTGGCAGCATTCATAATCCCTTATAAGCAGCACTTGAAGCGTGCTCAGTCAGCTTGTTTATTCACACGAGAATCTTCGCGTACTTACTAACAAAACAAATTGTATTTCTCGCTGAGACGGAAGCACACACATGCCAATATATATTTGAGCCATTTGCGTGTGTATGTGCTTCAATTGAAATATGACAGCAGTGCAGCCAGAGGAAACCCCCGAGAGCGATAAAAACTGTAATATTTATCTTACAGTACAAACGTAGCCAGAGAACAGTAGCAAAGGCAATAAACACGGGCGTAATCATTAATCATCAACGATCAAAGTCAAAGATACAGAAACAGACACTGACACACACACACACACACACACACACACACACACACACACACGTGTGAATACTCTCTCACACCCCCACACACACACACACACAGAGAGAGTGGCGTACTCAATCATGTGTGTACATGAGTGTTTCGGGAACTTGCCGCGGGTCGTTGCCTGCCTGGCTCTGTTTTAATCAATTTCAAACAACAAACACTTGGAAAAACGACGACGCTGCGCCAAAAGAATGCAAGGTTATTAAAGCAAATATACATACACATACACTATATATCGTGTGTATGGTATAAAATGTTTATTGAAAGTACTGGCATGCGTGGCAATGGCACAGTAACATGGGGAAGGGGAGACGGATGTGTAGCAAATGTGTGTGGCGCGCAAACAGATGACTTTACATTTTGGCAAATTGAGAAATTTACTCGCTTAACTTGTTGTTGTTGTTGTTGTTGTTCTTGTGATAACGCTCAGCAGATTGCGCTTGGATGTTTGCAATTGCAGCAATCGTTGTAGTAGCAACAATTGATGGCCGGCCATTTAACAAGCGCCATTTGCTCTGCAGCGACTAATGATAATTTCGATAATAACTTTGATGTAAATTAACGATAATTGGCAAGCTAGTTTCGTTTCACATATGGAAGGTTTTTTTCTCTTTTCTCTCTGTTCCCCCTATCAGTACATTGCCATCGAAACGTCGCGTATACGTAATAGCAGACAAAGATTACGTATACGTAGCAATGTTGATGTCATAGATATGAGCTGGAAATATTAAAGTTCAAGTTCAGGGTGCACGCAACAATGAACTTATAACGGGGAAATGAAATCGAAATGGCGTAAATAAATGTGAAACAAATAAGAAATTGATTGATAATTCAATTGATATATGAAATTTATATATATTTCATATATCAAGCTTATATATATTTCATATACAAACTTCGCTTAAATTAAGAAATTGCAATTACATTTTTATGATGGCATTTTAAATAGTTTGTGAGAAGCGCCTGCTGGCACTGCAGGCCATTAAAGTCATTTATTTTCATTTCTCTCCAGGTGCTGCTCAGCTGCAAACTAGGTAAACGCCACTAGCTCTGCCTTTGCCTCTGCCGGCGATTTTGTGGTGTAAACAAAAAACAATATATATATACATATATACTATATAAATAGTATAAAAAAGAAACACGCGCCAACAAGCAAAGCCAAGCGAAACAAAACAAAACAGCGCAGCGTACTGAAAACAGAAAACAGAAAAAAAAGATAGAATAACAATGCCCCAGACTGTCTGTATGTGTTTGTGTTTGAGTGTATCTGTGTGAGTTTATTTATTTATGAGTAGTTTTTCCACATTTGCACTGCTGTTTCCCTGCTGTGCGGGTCAAACGCGTGGCCGCCTTTTGTTCGCTCGTCCGTTTGCTGTTTTAAAATGCGAAAATCTACAAGTGGTTGCCGAACAATAAGGGTGAAAGGCGAAGAGGGAGGGAGGTGGAAGGGAATGAAAACAATACTCAAGTGAAAATGCCATTGAAATTGCTTTGAAATAATGCCATGCATGCTTTACTTGTGGCATATCAAGCGAGAGCATTTACTTAGGTTAGTTTGCAATGGATTCCCTTGAAGTACAAACTGAGAGTAGACGAGAGGAATGCAAGTGGAAGCCAGCTGGCAACTGAGAGATCCCGTATAATAATAAACAACAGGAAGATAGTGCATTTAAGCTTCGCTATAGTTAATTGTTTATTTGCAATTGCATACTCAACTTGTTGCACTTGCTCTGGAAATAACGCATACGCACTGTTGCACACAATTGTGCCTAGCTGCTAAACATGAAACGGAGGCCGATGGCGTTAATGAGTATCATTTGTTATTCGGCACGCATGAGTTAGGCTTGATTAATTCTCTTGGTTATTAATTGCATTAGCCAACTTTCTATACTTATTCATCTATCCACTTGATTGCAAACATCGGCATGTCAAAGCCCTGCAAGTGTAGTTAGAAATTGTGATTGTAAATATGTATAATGAGCAGAACAAAAGCTTACATTGTTTATATATTATGGAGAAGCTGCTAAACATTCACAGCATTCTTACAATTTATTCAATTTGTTGTTCTAAGAACCTTTGACATTTGCTTTGAGTTCTAGTCCTAGTCAGCTAAAGCAGGGGGCAGAAATGTCACACAGAGTGCTGTTGCTGTAAGCAATTTTAATTTTGAAAATTGCAAACATTTTTCAAGATCCTTTGAAATGTACTCGCCTCACAGAGAGAGAAAAATGTGTCAAATTACAAGATTTCTTCTATACAAGTTATCTACAGTTGCAGAAATTCGTGGCAATCCTTTGACAGGGCTTACCATTACCAAGTGTCCTTTGTCTGTTATACCCACTGTGTGTGTGTGTGTGTGTGTGTATGTACGAGTGTGTGTGTGTGTCTGTGAGATGCCTGGCTACGCCTCGCTGCGTGCGTTCAACTCAGTTAAAGTGAAACTTTTCTAATTGAAGCCAGAAGATTGTCGAGTCTTGCTCACAGCACAAGTATATACTATATATGTATAAACTTATTTATTTATAAGTACACACACACACTTACATCTATCTACAGTTGCCTGTATATGTATTTGGGAATGTTGTACATTGTTTGCAGCGTTGACAACTGCAAACTTGTCACAGTTTTGTTCTCGATTCGTAATATAGATACGAGCAACTTTTGTTCTAACATTTGTAAATGTCGCAGCTGAGGGGGGAATGAAAGTCTTGAGGCCCAAAGCTGTCTATATCTTGTACTTTTATTTTAATGGCATTTCTATTATTTATCTTGAATTTTTGTTGTCTTTTCCCTTGGGGCTTCTGCCAATGCAGTTTAACTAATGGAATTACATTTAAGTTGCACCTATTTATGGTCTTAATTGCATGTCATTTGCCGGAAGGGAAAACATTTTCATTCATTTCTCTTCTCTTCTTCTTGTCTCTCTTTAGTGGTCGGCAACAAGTGGAGGAGGTGCGTCCGTCTGCATCGGGCAGGCAATTTTAGCGCGCAGCTGGCGGCTGCGAGTTTTCGTTTTGCTGCAGGCTTTTCCTTCCTGCCATGGTAAGCCGCAATGCAATGAAAATTGTGAAAACGGAAAATGGCACGAACGCGTCCACTATTATAACAGGCAGCGGAAATGCAACGCAACCTATGAGGACAACGACAACGACGATGGCAGAAACGAAGGCGCTGGCCATGGCAAATGCTCTGTCCACGTCACTGGCCGAGTTGAGCGAACAGGAGAATGGCACAACGGGTAAGTGCGAAAAGCCGAGTTGAGCTTAACACCCTCTAAGAGGGTGCGCGTCTAATCCCAGACAACGAGCAGACGGGGCAGCCAAGCAGAAGAGCAGAAGATGAAGCAGCAGAAGACGAAGCAACTGAATCTGTCGAGGCGTAAGCAGAAGCTTCTTCAAATCAAATTAGTTTCATAAAGGATGCCAGCTCAATTCTTGTAATAAGTATTTGAGTAATGCTTGCTAGCTGAATACCCTGTAGTTTGCAAGGCACTGCCATGTTGTATTAGGCATAAAATTCGCACACCCCAAACACATTGTCAACCCGGGAACGCCAAGTTTTAGTTGGCCTTTGGCCTTGGTTTCCGCGGATTAACATTAGCGCCATGTTGCCTTCACAACGATGTGGCTTTGGGGCTGATGTAACCCCAGTGCGGCTGCTTAATTTGGGCTTGTCACGATAATATCAACCCAGCACGCCCAGTTCTGGCAGCTCTCAAACAATTCCTTTGACCGCTGTTATATTAATTAAATTTCAGCCTCGGCGCTTTGCAGTTAAAATAATTATAATTTTAGTTTTGATCGGCCTACGTTGCGAAAAGTTTAATTAATATTAAACTACATTATGAAGCATTGATTTAAGTAAGGCCTGTTTAATACCTACGCAGGTCAATATCTTTTGCTATAAAGGGAGAACTGTGTGACAACCTGTTGACCATTTTCAACAATATTGATTGAAGCGTGAGTTTGCAGAGAAAACTTTTATGAATGAACAGAGCAGGACACGCAGGCCAGGCTGGGCCTGTTGTTTATTGATTGAAATTTTGTGTGCTTTAAATAGGCAATCCTTGAGGAAAAAATTCAAATACCACACACACACACACACAGACTGTAACGAATTCATGTTCAGCCTGCCAGGTTCAATGACAAACTCCTCGTGCTTACAGTGTTCGTGACACTTTTAAAGGAGCTCATTAGGTCTCGGGTAAAATCGTTGAGCTTTCTGACTTAGAAAGTATATTGAAAGCAGCTGGCATCTCGTTAATTGCTTCAATTATTACCCAAAAAGAAATTCCGAACGATGAAAAGTTTTGGGTTTATTGGTCAAAGTTAATTGGGCCGCCTGCCCAAAATTCCATGAGTATCAATAAAAATGAAATAAGCAGGCAATATTTTAATCTGAACAAAGCATCGAAAGTGACCTAACGGGCAATTATGCGAGCATGAAATAACCGAAATACTCAAAAATATGACAAGCACAAGGTAATTGACCTATTTCTCAACATCAACGACCTATTCTACTTACGTATTCCGTGTGAAAAGAGTTGTTGTTGGATTAGTTTTGTATATTTAATGGTTTACACGTTGTCTGTCTTGATTTGCTTTCCTTAATTCCGCATAGTAGGAACACGCAATATACAGAAAATACACTGAGGTAACTGAAATGAAGACCATGCAATATGCTTAATATATTTTAAAATTGCTTACCCATACTTACAAATAAAAAAAACAAACCATATCCAAAACGCAATGCAATGGCGAATACTCTTATTTGCAACAGCATTGAATTTCATGCTAGTCGATACTATGCTAAAACATACTGTGTACAGTACTCGAACTACTGTAATTATCACATACGTTCCGACCAACCAGGGTATTTCCTGAAACAACATTCAAGTGATATTATGATTAGCATTAAGTTTATTAACTTACGAACTTACGATTACTATGGCGACTATCATTATCAGGGAGGTCATTATCATAATAAACTCGGGCACAAGCTGCAGTCCAACATATAAATCAGCTAGAATAACAAAAGTTGTGATTAATAAAATAGAATGCAACGAATTTAATTTGTCAGTTACTTTACTTGTAAATACATAATTCGGCTCTTTGTGAATATTTTTATCTAAAATGTAAGAAAGCTGAACAGTTTATTTCATCAGCAGTAATGTGAGAAGAGATTATATTCATACCTGCGTTCACAAGCGTTATAATGTAATCGATATTGAGGACACCGGAAAAAATTTCAAATAGGCCAATGAACAGACATCCTATTCTCAGGGGTATATAGCAACAGCAAAACTCAGCTGGAAACATATATATATTAATAGTTCCGAAAATCTGTATTACGACATTTAATAAAATTTATATTATACAAATTGATTTGAAAATAAATACACAGCATGCCAAAATCTGAACAATGAGAATGCCCCAAGCTATTTGTGTTTCCATGAAAACGAAACATACTGTGTTTCGTGCGACTCTATATTGCATGAATTCATTTCACGAAGTGGAGAGAACTACATCTGAATAAAGGGTGATTTTCTAAGAGCTATAGAAAAGTTTTCAAAGAAAAACACATGAAATTTAGAGAAATTCATAAAATCTTTTCTTGAATCGATAGCACGCTGCATATAATTTAATATTTGATGCAAATGTTGAACGTGACTGCGCCTCAAATGTTCCATCCGCTTAGTGCAATTTTGACATACTCTTTCCAACATTTCGGCCAATATCTTACGAATAAATGCTTCAATTGTGTCCCTCAATTGAAGCTTGTCTGTAGAGACATTAGCTTTAACATAGCTCCAATAAACAAGTTTAAAGGTGTTAAATCGCACGATCTAGGCGGCCAATTGACCGCTGCCGAACGTGAAATTAAATGTTCACAGTCCATTGTTACGCGTGCTTGTGGCAGCGTCTTGTTGAAACCATATGTCATGGTTAAATTATAGACCAAACTGAAGATGTTTGACAGTGATACAAAACACGAAACGTGCGTCAGCTGTTTAAACCAGTGTTGCCAAAAAGATAATAGCTAAAAAATCACCCTTTACATTTGCTTGCACACGAAAGTTGAATTTGATTGTGTTTATACGATGCCTTTGTGAATTGAATTCGTGCAATAAATTCAATTCACAAAATCGCTTACAACCGTTAGTTGACTATGAATGTAAACTTAATTCATAAAAAACACAACTTTTATTAATCAAATAATGATGCAAAAGCTCTGTATAAAGTACAGATTCATCTATTTCCTATAAACAGGAAATATTTTTAGTTCACGTATTCAAATATAAACGCAGTATATGAATTCAGCCACAATGCATTAATGCATGCCATTGCATAATCAATTGCTACCTTGATTCATGAAAAATCAAGCAAAAGTCAACCTTTATAACTCTTTATTAAGAAGACTCTGCAAATAGCATTGCAACTGTCGCTTAACAGGGACTATTTTTATTTCACGTGTTATAAAATTCATGTATTGGTATGCATAAACGTAGTAATAGAATAATATCATTAGATTTCCATACACTTATCTATTAGGAGCAGCATGTACAGCATGCTCGGTGTGTTGATAAGCGAATTTCACAGTCATTGCCCCTGCTGCCGGCACTGTCATCCACTTTGCGTGGAGTGTGTTAATATTGTTGACTCAATTTTCATTTTAATTCCATTAGCATCTTGATGAGAACTCAAAGCTATGCCACATGCCACACACACACACACACGCAAGCATACACGTGCACACCCATATGATGCTAATGATGCTATAATATAAATTGCTTAAATTGAAAATAATGCAAAAAGTTAATATTTAAGCTGGCATCACGACAAAGCTTAAAGGAAGGAACCAACGTTGCGTATACGCCTCGTATCCGCGTAGGATTCGTGTGGCTATTAAGGGCAAATTGCTTAAATTGCATATCAACAGCTGAGCAAGCAATAAAACATTTTATCTTCTAATGTGTGTGTGTGTGTATATAAATTATGCATGCGCCTGCTGGAAGAGAGACGAAGAAATTTGCAGACATAATAAAATAAGTATAATTTGTTTGCCTTATAAACAAAACTCTGAGATGCTGCGCTTCATTAGACAAACTTCCCTTTGCTCATGTGGTTGAGCAACAAGCTTGAGATATGTGGCTCGATTTATAAGGCACATGGAGACAGTTTTCTTCTTCTTCTCTCTGTTTTGTGTCGTCTCTGGTAATTTAATTTAAATATAAATATATCAATTTGTCTTTTTCTTCAACGTTACATTTTAAATGCGCAGCTGTAAAAATTGCCCTTTAACCTTGAACAACCACAAGTTTTTGCAATGTCTGTGTTGCAACAAGGCTGCTCTAGTACCTTATGGGGGCAGTAAAGTCCCCTCCTCCGTCTTTACCTTGACTGCGCCTTTGCCTGCGTTTAACTTTCTTGCACAAAGTTCGTGAAAGTTCTTTGCCAACCGCTTGCACTTTGTCTTCAGGACTTTGGCCTGCCATTTGTCCGGCTCTGGCTCTGGCTTCATCGTTACTTTCATTATTGTTTTAATTGAAGGCAGCTGCTCAGTTGCCTCAGCGGCGGTTTTACAAATTATGTGCGCAATCAATTGGAGTAAAGTAGATTATGTCCAGCTAATAGACGCCAAACAGTTGCAAAAGGAACGCATAAATTGAAGGGATTACTTTCCTTTTGTTAAGCGCATCTGTGGGCTCAAGTTTTAAGGAGTTTAGCTCTTTAAAATTTGCAGAATTTAAAGTTGTTGCTCAAGGTTCTTACTTGATATTTTAAATAGTTTCAAATATAGTCGAAAAGGTGAATACTTATTATAACAGAGAACTATTCTATTGAGTATAGACATCACAGTTTCTTTTCTCTTTTTACAACCTTTTCTTTTGTTAACTTAAAATAGATTGCAAGACTCTGAGCTGCACAGTTAATTAAAAAGAATGCACACAACACTGTGAGGTTATTTCATATTGGAATAGCAAATCTAAAGTTGTCTTCTTTCGTTTAGCAGTGTTAGTTAGATTCGATTATTATTTAACTTGAGCCTAAAGTAATTCTCAGTCCCAGGATTACTTTCTGTCTTAATTAGTTGTTAAGCACTCCATATGCCAGTGTTGTGATTGATTGCGGTATCAATTTATTTTGTCATCAATACTCGCGAGATCAAATTGAGTAAGTAAAGTGTTGATGAGGCCATTAAAAAGCAGGAAAAGCATAGACCGATAGCAAAGAGTCAGCAGGGCCCACATGCATGTACCTACACGTGTATCTATGTATATGTGCGCTTGTGTATGTGTGTGCAGAATCCACTAGAAGCTCATCTATCATCATTGGACGGCTGGTCGTTGGGGTTTCCAGCAATGGTGCCACACTCTTTTACACTCTCTTTCTACACACACACACACACACACACACACACACACACACAACTCACACCCGGCGTATTTATAGCATCTTAATTGAATTTCAATTTTCAATTTCGCCTTTTAATTGAATTCAATGAAAAAGTGTCGATGAAACGGTATTCAATGCTTTGTATACTTCTCTCCTCCTCACACTGCCCTGCTGCCCTGCGGTAGCCGCCCTCTGCCCCTCATCTGCCTTGCCTGTCACTCAGTTGTTGCTCTCGTTGTTGTTATTGCTGTTTATTCAGCTGTTGCCATCACCAAGGGAGCCTCGTCTGCCAGCTCTGATGGCGCCAACGATGCCGCACTAACTCGCACACACACACACACACACACACCCAAGCACACACACCCTAGCTCGGTGCTAGCCCCAAGCCTCCATCTGTGGCACTGGGCCCTCAATTGGCTTGGTCTGATTGCGTTCATACATTTTTTTTTTGCTTTTTGCACTGAGTTCGGTTTGTGATTGAGTGAAAAGTTGTAAATTGATTGGGCTGTAAATATGGGTAGACCGAGATAAACAAACTGTTTGTTCGGCATTATATGCAGAGTGTCAGAAATTGAACTCTATTAGATAATTGTCAATGAATTTCCTATAAGTTCACATTGCCAGCGTGAACTGCAAAATACACTGAGAAAAGATCACATTAAATTAACAGGTTGTGTGGGTTTTAATTTGAAGTACTCTTCAAGTCTGTGTAGTATCACAAAACATGAGATACATTGTCACGAAGTGGCTGCAAATAGGCTAAATAGAAGCTCAAGTGCAGCTTGCATACGCAATGAGTATTCAATTTGTACCTGTGTTTCCGTATCTGTATCAGTTTAAATACATACTCGTATGCATGTAGATACAGATCTAGTGTGGCTCATTATGCCACACACAATGCACCCCTTGTTTGCATTCACGATGCATGCACGTGTATGCCGAGCCAGGCTTCAGTCCCTCTCTGCATCCCTCTCGCCGCATGAGATTTATGCCACTTGGCTACGGAAATATCAGACAATACTGGCGGATTTGCATGTCGGGGTTACGAGTATTAGGCGACATTGCCCGAAGATGAAGCGTACAGAACGCCAGCCGCAAGCGAGAAGATAAAGGCAAGAGAGAACGCAGAGTATAATAAATGTATATATGGTATATGGTGTGTATATATGTAAATTGCCCTGACAGTGGAAATGCGGCGGCCT
The DNA here is from genome assembly GCA_018904165.1 of Zaprionus camerounensis. NCBI lineage: Eukaryota > Metazoa > Arthropoda > Insecta > Diptera > Drosophilidae > Zaprionus > Zaprionus camerounensis. The sequence continues at coordinate 11,379,318 of JAEIFS010000479.1, read as the reverse complement.
GTGCTGAGAGCCTTTGTTGAGATTTCTTTTTTTATTGCTAAAATATGCATATTACTTGCAATTTGAGTACGACAACGACGACGATGATGATCTGTGATTCTGCTTGTTATACTCATATTCAAATGGGAAACAGGCATGCCATTTGATTGCGGTTTTGATTTTGGGCAGCTTGGGAAAGTATTTCTATAATAAACATGATAATCATGTCCAACTCATGACTTGTAAGGCGCATCTGCAATGCTAATCTTTGGTGCTTTGCGGCAAATTCAATTTGCATGCTACCGATTTTTCTTATGATTTAATTCACATTTCTGACAAATTGCGCATCGTTTGTCCTTTGCTAGAAATACACTGAGCAAAAAGGTCTAAGGAATAAATAAAAGCTATTTTTTTATAAACGCTGCCCTTAGGGTAAACTCCTTATGGTTATCTCTGCGCCAACCTAGAATGTAAATTAAATTATACGAATTTAAAATACGCTTTGAGAACTACGCTCAGAACCACGCAGAATTTAATAAATACGTATTATAATAATACATTTAATTATGTTTTTAGTTTTAGTTCATGTTGCTTTTTGCCTTTTCTCTCTGTGTAGCATATCAATAACAATAGAAAGTAAATGGAATGCAAGCCGCCGACGCTTTTTTGCTCTGCTGCTTTGCTTGCCTCCTCGTTTACTCCCATTTTCTATGCCATTTTCTCTTGTGCACTTACCAGTTTTATGTCCACTTTGCATACTGTTGAAAGATTTAAGATTTGACAGCATGAAAGTGGCTGCCTTAATGCATCAGGTTATGGGAAACAAGTGAGGAGTAAAGTGAGCAAAATGACGGTCGAGTAAATTGAATTTCTTTAAGAATTGCTCCAATTTAGTTCACTATTTATCTTTCATAATTTACTGCCATGTTCAAGCTATTCGCCATTGTTTGAAATTGAAAGCCATACGTGGCTGATTGACTGACACGCCCACTAGGTTACAAGTATTAAATGACTTACCTTAAGTAAATTGGAAAAAATGTGTGGTATACGAATGACAAAAGGCTGACTGGCTTTTGTCTTTTTGGCTTAGGTGGCCATTATTTAGAAGCGCACGCACAACAACAACAACAATAGCGACAACAACAAATAGGGGAGGCCATCTTTTTGCCCTAAAGGAAATTGCAAAATGGTCGCACATTGTGCAAGAGAAACAAGCGAAATACGTGCGCCGAGTGTCGACGGTCTCAAGCTGTTGCCTTGCACAGTGGTACTTGAATGTATAGAAGCTGTAGAAAATATTCAACAAGAGAAACTAAAGGAAAAATACAAAAGCTTAAGGCTTTTTTGGAAACTGTTTGCACTTGAACTTAGTGTTTGGTTGATCAACTTGATAAAAAATAAAACACTCCACTGTGCGTCACCGTTTCCGGCATTTCTGTTTGGCAATTCCGTTGTTGACACTCCCCCATGGCCAAAGGCTTCGACTGCACCTTGATTAATGCGATGGCATGACATTTTCCTGCTCACTCCCACACACTTCCACTCCCATTAGCAGATTCTTGGCTACAGAATAATTTTGTTTTTTTCATTGTTTCAGCCAATTCGTGAGGCTATCTATATTGTTCAGCTAGCATACGCATTATTTATTTGGCCCAAGGTGTTGATTACATTGTCAGGCTGTTGTTGAGCTCTTGATTTATTTTGTGGCCGACAGTTAAGTCTTGAGCAAGTTAAATCACTCGACACACCTAAAACAACATCAGATTTGTGTTTGGCTTATTGTCTAATTGAAATAATAATATGATCGTAAGATAATCCGAATGATGCTAGTGATGATTTACACAATATAAATAGCATGACATCCTAAAGGAAGTGTTGCTTTAGTTAATGGAAAACTTATATTTTATAAGTAAATTAACTAGAGTCTGCGGGGAACAAGTGTTTTGTTAGACGCTTTATGGAATCAAATGCAATGGATGGTGTTTGATGCTTAAGATTTATTTTGATTAAATGTATAAGGTTTTAAACCTTACGGACCGGCACGTGTTGTGTGCTTGACAGTTATCGATCGAAAGAGAAGGATTTAACGATGATTAAGAGGATATCGATAAATATCTATTGATAGTATTTAAATAAGTGTGATTGGCAAATTGAGAGGGTTGCCAGATCTGCATAAGTCGATGAAATGCAAGTACCTTGCCTATCGTTTGCAAACTGCTATACAAACTGCAAGTTTCTGTATTTTGTTATTTGTGTAATTAAGGGAAAGTCAAAAAGTTTTTAATATTTTTGGGGTATTTATCTAATGTTGATAACTGCATCTTTGTTACACTTAAATGCATATTGTTTAAAGTTGCAATTAAATTTGATTAGAGCATGCAATAAATTTAATTTGAATGCCATCGAGTGGCTGGATCGACTGGCAAGAAAGTTTTACCGGAAATCCACTGAAACATTTGCCACGTTTTACTTGCAAAGCAGGCAAAACGTGCGGCTAGAACGGTTCTTGCTGTTGGCCTTGGTATGCGGCATACGATTGCCACGTAAAGCTTGTAATACTCTGCAACCCCCCGCTCCACCACCGCTGATTTGAAGCACGTAATTTACAATGTTGCAGCAGGTTGCAGGCTCCCGTTGCAGCTGCTGCGTGGGTGCACAAGGAAGCCAGAACCAAAGTCAAAGTCGATGTTGCTGCCCTTGTATTTTGTTGCATTTTATGTTCAGTCATAGCTGAAGCCACATGGAAAAGGAGCAATTTTAACACGCATATATTAAATACAATAGCAGCTGGCTAAAAAGCAATGCATATTGCTGGGCGACTGCCGCAGAAATTTATTAGCAATAAGGTACAGAATATATATGTAAATACATACATATGTGAATATGAAATACATAAGTATATTACGTAAATGAGGATTATGGTATGGATAAACGCCCGACACAGATCCGATTAAGACAAACTTTTGTTGAACATTGAACATTGTGTTTAAATGTATATCCTAAATACTTGACGGAGAGTCATCAACTTCTGGCACACGGGACATTTGTTGGTGGCATGTAGTGCAGTCCTAATGCAACTTCTGCAAAACACATGACCACATGCAGTCGATGTGGGCTTGTGCTGATGCACGAACTTCCAACACACCGGACACTTGTAGGGCTGGGGATCTGGCTCAGATTCAGTTTCCTTTTGCTGGCTCTCAGTCTTAATCAACGATAACGATGAACTGCTTGAGCAGTTCGATCTAGGTGATTCCAGTTCTGCTTCATTATTTGCTGATTGATAAGTGGTCAATAGTTCACTCAAGGCGTCATCATAACCTCCCAATGTCTCTTGATTATCATGTGCCATCATTGAAGATGGCATAAGATTCATTGTTAGAGTTGGAACATATTGTTGACGCTGTGAATGAACAATGTTTGTTAATGGATCGACTAGATTTATATTGTGCACGTGACCATCTGCGGCCTCCGGTGGCCTATCTGTAACATATGACAATTATTATTAACAATTTCAAATCAATTCTAAATGAGATAAAACATTACCATTTTGAAAACTATTTCCAATTTGTGCGATATTACTCTCAAGGATCTTGCAGTCCCGTTGTACTGAAAAGTTTACAAATTGAAGTATATATATAACTATAATTCAGTTTCTTACTGCGCGCCAATTCCTCATCCATGCGTCTATAGTCAAGTACACTGGATAACCATTCCTTGTCGTTCCTGTTGATCCTAAGAAAGTTTAAGCTATTGGGATCAGTTTTCGGGCGCTCCATATTTCTCTGATTAATTCCAAACTTGCTGCTGTCATAGGGCTTATATAATAGATGAAAATAGTGGTCATCTTTCATGCAAAGCTCTTCGAGAGCAGCCGAGTTTTCCATAGATAACTGCAAGGAATAGTGCAATATTATAAGGAATGATAAATGATAGATGATAATAACCTGTAGTGGTGAATTGTGGGGCATCGTGTTCGCGTTATTGTTCTTTGTTGTTATAGAAGAACTCCTTCTGAACATGATAATACCGAAATTTAATATTCTCAAATAATAAATGATTATGTTATTTACTTAATATAGTTTAAAATACTGAATTGAAATTTTTTAAAGGACTGCTGTGATAGGCTAAACAGACTATTATTGCTGTCCAAATTTATTGTCGATAGAACATCGAAATATTCATCTAACATACTACAAATTTAAACTCAGTCTGATCTAATAAGGATACGTGATGTGGGAGAAGCTCAGCTTAGTCCCTGCATTGTCAATCCCAATACAGCGCATTAACATTTTGTTAGACTCCATATCCCATAGCGTAGTGTGGGGTTGTCTTCCCTCCTGTCTGCCCTGACATGTGTCTGCACGTACTTAATCACATGGTGCTGTATGAAAAGCCGCGTCGGCTTTCCATTCACGGTGTCGTCCTATAAAATCTATGCCATAAGCTTTGCAGTCAACATCATCCTGTCGCCTGCCAAAGTCTTCAACTGTTTCGCTTTAGACGCTTTACTTTTTATGACCTACAGCAGCACAGCAGCACTGGCATAGACACACGAGAGAGTGAGAGAGTGGGAGAGGGAGAGTTCGAGAGAAGGCATCTGTCATCCATTCACAAGCACATGCTAGCATATGTATGTGTGTGTATCTGAGCGCATGTGTGTGTGTGTGTGTGCTCAGCCAGAGCTTTCAGTTGATGTCAAAAGAATTTCTGTTTGATTGCAGAGAATAAACAAGTGAAGGCATCCACAGTGCAAAGCATCGACTCTGTGCGAGGGCTGCTTATAAAGTTATAGATGCAGGATACTCACTATCGATCTTTACTTGAAATTGTTGTGTCTATATCTATAAACTTTAAAAACAAATTGTTTGTAAGTTTATATTAAAATATATAAATGCTGATTTAATTTAAAAGTAAAACTTGCCCGATATTGTTAAGTCGCATCTCGTTTTCGAGTGGCTATGTTGATTTTGTGTTTCCTCTCCATTTTGCTCTCAGCACATGTACAATTTTACACACATCCTGCCTTAGGGATGGGCTGCTTATCCTTATCCTTAATGCGTACCTCAACTTTGCGGTTAACCGCGTTTTTTATGTGCCACAGAAGATCTAAAAAAAATTTCGCAAAGTTGTATTTATTAAAATAAAGGCGTTTAAATTCATTTACATATATCAATGACTTCGATAATATAATATATTGACGCATCTAATGCTGTGAAAATTAAAATATTCACTTAAATTCAAGCAAATGCGATGATTATAAACTTTTTTCCCTTTCTTTGTTTGCCAAGTTCGTCTATTCAGTTTCGTTAATTGGTCTGCCAGTGTGTCCACAACAGAAAACAGCAGCAACAAAAGCATTTGATGATTAAAGATGTTCGCCTTAAAGGCTTCTTTATATTCTATACAAGTTCTTCCTAAATATGTTGAGGAGAATCATAGCATAGAGCAACATTTAAGCAAGAACATCAGGCCCATGAATGAATTACTATAAATACCACCCTCACACACACGCACAGACACGGATATCGAACATTGTTCGACAATGTCTGTGCCATAAATAAATCAAAGACTTTAAATACCCTCAATTAGCAGACCACATGGTTACTGTCCATATCGATTTACAAACACACGTCTCAGCACAGGAATATATCTACATATATATCTATATATCTACGTAAATTGCTGCATGTTAATTTTGACGTGTTTAGCAGTCGAAAGTGCGTGTTGACCTTTGCTTCTCGGCGTTATTTCACACAAACACCAATGCGTAAATTACGTTTATGCTTCATATATAATTTATGATGAGGCTCCACACGTGTGAAATCAATTTGTTGTTGGCTGCAAGGACCCTTTATAGTCGGAATGAAGTGCTTAAAATAAATAAACGTACACATACTACACATGTGTGTTTATTCGCATTTAGGTAAATAAAATCATTTAATAAATAAAGCCCTAAAGTCTTAAACATATCACTTAAGCGATGCCGACTAATGATAGTGACAAAATTGTCTTATCTTTGTGATTATCGAGAATTGTAACTCTGTTCAAAATAGTTCATTCTGGCACAAATGGATTGTATTAAAAACAAGTTCTGTTCGGATTGCAATTTATAGGATAGTTGATACTATAGTCAGTATAATCAGGATTGATATTTTAGTCAGCTAAGTATATGTCACAACAGAACATTGTGTTCTGCGTCGCTTACAAAACAAGTTGAAAATGTATTTAATGATTTGCAAGAGCAACATTTAAAGTAAAGTTTATCTGCGCATATTTTATAGGAGGCTTCATGCCAAATTTAGTGTCTTTAGTTTTTCAAATAGCTGAGATCTCTGACAGAAAGATAGACAGCTAGGCGAACAGATAGAAGGACTTAACACTTTTGACTCAACTTGGGCTCATGATGCACAATATATATACTACTTTGTGTACTTTAGATCTATCGATTTAGACAACATATATTACAGTAAATATTTTAAAGTACTCTTCAAGACTTTGCCTTGTAGCATTATGTTGGAGCTGTTATTTAACCTATAATAATACTCAATCGACTGCGAGGCGTTTAAGTGAGACATGAAATTTCATAAATGCCGTCGTCGTCAGGGTGTTTAGGGGGCGGGCGAGTGCTTAAATTGAGCTCCATTGTACTTGAAAGCAAATTACCCATTTAGCACGCCAGGCTAATGGCCCAAACACTTGACTTTTTCGTATTTCGCAGCTGAGGATATACACCTGAACGATTTATATACACGCTACCGCCAGAGGCTGCGCAAGTCTCTGTTCAGATCGGGCCTCTTCACATCGCTGGTGGCATGCGTGGTGTCCATTATAATTGGCATCGTTTACAACCAGGTAAGTGCACCACATCCCCTGCCCCTTTCTTTAGAAAACTTGTGCAGGCATGTTAATTCACATTGTTTGGCATTACAGCACCTGCTGCAGACACTCCTCCTGGTATTGGCTGCCCTAATCTCTGGCTCCATATTGACGGCCTTACAGTTTCCGGCTGTGCTCAGTTCGCCGGCAGCGGCTTTGGCCTTTGCCATTGTCACCACCTTCTCGCTGGGCACCATTGCGGCCATTACTGGCGGCGAACTGGCCCCATTGCCAATGTACGCTTTGTTTTTGGTAAGCGAATCGTTGTGATTGCAATTGCCTGCCAGGCAGATTTCCATTACAATTTCCATTTTCACAGGGCATACACACAATGCTGCCCATTTCCTGGCCAGTCTCTGTGGTCCTGGCTCTATTTATGACTGCCATACACATCATCTATCGCATCGGCACCAGCCCCGAGTATTCACCCAATTTTCCCATGGTAAGTTTCAACTACGCACTGCACTGCATCGAAATACGTTTTAATTAATGTCGAAATGATATTAAGAGCAGCTCGAAAGACCTCAACAAAAGCCGCATACCTGACTAGAATTTAAAACTTATGCACAAAACTGTAATTGGAAAATATTTTAATTATAAATTGTATTGCCAACTAGATGAATATTCGTAATTTCAACAGGGCTTGTTTAGTTTTTGGTATAATTTCCGCTTGTTGATTTCAAAGCGAAGCCCAAAGCACACTTCTGTATTGTAGTAGGCTGGTAGAGGGTCACACTGATACATCGATACTTATATTACACGAAGATTTTGTTAAGCCTATGTTAAACCTATGTAAACTAACATTAAGATTAAGCGGTTCTCTCTGAGAGAGTCACACTGATATATCGATACATATATAACACGATGATTTTGTTAAGCCTATGTTAAACCTATGTAAACTAACATTAAGATTAAGAGGATGTTAGCGGTTCTCTCTGAGAGAACCACACTGATATATCGATACATATTTAACACGATGATTTTGTTAAGCCTGTGTTAAACCTATGTAAACTAACATTAGAGAGAGGCATTATGTGTTGGCGTGTCGAATAAGTATTGAACCGTCGTGTGTGAATTAATTAAGCTTCACAGTATGTAGGCGGGAAGTGAGTAGGCGTGGCTATAGGGGGTAGTGTCGGGTTGGGGTAGAAGGGTTGATTCAACATGAAATTTCTGCATATTATTTAAAATGATAGCAAGAAGTAATTAATGAAAGTATACTTTATAAGAGAAAGGTTCACTCCCTTCTTCATTTCCTAAGCTGCCTACGCCGCTGGCAGAAAACCCCATGCTCGTTACAAGTCATTGTGGCAACGTTAATTAGCTGGGACACACAACTTGTATGCTAGGAATTTCGATTACAGGCCTGCGGTTTTATGTTGTTGCTTTTTCGTTTGCCGCCTGCCAATTGGCCCTATTATTCAGGGTCTCTCTCTCTGTCCCCCTCTCATCTCACTCTCTGCTTTTTGCTGTCGTTCTTTTGCTGACCCCATTTAACTGCTCCGTCAGCTCTTTGGTGAGATTGTGATGCTGGCCAGCGCATCCGTTTCCGGTCTTTACTATCGCATCATGTCGGACGCCGCACACAATCGCACTGTGGATGGAACACGCACCGGCATCGAGCAGCGCGTGAAACTTGAGTGCGAGCGGGAGCAACAGGAGCAGCTGCTGCTGAGCGTGATACCCGCCTACATAGCCGCCGAGGTAAGGTGTCAGTCAGTGGCCCAACAAGGTGGAGCATGTCTAAAGAAGCTTTTCCGCTTTGCAGGTCAAGCGCAGCATTATGCTGAAAATGGCTGATGCCTGTCAGCGAGCTGGTGGACAGGCCTCCACCTCGGCCACCCGTTTCCATGAGCTGCACGTGCAGCGCCACACAAATGTCACCATACTCTTTGCCGACATTGTTAACTTTACGCCGCTCTCGTCCTCGTTGACGGCCAGTGACTTGGTGAAGACACTCAACGATCTCTTCGGCCGTTTCGATCAAATAGCGCAGGTAAGTGGGGGAGGGGGGAGGGATTGATTTGTCAATGCGAGATTTGTAATTGATATTCCTATGGCCATTTAGGAGAATCAATGCCTACGCATTAAGATACTGGGCGATTGCTATTATTGCGTGTCTGGGCTGCCCATTTCACGGCCACAGCATGCAACCAATTGCGTCAACATGGGCCTGCAAATGATCGATGCCATCAGGTGAGTCTCCCAATCTCTCTATCTTTCCCTTACCCCTTCCCGATTACATAAAGTCAACATTGCGTAAACGACATGTTTGCCCTTGGCAATCCCTTTTGACACAGTGTGTTTGGTGTTTGGTTTGCGTGTCACGCTGTCTGCGTATATGCGTGTGTGCATGTCAGTTTGTGTAGGTGTGCCTGTGTGTGTGGGCTGTTGCCGCCAGGGCTTGTGCAAACGTTTGTTTTACTTTCAGCACTTTGATAGTTTCCTTACGCCAACAGCATGGAACATACGTACTCTCATCTGTGACACAAGAGCAAACATTGCACACTGCATCGACGCATGCAACAACAATAAATTGTTAACTATTTTTACGCAACATGCAATATGGGGCTGTCCTTTAAGCTTTAATATATATGCCCCACTTCGATCTGGTTTTATTGCCTTAGCTTCACGCGCTCAGCTCATTGTCAACTGTAATTGCCGGCAGATAGACACGCACTTATTTATGGGGGGCCTATTAAAAACGTATTATGCCATAAAAGAGGCAACAACCAAAACCCAAGACCCGAAAAAAACGAATAGAGAGAATGTACATAAAATACAATACACAATATATATCGGCACAAAAGCAATTTTATTACAGGCAAGTATTTATGCTCAAGGGTACGAGGCGCAAGTATGTACCTTCATAATGCTAGAGAGCTTACTGCATATTCTATAGGGAATACCCTGCCAAAGAAGCCATGTAGATGACTCTATTGACTTCTAAATGTTCAACTTAAACTGAATATTTGCTGGAATTAATATATTTATTTTATTTTAATTTTTAAAGTCAATACATTAAATGCAATAGAGTAGCAAATTATCGATCAGTCAAATTTACTTTATTTTCTTTTTTTCATTTTCATTTCGACGCCGAACACATTTCTATTGTGTTTATTATTTTGCTCTCTGTGACTTGGGCGCCTTCTTTTCTTTTCTTTTCTTTCATTTCATTCCATTTTATTTCATTTGGTTTCTTTTTATTTCTTTTGTTCTTGGCCAGAAGGCATTTGGCTTTTCAATCTCTGGCTGAGAGTTGCTTTCTGGTTTTGGCTTAATGTATTGTGGGCCGTGCAACTGCAGCCCATTGAGACGAGTTTTCAAGTGCTTGGCGTTGTTTTAATCGTCAGCACTTTATGAAAATGCCAACTTTTTGTGTTTGGGTGAAAGGTGAAAGTTTAATTGTACAACGCAGCATAGACTCACCTTTGGCTTCTCTCTCTTTCTTCCTCTCTTCTGCTTTGCCTGTTCTTTTGACGTTGACGTTGCAACTTCAAAGTCAGACAAAAAGTGCGCTTAAAAGTAGGCAATACATTTGTTCACCAGTTCCCCTAGCAAATTTAAATATTGTAAGCCTTAAAAAAGGCCAAGAAACTGCAAATTAAGGTGCCCACATACGAATAAACATGCCAAACTTTTGCAAATTAAAAGAGACCATTTCAGCAGTAGAAGGGGCAACTCCTTGGCACTTTGGCAATCTCAGTAGAACATAATCCACATGCATGTCTCTGTTGCTGTTGTTCTTTGTTTGTCTCTAAGTATAACACTCGTAAAGCAAACAAATAAACAAACAAAAACAGACAAACCAAATGACCCAGACAAGCCCAAGAGCTGAGGGAAAGGCAAAGGCAAAGGTAAAGGCAAATAAACCAAAAGGACTCCCAAGTGATTTGTTTTCTAAGGCGATTTGCTTTCGCTGCGGCTCATTTGGCTCGAGCCCGAGAAGAGTAGTGGCAGCATACAACACTGTACAACAGAAAATACTATTTAAGGTTAATAACTCAAGGACTTGTTGGTCGTCCAACTGTAGTGCGTGTGTGTGCACAGTCTGTTGCTTAACCTGTCCAAGCGCACACACACACTCAAAGCGAGCCTGAAGCGTTGGACTTGGCCTATTATTCTGCTGCCTTTGCTTTGTTTTATGGCTCATGAAATTGTACTCGTTATATAACCAGTTAGTTAGACTGTGTGTACATATGCAAACATATACATACGTATGTACTATAATATGCCTGTGCACTGCGGCTTTCATTGTTTGCCTCACTTGTCGTTTGCTTTTATTTCTCATTCCTCTCATTCCTCATTTCTCTGGCAGACACGTGCGTGAGGCGACCGGCATAAATGTTGACATGCGAATCGGCATACACACGGGCAACGTGCTCTGCGGCGTCCTTGGCCTACGCAAGTGGCAATTTGATGTTTGGAGCGATGATGTTACCCTGGCCAACCACATGGAAAGCGGCGGCGTTGCGGGGTAAGTTGGCCTTCCCCACTGCCTGTCTTTGTTCCCCAACAGAACAGAGCACACAAGACGTCATAATGGCAATTTAAATGAGACTCCTCGAGTGTTGCAATTAAACGCGTCTCCACCTCCGTCCCTGTCTCCTTCTTCAGCTGGATTCAGCTGCAAGGCAAGGCCAAGTGGCTTGTGCTGCAGCAATTCACACTCATCTGTAATTAGAAACTTCAGCCCGGCAGCAATAAAAGCAAACTGAGGCCGACGGGGGGGAGATATAACAAGTGTTGGTGTTTCTGATGGTGTTGCTAACTTCAGCACTTACCTGAGATTACTATTGTTATAGCGTCCTGTCTGCTCCATTTCCATTTCAATTTCCAACACAACTTTTCTTGGCAGAAATATGTTTCGCTTTGGTTTGAAAAACGAATTCGTATTCCAGGCGAGAATTACGTAAATTGCGATTACTTCAAATTGAATTGGAACATTGCTCAATGAGCCGCAAAAAAGTTACGGTCCCATTTTGTGTGTTCCGCACGAATTATTTGCGAAATGCCTACGAAAAGCATAAATAAAATTACAATCAAGAAGAACGGAAAAGGAAATGGAGACAGAGACAGAGAGGGGGTGCGAGAAGTTTTCCTAATTTGCATGTGGAAAACAAAGCGAACAATGGGGCGCACACTCGATATCTGCATTATCCACATATCACTCATACGCAGCATTGACATTGCTCTGTTCTTCTTACAGCCGCGTGCACATCACAAAGCAAACTCTGGACTTTCTGGGCGACAAGTTTGAGGTTGAACAGGGCGAGGGCGGTGGTCGCGATGCATATCTGGCGGACCACAAAATCGAAACGTATCTCATTGTGCCGCCCAAGGTGAGTCGCGTCGACGGTTCAGTCAATCATGTGAAATGCTAACTCAACTTGTCTCCCGTTCGCTGACAGCCCGTCTACATGCACAGTGTGCCACGCGTTGTTGAATGCATCGAGCAGGCGGAGCCTACAGTGGAGCAGGCAACCCCAGTGAAGGATGAGGGCGATGTCACCGAGAAGTTGCTGCCCACCGAGAACCGTTCGCCTGTTATAGTTGCATGTGCTGCCGCTGGTGATGGTGGCGAGAAACTGTCGCCCACCTCTACGAACAGTCAGGATGCCGTGTTACATGCTCCACTCACCTCTGCCGCCTCCATGTCCATCAAAGAGTTGTCCGAGGAGGAGGAGGATGCAGCTGCCTCTGAACCATTGGTGGGCAAACAGTCGGAGCTGGAGAGCAATAATGACAGCAATGTCTTGGCCACAATTGTTCATCGTGGCAGTGGCGACTCTGCTGCCTCCGAGTCGGCACCCAAGTCGGCTGCCCTCTCGCTGCCAGCCGAAGATCTGCTCAGCATGAGCGGCAGTGAGAGCGGCATCTCGAATAGCGGCACTCCTGGAGCACCAGGAGCAGCCTCCAGTGCAGCCACAGCCACCACCACCACAGCAGCAGCAGCAAGCACTGCAGGCACCAACAGTCTAACAGTTGCCGAGGCGCCTGAGCGCTCACGCCGCAAACTCTCCGTGCAGGGTGAGTAAGAGAGGGAAAGAGATAAGCTGAAGCTCTAAAGTTCTCTTTCTGAAATGACTCAGTATCTATTCTAGCTTAACTGCATAGTGCAGTAACTTTAGTGCAGATTTGAGTGGCATTTAAAGCTTCACGAAAGTCGTTAACTTATTTAATTTACAACTTCCATCTACACCTTTCTTTCCTGCTCAGGTCTGATGTCCTTTGCCGACCGACGACGCTCATCCGGCGCCTTTATTGAGGGACGCAAGTTGTCCATACACAGTGGTGAAAGTTTTCGCAGCCATGGCGGTGAGTTGGTGAATGGGGGAGGGGGCGGTGGGGGTGTAAAATGGAAAAGGGAAACCCATAAAACGCAACAGTTGAAAATCACTTTCTCAAATGAGCTTCGGCTTCGGCTTATGCATAATTTTATCGCTGGTGTCGCAACTTTTGCATCGTAAATTGCGATGTGGCTGCACTTTTTATTATGTCCATTTTCATTCTTTATTTCATTTTATTCTCATTTTGTTGTATGTGGTCTTTGTGTGTTAGCCTGACCATGGGGCCAGGTGCTGTGGGACGCAGAAGCGCTGTAATTAAGCTCCTTTGACAGTAGTCTGAGCTGTGTCCCTTTTTTGGCCTGTATGTACTTTAATGTGGGTTCGTCTCTTTTAATATGACAAGGACATTGAATGCGTCACGTGCCACGGCACAATATGACAATACGATGTGGCATTTTTGATGTGAATCTGGCAGTAAACGTGCTGCTGCATAAAATCCTCCTCGCAATGTGAAGCGATGAATTAACAAGTCAGGGATTAGTGTTGCCGTGTTATTGATGTGGATTATGGGGGGTCGCTTAAAATTGCTTTATGCATACAAAAATTCACTTTTAAGGTTGTTCTTCTCTGCTTTATTCTCTCTACACTCACAATTTAATTTCCACAATTTCAATTGACGTTTGATTGCCTCTTTTATACCCTTCAGCCGTTGAAAATGTCTGTTTACGTTTATTGTAACATCAAATTATAGATTCATTCATTCTCATTCTTTTATTCTTCTATTTTTCTTACTCAGCTTTTCACTACTAATAATATATTGCGTTACATTTATGAACTTATCGATAACTATCGTATCTACAGTTCACAGTTCAATAAAAAAAAATACTAACTTTGTAAAAATGTATGTGACAGGCAGTAGGAGTCGGGATAGAACCCACAAAGTATAGCCATTGTAATATCAAATTATAGATGTAGAAATTGTATACTCATTCTTTCATTCTTGTAGTACTTTTCTTACTCAGCTTTTCAGTGCTGCAACTTATAATTTATTAACTTATCGATAACTATCGTAACTACGATACCACAGCGGGTATATAACAGTTGAGCACACTCTACTGTAGTTTTCGTTCTGTTTTGAAATTGTATTTCGATTATATGAAATTGAATTTATTTATAATTGAATTTATTTATAATTTCAGGTCATGTCACACGCAATCGCCCCTCGTCGAAGATGACCAAATATGTGGAGTGTTGGGGTGCCGATCGACCCTTTGCCAATATAGCTGAGTCCAAGCTGGTCAAGAACATTGGACTGGCGGTAAGTGTGTGGAGGGAGGAAGCAGTTTTCTTGAGGTCAAGCTGGACAGCTGTATATAATATTAAAATCAAATTTTAACTGTATAAATCCAGTCAGAAATTAAATCAACTGATTGCGAATTTGGCCAAGTTTATTGCTTGGCCAAGTTGTTTGGCAAACATTTAATAAACAAGCAACAGGCCAGTGATTTTTTTCCAGCCATTGTGTGCCGGCTGTCCCAAGGCGAGACTACAGCAACAAATTGAGCTAACTCTATTATAATCTGCCCTCTTGCTGCTTCCCGTTACAGAGCATTGCCATGATTGAATCAAATTTGTTGCCGCCGGAGCGTAAATGTTTCAATTTTAACTTCTTGGGGCCACCCACGGAGCTAAAGCCGTTGACCATGTGGTATCGCAATACACCACGGGAGGCCATGTACCGGGAGCAGCCGGATACGCACTTCCGCTTCGACCTGATCTGTGCCTTTGTGCTCTTCCTCTCACTGGCCCTGGTGCAGCTGATTGTAATTGAATTGTAGGTGAGAACTAATCCTGTAGGTGATTAGCTTAATTCAGCGTTAATCCACAGGAATCTGGCGTTACTTGGCTCCCTGCTAGCCAGCTTTATATCGCTGGCGCTGTTCCTCTACTTGAGTAACATGTCTGTGCCCGATGTGCATGCGTCGACAACGGAACGCAACGGCCCCGGCCAGGTGGTGGCCAGTAGCCGTTATCTGCGTCTGGCCATGTTCATCATAGTCAACATACTCATCTCATCCTGTGCCGTTTTCAGCGTGGTATGTGCAATTCCCTTTAAGTTCCATTCCATTTCTGATGGACACCTTCTCTGCAGATCAACTATTCTCTGCCCGATGACTTGCCCGAGCCACTTAACAATTCCACCGCCAATACGACCTTTCCCGGTGACATCTTTGGCAATGAGACGCTTCTGTTCAGAGACTCTGATTTTGAGCCATTCAAATTGGCAAATGCCATACCCAAAGCTCCGATATTCCTCTTCTGCTGCGCCGTCAGCCTGGCGGCGGTCTCCGCTTTTCTTCGATCTGGATTCATACTCAAACTGATTACCATGTTGCTGGCCCTGCTGGGACAGATGATTGTGCTTGGCTACAGCGATCTCTATGTGCATTATAATCTAGTCAATGACGATGGGTGAGTTTGAGTGCGGGAAAATGTTAGAGAAGTCCTTATGGATTCCTGTTTGCAGACTGCACCTAGAAGTGAAGGGTTTCATGCTCCTTCTGCTGGTGATTGCCGTGCTGCATACATTGGATCGCCAGGGTGAGTATGTGGCACGTACAGACTTTCTGTGGAAGGCCAAGCTGAAGGTCGAGCAAGAGGAGGTTGAGACGATGCGGGGCATAAACAAGGTACGCAGTGCTCAAGGGGAACGTCTCCTATCGAAAGTTGATTTCATACCCTTTTCTATTAGATTCTGCTGGAAAATATTCTGCCAGCTCACGTGGCCACACACTTTCTGCATCTGGAACGCTCCACAGAGCTGTACCACGAGAGTTACTCCTGTGTGGCCGTCATGTTCGCCTCCATACCCAACTACAAGGAGTTCTATGATGAGACAGACGTCAACAAGCAGGGCCTGGAGTGCCTGCGTCTGCTGAACGAGATCATTTGTGATTTTGATAAGGTGAGGCATCTTGCAGAGAGAGAGAGGGTCCATAGCTAATCCCGACTAACTTTGGTGTACTTTATAGTTACTTCTCAAGCCGAAATTCAGTGGCATCGAGAAGATTAAAACCATCGCCAGCACATATATGTGTGCATCGGGACTGAGACCCGGCAAGGAGGATGGTGCCACGGTAAGTTGCACGCTATCTATGCAGCCTCTAACTATCTATCTATCCAAAATTAATCTCTTTCTCTTCAATGCTTTACTAATCTTGTAAATATATGCTAAACGCTTTCCTAACCTGCGCTATATAGTCACGCAGCTTTGCGGTAAGTTTACAAAGAAACAAACAAAATAAATACTTGATGTGAATACTAATTTCAAATATTTAACTTAAAATATGTTTAGGAATTCAAATTATAAAAAAGGTGTTGCAATTCAAAATTCCTTTCATGCTATAAAATGTCAAGTAATTCAAGCGCAATAGGCAATTGAAATTGCCAAGTTTGCCAGGTAGACATTGCAAGATATGTCCAATTTCAATTGTTAGCATTTATTTTACGTTTAAATGACTTTTAATCGCTGCTTAGAAGTTTAATTAAACCTGGGAATCATAGAGAAAGAGGCGAGTGGGAAGTGGAGACTGTTGTGAGTGGACCCAGCAGTTAAATCAAACAATGACCCTTTGCACAAAGGGACCTCCGAATGAGGGTTGCCATTGGGCAGGGATTAGCCAAAGTTTAGGTGGCACACGCTCAATTGGGCTTTCACGTTTGCTTGACTAGGCCAATAAATGCGAAAATGCGAAAAAGGCGAATACGAGCATAATGGGAAACCCAAAAGCCAACTAATGTAACTTTTGTTCTCTCTCTCTCTTTCTCTTTTATTGTCGCAGGACGAAAAACGTACAGAGGAGCACAATGTGGTCATATTGGTTGAGTTCGCAATTGCTTTGATGTCCATATTGGATTCGATTAATCGAGAATCGTTTCAACGTTTCCGGCTGCGCATCGGACTGAATCATGGACCCGTAATTGCAGGAGTAATTGGCGCCCAGAAGCCTCAGTACGATATCTGGAGTAATACGGTTAATGTGGCATCTCGCATGGACTCGTGCGGCGTCATGGGAAGACTACAGGTAGATTATGATTACGAATCAGTTATCGACTTATATCTTATATACATATATATATATATATCTCTCATATAGACCACGGAGAATACAGCTAAGATATTGATGGCTGCCGGATACGAGTGCGAGTGCCGGGGCCTCACCTATGTCAAAGGCAAAGGCAATCTAGTCACATACTTTGTAAAGACACCATTCGATGGGAAATTGTAATCGAATGCGATCAAATTGTTGTTAATCATGTACTATGTAATGCTATTTATATATAGATTATTGATTTTAAGGCATGTTGTTATTTATTTTTCAAACATTAAGTTATCTAATTAAGAATTTAAGCATTTAATCTACGTTGCACTTTAGTGATTGTTTTAGGTATACGTTTTAGTTAGTATTTAACTGTTATTTAGCACGATTTGTTGACAATTTTAATGAGTATCACACTTGAACAGCGAATAATTCTATAGAAAAATAGCGTTTACTCATGTAGTAAATATATATATATAAATACATGTACGTTATACAAACTTCATAGTTTACTTAGTACTTGAGCAAAATTAACAGAAAACAAAAGAAACAATTGCAATTTAACCCACCCAAATGAATAAACTAACACTACTAACATTACATATACGACATTATATAGTCTAACCATATTTATTGCATTGTTCCAACTGAATATTGCGTTCATAAACCTTTTGGAACTGTGTCTAAAATCTTAAGATCGTTTACCAAACTATGTGCCATCAAAGCTCTATAATAATATCAAAGACCTCAGTTTAAAATGCTATTAAATAAATCTATTACATTGTATATTTTATATAACTCTTTACTCTGCCACCTTTTCCTAAGAGCCCACGCAATACACTTACATAGAACAAACCTGTTGCAGCCGGATAATAATGTAAAAAGAACCTCAATAGGGCAACCTAATCCTAATCAAACATATCCCATCAAATGAGCTATACCTCCGATTTTAACTTATGGAAACTGTACTCAATGCATATCCTTGTATTTGCTGTCCAAAATGAAAAATTATTCACAATACGAGTGAAATATTTAAATGATATAACTTGAAATTTTAATATAAAGCAAAAACACTTTTCAATTGATTTATTGCTCGATTATATGTTTAAAAAGCTTGCAGTGTTTTTTATGTAATTCAATAAATAAACAATCCTCAACGAAAACTTGTGGGAATACTTAATGAACTAAGGAATGGGAAACCAATTGATAAAGATGGCTTGGAATATACTTTCAAGCGTTCTTCCCAATGGAAATCATGTACAATTTCAAATTCTCATTGAGACTCAAATTTTTAGCCTAACATCATGATGCAGGCAGGAATATTAAAACTTACCTTAAAACTATTCACGACATATTTGTGCTATCTGAACCTTATTAGCATATTGACTATACGACGTTTTAAATTATCGAGCCAGTACCTTACATTTTTATATATTCCTTATGGCACCGAAAATATACTGGTAATCGAAGAAGCCACGGTCGATAGAAGATTTCCAGCTTTGGCTGCGGGATTGGCCTGCAATTGTTATGACTTTCTGTTGTGGATGCTGCTACATATCAATGCTGAGAGATCGGAGCATCGTCTGCATTACCTGATGTGCAAGATCTATTGGTCGTTGAAATTTCTTTGGATTATGTTTTACATTCATGGATTTGTGTTTCTAATTGTAAAATACCTTCAGCTATACTTGCTGACAGAGGGTTTGAATTTACAGTCGTCCGAACAGTTGTTATTTGATTACAAATTACAGTTTCTCTGGCAATCGTATGTGTTCACGTTAACCATGACCTGGTGGTCAGACAAGCATAGATTAATCAAAAAATACCTTAAGGTTATACGGTACAAGCACAATAGACAATGATATTATTCATGATAAAAACATTGTAAGTGCTCAAGCAAAATTCAAAGTGACAACGTGGCAGACGACTGCTACAAGCTCCGCAAAAATTCATTCTTTTTTTTGGAAAACAAGCGCAAGCCCAGAAACATATGTATATGGACTTGGATCAGTTACATCGTTGTCTTTCATGTAGTAGGAAGTAAAAAGGGAGTTCGTGTTTTAAATTAAATCCAATTATTTTGATAAAACGTTAGTAAATTACTTCATCGGAATGATGTTTTGCTTTTAATAATCATTGCAAAAGTTGTTGTTCATATGGCTTAATGGCTATAAACAATATAAAAAGAATACATACAAAATAATCAGTATGCATTAAAACAAAACAAATCACAGAAATAAAACTTCAAATTAATTACAATTTAACAACTAATTCTTACGTTTAGATCTTAATATTTAAAAGTGTGGCAAGCAGACTTTGCCGGCAAAGAGTTCGGACACAACAGTTATCCAGAGCGCCAGTACGAACATAATGTAGGATATACCAATCTTAAAGGTATTCGGTAGCTGATATGCCTGTCCGCCGATTTCTTCAATGTGAAAGCCGAGTGGAAAGACAACGGCCGCCATGCAGAATAGTACCATAGCTGCAAAGCCCACCCAGCGTGCATAGGGAATGACATTGCGATCCCAAGTACTGGATGCCAATAGTATGACGGTCGTGGTGATGCAAATGCAGCCAATGAAGATGCAGACAAGCGCTATGAGCCATTCTGGTTGCAAGTCTGGGGTATAGCATACTTGGGGACGGTTGTACAGTGTCATGCAAGTCCACATTAGGCCAAGACGTATATCTCCTACAATAAATCAACAACAATTTGTTATTGTTTTGGTATCCGTGGGTGAAAAGTTGTTGATTTTATCCCAATTGTTACCTGCTTCTTCGGTAATGATCCAATCGGGTAGTGCTAGACTCACAATAGCAAATACATCAGCTGCCATGAAAAGCGTGGCACTTATTGTTGTTAATTTGTCCATATTTCTTTAAACTTTTATATTTTTTAAGCAGACAACTATAAAATTTCTTTTGTCGCTTCTCCACAAGTAATAGTGTGACCGTATCCTGCAATCACTAAAATGTATACAGTTGGTGCTGCCCACTTTTGTTAAATGATAAATCGATAAATCGATAATAATATTGAGTATTTAAAAATGCCGTTAAGTTTAAAAATTACTTTTAACGTGGCTGTAGAAAATATAATAATTGAAATTGTTTTAATTATATATTTAATAATTGAGTTGTATTATATAAATTGGACTATAGTCAATATATCAAAATATATACTAAAAATACAACATCTATTAATAGCATAAGTCGAGCGTAAATAAAATGACAATAACAATTGCACATTATAGAAATGTTTGTGGTCAAGTTCGACGGTCGCAACTAGGGCGACACTTACGCAGGACGCCAGCACAAGAGCTGACGTGTCCCTAACGATAATCAAACGCATTTTGCCCAACCTGTTCTGCTACGTGTACTAAACCAAACATCTATATCAATATATCTATATCTACTTATCTAACGGACATATGTAGATTGGGTATTTTTATTTTAGACCCTCACTGTGCCATAATTGTAATATGGGAGGTGTCGTGGTCGGCAGGCAGGCATTCATTCATACGAAGACCTTAATAATTCTATTAGCATTTATTCAGTTGCACTCATTCAGTTTTGGGCTGTGCAACGTGACGCTTGCTTATGACTCCGTCTCGGCAACGACTGCGACGTCGGCACTGGCATCGACATCGGTTTACTCAAATTTCGTTGCGACAACTTCGTCTTGAGAACCGCAAACGAAATCAAAACAAAACTCCTGCCCAAAAAGCGAACGTTTTGTTTATATTTCTGCGCGCTTCGGATCTGAGTTTTGTGATTGTAAATAAACATAAAAAAAAACAACAAATTATGCTAAAGTTTACGACGATGGGATGAGAATTTATTAAAAGAATATGTGGTATATGAATACACTGTTTATGTTTATAATTTCAGATAAAATATTAGACTATAGGAAGGAACACTTTTTCTTGGCACAATTTTAGTTGAACTTAGTATTTTGATTTTCAAACTTTATTTACATGCAAATATTGAATAAGTATGTATGTATATAGTATGTGTGTGTGAATGTACTTTATAAGAAAATGAAGTTGAGCCCAGCTATAAGGCACGTTTCATGATCCACTTCTGGTTTTGCTGACGTGGGCAAGTTGTCGTTAAGGGTTCGCGCTACGAATGACCAAAGGCAAATGTATAATTTGAGCTTTATTTTTGGAGTGCATATAATTTTAAAATATGTGTTTTTTTTCTTTTTTTACTGCTTGTGCACAGCGCAGAGCAGCATGTTTGGCTTTCGGTAACGACACTTTCCAGAACCAAATCCGATATTAAATCTCAAGAGTCGGCTAAATTGTTATCAGTTGAATGTGAGATTTAATTGTAAACATTGTGATGAAATACGCTGCGCTATAAAAGAGAAATGTAAGGGTTTCACTAAAGGCAGTACACAATGCGACATGGACGAGAACGGGTCCGAATCGAAGTTAGAATTTGAATCGCAGCTCTGGAGTTCTAGGTATGCAACTGTAAAAAAACCTTTGAAAATTTATGGAAATAATTTTAAAAATATTCTTTATACTCTTACGAGATAGAACGGATAACAATGAAGAAACAGAAGTACGGCACGAGGATAATTTTCTTATAGAGGAAACTCTCAGACCTGCCTCGTAAGTTATCCCAAAAATGTTGATTGATAAAGTAAATAAAGTAGATCTAAATAACGGTGCAGGCCAAATAAAAATAAACAAGAATATGATAAACAGACTGTAGAAAAGGAAAGCACTACTTTGGAAGATCATGAAGCTGTTCCAAAGAAAAAAAGTCATGAGAATGGCAAAAATAACATGAATGTTATTCAAAATGAAAGCTCTGCAGCCTATAAGCCCGAGAACAGACCCCTTGTACTCGAAGAACGTCATTCACTTTCTATGTAAGTCCTTAGCAAAACTAATTGCTTATATAATTTGGAATATTAATTCAATAAGTTCGAATATTCTTTTTCCAGAGCCGAGACGAAAAAGCGTCGTGCCAGTGTTTGTTCCAACGAGAGTCTATTCATACCCAAGGAATTAGCTCGTGGGGAACTGTTTAAGCACAGGCATTGCACGGTTGTAAGTCCCCTGGATCGAATCAGTGGAATGCTTAAGTTTCGCGTTGGATCCGGACGAGCACGAAACGTAGCCCAGCTATTAAAGCTCAAGAAGAAGAGCGAACGAAGGAACAGAATGGAACTGATGAACAAAACCTCAAAACTGGAGATATCCATCATGAACGAATCTAATGATCTTGCGCAGGCTACGCCGCTTAGTATGCCCAACTTGAGTAACGAGACAATGAATGAAAATCAACTCTATAGCGACGATGAATGTTGCATTGTGCTCGAAGAAATGACGTTGCCCGAGAATGAGTCATTAGATCGTGATGCCAAACGCCAGCTAAGGAATTCATTGAGTTTGGATCTAAAGTAAGTAATTGAAGAACCATAAAACTATAAATATAATCATAAAGAAATGTCTAGAGCTGGATATGCACATTTGTATTTTTCCTTTTTCAAATATATTTTTACTTTATTGGATTTATAGCAGGTACAATGACAACGATGTGAAGAAACAACAGTTGCAGCTCTTCCGCTGGCACAATCCGGACTATAATAATAATATTATTAAAATGGGAATACTGAAAGATTTGCAGCAAATAAGCTTGACGGAATCTGCTGAGATTCATGTGGGACTCACTGAGGTGCAGGCAGTACCAGCAACAGGGGCAACGACTCAACAGGCAGAAGATGATGTGGTTACAAGAGAAGTTGTTCCCGTGGTTGCGAGTGCCGTACACTTGTCAAATACTTCTGAGAGAGAGCATTTTTCAAACCTTGCAGCAACAGCACAAGACCAGCAACAACAATCTGTTGCAACAACAACAGAACAGCAGCAACAGCAACAAGTTGCTGATGTGTCCTGTGTGTCGACAAATACTACAGCTACGATTAGCTTCCGATCTCATACTGAGCCACAATACACCCAGATGCCACCGATGCAAAGGCCTATGCACTCAGAGAACTGCTTGGAACACAGCATTAATGCTGTTCATCCACTAAATCTGAATTTTGTGGATCAATGGACGATGCAAGATTGTGTGAAATATGCGCCACCAGAGCAACAGCAGCAAGCAACAATGTTCTATTTGGAGTCGAGTCAAGAGGAACTGCAACAGTTGAATGCGCAATACCAGCGTTTGAAGTACCAGGAAGATGAGCAACTCAAGAGCATTAACAAATGCCTCAAGGATGTCTATGCAAGTCGGCTGATCGAAGAGCGACAACATGCACACTATCATCGCATGTTCATGCACAAAATGGTCGAGAGCAAAAAGCAGGAGGAGCAGCTGCAGACCCAAAAGGAGCAGCTGAAGCAGCAACTCCAGCATGGACTGGATCATCTCAAGCAACACATTGCAGCTAAACAACGTCAGCTACAGGAACAGACCAGAACTTGGCAGTGGCAGCAACAGCAGCAGCAGCAACAGCAACAGCAGCAACAGCAACAGCAGCAACAGCTACAGCAGCAACAGCTACAGCAGCAACAGCAGCAGCAGCAGCAGCTGCATCAGCAATACCATCATCACTCCCAGTACCAATACCAGCAGCAGCATTTCCTACGCCAGTTGCAGCCACCTTCCTATCAGCCACGTTTGCAATGTTTTCAAGATGCTTTTGCTCAGTACACAGAGGCGCCGTATGCTGCAGTGGAACCTCATCATTGCCCACAACCTGCAGCGGCATTTGCAGCTGCACCATCAACTTTGTACACAGTTCCAGCCATCGCACACAGGCCCGAGCTCAGTGTGTATGATAGACGCATCATGCGACGCCGCCATACCATCGACCAGAGGCAAAATAATCATACCCTCCCATATGGTGGCAGTCCAGTTCAGCCACAAACGAACCTACCCCATGCCACAACAGCAATGAACAGTAGTAACACTTCTGTCCATCGATTTGCAATACCAGAGACAAGTCAATCCCTTGAGAGGTTACAAGTCAATCAGGAAATTGATCAAACTGCGATTACTTCCATTATAAGCAACTATGTAACTTGTTGCATTCTGCGAATCGGCTGTGTTCATTTCGACTATCGATAGGCATATATCGATGAACACAGCTGCCCTGGTACGAGCAACATCTGCTAGCGGAGCAAGCAGTGCGAGCCTTAGCGAGGCCTTGGGCCTGTTAACAGCCAGATCGGTCGCTGACCCAAGGTTCCCGTTGCAGGCAAGCGCCGTTTGAACCGTCGGCAGATGCCCGAATGCCCAGGCATATGACCGCCAGCATCTCTCTCAAGGGCGGCCGACTCCTCAGTTGAAGTTGAGCGAGCGGTCGGCGCAGATAGAATCTGCAACCAATAAAGTGCGTGTGTTAAATTTTGTTTAAAGAATAATTATTTATTAACTAATAATTTTGTGTGTGTGTAGACGCAGCTTCCCTTTCATCTTTAACAACGTGCTTACTCTGGTGAGTCCAGTCCATGTAGGGATCTGCCAGGGCCCATATTGTCCCACCAAGCCTGACCAGACGGCAACGATTCCCGTACCACGGCTGACTGGTGCCACGCCAGCAGCCGTATTCTTACCGGTCCGCCAGAGCCTAGCGCACCTTCTGCACAGGACGCACCTCAGCGCCGGCAACATCTGCAGCGCGAGCATTTGCGGCAATCCGGCATTTTGGCCAGCAGGCCAGATCTGCAACAGCAACAGCCACATCTGCAACAACATCAGCAGCACGTCCATGTAGGCCTGTCCTTGCCTGCAGGCGTATAGATTTTCTCCTGCCTGGCGGCATAATCCATCGCCGAATCCACGCATGATCTGAAAAGATACCCAAAATGTCCCATTAGTCTTAATTCTTTAGATTTATGAATTGTTATTAATAATAAGTTGTGATAGTTTGTCTTACATGTTAGGTCCACGTGGGTAGGCTGAAATGGTAGGATTAGGATACCGCAAATAAATGTATGAATACAAAAGATCAATGATTTGCTAGTACCTTTTCTAGGGGAGATGGGGCGGCCTTAGTTGGCCAGGAACGGGCTCGCCGACTTGGGTGATGCTCCGAAACTCCAGAGCAGGAGCATCACATGGTTGGGTGGGTGCGCGGCGACTTGGCTGTCACCAATGGATGTTGTTGTTGTTTGTAGAGTAGTTATTGTGCCTGTAAACAAAGTAAAATGTGTTAATATATGTTAAATATGTATTTTTATGTGCATTTTGCCTTGTTTACCTTTTGTCAGTGATGCGTCTTTTGTGTAAATACCGATGAGTATCGATATTTTGGTGCGGATCTGCAGGGCTGGAGGAAAAACCCCTCCCCAAGTGCTGCTGAGCTAGCTGGCGCGGCCCTACCGACAAAAAGCAGTCCGTAACATAATGGCGCCCAAATTCAAAAAGGAGCAAAGATGTAGGCCAGTGATTTCTGTGCCGAAATCTTTGCTAAAATCGATAGTCAGCGGTATTTAGACGCCTCACGGTAGCTTTGCTGATGTGACTCAGCTTATGACAAACTGCGGCACGTTGAATTTTCATATTCACGTTTGCGCAGGGAGTTGTGGGTTGAGAAACACCAGTAAGTGGAGGTATTTGGATGTTGAGGCATGTTGCCAGGCAGGCCGCGAGTCGTGTTCTACCAGTGGTGGTGAAAACACTGTGCCGCGGACTTGCCCTGGGCCATGTCCAATATCCGAATGTGTTGCATGCAAATGTGACCGTTTCTTCTCGTTTTTTTTGTTTAACGTAGTAGATCGCCTGCCTTCGCTGGGCGTCCAGTTCCTTCAGTTCGGCCAATGTGGCTGAATGAGGATCAGGTGACCCGTAAAAGCTTCGAGCTATACGCGCTGCACCGCCTCACGGGCTAAAGGGACGCATTCCCAGTGAAAGCAGGTCCGATCGAACACCAGCCGCGTCCTTAACTGGCAACTGTCAACATGCGTGACAGTTTGACCAGTTGACGAACGGCAGTGTGTTTTATTTGTTTACACAACAACTACCATAAGCGCGGAGTCGGATTGCGAGTCCACCGGCAATAGTCGTTTCATCTCCCTTACATTATATTGAACATTTAAAAGAAGTCCGTTTTTTTTGACATTATTTATTTATTTATATATACATATTTGCCTGTCAATATATTTAAACATTTAAATATCTATTTATTTATTTCCTATTCATTTACACATATTTACATTTATTTATGGTATTTCCTATATTATTAATAAATACATATTTATTTAATCTACATTTATATTTGCAAATCGCCATATATACCTATATACAATTTACCTTTAGGAAACTATTCTTAAAATTTAATTAACATTATTTAAATTCGCGATTGCACACACACACAATTATTGACAAAATAATTCAACAGTAAATTTATAACTCTCAAATTACATGCACATAATATTTAAATTCGTAAACACTTCGCCTCTGTCGAGTATACTCTATAAAAAGGTAAATTCTATTAAAAATGAGTGAAGAAAAAGATGTTGGTTTTCATTGCCTGCGGTCGAGGGGGCCAGTACCAGAGGCGCAGGAATCGACATGGTCCCCTGATGGAGACGATGCAGTCGGCCCTCAGATGGCGTTGGGAATTGGGGGACTCCTCCGGACACCGAACAGGATTGCCAAAATCCAGAGCCAACTTCATGCGGAGGTACCGACAGACAGCAAAGGAGGCGTAGATCCAGAATCATCCGGGAAAAAGCCAGAAGCCCTGAAAGAGAATTTGGACAGTGTTGTGAAATCCGCAGTCAATGTGGCATTAGCAACAGCGACACACACTTACCGGCAATTCTTCGACGCGGAAATCGGGCAGGCGCTGAAGGATCATCTGCGTCAGAGCAATATCGAGCTCATGAAAATGGTGAACGACACCATTAGACCATTGATCGCCACGCCGGCGCCAGTTGAGAGACCTGCAGAGCGAGATCCGATATGGGATATGCTCAGCATACCCAGAGAGGAAGCGAAAATCCTCCAAGGAGCCATTCCCAAGTCCAGTGCGCCTCGAGAAGCATGCGCACCGATGCGGCCACCCAGGATTCCGCCGAAAGAGTTGGCAAGAGGTAGCAGCAGCCCGGAACCATGGCCGAGATACACGGCCAACCACAGAGAGCGCCCACAGCACGTGTCGCCAAACGAGTACCCAGCGGCAGACTGTCCACGCGGCGAGACCGAATATGTGAACGTTCCGCATCCGATTCCCTACGCCAGAGTGGAGCGGTGGGGATTATCCTTCGACGCGGAGGACCGGTACAACTCCGTAGAAGACTTCATCTTCCGTTTGGAGTTCCTCCAGAGGCAATATCGGTGTCCATGGGCGGAAATCCTGCGCACTTTCCATGTTTTGCTTACCGGGAGGGCAAGAGAGTGGTACTGGATCCATGTCAGGCACTCAACGATCACCAGCTGGATACAACTGCGTCAGGCTCTGCTTGACCGATTCCGCAGCCACCAAACAGAGCATGATCGGATGCACGAACTCCTACAACGGGAACAGCAGGCTGGCGAGAGCGTAGAGGACTACATCCACCACATGCGGAGACTAGCGTCGCGACTCACCAAGCCCATGGCGGAGAGACACCTAGTCAAAGTTATAAAAAAGGGTCTCAAGGAGAGTGTTGCACGCTATGTCTATGCAATGGACATATTCACCGTGGATGAGCTACGAGATGAGGCAGCGGAAGTGGAACGCAGTTTCGGGCGTCGAGGACGGACTCCTTATGCGCAACAGCCAGCGCCTCCCGCCAATTTCAGGCCGCGTGTCCACGAGGTGATGATCGAAGACGCGGAAGTGACGCCAAGCCAAGACGTGGAAGAGCTGCGCAAATGGCAGCCTAAGGCTCCAGATAAGCCGGTGTGCTGGAATTGTGGCGTGACTGGCCACATGTTCCGGGACTGCGAATCGCCAACACGACAGCTGTTTTGCTACCGATGCGGTAAGCCAGGGACGGTGACGCCGAAATGTCCAAACTGCGCGGGAAACGGACGCCCGGGTGTGGCCAGAACGGGAGACACACGCCCGTAGAAGAACCCCGTGAACTTAGCCAATCAGCAACTTTTAAGGAATCTGTAGATATAAAAAAGGTAGAAGTTAATAAGGAGACACATAGGAGGATCAGCACAATAATACCGTTGGAGGAGCGGATGAGAAGATACCTGGAGGCTAGGAACGGCATATTCAGCCAACATCAACTGGCAGGGATGCGGCTCGTATCGCGTAGGGTGAAAAAGGCGAGAGAGCGTTTCCGGCAACGACGGACAAGGCGCAGGGAAGTTGCGGCCGCAGTCTTACGCAACCAAACAAACGATCCGAGACCGTTCGCTGATGTAAAAATAAGCCGTGAGCGGGTCCGTGGGCTGCTCGACACCGGAGCATCTGTGAGCCTACTGGGTCGTGGTTGCAGGGAGCTGTTGAACAGCATCGACGTGCCAATGACCAGGTACTTCTCAAAAGTACGCACTGCCGCCGGAGAGGATCGCTCAATAATTGGCCGTGCGAAGTTGCCTGTCGAATATTTGGGAAAAATAAAAAGAATAACATTCTACATGTGCCCATATCTGGAGCAGGAAGCATACCTGGGAGTTGATTTCTGGCGAATCTTCGAGCTAGCGCCCGAACTTATAGGACGAGAGGCAGCAGAGGGCCGAAGGAAAGACGCCGCAGAACTCCAGTTCCAAGAACATGACGACGAGGATGCCGCCGACGATCCAAAATCAGATCCCGCGCATCATATATCCACCAAGAAAGCAGACACTCGGTTTAATCCAGTGTTGAGAACGTGGGCCCCGCGTTTGGCGCCTTTCGGACTGCTTCCGAGATCTGTGCCGGCAGAAACAATACCACAGCCCACATGGAGAATGCCCCAATGATTTCTTCGCTTCGCAGGATCAATTACGCCGTTCGAAATCTTGGGTGCTGTTGCATTCTGCGAATCGGCTGTGTTCATTTCGACTATCGATAGGCATATATCGATGAACACAGCTGCCCTGGTACGAGCAACATCTGCTAGCGGAGCAAGCAGTGCGAGCCTTAGCGAGGCCTTGGGCCTGTTAACAGCCAGATCGGTCGCTGACCCAAGGTTCCCGTTGCAGGCAAGCGCCGTTTGAACCGTCGGCAGATGCCCGAATGCCCAGGCATATGACCGCCAGCATCTCTCTCAAGGGCGGCCGACTCCTCAGTTGAAGTTGAGCGAGCGGTCGGCGCAGATAGAATCTGCAACCAATAAAGTGCGTGTGTTAAATTTTGTTTAAAGAATAATTATTTATTAACTAATAATTTTGTGTGTGTGTAGACGCAGCTTCCCTTTCATCTTTAACAACGTGCTTACTCTGGTGAGTCCAGTCCATGTAGGGATCTGCCAGGGCCCATATTGTCCCACCAAGCCTGACCAGACGGCAACGATTCCCGTACCACGGCTGACTGGTGCCACGCCAGCAGCCGTATTCTTACCGGTCCGCCAGAGCCTAGCGCACCTTCTGCACAGGACGCACCTCAGCGCCGGCAACATCTGCAGCGCGAGCATTTGCGGCAATCCGGCATTTTGGCCAGCAGGCCAGATCTGCAACAGCAACAGCCACATCTGCAACAACATCAGCAGCACGTCCATGTAGGCCTGTCCTTGCCTGCAGGCGTATAGATTTTCTCCTGCCTGGCGGCATAATCCATCGCCGAATCCACGCATGATCTGAAAAGATACCCAAAATGTCCCATTAGTCTTAATTCTTTAGATTTATGAATTGTTATTAATAATAAGTTGTGATAGTTTGTCTTACATGTTAGGTCCACGTGGGTAGGCTGAAATGGTAGGATTAGGATACCGCAAATAAATGTATGAATACAAAAGATCAATGATTTGCTAGTACCTTTTCTAGGGGAGATGGGGCGGCCTTAGTTGGCCAGGAACGGGCTCGCCGACTTGGGTGATGCTCCGAAACTCCAGAGCAGGAGCATCACA
Organism: Zaprionus camerounensis; assembly: GCA_018904165.1. Lineage (NCBI taxonomy): Eukaryota > Metazoa > Arthropoda > Insecta > Diptera > Drosophilidae > Zaprionus > Zaprionus camerounensis. The sequence continues at coordinate 11,349,111 of JAEIFS010000479.1, read as the reverse complement.
TGGTTGGGTGGGTGCGCGGCGACTTGGCTGTCACCAATGGATGTTGTTGTTGTTTGTAGAGTAGTTATTGTGCCTGTAAACAAAGTAAAATGTGTTAATATATGTTAAATATGTATTTTTATGTGCATTTTGCCTTGTTTACCTTTTGTCAGTGATGCGTCTTTTGTGTAAATACCGATGAGTATCGATATTTTGGTGCGGATCTGCAGGGCTGGAGGAAAAACCCCTCCCCAAGTGCTGCTGAGCTAGCTGGCGCGGCCCTACCGACAAAAAGCAGTCCGTAACAAACTAACTACTTGAATGATATGGAATCAAGAAGTTCAAGGCCTAGTTAATAACTCTACAAAATATACAATAGGTTATATATATTGTATATACTGTAGCATTATATCTATATTATTGTATTTATATTATATGCGAGTAAGCTTTATCGGAGTTAACGATTAATCGATGTTTAAAGATAAGTTAAGAAGTTCCGATAGTTGTTCATATATTTTAGATTTTAGATTGTAATTAGAACGAAAGAACGAGAGTTAAGGCAATCGTTATCGAAGATCGACACATTGAATATGAGAGGCGCTTGTGCTTGAACGACGCATTAAGAAAAGTGTAAATTAAAAATTAAAATAAAGTTGAACTATTGAAAGCAACAAATAAGAATTTCATGCAACAATATATTATATATATATTTAATATATTATTGGTATTATATATTAAATGTGATTGTCTAGAATTAGTTTTAGCTTAATCCATTATTTATTTCTAAGCATATGCAGTATATTCTTTCATTAAAAATCGAATATAGTAATATATCATATTGTTATTATAAAATAGCATTTATTGCATTGAAAATTTGTATAGCTATTTTTGTGCAAACTGAACTTGACTATATTTGATTATCTTTGAATTTTTGTGGGATACCAGAAGCAATGAGAGCAACGGGGACGATGCCAGACATGGCTCCGCGTTGGGCATGTGGGACACGAGTTGAAGGTTGTCTGAGTTTCCATATCATTGTAGGAGCTTGGTGCACCGTTTTCTAGATATTCTTTCTTAGGTAAATAACACGACTGGCAACACTTGACTGCACTCGACTGCGACTCTGTTGCTATGGCAGCTGAGCCAGTTGAAGTTCGTGGCGATCTGTCAGGAGGGACAGGTTGCGCTGATGTGGCTGAAGATCTAAAAGATGCGGTCTGGCCTGATGTTGGCAAGATTCCAGTGCACGCACAGTGCGGTATCAGCTGTGGCGTGTTTGAAGAAGAATCAAAGTTCTGCTGATCATTCTGTTGGGCCTGTTGAACGGGCACAACGCCAAAGAGTCCTATACATGACTGTTCTAGCTGTTCATCCTGATTCTGTAAAGAGGAAGCTTTCTTTGCCAGCATGATCTCTACAATGGACTCCAAGTAGCCCATAAGCTGGTTATCTAGTGAAGAAGATAGCCCCCTGCACGTATTCTCGGTTGCTTGTTGTTGCTCTGGCAGTGGCTGTGGCAGCTCTGCTTGCTGTGACTGCTCTGCTTGCTGTGGCCGTTGCAGCTCTTGCTGCTCCAGCTGCTGACACTTACGACAGGACTGTTGTCTCTTGTTTAACTTTGGATTTGTTTGAGCAGCACAAATGTTGTCATGAAAGGGGAAACAAGGGCTATAAGCTGCTGCTGGTTTTTCAGTTCTTGCCGAATCTTTAGCGAAACCGACACATGGCGGCAGGGCACTCTGCATTAACAAGAAGCCGATGTCGTTGTCTGGTCTTTGGCACTCATCCTGATTGAAATTGCTCGGAATGGGCACTCTACAGTCAATGCTGAAATATACTTTCAACTAGAATTCGGCTCAATACTTTAGCTATAATTACCTTAACCCCTCTGGTCTCTCGGTCACAAAGCACATGCCCAAGCGCGGAGACTCCAGATCATTGGCTAACCAAAAATTGGGTGCTGGCACTGGGACACAACCCATGCAAGTCGGCTGTTGAGGTAGACACACCGTTTGTCCCAGTTGTCCCACTTGCCCCATTTGAACTGGCTCCTGTTGCATCCGAGCCGATGATCTACATTGTCCTAATACCCGACCACTCGAGGTCGCATTCATGCCGTGCTCACAACTCTCAGTGCAGAACATTTTGCTATTGATTTGCGATGAAATTAAGCAAACGTTGCCCCACTGTAGTTGTGAACTGCACCTCCAGCAACAATTCGAGTCGAAATCTATTCAATTTGTATCATTTTCTGTCTACAAATTTAGAAATGAAATGTCAACAAGTATATTTTCTGTTGGATATGACATAAATATTCTTCTAAGCATAGCATAGGCTTTTCAAAGTATGTAAGGTCAACTTGGCTGTTTGTCCAGATTGAACTAGTCAGTCTTTAGTCTAGGTCTGATATTACAACCAAATTCACATGTTTTAAAGCTATAAAAATTAAATTTTTTTTTTTTTTTTTTCGGGTTAATAAAACATAAAAATGTCGGACGGGGCGGTAAGGTTTATTCTTAAGGACATAGCCGATACACGTGGCGAAGTCAAAAACGAACTAGTCAATGGAAAACGAAGCTTTACAATAACAATAAGTGATGATGGACAGATTGAGGTCGCTCCTGGTCCCAAGGCCGAGTTTAGAGAGCAAAAAGTAAAGGGGGTAGCTGGTAAGCAGCGCATACGCATTGCGCTAATTGAGGAAGAGGCTGGCAGCTCGGATGAGGAGGAGGAGCGTGATGAAAGCTATGTAGTGCATAATGGATTGGCCAAGAGCCACAATAAGAATGCGCCCGGCAAACCCAGTTTTGTTGTGCTGGAGGATACGAAAGTGCGTAAACGGTTTGAAGATATACTGCAGGCCTCAGCCTGCCTCTGCAATGCTCAGCAACAAACCTCGCCATGCGACATAGGTGCACATACGGGCTGCCAAACGGATGCTGTACTACGGCACCCTAGGGTGGATGCCCACAGTCGTGGCTGCCAGGCAACGGATGCACGCTGCAACCTCAATCCAAGTGCCGCCAAAAAGAAGAACCTCAATTCACTAAATCAGTCGCGAATCCTGCAAGCCCTGCAGCAGTTGAACGATCAATCATTGACAGCAACAACCCCCCCAACTGTCAATGTGCCATCAAGAACAACAACAACAGCACCAACAACAACATCGACAGCAAAAGCAACAACAGTCGATGCCCCACATGTAACCATTAGCTTTATTGCACCGCCGTCAGCAGCACCGTCTGTTGTATTCCATCCGCAAATGGGACTTCAGCAGGTGATGCCAAATTGCTGCCCCAACTGCCTGTGCGGTAAATGCTGCAATTGCTGTGGCCAGCAACTGTTGCCGCCTTGCATGCAGCATCGTAACCTAGCCGGAGCAACCACTTGCTGCAGCAGTTGTTCCTCATTGAGGTCGCCATTGGCCCAAACAGTTCTTGGTACCTGTGCTGCCCCGTGCATGTTGCCGGAGCCAACAGCACAGCAGCGACATCAGCAACAGCAGGACTATCGCATACCAAACTGGACTCCTCGACCATTTACTCCCTGCCCCAACTGTTCTCTAAATCCCTGCAACATGTGTAGATGTGGAAATCCCAATTGTCCATATTGTTGTATGCGTCGCGATTGCAGTTGTTGTTCCATTGCACATCAGCAAGAGACGCAGCAGCAGAAGCAGCAGCAGCAGCTGCAGCTGATCCAGCGTGCCTATTCCAAGAGTATTTCAAATAGGCAAGCAAAAAAGTCGGGCCTGCCACAGCCTAATGCCCCATCCGATGTACCCAAGCAAGGCGTTCGCACCAAGAAAAATGCAAAATCAAAACAAGCGATAACTCCGAAAGACTGTAGTTCTCCTCCACCTTTTGACGTACCTCTTACAGGTTCGAAGTTCTCTTGTTATCCAAAAATTGCGCGACGTCTCTTGTCCCATTATCCACGACACAGAGCGGGTGGCATCAAAGCATCTTCATCGTCATCAAAACTCTATATGGCACGCTTTGGACGCACTTGCCTGATACTGAAACCTACCATCCCAGATGCTACCGAAGCCGGCGACCATGATTCCCCAAAATAATATAAGTAATAAGTTTTGTTTAAATAAGCGAAAGATCTCGGAGATTCATGTTCTCAAATAAATAGCAAATACATCCGAATTTACTTGGTTTTTCTATGGTTATATTGGAAGAAAGTTAAATAGATGAGTTACTTAAATTATTTAAATGTATTTTGAACAAAACTTAGTTGTCCTCTGCCTGTAGTTTCCCTTCATCTTTTAGTATCCCTTCATCTTCTATTTGTGCTGTTGCATCTTTTGCTGGTGAATGCTCCGTTGTAAACTCTGTTTCTACTCCTATTGTCTTTTTTCTTCCTTGAAATTTAGTTCTTCCTTTCTCGCACATGGCACATTACTCTGAACATCATCAGGAATGGGTTGTATATCATATTTTTTGATGAGTCTCCAGTAAAAACCAGAGTGTATCATGGGCTTCTTTTCTTTGAGGCCTGCCTTCTTGTGCTTAGGACTACGTGAAATACGTTGAATCAGCTGCCTTTGTGCTTCCTGCAAGGGACCAGGAATTTGATTTGAGTCTGTTTGGTCTGCCATATTCCAAGTGGACTGTGTTACATATGGTCGTAAAGTGGCATAGAATCTGTCATTGGTGTCTCTCTGCAAAAGTGGTTTAGGTTCGTTTGGGTTCATTTCTTCCAACGAAGTAGTAAACTCACATTCACAGAGAGAGTCCAATTGCTGATCCTCAATATTACCACAGTAGTCCCGTGTCATCCTGCCACATTTTGTTAAGTTTTCAAAACTTTTCAGCGAAAAACCACTTTTAATTTCCTGTTGTTCAGGTTGTTGCTCTTCAAAATAATGTAAATAATTGTCATAACAATTCACTTTAACATTTTCAGGTTGTGACGCTTGATTTGAATTTGATTTTCTTAGCACACCCTCACAAGATCCACTGCAGTTGAATATTAGATTCTGATCTTCGTCTTGTTGCTGAACAGGCACAACGTCGCAGTCAATATATCTCATTATATCCGCTTCTTGGGAGTCTCTGTTCAGCTCTTTTGCCTCTTGCTGTTGCTGTATATCTTTTAAATAGTTGGCATCAGAATATGTTACGTGTTGTTGTGGTACATTATGGTCCTGTTGTCGACACTGACATTGAGGAGAGGTGTTAGCGGGAAAGAACAGTGTCTTTTCATCGGTCTCACAGTACCTAGAGTCATATGGTAAATATTGTTGTTGTCCTGTCAGCTGTAATGATTTTTGAGAATTACATTCCGAGCAAAGACACACATAATCAATGTTTGAAATGTTGGAGTTGTATAGACCACTCACTGGCTGTATTTGAGAAGGAGAGTTCAGCTGAGGTACATCCTTAGGGGAATACTCTGTGAATATCTCATTATCTGTCTGCTGTAGGTAATCTTCATTTGAAACACATTCACATATTTTATTATCAGATTGAAGTTCTTGAAATCCATCTTTCTCCTGTAGTTGAATAGGCAAAGCATCGCTGTCAATACAAATCATTCTATCCAACTCTTTATAACTTCCGTTCCCCTCTTGTCCCTGTTGCTGCTGCTGCATATTTTGTAGATAACATTTCTGTTGTTCTTGGTCTAGTTGTGAATACTGGCATTCTGAAGGGGTGACATTGGGGAAATAAAGTGTTTTTTCTGATATTGCAGATAGTCGACGGGAGTCAGTCTCACTGTACCTAGATTCAATTGATTCATTGTCTGTACGCTGCAAAGATTTTTGAGAATAACATTCTGAGCAAAGACATTCATCATCAAATTCGGAATCGTAGTAATTAAGCGGACCACTCTCTGGCTGTATTTGAGATAGAGGGTTCCCCTGTAATTTGTGAGGTACTTCATGGGATTGCTGAGTGAATAGCTCGTTGTCTACGTCCTGTAGATAAGCTTGATTTGAAACCATACTTGGTTGGGGTTGTATAAGCACACCCATACATGATGCACTGCAACTGTATATCTGATTCTCAGATTGTTCTTCTTGAAAACTATCTTCCTCTTGCAAAGCATCGCAGTCCATATATCTCATTCTATCAGATTCTTGCCAGTTTCTGTGTAGTTCTTGGACATCGGAATATGTTGGATGTAGGATACATTCCTTTTGGTTTTGCACATTATGGTCTAATTGTGGATGCTGATATTGAGAGGAGGTGTCAATGGGAAAATACACTGTTTTCTCTGATAAGTTAGATTGTCGCTGAGAATCATTTCCACAGTACGTACAGTCAAGAGGTATATGTAGCTGCTCTTCATTTGGTGTTTGGCAATAATATTTAATGCAATTATCATCAAAGTCGGAAACGTGTGAGTTTAATTTAACATTTTTAGATGGCACTTCCTCAAGAGAATACTGTGTGAATATCTCATTATCTACGTGCTGTATGTAAGCTTGATTTGAAACCATTCTTGGTTTGCTTTGTTTTAGACTACCCTCACATGATGCACTGCATATTTGATTATTAGATTCCGATTCTTGAAACCTATTTCCCTGTTGTTGTTGATTAGTATCAATACATCTCATTCTGTCATTGTCATCAGAACATACTAAATGAGGACACTGCACAATATATTGCTGGTGTGGTTGCATGTTATGTGAGTCATTCCCCTCCCTGGTATCTTCAGCTTCATAACAATAATGTTGTTGCTGATGCGAAAATGTACCCAAGTTTTCAAAGTTTGTGTTCTCTTCCCCACGTTGAAGGTAGTTGTAATATTTATCTTGTTTCTTTTGGCAATTGTTATAGAGATTTTCTAGATAACTCTCAGATGGTTCAAGTGGAGTTTTAAATTTCAATTCCTGTTGAATATTCTGGGAATCGTTGTCATAACAAATGCAAGCGGCCTCCTCTTTCAGCGAGTGCTCCGAATGATCTCTAGAGTTATTGTTGCAACTACAACTGTTGCTATATTTTTCCATACTATGATGCTCCTTGAACGGTTCTTGTTGACACAATTGCTGCTGTTGCTCGTCCACATTAATCATATATTTGCCATATAAATAAGTTTTCTCGTCATTTGGCGACTGTTCCTCTTGCCTCTCTCCGTCATTTTGCTGAGGCTCTTGCTGCTGTTGCTGAGGACAACACATAGAGTTACTCACTTGCTTTTCTCCACATGTTTCCACAAAAGCTTGGAGACATTGTTGAACTTGAGCGGGTTTCTCTATTGTGCCAGAAGACTGCTCAAGATGGATCTTTCGCTTTTTACATTTGCATGTCTTTCTCTTTTCTTGTTTCTGTTGGAAGTTTTGAAAATATTTGTTATAATTTGTATGCTTCTTTTCTTCCACTTGCCGTAAGTGTTGTTCCTCTCGCAGGGTCTGCAGAAGTTTTAGCGAGCAAATGCAAACCTTTGATTTCTTCTGGGTTACAGCATCTTGTCCCAAGATAGAAGGTCCCACACTACTGTTTCGCAATCGGCGGGCTTTCAACAGAACATTTACTTCTTCATCTTGTTCGGATTGATTCTCGAAGACTACGTTTTCTGCATCAATTACTTTTCTTTTGTTTCTCTCACTTTTGGAACATTTGTAACTGCATTTTGGACATTTACAAGAGGCTGTAGCAGTATTTCTGTTTATCTGCGGCTTGTATATAGGATGGTTTGTTTTTCGATTGCGGCAACTACAATTAATTTTATTCAATGCCTGGGAGGAAGTTTTACTAATCTGCTGATGTTCACATTTGACGGCATCCAACAAATTGTTATTGTTGCTTATTGGAAATCTATGATTACTCGCAATTTTATAATCTTCATATTTTTTTGTTTTCTGGGTTTGTTGTTTAGAGTTTGCAATTTTTGTAAAACTACAATTTTTCATCTTGAATATCTGTTGTGAATCTTTTAGTTCTCGCCTAGGGAAATAGGTCCTGATTAATGCAACAGTAACAAAGAAATAATATGGTGACATTTATTTACCATTCATCTGGTTTTCGCATAACAATCAATCTGTCTTTTTCATTGCCGTTTCTTAAAAAATATACAAAATAAATATAACTAAACTAAAGCTGTATATATAGTAACTCAAGTTTCGCACCCACCTTGCAGACTTTTGTTGAAAAAAGCATTTCAGATCCTTCAACACATTCCTAATATTTTTGTCGTTAGAACATTCATTAAATTCCATGCCAGAGCTCAATCTTCTCAAGTCACAATCTTCATTCTGTATGGGATACCTGCCGCATGCGGTTATTGTGTATTCCTCGAGGTAGGCAGGAGAATTATTGCTCTCCTGCTTAACCAGAAATATGTTCAATGCAGAACCTACAGACTTACTTGAACTACATTTCGGCAAACAAGTTGTGCCACTCTTATAGATATCGGGTTCAGTTAACTTTACATCACATTCTTTAACATTACTCGCTTTGCTGAACTCCATTGTTTTCTGATTTAATCTGCGATAGTCAAGTTTTTTTTTATTTTTGGTCTTATCCTGAAAGTCAAATGTATTATTTCGGCTAAATCTCTTGAATTGTATGTCACCTCCTACCGATCGAAATTGCTTTCCAACTCTATCAGAATTCGGATTCGTATTACTTAAAGTCCTTAACACGTTAGAAACTTTTGATTCATCTCTCCCAGATTTTATTGATTCTGATTTCCCGTTTTGGTCATTAGTTTTATTATAATTTACAGTCATTGGAAGCTCGTCTTTCTTCGTTTTTTTTGAATTATCGCTTAGAGTTTTTGACTTGACTACTAAAGATTCATCTGAACCCCTCTTTGTTTTTGTTGACTTCAATTTGCTTTGTTGTGTACAGTTCTTTTGCCCAGAATTATTCACTTTTTGGGTACTTATTGATTCAAGTCTATTTCGCTTAAGTTTCGTTTTGATACGAGGTGTGTTTTGCTTCTGAATTTCATTTTTCCGTAAGTGCAGAGTACACTCTTTGCAGCGACATTTCGGAGTCTGTATTTCTTTGCTTCTAATTTTGCAATTACAATAGCAAAGGCGGCAAGGAGCTGAGAGTTTTTCGCACAAACACTTTTCCCAAACTTTTTTGAAACAAAACATTTCACTTAGCCACTGTCTGCAGGTCTTCTTCCTGAAATGTTCTTTCTTTTTGTTCTGTTTTTGTTTTTTTCCTGCACCCAAGGAAGGTTTCTTAGACGTATATGAAAAGAAGGGCTGATACGAAAGCGTGTTTGGGTATGAAAACCCATTTCTAGACGAAGCCGGGATAGGTAAAGACGAAGTTGGCAAAGTAGGTGGAAGATTACCCTGAAAAGTTGTCGGTCCCAAATTTTGAAATGGACCCGGCATAGAATTAGGGAAAAAAGGCAATGCCGAATTCTGAAAATAAGGAGAGAATGGAGAGTTCTCCATTGGTTGTGAATTTGAGCATAAGGACTGAGGCAGAGTCGATGCAATACTTGCAGACGGACCTGTAGCCAGAGATGGATCCTTAGCATTGCTAATACACATTGGGTGTATTGTGATGCGTTGCATCTCAGATCTTGGGGGACATGTATTGCCATTATTATTATTTGCCAAGGACTGACAATTAGTTGTTTGCAGGAGATGTTCCAAAGTGATTTCATTAGGTATACTCAGGCGTAAAGGCACATTGCATCTGAACCTGAATTGGGACACATTTTAATACTGCAGATTCATAGAAACTCAAAGCATTTGTTGCTGCTTACCAAATATCATTGTTTTCCTGCGAATTCTGTTTAGCTATGACCAGCTCGTCTGAAGAAGACATCAAATTGAGCTTCTTTTTTTGCTTGGACTTTCCTTTGACGTTCTCCAGTTTTTTCTCAGGCTGTTTTGATTGCTTTGAACTTTTGGATTCTTTTGTCTTATTTACAATAGTGCTGTCTATGATGTTTTTGCTTTTAAGAGGCTGCGTATTTGAGGCTTCTGCAACTTCTGGTGATTCGCGCATTAACATACTCTCAAGTGTCATTTCCTCTCCATTAAAGGGTTTGCAAAAACAGATATTCTGCAGAGAAACAATATTGGGTAGGAAGATTCCCATTTTAAACAGATCAAATATGGTATATTTTACATAACTACCTCCAAACCATTTTTCATACACAAATTGCTTTTAATGTATCTTCGACAGGGCTTACTCGACATCTTGGTTTCATATTGTCCAACCATATTTTGATAATTTGAATTATTGATTCTAGACGTTGCCTTACTGTTTACTTTTTCTGTATATAGGGACCCTGTAAATGGTATCTTCCTCTTGCAAGTACAAATCACTTTATTTGAAGGCTTTGTTTTGTTTTCTATGCTGGTATTAAATTTTGGCCAAGGTTTATTCTCCCCTGTATTTCTTAAGCTTATTGCTTTATCTTCTGATGTAACAGATTCACTTTCAGGTAACTTTTCGCTGCTCTTCCAACCAAAGCCCACCATCCTTTCATTACTTTGCGTGTTTTCTGTTTGAGTAGACTTATATCTCTTGGTATATGATAGGTTATATCTTTTTTTGTCTGACGATAGTGTTTTTCTACCTTCATTTGGAATGTGTTTTAACGATGTCTGAACTACCTTATTAACTGCAGAAGTTGTTGATATTGCTTTATTTTGATTACCTCCGAATTGTGAGTATGGTTTTGATGCTACTATTTCATTGTCCTGGCATTCTGTAGACATAGATCCTTCAGCAGATGACACTCTAGGTGTTTCAGTGATTGAGGACATTCCTATGCTGTCTTCAACCTGCGACTGAGTACACGAAGATTGATTTCCAAATACACCAGATGGGAAAGGTAACTGTTCATAGTTTATGGAACCACAACCCACAACATTATCCTTCGTTTGTGAGCCTTGCGTATTCGTAGAAATACTATTCTTAGTATATGTTTGCACACCTATGTTTGTGCCTGACGATAATGGATTTCTATCATCATTCTTTATGTGTTTTAAAGATGGCTCAACTATCTTACTATCCTCTTCCTTTCCTCGAGTAGAAATTGTAGATATTTCTATAAGACCATCACTGCCAACAGATTGTGAGGATACATCCAAGGACTCTCTCGTTTCGGCAACAGATATAGGTCCTACAGCAGATGACTGCATAGATCTTAGAGTGGTTGAGGGTATTGCTACGCTCTCTTCAACAGTCAGTACTTTCGGAGATGAATTAAATAATGCACTGTCTTCGGAATGTGTATCTATCGAGTGCATTATTGCATGAGGTTCACGTACTCTATCACCTGCCGGAATAACTCGTGTTTCGATTATCGGTATAGAGCCTACAGTATACGAAGACTGACTTCCAAGTACGTTAGATGGGGAATTCGCCATTTCTGGTTCACTGTTCTTGCAACCATAACCCACCATCCTATTATTCTTAGGTGTCTCTTGTGTTTTCGACGACTTAGTGCTTTCCGTGCCTGACTTTAATGTTGTTCTATCTTCATTATTAAAGTTTTCTTGGGATGTGGATATAGGTGCTATAGCTGATGACTGCATAGGTCTTTCAGTAATAAAAGGCATCGCTATGCTCTCTTCAACGTTCAAAAGTTTTGGTGATTGATTTAATAATATACAAACTTGCGACTCACATATTCTGCCATCCACCGGCATTATTCGTGTTCCGAATGTCGGTACAGAGCCCTGAGCACACAAAGACTGATTTCCAAATACTCCAGATGGCGGTGCGGCCATTTTGTTGTCATCTTGTGTATTTAAATTTATTCTTGTAAAATTATATGACCTAATTCTGGACACGAATTCGTTGCCCATTGCCCTATTGACTGTGAAGGGACTCTGATAACAGTTGTGAGGTGCACCAAATTGTGATGGAACCACGTTGCTACCCTGCTGATTGGGTATAAAAGAGTTTAGATTCCTGTTCCCGTAGCAATTCCTTATCCCCATGCAACAGTTACAACCGTTATGCCATTGCTGATGGCAGCAACCACAGGAATTGCAGCCTTGTACATTGCACCATATTCTATTGAAATTACACATTTTCAATTAAAACAAAACTTTGATTGATGTCAATAGAAAATCTGCAATTTTAACTAAATATGTTGCCGCTTTGAAATAGAGGAGGCAAAACTTTATACAGCTCCAGAAGGAAAATTTCACAATTTTGGGCCGAAACCTAGTAATAATTAATTTGATTTTTAACGCTTGACAAGAAATTCAAGTGCTATCCTATATTTTTGTGTCTTCTCTTCTTTTTTTATCCATTAAGAGATGACCTGAAAAAAATGTCTGGTTTCATGGTTTCAGATTTTATTCGATAATTCTACAATTGTTGTCAAGTTAAGATGTGGAGCTCGTAATGTAGCGTACTCTGTACATAAAGTCGGTTTTTATAGTATACCATTACTACAGTACACGGTACGCTACATTACGAACTCTTCTCTCTCTATCTCTCTTATTATTTCTTAAAAAGGTCGGCCTTTTTGTTATTATTCTACTGACATGGCCAAAAGCGTGGCATCATGAAGCGCATCTGTGCGTACCGTTGCCAACAACATGGCTGATGCTGAAAGTAATTATTGTTCGGATGCATATTTAGTTGGTAAAGGTTTTGGGCCTGCTGTGAAGGGTATTGGATCTGTGCATTGAACTGTTGTGGTTGTGCCAATCTGGAGAATGCGTCAGATGAAGGATTTGCGGCAAGGTTGTTTGCAGTAGGAGCTGATTCCGCTGTTGTCGGCATGTTGCAACAACTAAATGCCATAGTTTGCCCCAGATGCGGATTGCAGAAGGCACTTTCGTGAAAGGAAACATTACATTTCTCTGGACATCGCACGGCATCCTCTAGCCTCACAGATATATCCCTCTGGCATCTTTGGGATTCAACTACTTCATTCCACTTATCTGGCGAATTATCGTCTGCCATTGTTGATGAGCACGAGCAGTCACAGCATGACGAGGCCTCCGTCTGATCTGTCAATGAGCAGTCACATTCCGCCTGATTGTCGAAGGGACAATAATAAGTTTGCGACCTTGGACTTGATTGATACGATGGAATTTTATTCTGTGACACCTCCATATGCTGCTGCAGCTGCTGTGCCAGCAACTCTGTTAGACCAAGTGTCGGTTGCTCATATTGATACACTGGCTGTTTTGCCTGTTGCTGCTGCAAGTGCTTCGTTAGCTGTTGGTACTGTTGGTGCTGGCACATTGACTTTTGCTGCTGTTGTCTCTGCTGCTCTTGCTGCTGACACATGGACTCTAGCTGCTGCTGGTACATCGGCTGCTGCTGCTGCTGTTGGTACATCGGCTGCTGCTGCTGCTGCAACTGATGCTGACTAACACAACTGAAGTTGCTGTTCCTCGGCAACTTTTGCTGTTGTTGCATGTAATTGGACATAGGACAGCTGCCATATGAATTGTTATAACTGTGCCTGTTCCAAGGACCTGCACACTGTGACGCTCGCGTCGGTGGCAAATTATCATAGTTACTTTTACAAGGACGGGGCTGATGTTTTTGTGGCATCCCCATGACATGTGATATACAATAAGGTGATGTGCTACCCTGGGCCGGAATCTCTTGAAGATCTGGCGGATCAAAGCTAAGAATTGATATTTTTAACGAACGCACACTATTGAATAGTTACTGTAGTTTTACCTTAAGTAATGCGCTTCAGTAACCTCGCAAGAGGTTATAATCTTTTTACCATTATTTCTGTTGTTACACTCATCGCATAGTGTCATTATAGTGGGCGGACAAAGATTGGCCGACACTAACTTCGGTTTCGGCTCTGGACATTTACACTCTACTATTTCTGGCTCTTCGCATGCCTTCTTCGGTTTGATTTCTGTTATTTCTTCCATTCTGGCTTTTTCAGCTTCGGGTTCGGGCTGCCTTTTAGCTGTCTGCTCCACAGGCTGCTCATCTACCATAACTTGTGGTTGTGGTTTCTCTATGCCCATCTTTCCTGTTAGTTTCCTAAGGTCATTGCCTGCAGCTTTGTTTTTTACGCTTCCTTTTTGCGGTTGACTTGTGGTAGGAGAACTTGACCGTCTTCTACTAGTTGCCAGCACTGTGATGAGCGGCATCGGACTATTTGCTAAAGGTAATGATTTTTTGCGAGTTCTTGTCGCAAACCTCTCGTTGTCCTCTTTGGAAATGATAATCTTGTCATCTTCGTTGGTGCACAGTCCCCGGATGGTCTTGATCGAGCGGACTTGCCGTGGCACAGGTCCCTGCATGCGATCCGATCTGACCAAAGGCCGATACGGGTTCTTTACCCTTGTAGTACTCGGCGCATAAGTAGTTTTATTCACAATCCCGAGCTTACAACGTTTATGATTTCGGCTCGTCGCTGTAACAATACAGCGAGTAGTGCCCGCTTTGCGATCATAGTCAGGGAACCGCGAATTGGAGTATGGACCACGTTTCAATAGAGGGTTGTCGGAAACCAAATAGTCACGCGTCGGAGAACCACATCTCGATCCACTTTTGCGCATTTTGCTCACCGTATGCTACCAGTTTAATAATAGTTCCGTTAAAATTTATTTGTCAACATATTCCGAAAATTTTGAACACACTCGTGCAGCCCTGATTGCGTTAAATTTTAAAGGCAAGGGAATCACTGAACTATTGCAGGCAAAGATGTCTTAAATTCTTGAAGTATTGCAAAAAAAAATTAAAAATTAAAGGAAAGTTAGTTTGAGGTAGATTATTGGACCATGCATTTTATTGTTTTGTAACAGAATGGATATATACAGACAGTCAAGTAACACTTTACTCAAATGCACATGTTGTATAAATGTACATTTGTGTAAAGCGTTACGTGACAAACTGTATATTATACAAACATACATACATATAAACAGGTGGCCATAATAAATTGAGCGACTATAAGAGCTATTCTTATGTATGCGATGAGTTTATGGTGAACAAGAGTTTTGGAAGTGTTTCTACTAAGTAATTAACAATGGATCTATTAGAAATTGCACGATTTATTCAGATTAAGTTTTGTAAATTTTAAACTTACGTTGTTGCACGTGTAATGAAAGAGAATGTTTTTACGACGATTAAAGAGATATCGATAATACAAATACATTAATAATATCGATTAATAGCTATTCCATGCAAATTACTAAGCAAATTAAGTGTGCTACCAGATCTCCATAACCCTCATCTTTTCAAGCATACTTTTTTCTTGGTATAATACATACTTAGTAGACTTTCACTTCAAATATCTGTTATTATTTGTTAATTGTGTGTAAATTTTATGTGAATTTTATGTTATGCTTAATTTTAATCGACAAAAAACTGGTTGGGAATGTGTGACTGTTGTGTGAATTCGTGAGTTTATTCATCCTTTAGTCCACATTGTGTTTGCCTATTTTTCACAATTCCTTCGATTTTTTCAGTTATGACGACTGTGCTGGCTGTAACAGTGGTTGGTAAGGATAGTATTCATTTTTGTATTCAGCTATGGAATAATGTTTACAATTGATATTCACTATAGCTCTCCATGTTGTTATGATCGTAATCGTTCTTGTCTTACGGAGTATCCAAAACAAAAGTCATGGAATGTCGAGGAGAAATTCTCAAATATGGTGCCACCTAGTTTTTTATGCAAGGATCCAAATAAAGCAAAAAGACCGTGTGCCTGTAATATTAGAAGACGAAAAATGATCACAAGAAACTGCACTTGTAAAGCCACAAATTCTAGAAATGCATGTAGAAATGAACCCGAAATTAATTCTGACTGCAAAACAGTTTCCGAAGATGATAAATGTGCAAATAAATGCAAGTCTAGAAATACCGGAGCTAATGGAAGAAATTGTGCGGATGCAAACGACAATTTGATTTGCCAAGACCAGGGACCGTGTTTGGTAGCATCAAACTGTGCTGTTGAGAGAAATAAATGGGCCGATATACCTGCTGCCGGTATGCCCAGCAAGAAAGATGTAAGATTTGATCCTTGCACAGGCGTCGAATATAATGTCTGTCCATGGAGTGACGAATCTGCGCCAACGGAGTATTCGGGGCTACAAGATTGTTGTGGGCCATGTTATCAACCAAATGCCGTGGTACCACCACAACCGAGTCAGATGTTTCCATACTGCTATCCAAATGAGTGTTGCGGATTCCCGAATCCAACGGCCCCAAGTAACTTTAACATTTGCCCATGTTCGGAAAACTCTAGAGAATCCAATAGAATTGAGTCAACGTGTGACTTTTTGAATACACAAAACAGAAAATGGTAAGTTCTCAATATATAAACAAGATAAGAAAGGAGGAGAAACTGAGCTCCGTTTGTACTTTACAGTCAAAGTATTTTGCGCGATTCGGATAAGAGAAAGGCAACGAAGAAGGGTGAATGTGTTTGTAACATTAAATGGACCGAAGCCACACCAAAAGTTATAGAACGGTGAGTTATAAGTCATAATCTAATAACATAGAATTTCAAAAAACACAACACAAAAATCTAAAGACAAAAAAAATACAAAAACAATTAAAAATATGAAATATTGATTTAGGTTTTTAATTTTGCCAGCATTTGCGATTCGCTCGGGGTTCCTAATCCACCAAATAACTCCAATATTCTGCTGCCCATAAAAATGTCGGCGAAGGGAAGTGATCAAGAGCAAAGCTCTAAGCGGCCATCTACTGAATCTTGTGACTTGAATCGTGGCACAAGATCGAACAATGCAACTGAGGGAAATCCCTGTTGCATGAACGCATTTAGGCCAACTCGCAATTGTGGTTGTAATACTGAAAAACAAGCACAGTAAGTAGAGTGTACACCAACACTTATACTAAGAACTAACCTAAATTCTTTTGCAGATTTCAGGATGATTGTAGCGAGCCAGATAAAAATGCCAACGACAATAATGCAGCAGCAAACAACAACAACTGCAGAGGATTGTGCAATTCTTCAATGTATTGTCATCGGCCTCAATACACGTGTTGCTACAATCCATACACCGGCTACTATTTTTGGTGTAGATCATGTTGTTGTAGCAATTCCTGCAACAGTTGCAATCCCTGCGGCAATTTCAACCCTTTCAACCCCTGCCTCTGTCCATTGTCAAATCAAGAACCGACTTCAAATAATAAGGAAGAAGATAAGGCCAAAGAGCAAACGAAGTCGAAGAAAAGTTCGAGCGCTCTACAAAAATCAAACAAATCCAAGAGTGCCAAAGACCGAAGTACAGCTGGTTCAGCTGGTTCCAGTTCTTCACTACCCCAGCCCCAGCTAACTAATGAAGAATTGTACAATCAATGGATGTCATTTCAAAATTCGGTTCTTATGCCGCCTCCGCTGCCACCTCAGATGCCTTCACCAAACTTTCCGAGACACCCAAATTATATTGGAAATATAATTCCAACATATTACCAACAATCTACGCAGTTCTATCCTGGAGGGAAATAATTCAAATATTAGATATTCGATAAGACCAGCTGGAAGAGCGACTGAGTTGAGAACAAACCCCACTATCGATAGTTCTGATTACGTTACTGCCGAAAGTAACAAGAAAAATCGCTTTTAGACAAAATTTTAAATCTAATTCAACCAATAAAAAAAACAAATTTAATATATTGAGCGGAAATAATATTGTGATCTGGATACGTTTTCTTTTTTCATTCCATATTAATAAAAACAATTATATTTATGTATATTTTGAATTTCATTTTTGTAGTCATTTTATTAGTTTTTGCATTTTGTTTTGTTTTTATACACTTTCTTATGCGCGTGTGTATGTGTGTTGTTTTTGCATATCATATACATGTGTATATACGTAAAGATCTTAAATTTGTGGGGCTTTTTTGTAGAAAAACTAATTTTCTGTAAATATTCACGATTAATTAAGATTAATAATTTGTATGTTTGAGAGCAAACCTAACTAAAAACTATGAACATAGCACATTCTACATACATATGCAAATATATAATGTTTGTGTAGTGCAGCCATAAATATGATACGCATGTGTTGTGTTGTATGTATATAAAGGAATACCAAAATATATAAATAAATACATACATAAGAACTATGTGAACCAACTGAATCAAAGTTGCCTGCACCTATTGTTATGTATTGTTTATAAACATAGATTAAACTGAGTTTGGCTTGCAGATTGCCCATAAACATTATTATGATTATCGTTTCTTTTTCATACATATATTTATATTGTAATCATAATAAATGGAAATATACTTCTATTTATATTATTATTTTGTATGTTTGTATATATATTTATAGCTTAACAACTACGTGGGCGTCGAGCAGGCGTTTTCATAAGCATTAACAAAAAAATATATAAGAAAACAAAAACTACGTCAATACCACAAACTATTTACATTGGACATTTTTTCAGTTGTAGGTTGATTGGCTGCTTTAAAATTTCTCACATTATACAATTAAGATCTGACGTCTGTATGTTTGAATCACGGTTAACTAAGTGTGTGTGTGTGTGTGTAGATGATGTGTGGTTAGGCATCTGTATATACTTATAGAGCTCTCGTAGTTCTGCTTTAATCACATGTTGAACGCTCAACTGAAGGGGTAAATAACTTAAGGAATTGTCGACAATGCTGCTTCGTTCGTATCCATTATCTCTCGCTTCTCTCACCGCCATCTTAGGCATTCTCATCGGTTACATATATGTATCCATGCTGTTGCAATATGCTAAGACGTTTCTCAACCGCATCACGATCTGGAAAGATTGTAAATTTAGCAATTTATTTTTAGGCAACTTTAAACATTCACTCTGTGTGGAACTTTTTTCTATAATGTATTCATATATATATAATTCTCTTCTAGTTTGCATTCAAGTGTATTCAAGTTACTCTATCTCTTTTTGTCTTTGTCGTACGTACATTTGTTCAGCAGCATTTTGTCCTGTGGATGGGTGCACTTCTGGACCAATGAGTGCAGCAGAATGTGTGCTGTGTTATAGCGTTCGAAGCAGTTCTTGGTATTCTTAAGAAGCTCATCCAATGCTGCCGCCTGGCACTGTAAAACAAAATGAACAATGAATTCGAAATTGATCCGGTTTAACGATTTAGTTTCACTTACCATATCCAGGGCATAATCATAGAGTATCTTATCCGCCGTTATATTAAATGCATTCGCCTTCTGGAGCAGTCCGCTCCCATTGAGCCGCTTTGACTCGAACAGAATGCTGCGATACTTGGCGTTCATGGCGTACACAGCTGGGACAGGATGAATGCAAGAAGGTTGATAACAATATCTAATTGGACATGGAATTATCTAACTTACCGTTCCTCACGTTAGAAGACGGCTTCAACTGTCCGTTGCGCAGCTGCTGGGTGGCCAAGTTGAGGCCGGATGATAGCAACTGAAGGGCACGCACAAGCAACACCAGGCGCTCCGCACGCTTGCAGTGCTCCGGAGCATGGGGTGGAATCTGATGCTGCTCAGCGGCCGTCTGGCTGCCAGCAACCATCAGTGTAGAGAGCGGGGCACAGCGAGAGTCGGCCACCTCCTGAATACAGTCGGTAAGGGCCAGCACAAAGTTGAGCTTGGAAAGTGTTTCGTTGTGCTCGCGATCCATCAACGTCTCCTCTGACAGCTCTGGTGCCTGGAATGCAATAGGCTCACTGCCCGGCCCGCCAGCACAAACTGCTGTATCCAGCAAACTCTGCAGACCACCAGTGGCACCTAGTTCGGGCAGCGTGAAGGCGCGCGGTCCCAACATGTGATGATTGTTGTTCTCCGATCCGCTGCCAACCGAGCCAATAGAGCCCAGTGAGCCAGGTGCCACCATCAATGTGGGGCTGCCAAGAGTTGGTAACTTACTCAGCGCTGCGGACGGAAGCACCGGCGAACTGTTGCCACTCCTGCGCAACGGGGACTGAGAGTGTCCGGGCGACACTTGCCATGTGCTGGGCGCATGTGGCGGCGGTGTCTCCGACAGCGAGCCACCAGACGCTGAGCGGACTCGAGTTGGTGGTGTGCCAATTGCAAACTGTACTGCCGGCGGCGAAATTGAATTGATGTCACTACTGACACTGCTCTTGCGATGATCTGCACGCGGCTGCTTCACACTAATGGGCTGCGAACGTGGAATCTGATGCCCTCCCGCTGCCAGAGTAGCCACTGTAAGCGGTATGCCGCCTTGTCTGCCAGGAGAGCCGACACCAGCTGCGGCATTGGCCAAGTGACGTCGCGCCGGTGCTGGCACGGGTTTCGGCTCTGAAATGGGCAAACTGCTGGGACGAGGTGGACTTGATTGATTTTGTGTTGGCTGCTGCTGCTGCTGCGGCTGGGGCTGCTGGCGAACTGGTGGAGGTGCCGCTGCCTGGCCCAAACGTTGATCCTCTGGCAGATCCTTGGATACCAGCACAAAGTCATCCGAGTCGTCATGCGAACTGCACGAGGCGCTGTTGTTCTCGCTATCGCACAACACACCCACATTGGTAATGGTGGCACAAATAGCAGGATTAGCTACCACAGAGACTGCAATTGGAAGGGGAAGAATAGTTATTTGTGTCTCTCGAAGCGCATTCAAGTTGTATCTTCCTACCGGTGTTCTCTTCTTCCTGTGCAGCCTCCTGCTCCTCGCGTTCCTTCTGCTGCTGCTCAGCTAGTTTGACCAATTGCAACTCCTGCTCCAGCTGCTGCTGCATAGGACTCTTGGCCTTGCTCGGAGGCGTGCCACTGGAGAGAGGCGGCATATCAACTGCAAAGAACAAATACTGTCAATCATTTGATTTCTCTTGAGCAGTTTTCGTTATTTACCCGGCGACGCAACAGCCTTCTTGCCCAACACAAACGGATGCACAAAGAAGTCCTCGTAGGATATACGATCCTTGGAATTACGACGCAGCAGACACAGCAATAGATCACGCAAATCAGGCGACACACCATGGGGTATTCTAAAAACGAAACATATATACATATATATACCATATTCATTGATTGATTTAGACTCTTTGATCTTACTTGGGTGCCAAATTGGCATTCTGCTCGTAGTAGAACTTCAGCTCGTTGGGCGTCTGCGCGTAGAATGGAGCCTTTCCCGTCAGACACTGATAGACAATGGTGCCCAACGACCAGAGATCTGCCTTAGCATCATACTGGAGAGACATAATGACTTCAGGTGCCTGGTAGTAAACAATAAGATGTAAATGAAAATGTTATTAAAGATATCAAGTATTATATTCTTACCATATACATGGGGGATCCGCACAGAGTGGCCGCCATGACGCCATCGTTTAGAAAACGTGCAAAGCCAAAATCAGCTGCAATTCAAATACATATTATACCCTGTAAACTTAAGCTGCCATACACATTTGCTGCTTACCAATTTTAAGTGTTATTTTCGATGGTGCAGGCAAAGTCTTGCCGTAGTTGTGCGATAATAGAATGTTTTGTGGCTTGAGATCACGGTGCACAATTCCTTTGGTATAAAGTGCTTTCATGGCACCAGCTGCATAGGAATAGAAGAAGCTATAATTCTGCTATATAGTTATGATTTTTGTCATTTACCTAGTTGCTTAAGAAACAGCCTGACAGTGTCCTCGCTCAGAGTTCCCTTGACGCTCAGGTAATCCGCCAAATCGCCGCCATTGCAATACTGCAAGATGAAGACAAAGAGTTATTATTATGATAAAAGAGAGAGAGGTTAATATAAGCTAAATATATATGTATATAGTAATATAATGATATAAGAGTGAGAGGTTAATATAAAATAAATATATATGTATATAGTTCATATAAAGAAAGCTTAATAAAGGCAAACATTATGTAAGATTAAAACTGATAGTGTTTCTTTTAGTAGTATCAAGAATTTAACTAAACTAACAACAAACCGCAAGCCTTTTTGCTTTCTGCAAATCTTGCCACTAAAATTCATGGCAGGGGGGGCGGGGACAATCCCGCTAATTGCATAGTTAGCAGAAAAAAGTATTTGGCGACACGCAAACCCAGAGCCAAATTCAATTAGTTGACGGGTATAAAATACACTGTATTTGAGGACAAATAACCATAAGGCAATAGTTTGGAACGCGTGCTTAGCCAGAGACAGACAGACTGGTGCAACATGGTGGACGCCACCGCAGGGGCGTTGTGCAATGCCAGCGAGAGTCCTGCGCTCAGGCCGGAGGCACGTGTCTCGGGCAACGGGGATCTGCAGTTCTTGGGCTGGAATGTGCCACCGGATCAGATACAGTATATACCGGAGCATTGGCTAACTCAGCTAGAGCCACCAGCCTCCATGCATTATATGCTAGGCGTCTTCTATATCTTTCTCTTCTGCGCCTCGACCGTTGGCAATGGAATGGTTATCTGGATTTTCAGCACTTCGAAATCTCTGCGCACACCATCCAATATGTTTGTGCTGAATTTGGCTGTCTTCGACTTCATCATGTGCCTCAAGGCGCCCATCTTTATCTACAACAGCTTCCATCGTGGCTTCGCCTTGGGCAACACGGGATGCCAAATCTTCGCTGCCATTGGTTCTTATTCTGGCATCGGAGCGGGAATGACCAATGCAGCCATTGGATACGATCGTTTCAATGTGATCACCAAGCCAATGAATCGAAATATGACCTTTACCAAGGCCGTCGTCATGAATATCATCATCTGGCTCTACTGTACTCCTTGGGTTGTGCTGCCGTTGACACAGTTCTGGGATCGCTTTGTACCCGAGGGTTATCTGACATCGTGCACCTTTGACTATCTCACGGACAACTTCGATACGCGTCTGTTTGTGGGCACCATATTCTTCTTCAGCTTTGTGTGCCCCACACTGATGATAATTTATTACTACAGCCAGATAGTGGGACATGTTTTCAGTCACGAGAAAGCACTGCGGGATCAGGCCAAGAAGATGAATGTGGAATCTCTGCGCTCCAATGTGGACAAGAGCAAGGACACAGCCGAGATACGCATTGCCAAGGCGGCAATAACAATATGTTTTCTGTTTTTTGTATCCTGGACACCATACGGCGTTATGTCTCTGATTGGAGCCTTTGGAGATCGCAGTCTATTGACCCCAGGCGCCACTATGATACCGGCCTGTACTTGCAAACTTGTGGCCTGCATAGATCCGTTTGTGTATGCCATAAGTCATCCCAGGTACCGCATGGAGCTACAGAAACGTTGTCCCTGGTTGGCCATAGACGAGAAGGCGCCCGAGGCCAGCTCAGCGGCATCGACAACTACCCAGGAGCAACAACAAACCACAGCAGCCTAAATTGATGACTACGAAAAGGAATACGCAACTTTGGAATACGCTGAACACACTCATGAACCAGGAACTGATCTCGAACTAAACAGATGTCTGACTATCGTAATAACAATGCAATGGTATTCCAATAACAAATAATGCATAACTTATTATTCACATTTTGTATGATTTGTAGACACAAAACCAAAGAGAGAGTAGACAAATTATTGCAATGCTGACAAAAGAAAATGTAAAAAAAAAGAAGAATATAAATATGTTTTGCCAAGCAAAATGCGTACTATGCGAATGAATTAAGCTCAATCAAGTGAATTATGCTTGGGGATTGTGTTTCTAGCTTTTTATTTCTTGGCTCTCCAACAAGGTTCTTTGTTGCCCCGCCATACAATTATAGTAGAGCGCATATGTGCGATATGTATTCAAGGTCAGAGTGAAATGATTTACGACAATTTCTGAATCAACAGTCTAATGAGCTTCCTTCCACTTTTAAGGGGGAGAGCTTGCAGTCTTCCCTTTTTGGGATTCTTTTATTTTCAAATCTTAAGTTGAATAACGCAGCTGCCTGTAAACAAAACTTCTTCATCTGTAGGGTTAGTTTCCGCTTGCTTGATAAAATATTAATGTTTGTATGTGTGAAACATATAGAGCCCTTCAATTCATGCTCTTCCTCTACAGAGTATGTTGTGGTATATACGTATACATACTTTATATACACGCCAAACACAAAGCCTCTTTGTGTTGCCAAAAGGATTTGCGGTCTGGCAGTTGACCTTCAGTTTGCGGACTACCGCATGGACAAAGTTCAGAGACAGTTTTCATTGCGATTTGCCGGCAAAATTGTATGCACAATAATTCACAATGTTTGCTGCTAAATGGGGCAAAATTTGTGGTCCACTTACAATGTAATGAGCAAACAAAGCACACAACAATATTAGACAATTAAAAAGATAAAAAGATTTTACTTTGAATTGCGACGGACAACGCACTGCAAACTGAGTGAAGAACCCGTTAAATTAAACAGATACAAAAAGTCATTGACATGTAAAGCGCACAGCAAATAAAAGACAATTGCAGCTAAGAGAGCGCTTCATTTTTTATGTGTGCACTTTGTGCAACAATTTGATAATCAATAAACAGAGAGACAACAATAACAAGAACAGAGCAGTTATAACTGCGCATGAGTCAGCGTGTTATTATGCATTTCAGTTGCCAAATTTAAAGTGGAAGCACTTGTAAATGTGAAAAAGACTAAAGAGAAACAGCCACAAAGAGCGTCGCTCTCAGAGAGTGAAATAAAGAGAGAGTGCCATAATACTCTCAGTCGTTTTTAGCTTCAGCTCTACTGAGTTTAGCAATACGGTCTCAGTTACTCAGGGACACTCGCATCATAAGTACGTATGGAGAACTCTGTGCGCTGTACATTCAACACGCGATAATCGTATTTAACTGTATAACTGAGTGTCCCAAAACACATTTTGGAATTACATTAACTGCGCTATAACTAGAAGTCATAAAAACTAAACTATGACTAGCCTAATGCGTATAACTAATAAATAATAATATAAAAAAACAATATAATACAATCACAAAACAAAGAACGCGTCGTCAGAGACTAAAGGTCAACTATTTTCTTGCTTCTGTTTGGCGATAAAACTACATGTATATTTAATATGTACATATGTACAAACGAATGTGACAGCAACTAAACTTGTGCAGTTGATAAAGCAGAGTGTCTAATAAACAGTGCAAAAGGAGAGACCATATCAGCAGTCTTACTCTTAATTCCTGCATCAATCAAATAAAAGAAACAATAACAAATTATTGATAACAAAAAGTACAACAAGCACAACATAAGAAGAAGCCTTTTAATCATTAAAATAAAGAGCACATTGCAACACACAATGTTGATAAGACTGATGATGAATAGTCTCTGATAAAGTCAACTAAACTTCGGCTAATCGTTGGAGGAACTAACCAAGTAAAAGTAAAACGAGAGAAAAACAAGAAAGAAATCAAATAAACTCTTGACAGATGGAAATGACGTGCAAAATCATTTGCCATGAAACGTCACAGAAGCGCAGCCGTAAGACGCTCACTCTCTTCGTTTCTTCTCTCTCTCTCTCTCTTGCGCTCTAGTACTGCTCTCTCATGCATGGCAACCCACCTGCCTTACCAAATCAAAATAAAAGCAAAAGTTCTCTCTTCCTCTTCCTCTCCCTCTCTCTCTCTGATAGCAACTGTCGACTCGGAGTGAGCTCGCTCAGTCACAGTTTCGCAGTGGAAGCGGTTAGTTTGCTTTCTCGTATTCATTCGTGTCGTTCAAAGTCTTTTGAGGAATGCTATAAAGTTGTTTCTGTTTGTTTCAATAAATAATAATATATATACGCATAAGTATAGCTATATGCATTAAATGAATATATATTCGTATTCCTGTGATATTTGCCAGTGTTTTGGAAAAGAAACAGAAACAGACGAGAGTTCAAAAAGAAATTAAATGTGATATATACTCTACACAAATGTACAAACATAACGAGGCATTCTCATTATATTTTCGTGAAATATACGAGTTGTGAGCGAATCTGTGCTATTTGTGCTGATCACTCGAAATGATAAGCAGAATCAACGTGTGCTTCTCATTCAATATTCTGTAGAAGCTTATTTAAATTACTATAATTAACAATTAGTTTAACTGGTTTCATTAGAAAATGTGATTTCAAACTAAATTACCCCCACTTGCATATGGATTTTATCGGCAACAACAATTATATGATTATATAATCGAAATTTCTTTAACTTTAATCAACAGCATAAACAAGTGAAGCAACAATGACATAATTACACAAAAGCCTTTACGAAATAAACAATTAAACAAGTAAATTATTACCCATAAAGGAAGATTACAAACAACAACAAAATGCACGTGTATTACAAGTTTGGATTACTTTTGATATTTCTGCTGAGCGTGAGGTAAACCTAAAATAAACCTACGACAAGTGTTGGAAATGAAGTTGTCTTCTGTTTTGTCAATTGTTTAGCCAATAAATAAATGTTAATTCGCTGTATATTGTACATGTAATTGAATATATATCAGAGCATTGCGAATTTAAAAACACACTCTCCATGAAATATTGATAAACCTTTCGCAATGTTAATAGCACCTGGGTGGGGTTTATTTATAGATCGAGAGCGTAGGCAATTACAGAACGACAAGACAAAGTACAAAGTGCCGTTGAGTAACATTCGCCAAATGAAATGCCAACGGAAACCTGTTGAAAACTTCGGTACATCGGTTTGGATCGGACCTTGAACTGGCATTATATCAAAAAAAAACGAAGAAAATTTTATTCTTTTTATGTCTTTTTATGAGCGGCACGGTAACAGTATTCTCACTCGTAATTAATGCTTTTATACATACCTATGACTTGCCTAATCAACTATTGATAAAGAAAACAGTTGCATAGATAATTCATATTTGCGATAAGAGTGTATACTATGATTATCGACTATGTTTATTCGTTGCGGCAAACACTCAAAGTACTCGGGACAAACAAACATAAACAGTTTATGACTCACTCCATTTCACTCCAAAAGACAACTGGCGCTTACAGTTTATTGATTTATTTTTTGGAAAATAAAACAACTAACAGTCCCAAGTGTCGGTTTACTTTATCAACATACTATGTTGTCATCCTTGGCATACATTCAAACCGACGATTAGCCACAGTTCTAGATAGCTTTTGGAATTAGGATAACCTATCAATGGAATATATTGTTTATCTTTATGTTAATAAACAGGCTTCAAAGTATATCTTTAATATTTCCACTTTATTTTATATATACAACACAAATACCAAATTCATTCTATTAATGTTCAACCGAATAGTTTATTAAAAGAAACTAGAACTCAGACTAATTTATAATTTTTTTACACTCAAAGACTCTACAGTCACGCAAACCAAACAAGTTGTATGGCGCGATTATAAGACTCACTTGAACTGACGCACAGTTAGGCACCTCGTGACGTCCCATTCACACACACACACAACAGACTAAATCCCCAACCCAAATCCGACATAGCGACTAATGAAGGATTCAGAAACTTGGCCAAAATCTGGACAAGTGAACCAAACGAAAGTGAGAGTGGAAGCATGACAAGCATAAAAATAAAAGAAGAAATAAGAAACATAATAAAAGCCAACCAAGCCATGACGTAAACAGGTTTCCCGCTTGTTTTCATTCATGCTACTCCAATAACAAACTAAAGCGAATAATGATAAAGAGTGTGCACAAATACGAAGCTAAAAACGTCTTAAAACTTGCGAAATCTTTTGATAATTAGTGAATACCCTGTGATAAACTAGAGATACAATACTCTTTTGCAAATAAATGTAGTTTTCGCTGCTATTAATATAGTAAATATATATACCTCTCTCGCTATTACATACCATAGGGTATTGTCAAGTTTAACAGTAGCGTGTTTATATAGGTCAAGAATAGTCTCAGCACAAAGTGCTAGGTGTGTTCGTGCCACTGGTCTTTCTGATGTAATCATAGCTTACTTAAAATTGGAAAATCGAGGCAAGCAATTAAGAGTTTTTGGCTAAACAACTTGGCAGCAACAGCTAGCAAACAAAAAAAAAATGACCTGCTAATTACCAAATGAGTAAACGTGATCCCAATTCTGTTCTAGTATTAGTTCAACAGCGCCAGCGGATAAGAACGTTGACGATTACGACGAGTATGATGGTGGTGATGATTACACTTCCAGAGAGGAGGATGGCAAAGCAAAGCCAGAGACAGCAGCTAATCGACAATTGACAGTCACCACATCTACAACAACAACCACATTTCGACCTATCTTTAGTAAGTAGCTTCCTTCACCAGGAACTGTAAACCATGACTCTATGACTTTGCTCATTTCTTTTTTAGGCATTCCGCGCCGTAGCAGCCACGTGCTAGAGCCGATCTGTCCACGCAACTGTATCTGCTTGGAGGACTTTAAATTTGTTCAGTGTAACAATGCCCAGTTGACCCATGTACCCCTGGACTTGCCCAAAACTGCAGCTATAATTGATTTGAGTCATAACGACATTGCTGAGCTGCGTGCCGAGGACTTTGCTAATTTATCAAAAGTTGTTGAAATCAATCTAAGCCACAATTTAATCAAACAACTTGATAAGGAGGTAAATTGCATATTATCATTATCATATTACTTCTGTTTAATAAACCCATTTATTTCTTATTATTCCAGGCTTTCAATGGCTTGCATCGCTTACAACGCCTGCGTTTGGCAAATAATCAACTAACTAAAATCGACGCCGACATCTTTGAAAGTGCCACAGATCTGTCGGCATTGGATTTAAGTAATAATCGTATAGCACAACGCACGGACGGCTCTTTTTTAAATCAGCCCAGCTTGAAGGAATTCAGTTGCTCCAACTGTAGCTGGACAGAGCTGCCTGATCAGATCTTTAGCAATATGAGTGCATTGAGTATGCTGCGCTTGGATGAAAACGATTTCAAACAGGTAAGTTGCGCGCGCCAAAAGTTGTCATCGATAGTCGATAGACGGCATAAAGTTAAGTTGGCAGCACCGAACATATGTGTGTGTGATAGTTGTCTCACTCTAACTAACGCATGCGCAAATATAACACCCGTCTACTTCTTCTGTTTCTGACAGCAAATCAATACGAGAGCTTTTACACCGCTTAAAACCATAATTAAACTTAAACTGCCCGACTTGGATCAAGAAAACATAATAGAGCTCTGCAACATTCTCAACTCCATTGACACCATCAGCACCAAACGCTTTGATGTCAGCTGCTTCGAACTTGTGCTGGGCAACTCTTTCAACGAGAGCATAATTGTTGCTACAGAATCGCCGAACAAACGTGTGACAGGGCTGCCAACTACACCGAAGCCAACAATTCCAACGCCACCACGCACAGGTGACAATAATATTATTATTATATTGAAGTATTTAAAATGTTAATACTAAATATTGCTCTTGCAGCCAATCGCAATCGAAATAAAGTGGCCAGCAACGAGACGGCAACTGTGGCAAAAGCAGGCATCATGACTGAAGATGCGGCAAATAAGATCAAGGCGGAGGATGAACCCAACAAAGTCCCCATATCACAGGAGACAATCAACACATTGCTCATATGTAAGAGACAAGTTAATATATAATTTTTTTATTTAACTAAAGTCGTTCTATTTACAGGTATTATGATTGTCGCAGTTGTGGGCATCATTGTTGGATTGATTTGTCGCAAAGATATCGGCGGCATTAAGACAAAATGCTGCCGCACAAGCAAACCAGAGCCAAAGGATCAGGTGCATCCCACTGAGGAGATACCACTAAATAAATTAGCCTAAGACGCCCACGCACAACCCGCTGCCTTACCACATACGATTCAATTCCAAATCTATAAACATTGTCAATACATCCTGCAGCATTTGCCAATTTATACAAGAGAGACTTCTACAACTCTATTGTATTATAACACAAAGGAGCGAAATTTCCCAAATTGTAGTTGGAGTTATTAGATATAGTCTCATAGCTTAAGTCGCCTAGTCGCTTAGCCTTTGTTTAGTTATACCACATAAAACACAAAAACAATACAGATAAAATGGTTACGTATGGAGCACAGATCATATCGGATATTATTGACATAACATAAATAATTAGTTAGCTTTTAGACTGTGTGTGTTGTTCTCTTTATATAAAAACTTTGCCAACTATGCAATAAAAAGCTATTATTGTAAATAGTATTACCTATATTTTTTGACTTATTTTACTTGTTCGGACTTTAAGTGCATGTAATATAAAGACAATCTGTTACTATGAAAGTTTTACGATATTCAGAAACTAGTTTACGTTGAAAAAGACGGACGGACATATTTGGAGACGCTTGATAATGCTGATCAAGAATATATATACTTTATAGTTATTACTAATACTAAATTAAACAGCTTAATTTGAAGGAAAGGAAAGGAGAATGAACACTGTACTCTCAAGTATCTATCATTGTCTAGACTAGACTTTTATCTGACACGAGATAATTCAACAGCAGTTTGTAGATAAATAAGCGCGATATTTGAAGAAAACTGAACGCATGCAATTGAATCAATAAATAGCACGAGAATCAACTGATTACATTAGGTATTAGAGAACAGCGGGGAGCAAGATGCCACGGCCGGGGGCTGCAGGCAGAATATACGGAATGGGGTCAAAGTCAGACAAAGCAAACGGAACTAATCGCTGATGTTTATGTGCAGTTTGACACAAATAGGGAACGGGCAAACTATACTTGCACAAAATTACATATAAATAACCCAATCGAATACAATGAAATTGGGTAAGGCTATGCATATAGTATTCTCAACGTATGCAACCCTTTAAAAATAGTAGAATAATCAGCAGCATATTGTTGGCATTCATACGCCAACTACCGCTGAAAAAACTATACCAATCTTATCAAGGTATATACATATACATATATACAACTAATGCGTCCCACAGGAATTTGACCTATTTTTGAAATCACCTAATCATCAGACATTATGTATAGGAAGTATGTAAACAGCCGTCGAGCCGACAAGTGGTAAGAGTGGAAAATTGGCTGAGAAACAACGCCAGGAAGTAAACAAACAAATCGTTAAACCAATAAACATGTGGCTCGACATTTTCTATTAGACAGCGAGACGAATTTTATGTGAGGATAATATTTTACTTATATTTCAAGATTGTAAGATTTGTCATGCCACTAAAGTATAGTGCATATGTTATACATATTTAGTTTGTTTTGGACTATAGTTCGTATGTTTAACGCGATAGTTAAGTTGACTCGATTAGCTATGCTATACATATTTAGTTTGGTTTCGACTCTAGTTCATATGTATGTTAAACATATCAAGTTTGCCTATAGAAAGTATATCGATATTTAAGTTGACTCGATAAGCTATGTTATTTGAATTGGAATTTAGTTCATATGTTAAGCATATCAAGTTTGCTTAAAGAAAGTATATCGATAGTTCAGTTGACTCGATAAGCTATACAGATAACTCTGCCGATATCGATTACTTTAACAGCTGACACTGGATAAATGTTATATTGCTATATATTTTTCTTTGCAGGGTATATTATAGTCGTGATATCAAACTAGAAATGCATTCGCTTGTTTCGTTTCTGCATATTTATTTTGTTTTCGCGTAGACTTTGCAACTTCCGCAATTAATTGCGTAGCGTTTTAGCTGAAAATGCGACGGTGCGAGCGGCATAGGGAGGAGCGTTCCGTGACGTGAAAGTTGCCTACGTGCACCGCGCGGGTGCAACGAATATCGACAAGAATAACAAAAGAACCGAACACAACTGAGTCATACGATTAGGCCACATATCATTTATAATAATATATGTACACAAAAACAACGACAACGACAACAACAAAGTAACTGCATAAACAATGATGTGGCTAATTTGGACGAGTAATTGATAAGGTTTTAGAGAATGTGTTGTACATTTTGCCATATGACGACACTCACCTCCATAACCAGATTGACACAATCCTGGGACTCCTTGCAGTCCAATAGAGCGACAACGTTCTCATGATGCAGCTCCGTTAGTTCCTTCAGAATTTTAATCTCTTTGCCGAGTAAATTCTGCGTCTTGATTAATCCCTTCTTGGTAATGCATTTGATGGCCACGGGCATGTGTTTCTGGAATAAGCACAAACATAAACATTGTTACACAGTGTTAATTGGCATTAATTAGTGTTGGTCAACGAACTACAGTCATTGAACTTTATCGGGAACGTATTCAATCATTATGTGACTCGATATAATGCGTATCCTCATACAATTAACGTTCTTTTATAAATGTTTGTTATTAAATAAAGTATTATTTATGTATTTAAATAATTATTCTTTAGGTTTCTACGTCATTTCGCTATAATCAAGTGGCAATTACTTGAAGTCTAGACAGTTAAGGTTACAGTTAATGACAAAGAAAACGTATTCAAGATCAACTACTTGATTGATAAGGTATTATCGCTGCAAAGTTAGTTTCTGCACTTTCTAAAACACTGCTTTATATAGAAAGGCCAAAGAAAGGCTAGAAATATCGCTAATTGTATAGTTGCCTCAAACACAACTGTACACTCGATGTGCCCAAACTGTTGCCACAAATTGGGCATGAATCATGAAGCATCTGCGACGCAACTGCAGATATTTATGTATTTACAAAATGCAAATTGCAAAATGCGTGCAATATTCTCCTGGGCCTTGTCTCATTCAGTTCATTGCGTGTTATTATTAGATAAGCAAAAGTAGCGTTGTCTTCTCTCCCACCTCCCTTCTCCCTCTCCCAGACTTGACTAAGACATCTGACTAACCGTTGAACGACTCTTGCGATAACAGTCAGAGTTGCCTATCCACTCCCCCCTGCGATGCCATCACACACTGTTTACCCAGCACTTAACGGCCGACAACGACTCTTTGCCCGTCCAACAAGAGAGGAAAGTGTAAATAAGTGTAAACTTCGCCCATTTCACGCTTTTATAAAATATGACGATATGACGCGATAACTTGTCATATTTTCGTTGACTTTCTTTCTTGTAACTTCTTTTATTTCTTTCGATAATATTCTTGTGCACCTATCTCTTTGACGATCTATTTATATTACGCTGATAAGTAGAGAAACCAGTTAATTCTGCATTACTTATATTTTACATTATATATTTACACATTTTACACAATATTTTTATGCGACAGATGCGAACAATCAACAAATACTCGCAACTTGACCGATAAGAAGGACCATCTCCACAAATATAATACATCTTCTGTCTGTTTGTTCGAAGTAATAACGGTAATGAATGCATTTTGTTGCCAGGGGGCGCATTGATTAAGAATGTTTAATGATGCATCCACAGATTGAAGCGACAGGTTCATACTGAGATACGACGTTTACTCAAGCTGATTGCAGGCTTGTGGCCTAGGTCAAAGTCACCAGCTGACAGATACTTCAGATTATATATAAATAATCGCAGTATATTAAGGCTATATATAATGAAGACAGTAGGCAGTATCAATCCTTTTCTCTTCTACGGACGGCAATCATAACAAATAAATAACAAACATAATTGGAATCAAAGCAAATGAACGCTTCATTAATTATAATAAGATCTATTGAGTTTCAGACATGTCTCAGATATATTTTAGCTTCCACGTGCAGACTTTCAGGCAATATATGCGCATAAATTGTTGCTTGTTGTTGTTGATATCAAGCAAACACACACACACTACACCACGGAATGAATATCATAATTCTCTCACGATAACTTGTTTAACAGGAATTTCAGACTAGTTCCAGTTCGCTGACGATCAACAGATTCCTATTTCCGAGCCATAATAATAATATAGACCGGCAAATGTTTAAATATATAATATATGATAATTATATGATTATTAACTTTCATTAATCAACAATTTCATCATGATTATTTCTCTTGAATCATTTCCTTGCCCTTTCATGTATTAACTAACAAAATGCCAGGGTATTTGATAGCACATAAGCTCTAGATTATTTCATTGCTAGCTGTCTTCTCATATCGGAGTCAATCACGCGTTGTGTGAAACTGAAAACCTGCGACGCAGTTTGGCCAAAAGAGTTTTCCGCCAAGCAATCGTTTCGGTTTGCTTTTCCAGCTTACATTTTCACCCGGTGAGAGAGAGAGAGAGAGAGAGAGAGAAACCAGTTAATACTACATTTTGTTTTACAGATGTGCTGCCTGAGTATCTGCCAGATACTTTGTGCGCCGCCTGTTCATTTCATTTCATTTCTCGCATTTTCTGCGCAATTGTTTGCTTTGGTTTTATTTTTTTATTTTTTCCATTTATATCCAAAATTTTGTTTTCCTCTTTTAGTTGTGAGTTGAGGCGGCCATTGCACTGTGGCCAGCCAATTTCTTTTTGCTTTCTGCGCTCTTTTTTATTCGCGGCCTGCCCCATTAGCCTTATCACACACCCAAAAATAATGCCGCGAGGTGCACTGAACTTCAATGAACCCAACGAATTTCCATTCGTCATATTCGCTAACTAATTTCCCTCATCGTACAAAATTGTGCAAATTGCGTATTGTTGTTGCTGCCTCTGCTTTGGTGAGGGGTCGAAGTGGGGGCGGTGTTGGATGTGAGCTACAGTTTCCGCTTGGTTGTAGCACAAAGAGAGCTGAGACTGAGCTGAAACTCGTTAACTTTCACATTTGCTTTGCGACACAATTTGAGTTTCATTTATGCCAATTATTCCGTTTTCCTTGTCGTTTCTGCATATTATTTAGACTTTTTTTATATATGGGTGATTGGGTCAAGAACTTTCAACGACGAAGGTAAACAAACCTTGGGTGAAGCTTTAAATTAAATGGATTGAATTTCCTGAAATCTAATCAGC
The DNA here is from genome assembly GCA_018904165.1 of Zaprionus camerounensis. Taxonomy (NCBI): domain Eukaryota; kingdom Metazoa; phylum Arthropoda; class Insecta; order Diptera; family Drosophilidae; genus Zaprionus; species Zaprionus camerounensis. Next base: position 11,314,540 of record JAEIFS010000479.1, on the reverse strand, counting down.
TGAGTTCTTAGTAATCTCTTAAATGTAACAATTCATTCACAGTACCTTAGAGAGACTTGTGAATACATATATATATATATATATATATTTATTTACATTTAAATACATTTAAATACATATTATATTCATATATTTGATAAAACTGCCTTTCTATACATTTAATTAGTACATAGGAATATGTTTAATATACAAATACACGTTAGAAAAACCTCTATATAAATTATGCCGTCAGTTAAGAGGGTCCGCTTCGATTAGGGTGCCCTATTCACAGTCGGTCTGAGCTGATAAGTTTTCAAAACGCATTTAAAACGATTGAATAATGTCTATACATGTTACATGTAGAAAAACAACAATGACTGCAACAAATGGCGACAAAATCAAATGCAAAATGCAATTGTAAACAATTATGGGAAGTGAATATGCTAAATTTATACAGCAACAACAACAACAACAAAGCGGGAAACCCGTACAAAACAGCGCGCCAGACAAATCGGAATAGAAAAAAGAAGGGGGTACTCGAGATTACATAACATGGCCACACTGTTTTATGAAATATGATGAGAACCGCGAGGGCTGACAGAGAGAGAGAGAGAAATAAAACGATAACAGCGATACTAAATAACAAGGGTTATTAAATACGCTAAACAAGCTATTTTATTAAAAATAGTTTCGACAATTTCATATGAAATATACATATAATTATCTGATTATTTAAACTACTTTAAGTACTTCCCTCGGCTATGCACATATTATCACAGCTTAATGACATTTTTGCATGATTCTTACTCAACATGTGTGTGTGCAGCGCGTTGTGCCTTATGCAATGCCACGAGCACATAGATATAGAATAGCGAATGGAAAGAATATGGAATACACACACATAAAGCAACTATGTGTGTGTGTGTGAACATGTAAGTGTTGGAACACGTGTCAAAAGAACGACGATTGGGAATATGCATTGTTGATTTCTTGTTCTGTTTATTTTGAGTACTGTCTGCACTGTCTGGAGGCTGCAAGGCTTTAAGGGGATACAACATATTGTTGTCGTATCTTTAGCCTGTCTACCCATCGTATATTGTCTGCACTGACTCCATGCACATGTCTCCTCCATGCGGTTGACTATTTTTAGAGATTCCCCAGGCGCAGTCTGCATCTGTCAGAGATTTAAGAGTTCTTTATCGTCCACAACAACGAAAAAAAACACTTAAAACCAAAAGGAAACCAATATATAAAGTTACAAGAAAATAAAGAGTGTTAAAGCCAGTAAAAAATAAAAATAAAGATCGCTTTTAAGTTTTAAACTCATAGGCTACATATCAAAAGAAAAAAGTAGCAAAATAAAATCAAAAAAATACGAAAACATTTACGGCAACAGCTGCTCGGTATTGCATCAGCTGATTTGTGTATCCATGAGATACGCATCTCAGAAATACACATGCATAAATATACAGATATTATGTATATGTATACACACGGTTATGTAGCAAAACCAAACAAATAACAATTTGTTTATAAGAAATAAGATAGAAAAGCAACAAATAAAACGAACGACAATGCTTATCAACGAAGAAAAGGCTGACACATTCATATTTTTATTCCGCTTTACTACTTTGCTTTTGATTGTATTTGCTTTTGCTTTTACTTGTTTGATTTCTTTTTAGTTCGACTCGAAGCGGCTTAAACGATCGTATTCTTAATTACAATTCAATAACAACAAGCAACTACAGCATGTCAACAACAACAACAATAAAGTGTGTCCCATTTACATCTTTCTCTCTTTTTATCCAGTAAATTTCCATTTTCCTACACATTGCTAATGAGTTTCTCATTGTGAGATCAAGAGAGCTATAACATTTGGATTTCTGGTTGGCTGTTGTTTTATTTAACCTGTTTTCGATATTGTGCAATGTTTTCAGTCTCATTTGAGGTTTCAATTAATATTTGAAGATACAACTTTGAAGGCTTTGTTGGGATTTTATTGAAATGTATAGAGATTTTGGTGAGTTAAGGAGTTTGTGTTGTAAACATGTGTATACGGCTGAGTCAGTGCGGTTTCTCCAATACTTATATATGTATACCTACACACATATGCATGTATACATGCATGTTATAAATACAATCACAGAAATATATTGTATTTATTTACAAACATGGAGCCTTTAATTTTATAAAGATTAGTTGGACTGTAGGAAATTAATTGTAATTATTTAGTATTATAGATAAGCTTCTTCTTTAAATTGAACAACATATGTATGTACATATGTATGGGTACATGGATATACACGTGTGTATGTATACATGTGTGTATAACAGCGAAATAAATGTGTACCTACGATTGAAAACCGCCTACAAACATATTTGAAGTAAGGCGAGTGTAGAAACTTTGGGTATGGCGTGACCCTGAAATAGTTCAAAATACTCGCGGAAAACACAAGCATACACTTATACAGATACACATGCATACATATATACATAAATGCGCTCGCACACAACGTAACTTGTAAATAGGCCTCGAAACGGCGTCGCAAAAGAAAATAGAGAAGCAAAAAAACAACACGCGCACGTGTTGCCAGTTTGTAAAAAGTATTTCGATCGTATATTGAAAACCAAAATAGGCACACTCAAAATATAAACAAAGCGCACGAAAAAGACTGCCAAAGAAGAATTCGCATTTGTAAAAAGAATATCAAATAAACAAAGGGCAATGCGCTGTCATCAGCTGATGTCCCTATGTCCCTCTTAGGCTCTCTTTCTTCACCATTTTGATGGGTGAGGAACACTATTTGGACTAGGTGTGGGTACACTTTTTTTTTTGAATTGCGTTTTATGCGAGATTTTCGCATGGGTCGTCGTGTTTACTTCAACAATGGCGCATTGTTAATTGCATTGTTTTTGTCATTTCTAATGACGAGTGGAGCCGAGCCCACACGTTGAAATCAACAATAACAAAGTAATGCACTAAGTCATATTTATATTTACATATATACGAGATAAACAAGTTATTGGTCGTGTTATATATATGTATGATGTTTGCTTACCTTGCGATGACGTCCTTTGTAGACCACAGCGAAGGCGCCATGGCCAAGCATATCCTTGGAACTGTATTCATATTCTCCGACAATATTCATTGCTTGCGCCGGTAGCGACGCCTTGGATGATATCTTTTTTGGATCCTTCTCTCACACTCACAAATCACTCACACACACACACAAACACACACACACGCGAACACACAGTTGATTGGGGGTGTTGGGCAAGGGGTTTCTTTTTCAGCTGCTTTTAGGTTGCCTCTTACCAACTGTAATCGTTGTGGAAAATCAATTTTTTCGCATAACTTTCAGCCTTTTTCTTGCTAATAGTTGCCAGCTGTTTTTGTAAACTATTACTTCTTATAAACAACTATTAGGCACGCACACTTATACACAGCTGCCTATGCTTTTGTTGTTTTACTTGTAATTAAATTAAACTCTTGTGTGCTAGTACTGCTGTGTGTGTAATTATTTATTCAGTTTGCACACACACTCACACTTACACGCACACACACACACGCGCGTTAATAATATTAATGTCCCACTCCCGGTCTTGGTGTTGGTTCGTTATGACTTTGTTCTTAAAATTTTAATTTTTCTCCTATTTTATGTATGTCTTTTTCACTTCGCGATTGGCAATGTTATGAGTAGCAGTTTCTTCTTCTTTTAGGAATCCTATACATTTTTCTTCTTCTTCCAAAAATCTATGTTTACGTTAGCACGCTGTTAAACTCAAAAGGATATGTTATTTAGCAGAAAACCAGGGCTGTCGTTACACAACACTAAATCTGTATACTTGTGGCATTAAATATTTATATTATTCTTCATGTTTTTAATGAAATAAAATATAATCAATAGTATTTACAATTTTAGCAAAGAAAACAACTAATAAAATATGTTTTTTTTTTGTTTACTTAACATAAATTAAATTGCGCCGATATATTGAATCGTATAAAACTTCTGCGATACCTAACACTGAAAAACACCTGATATCGGATTGAGCTATGTTTTTAAACAGAATATCGATAGCTATTTAGCGATATGCATACGTCTCTAAGAAAAAGCATAACTAATATTAATATAAACAGAAGTATACACAAAAAATAGAGAAAAAACAATAAGTGTGCGTAAAGTGTTCAATTATCAAACACAGGTAAATAAATGAAGTTAAATCCCATTATATACTTAATTATATTTGTTTTGTATGTGTATTTACTGAAACGTAAAGTGATACGTACATACATATATACATACATACGTATGTATACGTATGCCAGTGCGTGTTGATAAGAATAAAAAACCGCAACAGCATTAAAACATTAACTAATAAGTCTTCTTTTCTTTTAGTATTTTCGTCAATAAATATACTGCGTTCTTGGACAGCATGAGCGCCTCGAGTGAGGGTGGAGCGGGCGGTTCGGTGGGTGGCAGCGCTGGGGGTACAGCTACGACAACGGCGCCTGGTATGTATTTCAAAATATACCTACAATGCACATTTGTGTATATGTATGAAAACATATGCACAAATGTACATATGATGAGTGTATGTAGATAATATATATGTTGGCATTAGTATGTATACATAACATTTTTGCGCTTTGTAATAGCACGTGTACGTGTGTGCGTGTTTGTCAGTGTGTGCTTGTTGGTTCCGTCTTGTGCTCGCATACGCGCGCAGTGTTTGTTACTAGTTTATTTTCTGTCTCCCATTCGTAGCATATGGCTGTGTGTATTTGTGTACGTTTTGTTGTTACTGTAAAATCGTGTTGGTGATGCCACCCAATAAATGCCTTTGTGGCGTTGCCAATAAGTAAAATATGTGTATTTTCAAAAATTTTCATTTGCGAAATACATAAATTTATAAAGTTATGTACATTGGCATCAGCTGCATATTAATTGCAATGTTTAATTGCAGCTAAAATATTTGTATATGTGTGTAGATTTTTACCAATGTGTACTCGTTACCGTGGTGCCACTTGTAATATTTTTTACGTTGCCAATCAGTTTTATTTTGAAAACAGTGTTGCTCCATCGCTTTTTATTTATTTTTCTAATATACAGCAACAGTAAAAGCCGTTAAGATACGCACTCATCCACACCCAAAAGCAAATAGCAAGCACTTGATAACCAACTTAACAACATCAATCGTACCAACCACATCTAATGCTATGGTATCATCCACATTCTCGCACGTGCATTTACGAGGCTCCATAAACAGATTTTCATTACCAAACCATTTGCCACCCGCAGCACATTCCACAGTTGCAGCCAAGATAACGCACGTCAAAGCCGATGGCAGCGGCGGAGGCATCTCCATAACAGGGGGTAACATAATTAGCGGAGGAACTATCAAAGTGGCCACTGCCGGCAATTCTGTCCAGACATCGTTGAGCGGCACTCCCATATCCCTTAACACTGGCCAGGCCACAACAGCCGCCTCCATACGTGCCATTGGCGCTGGAGGACAATCAACACAGGTTCGCGTTGTCATGCCCATGATCAAGCAGCTCGAGAATGTCACCGCCACTGGCCGCACACAGATCACAGCCATACCAGCGGCTCCAGCTCGCAGTGTATCAAATGCATCGATTACAGTCACGAGGCCAGTCACACAGACTTATTTGCCTCGTGCCAGTGTCACTGCCACTCAGATGGGCGGTGTAGGCGTTGGTGTGGCAGGAGCTCAACGTCTTGTGACTCCTCTGCGAGCCACATCCTCAGCAAGTGTCAATCCAGCTGTGCCCGCGGGCCTCACCAGCACGGGCAGTTTTGTACGCACCTCACAGCCCTCGACAGTCATCTCATCTGCCAACAGTGCTGCAGCAGCTGCCTGGATGCAGAGTCCTACTGGTCAAGTGCAACTAATACGCGCCATACATCAGCCACGGCCGCGTCTCATCACCACCTCAGCTGGCGGTGCCACTGTCTCAACGACAGCCACGCCTGTCCAGGCTCCCGCAGGTCAGTAAAGTTTATTAAATTAATGAATTCTGTTTACTTTATGTTATTATTATCTTACAGCTCTCACCGTCTCTGCAGCAGGTCCGCTTCCACCTCAACAGTCAGGCCCAACGGGTGTGCCCCAGGCGTATGTGGCCACTGTGCTGCCACCGCGTCAGCATCAGGCAACCTTGGTTTACTCATCGAATGTCTCCGCCGCCGGCTCGCCCAATACAAATCCAAATGCTGGGCCACAATTCAATCCTCGCTTTGCTGTAGCCACGCCACTGGGCGGCACAGCAAATACGTCGGGCGGAGCGGGCACAACACCAGGTGGCACAACAGTTACACCACGGCAGGTGCGTCCGATACCGCTGGGTAAAAGTTTTGCAGGCGCCAAGCTGAATACCACCAGCATAAGCATACGTGCGCCCAGTATACCACAGCTAAGCTCTAGCGGAGGACCCCCCACGCCAGTAAGCGTGTCGAGTGGAGTAGCAGGTCGAGGTCCTGGCTTAGGTGGAGTCGGAACAGCTGCTAACGTGGCACCAGTTACTCTCAGTGCAGCTAATCTGCCCGCCACGCGCATCATACAACTGCAGCAGCCCGCAACTGGAGGTGCACAGCAAATTATTGGATCTGCTGGTCGACTAGCTGGCAATGTCATGCTGCAGCCCTTCCTCATAGGCAGTGCCAAGATGGGTAAGTTACTTCAGAAGATTGTGATTGTGAAATGGATATTCCATTGCTTTGATTATGTGTGATTCATCGAAGCCTTGAGGAGCATAAGGGAGAGGGGAACTACTGACAGCTAACACATGCATATGTATATATATAAACGTGTGTGTGCGTGCATCTGTGTGTTTGTGTTTGTGCTAAGAATCGTAATTATAGCTGTCAGTGTGCCACGACTTTCTCTTTACCTTTCACAAACATATAAAAAAATTTAATCAATTTAAAAGAATTAATTTCTAATTGCAAATTTTGTGGCTTGCAGGTATACGACCCCCAGTGACCATGACTGCTAAGGTGCAACCTTCGCTGACCATCACGCAGCTAAATCCCATTGGCAAATTGTCAGCAGCAGGCGGATCAAGTGTTCCAACAATGACGCCGCAAGGCGTGGCTAGTATTCAAGCAGTGCCAAGTGTCTCGGCCAGTGTGACATCTAGTTCGGTGCCCACTGGTGTTTCCACTGCAGCAGCAGCAGCTGCCGGTGGTGCCACTGTGCTGCCACTAACCCTCGGCGCACGCAGTGGTCCTGCCAGCAACATATTGACAGGCACACTGACACCCATTAAGAACGCCAGCGGCATAACTGTGGGCAAAATGATGATGACTCAATCGGCTGGCGTGGATGGCAGTGTTGGTGGGCTGTCCTCTGGTGGCACGCCTACTAATGTATTTATACAGCAACGTGGAGGCAGCGGCAGTGGCGTTAGTGTATCAGCAACTGCAGCTGGCGGTACATCAGTGGCCACGTCGTCAACAGGGGCATCCTTCTTGCCGCCAGGCAGCTCTGCCATTTACTATGAGTCCATGCCGGCAGCCTCAACGGGAGTGCTCTCGCTGACCACGACAACAGTGACACAGAGCACACATACGCACGGCCAGACTCAGGCCCAGTTGGTGAGCAGTAGTGGCACTGCCAGCAGTCTGTCTGTCTCCTCGCTGCCCTTTGCCACCCATGCACAGCCAGTGGGTACAACTGGCGGTGGTTCTACGGCCACATTCACAGTGCTACCGTCAACAGCAGGCCCAGGTGGCAGTCGCACCATTGGCCATCAGCAGCTGATTATACCAGCGAGTGCTGGACATGCAGTGGGTGCACCACCTCAGCATATGGTCATTCCACTGCACACATCAGTCAAGGTGACCACAGGAGTTGCCCCAACAACAACAGGTGGAGGTGCAACAGTCAGTGCATTACCCATGCCAGTTCCAGTGGCGGCGAACACACTTGTCTCCAACTTCATGCGGAAACGGGATGCTGAGGGATCACCAATACGTGGTGTAAAGAATCTGGCACCCACTCTGCTCTCCATGAGCAGCAACACTAACTCTTCGGCCAATGTGGCAACGGTTAATCTACCCAGTGGATCTGCTTTCAATTTACAGACAGTGTCTGTGGCACCCGCAGCCACACAGGCACAGTCCAGCGCGACGGTTGTGAGTAGCTCGGCGCTTACTGTGGAGGCATTGGCCAAGAAGGAAAGAGAACGCATTAGTTCCGCCGCTGCTGCTGTAGCTGCAGTCGGTGCATCTTCTGCGTCCACGGCATCGGCGTCCACCACAGCGGGCAGTATTGTGAGTACTCGCAATGTGCGCGCTGAGTCGCCAGCCTCCTCGGATGGCTCCACCACAGTGTCGGCAAACTCCTCGCCTGGCGTAGATCAACAATTGCAAGACAACAATCTCAGCATTAATCGCATAGGGAATGATGACACAATGCCAGGAGCAGTTGCAGCAAGGGAGAATGCCACACATTTTAATCCAATTAACGAGGTAGGGTATTTAACAAAATGTATAACTTAAACACAATTCAATCTCTGCTGCTTTTCCAGTTGTACTCAACGCATCAGTCGACGATAGCGCAGAATGTGACGCATCCTACGTTGGGTGCACGTGGCAGCGGCGTTGCTAGTGCCTTTGTGGATGTGCCACAACAGCAGGCAGCTCATCATGTGCCAGCATTGACGGCGAGCCAGCTGCAGCAAGTAAGGATGAATGGCACTGGTGGCAGCGCAAGTGGCTACGATTCTTTGGCACGGAAGAAGCCACGCCGATCCACGTAAGTTGCAAGTTGCTAAAGAGTTTCTTGATTTGTATATTTATTTATCCCGCTTTGTATCTTCAGCAATGACAGTCAGCACTCGAATCAAAGTCAGGCATCGCTATCACTATCACTGCCCCCGCCAACGGGCAGTGTAAGCAGTCACAGCAGCGGCACAACCGTCAACACTAGCACACAGGAAGCATCGTCCATCTTCCTGCAACAACAGCAACAACAACAACAACATCAGCAACAGCCGACGCAGCAGCAGTTACAGCATCAGCAGCACAACAATGGTGGACTACTGGTCACCGCCGCAGGTGTCACTCCCAATACAAATGCCGCTGGAGATGTGAACAATCATCGTTTGTCTGCAAGCGGAGGAGCTCCAGCTGTTGTTGGAAACAAGGAGAACGCGAATCCTGTAGACTTTGTGCTGCGACGCCCGCGTAACTGTGCTCTGCTCAATGTGAGTTGTACAATGAATCTTCCCCCCAAGTGCAATGTTAATAATATATTCTTGTGTTCTTAGACATACAAGCCAACACACAAACTGGCCAACAATCATTTCCATCGATACACGGACGTTAAACCACGCGATGAGCGACGTGCCACAGTTATTGATCTGGCCAATCAGCCAAATGTGCAGGGCAAAATCAGCGGCTGGAAGCTATATCACTTACGTTCGCAAATGGAGGATCTGGTAGGAATAAGCAACAGCAACATTAACAAAATGTGTATCGAATAATGAACTATGAAATATTTACAGAATGATTCAGAAATGGTCAGTCTGGGCCAACTGGAGACCATGTTGAAGGAGGTCGAGAAGGACAAGGACAAGCATGGTGATATTGAGCGTATCAGTGAGCTCTTAAAAGTAAGTTTACTACTGTGCCATGTATTATATGATGTTTATTAATGCATTTAATTTGTTTCTAGGGCAACATACAACGCAGCAAGATTATCACGGACGGCATCAATGAGGCGCAAAACCAATTGATGAAAATCTTTGACCACAAACCTCACGTTTCTGACATCATTAATCGACTGCAGTCGAAACGTAACTTTAAGAAGCGCGAGAAACTTTAAGAAAGGATGGAACGAAATGTGTAAAATGTAAAGCAAATCGAAGCATACAACGACAAGTTGAGCCTTTAGACATTTAACTCTATTAATTGTAGGGATTGTATATTGCTTAAATATAACTATATATGTCATTAGAGATTTAAACTAGTATAATAATTATTAAACATTTGTAAAATACGACTACAAAGAATCAAACACAAACACTAAACAACAAAAAACCCAAGCAACAATACAATATGCAATATTTTTTCATGTTCTTAAGCGAAAAATACAAATTGTCAGAGATTTATATATAAAGAAATGTTTTTATGGCGGTCTAGTTGGATTAAGCAATGTATATTATTACTATTCAAACCATTCATTCATATCAGTTCATTCCAAGCCCAGAGAAGATGCAAATGATTTGTATATATTTTTCGTATAAAACTTTTATTATTATTTGATGAGATGCCTTCACATTTGTCACTACATTGGTGGTGGGGGAGGAACACCGTTGAACATGGGATGCATGGCTGGGCGTGGTGGGCCAGGCATTGGAAAGCCGGCTGGGGGTCCCAGCGCACGATGCAGACTTGGTGGCGGTGGTGGCAATATTTTTGGTTCAAATTTAAATGCAAACTGCAAGAAGAACTGTTTGGTGTCTCGATTCCAATGTGTCCAAAATTTACCCTCCGTTTTCTCCACCTCACGTGATGGTACTTTGAATCCAATGGTCTCGTACGGCTCGGCGGCAAATAGAAGATACTGCCATTTGCGGTCTGGAGGTTCGATCTTTTGTTCGTAGGCAGACATAAAGCGGTGTCGTGGCACAATGCCTTCACTGATCTCAGGGTAGTCAATCTGGAAGAGCAGTGACTGCTGGCCATTTGAGGGTTCACGTTGTTTGGTTACCCGATAACCGGGCCGACCAATTTTCACAAACTTTTTGGGCTCCACACGCGGTTTTTCAGGCGCCAGCAGCGAGGAAGGTGCCTCTTTGGCTTCTTTGGCAGCACGCCGAGCCAAGTTCTCCTGATGCTTTTTGCCTTGAGTGTGCGCCAAGTAGCTTCCCTCGTTGTTGTGCAGTGTAAGACAAAGTTTGCACTCATAAGACCCAAGATGGTTTTTCATAAAATATGGATCTTTGTTCAGATCAATAGTTTCCAGCGCCAGCTGCCGCAGACGCTCCTTGCGCTCACGGTTTGTCTCCGACCAGGAGGCAACGCCGCCGCTGCCGGTTTTGCCACCGGCTCGATTTTGAAAATCCATTTTTTCTTTCAATTAATTACAAACTACAACTTCTTCACTTGAAACGTTTTGTTTTCACAGTACGAATAGGGTTGTCAAATCATTTTAAAAAAGGTATACCAGAAGAAGAAGCGATAACTATCGGTTATGTTGCAAATATTTTATGCAGTATTTATTATTGTAAATAATTTAGCTAACAGCTTTGGTTTCATATTTATTAAGTAATAATACAAAAATTATTTACAAAACATAATATCAATAAAAAAATGTAATATAAAATATTATAAATCATGAACTTCTAGTAATCGATAAGGCAGAGCTGTCCAAACAAAAATGTTTTACTTACCCAACACTTACGATTAAGAATCGATAATGTAAATGCATCGACCTATCGAGTTGCACATGCTTCTGGGTTTTGTTTTTTGTATAAATGGTTAATTAATTTTCGAAGTTATAATAGTTGACGCAAACAAGTGACCAAGTGAAAAAGTGACAGTTAAAAGTCCTAATAAAACTCAATAGAATTTTTCGATATAATTGTTATAAAACCTAGCAGCTGCTGGAAATGAATTATCATCCACTGTTAATATAAATTCTTGAATATTCATCAAGTTGCTGCGTAATAAACCAACTAAGTTCACTTATTAACAAACTGCAATGGAAACATTAGAAAAGGATCCCTTTAAAATACCTTTAAACCGATGCAAAAACAACGACAAGACGCCAATTCCTTCACAGTCTCACTCACAATCTCAGATAATGTCTGCGGCACAGTCTCGCAGTCTACCCGCGGCATCAACTAAACGAATTATAAATAAAATACCATTAGATTTCAATAAATTAAAACAGGCTGGCTTGGATAGGCAGCTGGCAGAAGCATTAAGCAAACGAAATTCGAGTACGACAAAGAAGATTGCATCAGCTACGACAGCTTCGACAACAGCGTCCCCTCCCACATCTGCCGCAGCGCAGTCGGCAGAGAAATCGGTGGCAACAAATGTAAAAGTGCAGCGTGGATATCAATCTGGTAATTAAATGCTTTAGTTTATAATATTTATATGCTGTGAATACTGTTAGTCTAAGAAAGGGGGTTTTTCTAAATACTTTCAAGTTATTATGTCTTATGTGTGTGTTTAAGCACCATAGATTGATGATTTCGACGTGGCGTAACTCGTTGAGTTGGCCCACGGCTTCAGTGATGTTTGTTGCATACGTTTTTTGGGTTAGGAACTGGGTTCGTAACCTGCAGACTTATGATTGGCATCTGTTAATTTTAATATTATAAAATAAAATCAGATTTTTGTAAATAAAACAACAACTAGACTTTTTATTAAAATCTACAAAGTATTTATAGTTTTTTTTTTGTTATATTTGCTAGGAATGCAAATTATATGATATCGTATGTTTATCTTCTATGTTTCCAATCAATATAAGAAGATATTAAAGAAATTAGAGACAGTATCAAATGAAAAAAAGAATCAACCGCAAGCTTTAAAACTTAATTTAAGGGTGTTTCTAATATATATTTTTTCGATTGCAAAATAATATTATTCAAGTATTAGTCTTCACTATCCCATTTATGCCCTTTCGATGGTGTAGTCCCATAAAATGTAGATGGGGTATTCGACTTTGTTTTTTAAACACCGTTGGCCAGGGTTCAACTCACAGCGCAGGTTAAGTTGGGTTAAAAAAAAAGGGTTCACGCACGAGGTTAGGTTTGTTTTTTTTAGTATTGATAAACTGTTTATTGGCATTTTATTGATTGAATTTAGAAAATCTTAATCAATTTTACTAACTTACAGTGTCATTTATTTATTTGCTATTTAATATGCAATATTAGATAGAATATTATAAAATATTATTTATTATATTAATTATATGCAGCGCCTGCGCCTATGAGAAATCAAAAGGCTGCGAATGTGGTTGCCGTCGACGAACAATCGATGCACATTAAAGCTCTGATCAAACATAAGATACTGAATAAAATGTCAAAATCTCCGGGATCAACGGCAACGACAACGACACCATCGCTTCCAGAGGTCTGCACTCCCACATCACCTGGAAGTTTCACTGTACATATACCCAAGGCGGACTTGACGGCGCGAACAAAGGCTCCACTGCTACTTAACTCGGTTAATCAGTTGCCCAAACATCGTGCAAGATGCGGGGTTAGTAGGCCACGGCCACCGGAGGTTCAAGCAACTGCTGCAGTCGTACGACAAGAGAAGCTACCATCTCTAGTAAAAGCTACAGCACCACAGATAAAACGGCCAAATGAGCCGTCTACAACACAAGGACCACCACCATTGATTGTATTGGAAAACAAAGTTCTGTCGCCCGATGAGAAGATCGATCTGAGAGTTTTACGCTTGCCCAAGTTGCAATCTGTAAGTGAAACACTAACTGAATCAGCCGAGAAGGTGATCAAGATCGATGCACAGGATAATTTGAAGCTCTCCCAAGAGAAACTTTTAGAGAAGACTCCAGAAATACCTGCCAAAATGCCATTACCAAAATCTGCAATAGGTGGAAAAAAGGTTATACTTAGTGCCAACAAACTGAAGATGTCACGTGAGAAGCTCGTCGTATTGGCTAAAGAGATCCAAAATCAGGCAATGCAGAAAGTAAAACAATCCTCTGTTCAGTCTCTTGATCACTTACAACCGATAAAACCAATAAGTTTTGAACATACAATTTCTAAGAACAGCGTTGTATCAATTCCAACTATAACCAAAGAATCAAGTGTGGTTGAGGCTCCCAAAAATGAAGTTGTACCTACTGAAATTCGAACTCCAACAGAAAAAGAGTATTCCCTTCAAAATACAATAGTTGAAGATACCATTAAGGTTAAATCCAGTCACACAGCCAGTGTACTCAATGTACCTCAAGTTCCAGTTGATACTTTTGAAAGGAATACATTATTAATAAATCCTGCTACAATGGCTTCACCTCTGATGCCCTCACCTTCAAAAGAAATGTCAGAGCAGTCAAGCTCGGTTCTGTCCGCAGTGGATTTCATTGCACAGCTAACAGCCAATGATTCAAATGATTCAACTGACTTTTTAGAGCTTTCACCAGAGGAACTAAGTATGACGCAGAAATTTAGTAGTTCTCAATTAGATTTTACGTCCCCATCTTCAAAAGTGAACAGCAAAGAAGCGGAAGAAGAGTTCCCCATTGGAAAAATACTACAATTACAGGATATGGATATATTGCACGCTACTCTAAGTGTAGATGAGAACAAGCCAAGTGTTCTATGTATCAGTCCAAATGCTATTAAACTCCAGAATAGTATGGAGATCGAGACTAAAAGTAGTAGCTCTATACAAAATGTTGATAGGCAAGAAGACATCGAGCAATTAAAGTGCAAAGAACCTGAAAGCTCGTTGAATTTGTCTAACTCCCCAATTGTGGTTGTAACAACAACTCGGGATGGAACTAAAAATCATAATATAACTGAAATATCTTTGCCAGATCAAAATATAACTGACATAGCGGTGCCAGATCAAAATATAGCGGTGACAGATGTTGAAGAGATAGCAAAAAAAGAGGCAGAGAAACCCTTACCACGATTACCTTTCAGACCCAAAAAGGGAAAAATTAATCTGGTTCAACGTAATAAAAGAGCAAATGTTGTAAAACCTGCCGAAAATATTCCCGAGCTACCTGTTATAAAAACCGATCATAAAACAAATGAATCCATCGGATTATCAGATGTGGAGGGAAATAATTTGAAAAGTTTACAAGATACAGACAATGAGCAACCATTAAAAGTTACAGTAATTGAAACACAGAAAGCAATAACAGCTTCACATAAAGAAATTGAAGAAACTGAAAATATAATAGATAAGAAACTGACTGATCAGTTGAAAATAGAAACTAAGGAGTCTTTTAAGGAATCAGAAAAAGAAAAAAGCAATCCAGATAGCGAAACTAAGGAATCAGCGCAAATTCCAGATGACTTTGCTGATAAACCTGCAGAAATTCCACATAGTATAACTAAAGAGTCTATAAAAATAGAACAAAATATTGAAAGTGAACAAAATAACGAATTAGAGATACCAGAAATAACTAATAATAATATCGCTAAGTTGGAGCTCGACATTAAGGAAAGTGAAAAGTCAGAAAAATCGGAAAAATCGAAACCACAAGTTGTTAGTTTGAAGCACAAAAGAGGAAAGATAAATTTGGTACAACGAAGCAAACGAAAAATTAATACAATATCAAATAAAACGGAAACCCAAGAAGAATTTAGTACAGATAAGGAAGTTTCTTCAAAAAATGAACAAGCTAAAAAGCTGAAACTGCAAACAGACACCCGAATTTCTATTGAATTAAAACCAAATTACGATGAAATGATCCTTAGTATTACAAATTCCGAATTGACCAAAAAGAGTCCCGGGGCACTAGAATCAAATAAAGAGGAAACAAATGTGGAATTAAGTAAAGTAGAAACAAATGAGGGATCTGAGAATCAGGCTACAGAGAGCACAGCAAATGAAGAAACAATACGCGGGCAAGAATCAACTTTGGATCATATTGAAGTATTAAAGACTGCAAAAGAGGCCTCTTCTGTAACAGCAGAAGAAATAAGAGAAATAAATCAATCAGAAATAGATTACGTTCGAGTTTCAACGACACCAAAAGAGACCTCTTCTGTAACAGAAGAAGAAACCCAGGAAATAAGTCAATCTTTAGAAGTGCAGTCCACAAAAGAAAGAGAAAGAGATCAATCACAACTTTATAATCCACCAAAAATGCCACGGAGAATTAAAAATAACAACAACAATGATGTGTCTATAAGCGAACCGACATCATCAAATATTTCTCTCTTCGATATCCTCTCGCAAGACGAGCCACCTCCACAAGGGGAAGCAGTAGTGCCATTTCGTCAAGAAGACAAGAGTTCATCTGCTGTAGAAACATCATCTACGCCAACAGCGGGAATTCAAAACTTGTTAACCCACTTGGCGGCAGAGAATGTGGTGCCTGCAAAAACAGAGAGCAATTCTAATGATAATTTAAATATGGAGCCCCCAAAAACGGAGAGCACGTCTGAAAAAGCAGCCAAAATGCCTAGAAAGAAACTGGTAAAAACTCGGCCTGTACTCAGTGCCAAAAGGCCGTCTAAGGCTGCCAAGGAGGGTAAGTCGGAAGCAGTGCATCCCAGGAAGAGAGCTTTGCTAGCGGAGAGTACTTCCAATGAAACACAGCGGTCTACAACGTCTAGCACAAGTGATGACGATGCGGGTTTCTTTCGTGGATTCGACAATGAAACACCAAGCAGCAGTAAACTTTGTAAAATTATTGAAACGGACATAAGTGACGATGCTACACCAGACTACGATGAGACAGAGGATGATCAGCAGCCAGGTAATTCAGATTTGCAGGATAATCAACCAAAGGCGGATAATGCTAATAATATAGGAACCATCGCGAATCTAGTAGAGACAGTAGAAGAGCAGAAAGAGGACATAGAAAAGCAGAAAACCACATCACAGGCAAAAACAAATTCACCAATAGAAATAAGTAATAACAGTCTTGATGCTGATCAATTGGGAGATATTCCAAAGGTGGAGCCGGTTACCGTTAAGAAAAAGCGGGGTCGTCCTTCAAAAAATAGTTCTACAAAATCTCTAGAAATAGTTTCTCCATCAGTTTCAGCATCGGACTGTAAAGCGGAGGATACTTCTGGGGATAAGACTGTTATAGAAGAGAATGCAACTATAGAATCTGTACTGAATGATGAAGAAAAGGAAGCTATAGTGCAGACAGTAGACAGCAGTAGAAAACGGCAATGTAGACGCAAAGCGGAAACTCAGAAATCGAAAGTCTTCGAAGAGGATCAACAGTCAACAACGAATTTAAATGAAGTTATTCCTGCTACTGAACGAAAGAGACAGACCCGAGGTGGCACACCAAAGTCAATCACAGTCAATGCAGTTAGTCCCAATGAACCAGATACAAAGCCAGCAAAGCGACGCGGACGCGGTCCAAAGAGCAGCACCCCAGCAGTGGATACAGCCACGCCAGTTGCGACACCGGATGCTGTGATTACATCAACACCAGATCCGATAATAACACCATTTATGCAAAAAAAACGTGGTCGCAAGCCCAAATCCGTAGAGCCAGAACTTCTGCAACTAGCAAAGAAACTAAAAACTGAAAATGATGGCGATGAATCGAACAAGTCAACACCAGGTTGGCCTGAAGTAACCAATTTTAACCTTCGTCTGCTGTTGATACGCAAACGGGAGCAACTGGAGACGGACGAAGAGCTGCGTGAAAATGGTCGTGGTGAAGGTGCCCTGCAGTGCGGCTTGTGCCTGGTGCGCTGCGATGAAGCCAATTGGAAATTGCATCTCGGCGAACACTACGGCATAGGTTGGCCCATGGATAATTGTCCTGCGGTGAGTAAAATAGTTTAAGCATCTTGTCGAATCTGAAATATATATATATTGTCTTTATACAGATTATTACACGCCATGGGTTGCTGAATATGATGATTTCCTATGTTCGAGCGGGAGTCGGCCATAAGCGATTAACCTGTCGGCTATGCAATCGTCAGCTTGGCTCCGGCTTGGGTATGCTGTTGCACTTAGAAGGCTGTGGCGCTCAACAGACTCGGATTGAGTGCGATTTCTGTAAGCAAAGCTATTCGAGATTATCGATCCAGCAACACGTTCGCTCCTGTTTCCAGCGTAGTCAGTTAGACGCCTCTGCAAATTCCGTTGCTGACTCGGACGAGTCGAGTGTAACGGTTTTCAGTAATGCGGGTCGTGCTAAGCGAAGATCCACCATAAAGTATGTAATTATATATTTATTTTCCTTTAAAACTTGTGCTTATTTTCAAATATTCTTTATTGCAGAGCTGAAACTAAATTGCAGAACATTGCGAAACAACTGGAGAAGGTTACTACAGATGGTACGGCTAAGAGTAAGGGGAGTAAGGATTTTGAAGCCGATTCTTCTGATTATGATATAACAAGGGATAAGGAATCGAGCGAGGAATACGATTCAGAAGGTGCTGACTCCAATGAGGACTCCATTGTCGTTCAAACAGACGAAGAAAGTGTAACTGGCACTAAACGAAAAAACAAGAAAAAGCGTTCAGCGGCCACCAATACACATAAACAGCACAAAATACGTAAGTTCATTTAATATACGTATTCAGAATTCTTAGTTAATTCAGTTTTATTATTGCAGTATATGGACGAACAATAAAACTTAATAAAGTGGTCTCCCAACGTTGGAAATATTTGTAAGTTTCTTTCTTATATGTTTATTAATTCTCATCGTTAATTTATAATTATTTTGTTTTTTTTTAGTGTTGAGACAAACTACGCCAAAGGTGTGCTGTATTCACATTTACTGCCCCGCTATGCGCAACTGTCGCCTGATATCGCCAGTGACATTATGCCCTCCGGGGAATCGCAATCAATGCGCTATGCTTATGGAGAGAAATCCAAAGACTGGATGCAACTGCAGCCTCTAGAAAGCTTTAGAGAAAAGAGTGCGTTGATGGGTTTAATTCTTATTTATTGTTATTAAATAATCTTTAATACATTGCAGATGAACATATAAGTTATTTGGGTAGTCCTATCAAAGAACTTGCCTGGGCACCTTTGCCGGCAACTGTCGATACACAGTACTTGTTATGTTCCCTACGCCGGAAGGTGCATGGTTATACACGTTTAATGAAGGATACAAAAGAAGATGCCTTGCTGATGCTGTTCAAATGTGAATTGTCTGATGATTCTAAGAGCAAGAAGTGGCCAATGCAGACGGAACTGCAATACGGCATACGTGTGCCGCAGGAAACAGTACATAGCTTTGCATTTATGCCCAGTGGCGGATACGATGAAGCCGCAAATCGCTTGGGTCTGTTAGCCGTGGGCACTACAAGCGGAGCGGTTATCTATGCACTTCCGTTGAAGCTTTCTAAAGACGTCGACTCAAGCAAGACGGATAAAGTTATTGAACTACAAGCAGTGCTTACACTCATCCTGGATATAGAAAATCCCCTAAATGATCCTTGCACTAAAATTTGTTGGTCTGAGGTGAGTACTGACATTTACAATACGGCATAATAATATAATTTAATAATAATATTTTCTTATATGCTATAGAGTTCTGGTCATAATTTGCTAGTTACTGGATATGCCAGTGGAAATGTTGCCTTGTGGGACATAGGCGACGAACAGGGGCTCAATTTCGTGGAGATCAATAATGAAAGCCATGTTATGCCGGCAAATTACTTTTACTTTGGCGAAAGAAACATACATTGTGAGTTGAAATTGAATATCTCTTATGTATATCGCTAAATATACATTATTTCTCATTACTTTCCAGACTTAGAACTGCATTATGACTCAAGTGGAGCGAATTGGTTGGCAGTTGGGTCAGCGGTGCGTAAATTGGTGGTCTATGACATTTCCAACTGGTCGCAGCCACTGGCAATTGTTGGAGACACAATACACAATTTATTTATGGGTGATCTTTGTTGGCCTTCATTATGGGAGTCTGTGGCTGTTGGCTCTACTGAACTGAGCAGAACGCGTAAGTTACTGCAATACTTTCAAACAAATAATTAATAATTTCAACAATTTCTTTTCTCTGTTCCAGAATTTACACGTTTTATAATGCTTAATCCATCGGGTATAACATATAGTCAGAGTACATTTGATGTGTTCCTTAGCAGTATCCGTTCAATTCATTTCAATTACGAGCAGCTTGCGCTTGTTTCCGTCACCGACAACGGTGATGTTATCTTTTTGAAGACTTTTGAATTCAATATGGAGTCAGTTTTGAAAAAACGACAATCAAATGTTCGTTTCGCATCCACCACTGAGGCGAAGTGCTTAGACAGCAACTCTGAGCAGACATCTGTTAGCCCAGATACGTTTAAACAAGACTATGGTCTGCAACTCAATCCAATCACAAATATTCCCAATGATAAAACATCGAAGTTCCTTAATCTAAAACGACACCCCAGCTTTGACCTGAGATCTCTGCTGCGACTGAACTGTGCGCGTTGGAACTGGAACACTCCGGCACAAAATTGGGTGGCTGTAGGTGCAGAGCATGGTCTCCTACGCATCATCAATTTCGAGACGGACAAACACTTTTAGAACGCACCTATGATATGCATTATATGAGATTTTATTTATACTATTTAAAATGTTGAATTCTTTTAAATTATAAATGAAGTTAATAATTGAAATAATTTATTGACGTTTATTAGTTTATTAGAAATTAGTCGTATATATAAAAAATATGTATTAAAAAGGATAATGTATATATGCATTACTGCAAGTAATATGTAATATATTTATAACATAGAACTATATTTATTACATTTATAAATAAAACTGAAAATATGAATATATCTGGACACGTCTTGTAAATATTTTTCAATTAAAACAGCAGTTTCCTCATATAGTTAAGCTTAGCTTATCTATACTCATTCTCATAATGTGCGGATTTAATTGTTATAACTAAATATGGTAATTTTCTGAATAAAAATGAGCATAAATAAGAAAATACATATACTTTTCAACTCACCAAAATCACTAAATTTTGGTATAAATAAAAAAAGAGAGTAAAGAAAGAACTTAAAAGTTCTTAAATGATTTAACACTCAATTTTTTAGGAAAGAATTAATAAATCAGGAGTTTTTTTTAGGTTGGAATGCATAGATAAGATTAGAAATATTCATTGAGTTTGAAAAGAGACACCAAGTAAAGAAACATAAATATTTGGCATAAAACCAGGAAACAATCCAAAGTGTATGCAGAAAGTAAGTTTAAATTTTGTAAATTGAAAATCTCTCGCATTAGCATTGTCAATAACGACACATGTAAGCATAAAAGTAGAAAATAAAACAATAGAAATCAATTCCCTTGGGAATATTCAAAATTTGACTATCGCATGTCCGATATAAATTTGTAATCAAAAATAAAACTTGAACTATGGAAAGTGGACCACGTACTCTTAAGACAGATCTGATCAATTTGGAAGATTATCATCGTCGTTTGACTCAATTACTTGAGCGGATTGAACAGCTAGAAGAATCCTTGAAATCACTTCCCCTGGCTAGCTGTAAATACAAAAATGATGATGACAATGTCAATGATTTAGCCGAGCAGGAATTAGAGGATGATAAACAGGATCTCAAGAGTGTTGAGTTGGATAAGGATAAATCGTTGAAAGAAGAAGAAAGGAAGAAAAATAATGCTAAGTAGATGTGATCAGAATGGCAGCCAGGGAGCTTGATATCGATATGGTATTAAAAAAGACACTTGAAATTTATTTACAACATACATATATTTAATATATTTCTTACTTTTTATGCCTGCATCGCGTGTGTGATACTTTTTGACATTTATATATGTGTAATATATATATAAATAATTTACATAGATATTTCCAAAATGGATGCAGATAATTTAACAATGATATAACGCTTTAACTTTTTGAGCTATGATACGAGTAAGCAGCGATTGCGATTGCGACTAATGTTAAGTTGATGTTGTTTTATTTTCTTGTTATTTGAAAATCATAAAAACGTATTGGTAAATAAATATGCATGACTTATAAATAAAACAGGCTAAAATGCTTACATAACTGAATGTTTTTTTTTCGTATAACGCATGGACATCTATGCACTAACTGCCTAAAATACACACAAAACTACTGCTCAAAATACCGGGTAGTCCTTATAAATGGCAATGCCAAAGGCAGTACCATTTAAGAGACTTCATGATGTGCGGCTGTTTCTGCACCTATGTATGTACCATATATGCATGTATGTATGTATTCCAGTACTTGTATTGAATGTCTATTGTCTTTTCTATGGCCGCTTGAAGTTAGCAGAAGAAATTAAACACTAATTGCAATATGTTCTTGTTCTTGTTCGTGATTGTGTGTGTTTGAGCTAACAGTGCGTTAACATTTACTTAACAGAGCCCTAACATGTATCATGTATCTGTCGTTTTATGCACGTGACCTTCAGTCTTCGTTCTTGCAAACTCATTCTCTTCTCTTCCCCTTTGCTTTTGCTTTGTCTTGCTGTGCTAATAAAATTCTATCGAAAACGGAACTTGACCTGTACTTAACATAACGTAAAATATATGTGTATATATATAAACCATGTAACTTAACAGAGCTGAGCACTGTTTACTTCTCCACGATGTTTTCCTCCTGTCGAGATCGGTTGCCAGCCAAATGCTGCTGTATCTCGTTCAGGCTCTTGCCCTTCGTCTCGGGCACAGCGAAGAATACAAACACGACGCCGACTGCAGTGAGTCCAGCAAATAGCCAGAAGGCGCCATCAGTACCTATGCCATCGGTAATGTTCTTAAACGTTTTCGTAATAATGAAGGCCAACAACCAGTTGGTGGTACCAGCAATCGAGCCGGCAATACCCTTAACATCGGTGGAGAAGAGTTCGCCCATCATCAGCCATGGCACTGGTCCGAATCCAATGGAGAACATAATCATGAATATGCACAAGCTGGCCACAGGCAGCCATCCCAGGTTGTCGACATTCTCGCCCTTATCCTTCAAATAGAAGTAAACACCAATTGCGGTTGTCGAGAGGGCCATAACGACGCCAGAGGCGAGCAGAAGAATACGACGTCCGAGTTTGTCCACAACAATAGTGGAAACAAATGTGGCCACAACTTGCATAACACCAATCAGGATTGTCGACAGGCTTGCGTTGATTCCAGTTCCAGCATCCTTTAATGGTGGACAGTAAGTGCTTTATACATCTCACGAATTGGTAATGGCACTCACCTTAAAGATACCTTCGGAGTAGAAGATGACCGCGTTGATGCCGCTCACTTGCTGGAAGAACATAAGTCCCAAACTGATGCTCATGGCCTTGATTGTAACGGGACGACGGAGAGCTGCCCACAGATTTACTTTACTCTCACGAATTTGGCGATCTGTTTCATTCAACTCATCAATTTCAGGTACATGATTGTATTCCTTGCCACGCAACCATTGAATAGACTTGACAGCAGCTTCGGTGCGATTTTTAGAAACCTACAAGAAGATTATTTGGTGTGTGTCAAGTTATCAATTCTGGGAAGAACTTAAAACCAATTGCTTACCAGATATGTTGGCGATTCGGGCATGAAGAAGAAAATGACGCCGAAGATAATTGGAATAATACCGCAAACGACACTCATCCAGAAGACATTAAGACCGGCGCCGACGCCATAGACGAACAGGATACCAATGGTGATCATCAGTTGAAAGAAGCTGCCCAGCGTACCACGAATGTCCTTTTGAGCAATCTCTCCAGTGTACATGGGCGCCGTTACACAGAAGGCGCCACCGGAGATACCCAAAATGAAACGTGCCGCATACATCATAGGAAGGTTTTGTGCCCATATGAGCAGGGCCCAGCCTAGTACGAAGGGCAGCACGAGGAACAGCATGGTCCATTTGCGTCCAATGAAGTTGATAAGGAAACCAATTGGTATGCACACACAGGCAGCTCCCAGAGTCATGAACGAACTGACCCAGGAGAATTGCTCTGCACTAATCTCAAAGTCATAGGCCTCATCTTTCTGAGACTGTGCTGGCGAAGTCCAGCCCAGCACAGTACCGGCTGCAAAGGCACCGCCAGCGGCAGCCAACGCTGCAACATACTGCGGTATGACTCTTGATTTACTATCCGTATACGCGTGCACCATTTTTCCAAGTAAGTTTTCCTGATCCTGCAAGCGAAACAGAACAGTCGTTAAATATGGGAATCGTTCACGGTTTTAATATGTGAATGGGTCGACTACCTAATTTCGACTGTCGATTGGTGGCATTATCAAATCTTTCAAATCGTATCGACAATAAGCTGCGATAATGCTCCCCCAACGACGGCGATTAGAAGCATTATGGTTATGCGATAGCGTCTCTTAAAAACATTCTGAAACATTTTCCACTATTTATGCTATTTATGCGGTCATGGGGTACCCGCACACCGAATCCCAATAGGTAAAAGGTCTCCAACGACATGCTGTAGGTATTTCAGACCCAAGCTTATTGATAACAACGAGAATAGTTAAAGGGAAAGCGATTGCTTGACGATTGACCATCTGATTAGATTTCCCAACATGTTCATGGTGCTAACGGGTGCACCCCGATAGCCACAAGTAGGAATTTCCTGCACTAAGTGGATGCTATTTATGCTGGGCAATTAAACTCAATGAATTGAATTAAAAAGTTTGTATGTAGTCATTAAACTTTAAAGGCCACAAGCCAACAGCTAATAATCTTAATCTTTTGTTATATCATAGATAAGTTCCACAAATTGAGAAACCCAAATAAGTTCCACAAAAGCAGAAACCCAAATAAAGGCCACAGATTGAGATAACATTATGTTGATAGAACTCCCATGGGCTCATCAATGTTCTGTTAACTGTTCGTTCTTGTTACTGTTATCCTTCATGTAATACGGCCACACTTTTTGTAGCGATTAACTTAACTTTTAGCAGAACTTGTTTAAACTTTAAACTTAGTGAATTAAGTTTTAAAGTTTTAGAGAATTAGGTGAATAACATATACATATGTATAAAATATCATATATGTAGGTATAAAATGTATAACATTAATCTCGTATTGCCTATAGGTATTTTGCAGAGGCCTTAAGGCGCTGAAGCGGCACAAATTGACCACTTGCTGCCTTGGCCATGGCACGCTGCCTGGTAATAAATTATTCATTGGAGTCCACACATGTTATCGCATGCCTAATCAATATGCCAAATACCTAGATACTGTATACACACATGCAGGTATGATTACCACCTACAGGGGTCATAATTGTTGGCAATAAATACGTGCTAATTCAGCAACAATTATGGGGAATTAGGAAAATTCATTTGCAGAAAGCTTAATTACTGAAGAGGAATAGATTTATACAGAAATACAATGCAGAGAAAGGCTTTAACATCGTTAAGTTATCTTCAATACCCTGACAAATGTCTATTAACTTCTCTTTTAATATTTGCTCATTCCTCATATATCGTTAGCTAGCTCTCTCTCTCTTCATACCATTCTCCACCCACATAGAGAATGTGCCTTAATCACGGCTTTAATTCACATACATAAACACACACATACATGAGTACTCTTAGGTTTGCGTTGGCTCCAATCAAAGCCCACGCTGAAGCAGCGCAATATTCACTTCCGCACATGGCAAATATGTTGACCGAGAGTTGCATTACTCTAACCGGTAAACGAGATGGGGGCGCGCCTACGCCTACATGCTGCTAACGTCGCTGTTAACGTGGCCGGGACACACCTCCGACAACAGCTCTGGTAAATCGATATTCTCCAAGCTGTTGGTTTATGTGGTCACCGTGGTCGATGCCATAGACGTTGACGTTGTTGCTGTTTATGCCTGACTGCTTAACTAAATTTAGATTAACGTCAGCATTTAACGAAGTCAATAACTGGTTGCCTACTGGTCTGCCTACCTAAGTGCCCCCTCTAGTTATCCATCCTTCAGGCAGGTCAGAATGGAGGCCGAATGTCATTGTCTTTTCGGTTCCATGCCAAGTTCGTTTCAATGTCATGTATGTATGTATGTATGTAGAAGGGAAACTCGTTACTGCACTTGTAGGCATTTCCTGTTACACGATTAAGATAATTCTCTTGTCAATCAAATAAAATTAAGCCTGAAATTTGCATTAACTAATCTTGCATGCATACCTCATTCATCCTCATAAACATTAAGTTTTACTAGTCAACATTAAATGCATAACAAGTTCATATAAAAATCAGTAAAAATTCCTTTCTATTCTTTATAATTTTAATTTAACTTGAAAATGCAAATACGTTCGAAGAACAAGTTATACAGGGTGATTTTTTTCACGTCATACAGTACATAATGCATTCCAGGGAATATTAGAAAAACCCATTGGGAAAACTATAAAACTACCTGGGTTATTTTTAATCAGCTTGATATAAATAATATATGTATATTCAGATGAAATTCCCAATGGATGTTAAAATTGGAAAAATGTTAAATAAATTAAAATTAGTATACTTTAAGGCCTTTCTATATTCTAACGCTGCTTTAGTGTTGTGCAATTTTCACACAGAAACTAATGGAAAATGTATATAGTACATAGTGATAGGGAATTCCAATCAGTTAGCAATCTAAACGGTATGTTTCATATCTTTTCAGTTTAGTTTATCAGCAAATTCGATAGTGAGATAATTATACAACAAAAAAAACTTTCTAATTTTATTTGCACTCTCATTTTCTTATATGTAGATCGTGTTGGACAAGGTCAAACATGACAAACAAAATTACTCATAAAATGAATCTATTTTGTCTGAAAAATAAACTGATAAGAGGTCTTATCGAATAAGCGACCTGAAATAGGGGGCGTAGAAATCAAAATATGCGGCTCATTAGTAGAGAAAACAATAAATAGTATGTGGAGAGGAATTTCAAAAACAACAACAAAAAACTCGTTCCAGACAGTGGTTCATCAGTGAAACAGCGCCTGATGTTAAGTCATATCCGCTGAGCGACTTACGCTTCAACGCGCTTTTGATCGCATTATCAAACTGAACAAAGAGGAATGTGTAAATGGAAATATTTCATGAAATAGGTTTGTTTTTTTTTGGAACAGATGATGATGAGACTGTTACGTTAAATCAATCATCAACAAAAGTCCTATTAAAATATTTATAATCTGCTTAGGTCTACTGTGCACTAAGTGCTTTTGTCTGGCATATAAATCAATAATGGTATCAGTATCTTCGCTAACTTCTCTAGATACATAATAAATAGTTTGCTGAACAAACATTGAAGATTGTTTGATAAGAAAAAACAAATGGAGCAGTATAGGTTCAGTTCACATAGCGCTAATTGGGTGCGCCACGGTAACTTAAATTTCTTCTACTTCTTCTTCTTCTCCTTCTTTTTATCTGCTCTGTCAAGGTCAAACATTGCACAGTCGTATATAAATTTGCGCAGCTGGGTGAGAGGAACTTAAATATAGAAATAGGTTTAGTACCAGCACCAGTTAGTAAACTTTGTTAAATAGTTTCGGTATTTGGCTTTACTTGTGGACTGGCATTGGCACTTTCGCTGGCATTGGCTTTGACTATTTTTACCGCTTGCCGGGATCCGTACTTGGCTCCATTCTCGCTGGCCTCCAGCAGATGGGAGCTCTCCTCGTTGTTGCCCTCGTGCTTGGACTTGTTCGGCTCGGCATCGCCGTTCAAGTTCAAGTTATTCGAAGATCCAGATGACATATTGGCTTTGTTTTAATGACACTAATTGCTTGAACTAATGCACAGTCCGTTTTGGTATTCGTAGTTTTTGATATGATGCGTTTGGTTATGTCACTTGTGGATATGTTTAATATTCAGAGCGTTGCTTTGCGTTGCCTTCGATATGTAAATCACGTTAGTTTAACGACTTTTAAGTGTACATAGGTTTATTTATTTATTTTTTTGATTTTCTTGCTGAGTATTTCACAATGCCAAATTGTTGAATAATCGGCCAGCTCGTGCACAATGTCCTCTGTCTATGCCCGACAGTTTGTCCTTTGGCCTGCGACCACCCACGTAGCGCGTAGAATACTTTTAGGCGCCTGCGCACTGTATAGCAAACATGTTGCTGCCCATTAACTGCAACGTTTGTTTCTCTGTTTTCAAAAGAGCCCGTTAAAATATCTATATCTGTATGCGTATTTGTATTTGTATCTGTATCTATCTCTGTATCTTTTAACCGCACGCAGCGACTGTTGGCAAGCAAATGACGCGCCAAATCATAAAACCCGCAACGCCGGGCTCTGCACTGGATATAAACGCGCTCTCTCTCTCTCTCTCTCTTGCGCCGCTCCGGCCTCTCTCTTACTCTCGCTCTTGGTCTCCTCTCGCACTGACTGTCGACAGGTCTGGTCTGGTCTGGTCTGTCAGAGAGTGTCTCTCTCTCTCTCCCTCTCGCGTCCACAATGGGGTGGCCACTGACGTCGGCTGCGAGGCTATTGACTTGCAACAAAACTGGAAATTGTAAACGACTTTGATTTGTTCTTCGTCGTTTTGTCTTCGCCTTCGAAATTGCTTTCTTATTTCTGCAGCAACTATAAGAACAACAACAACAACAACAACACAAACACCAGCAACAACAACCACGACAATCGAGTAGTAAGTGCACTCTGCAGTTTGCATTTCGCCTGCAGATCCAAGCCATGCTCACGATCCTCCGCTTTGTCTGTGTATCCATCTGGCCTCAATTAAGTTGCAAACTTAATGTAAAATATACGTATATATTTACACTAGTAAAAATAACAGCAGCATATCGATGCAACAACTTTGCAATTGCATGCATTAAGTAGCCCAATTTAACTCATTAAATATATCAAGAAATATACTAAAGATTCCTTTCCCCATGTAGATATATTTCTTTTTTCATATTAAAGTAATTTCACCCACGCATTTTGCTCAGTGTATCGAGTACATAACAGGGTTAATAAACTATTTTCTTAATTCAAAATATCATCCTTTGTTCATTGCCAGTGTGATTCGAGTTTATATATAGAATATACGGGACTTTTTGATATAACCCAATAACACACACTCGTATTATATTTAATTTATGTTTAATGAGTTGCAGAATCAGATCAGAGTAATCGCATGTTTCGGTTAAAACGCATTTCCCACACAACAAAGAACAAATTTTAATTCCCTGCATACGTACTCTGTATACACGTAACATATGTACACATATGTATGTACCATATACGTTTAAATATACACTGCCATGCATTTCCATATGGACATATGTATATCCAGGCTTAGCTATTTACATTGTTTGCGTACGATACAAAAGTGCATACGAGAATTTTCTTTATGTACTCTTCGATAAAGGCATTCATTCTTCTCTTCTCTCTGTCTCATTCTCATTCTCGATGCAATATCGTTACCTACGCACCATTGCATGTGTTCAATGGACTGCGTTTGTCCAAACCAAACACGAGAGATACCCAAGCAATGAGTGCATATGAATATGTTTGAACATATTTAAGTACATACATATTTAGATGACACACACACACACACTCACTTAGAAGTGCAAACAGCTGTGTGTTATTCTTGTTTTCCAATGAAGAGAGAGAGGGAAGATAAGATATACAGTAGGGCGAGGAAAATATGTAAATATTTCTAGTGTTTCCTATTTACTTAAAAGAAAATGAAATAAATTTGTTATAAGTCTATTAGCTCAAAGTGTGGCTTAGCATGCCTCGCTATCCTAAATGAATACAGGGTATATTAGTAGGCAAATGAATAAACATGACGAGCAGCTAGTAAACTTTTGAGTTGGTAAACAAGCTTGTTATGCACGCATGTCACATATGCAAACAGAAAGAAACAATAACAAAATAGCCACAAAATAAAATAAAGAAATATATAAAACTGTCTTATATTATATATAACACTTATAAATATCATTTTATTTATAAAACCTCTACAATTTCATCATGCTTGTTCGCAATGACCTTTGACCAGTGAAAGTGAGTGTCCCTCCCCGTTCGTTGAATGCCACATCTGGTGGCAAATGTCAAGTTGCGTTGCGTTGGCAAGCTGAGACTGAGAATACAACCAAACATTTGGCACGCTCCACGCTTGGACTAGGCGCGCAGAGCGCCTAAAAGCATGCTTACCTGCACGAAGCTTTTCTCTACCCTGTATCTACATATATCTTTATCAGCTCGTGTATGTACCCAAGCACGCAATGCGAGTGTGTGTGTGTGTGTGTGTGCGAGTGTGTGTATACTAATTACGGCGCACAGGCAACAGCAAACGGCCGACGAAACTCTAGACCCCCGATGACCTCCGACATCCCCACCAGTGTTACGTGAAAGCTCATTAGGTTGCAAAAGTCTCAGATTGTTGCGAGCACGGAAACTACGTCAGCGCCAACTACGTCACGCAGTGTGTATATCACAGATACATTAACATATTTCAATGTATCTGCGCTGGCTGTACGTGTGACGTCACAGCAGAGCCAAGCCCCAAAACACTTGGCCAATCGGCGAACGCGAACGTGAACGTGCCCCTCAACATGGACATAAACACAGACGCACTCTACTCACAATACATGCATATAGATACATGCATACATTCATACGTACATATGTACATCTGTATATGTATAGTATGCATGAGTATTTCAATAGTTGAGCTGAAATTTCAGTGACGCTTTCTCTGTTGCTGCTACCCCACACAAATCACGCGATTTTCTGCTAGTTCAAGTGCAATTCTCAGATTTTTGCTGAAATGACACAATTATTTATTATATTTTCTTTGACCTACATTTGAACTTGTAATGAAACACGTGTCATTATTCAATAAATTACCATCTTCTTGTAACCTTTAGCTTAAAAATCAATATACGCCTGAAGGTGAAATGTATATATGAATACACACATATCCACACCCCCTCATGCACGCCCACATGTGTAGCATGATGTGTCCTTGGCTGTAAAGAATGAAATTTGGACCAGCAACAGAACAAGTACTAAGTTTGTCTGCCAAAAATATTGAAATCAACTTTATTTTAAATAAAGTTTTCTAATAAATCATATGTGTCACTTAAAAAAAGAAAATCTTATTTTTAAATATTTACCTAATATAAAAGTTTCAAAACGAAACCGTATTGACAATTACACGCCACAATTTCTGCAAGAAAAAAGAAAATAAAAAGTAATAATTTTGTTTGCATAATAAATAAATTATTAATAATTCAAAGAATTTAGTTTGACTCTTAACGGTCAAGTTCAAAAGTTATTGAAAAAGCTCCTGTTGAAAGCTTTATCACAGTTTGAGAGGCTGTAACAGAGTTTGAGGGCAACACACGCACACTGCTTGTACAACTGTAGTTAATACCAGTTGTCAAAAACTGTAATCGTTAATAATTCTGCTGCATATATTGCTTAATACCTTAAATAAATAACACGACACATGTTCAAATTGAAGTTCAAAGCAAATGTGAGAAACATTTCAGAATTTACGTTTTAGATTAAGAATTATAAATAATAATCAATAATAATTGTAGTAAATTATTAAAAGGGTCTTGTACATATTCTTATCAAATTCCACACAGATTCTGTCTACACTGTATTTATTTTCAGCTGATTAGTCATTAAACTCGTATTACATGTGCCAATTTGGCGCCGAGAATCTCAAACAGATTAATTGCTTTATTGATTTTTCTTGTTGTCATACTTAAATATTTTTGATAATAAAATGATAACAAAATCAGAAAGTGATGGGCAATAATCATAACTGCCTTTATCGGCATAACGCATAAGAAGCAAATTCTTATCAACAGCACAACTTGGGGTCCAATACAATTGTTCAAATATCATATATATTGCACTGAGCATCGATGAGCTATCGCTGGTTCCCGTGCCTTATCTTGTTATGTCATTCCATTTTATAGTATGTGTGCCAAATCGCTTTATAACCTTATAGTTATAGTGTCAGTCATTCAGATATAGTCCGCTTGTTTTTGGTTATTTATGTACATAGGTGCATGCGAAAACAGTTTATTGAATGCATTGTTGATCATTGGATCAATGATTGAAAGTTCACCATAAAAGCTAGCATTGTCCATTGACTGTGAAAACACAGTGATACACGCCCACAAAGACCTAAATACTCGTATATAGTATGTGAATGCCACAGATCCACGCGTACGTTAACAAGTGATTTCCTTATTAAATTCACAAAATATTTGACTAACCTAACAATTGAGAAGCATCTACGTAGAGAGTATAACGAAATTTATTAGTACCAATTGAGTGCACTTTGTTTTATTAAAAGAAATCTTTATGATCTTTGCTCAGAGATAAAAACAAAACCACATACGAGAGCTGAGAGATAAACGACTGACTAATATGAATATCTCTTCCCGTTTCTGAACCCTCAAAGAAAGTTTGTGTAGTAAAAACTTGGAATTTTAGTTTAACATATAAAAGAAGAATATAAAAGTCATAGAAGCCAGTAAAATATTTGATTTAAACAAAACTTGAATCATTCTTTAGTAATTTCTTCAATAAACTTGTCACACTTGAATGACTTGTGGTCTAATAATTTAACTGCACTTATAATTTATTACAAAAAACACCCTTATATAGCAACGTAACTAGTGATAATCTTATATATAATATAATAGTTAAGGTTAATAGACTTTGCATTGTGGATTTTGTTCTTGAGCAAGTATTGGCAATGAAATTGAAGTTATAGAATTCATACCTGGACAATAAGTTAGATCCAATAGTTGAACATATAATATGTAAATTCCTGAAGTAACATTTGTATTATGTATACGTAATAAAGTACGTTATTTCATAATATATTTGTGGGCTCGCAATTTACTAAAGAAACAACAGAGATAGGGACGAGCCCCAAGGAAGTTCATCCAGTTTCAAAGTGCCAGTTGTTCAACTCGAGGGTATCTCTGGAGGTGAGTGGGAGATCGCATGACATTGAGCGACAACAGACAGCAAGCAACGACGACGGACAATCGAACGACAAGTGAGGCTGACAACAAAAGATCACTTGGGGGGTTATCAGTGTCTGGCGAGAGGCCCGTCGCCGGGGTCTCAATAAAAATTAAGTACTTGGGCAGGGATTTTTTTGCTGTTTTTCTCTGTTCGCTGACAATGCTGTGCCCCTAGTGCCTGGAAAATGTTGTGTGGTCTACGGATCAAGTACTGTGTACAAAGTACACCCAAGTGCATTGTGATAAGCTACCTCCATGAAAAGTCCCCTTCGCGGGGCACAGTAGCCGATTTTCTGCTGCTGATAAGACTAGCGCCTTTTCCAAGAAACTAATTAATTCGTATACTAAAGTAGACACATGCATTTTATTACTTCCTTTCAACACAAAGAAACTGTACTTCTATGTTATCAACTAAATCGTTAGTAAAATACGGGTACCCACTTAAAATTTATAAGTGTATAAACTATCAATTAGTTCTTGTATTTGAGGTAGAGATGGGCTCGTGCCTGTTTTTTGAGGATTGAGGTCTGAAATTATATCTCCTTGATGTACTTAAAATGTATGTATAATGTTCAAGTAGTAGATTAAGTTTGTTATCTACTTATAAGATCTTTTCAACCCCAATACTCATATAAATGTATTTTCTTATTTGTCAACAACTACATACAATTTGTTCTAATAATGACTAAACTTATCAACCATTAAATTGAGGCCTGTATTTTTTATCTTATTGTCATTATTAATGCCATTTTCATATAGGGTTCAATTCTTATCTGTGTAACTAATAAATATGTTCCAATAATCGGTTGTTAACGTGTACTACAATCTTATCTTCAAGTGTATTAGTTGACAGGATATCAAAATAGATTTAAGTAATGTATATTATTTTGAAATGTTTTCTATTTGTAAGTATGCATTTGGTTGTTCAACTTCCCTTTGATCTTTAGTCATTCACCATATTTACACAGCTTTTTATGATCATAATTGTTTCTCCACACAACGGTTACGATAATATTGTTGACTTATCGCATGTTTTGGACCCGTTGTCAGTCATTCTAGGCCCGTTGTTGTTGCGCCATTTCATTGTGATATACCCGAGGTTTCATTTTTATTTTTTTGTATATATTGTTCAAAGCATAGGAAATTTAGGTCTTTTATTTATTACTCGTGCGTCCTAATCTGCAGAGTTCAATGTTAGGCTACATCTACTGATAAGTTGTTATTGTGGTCTTCAAAAATCAACGTCCATTATCAATTTGAATAATTCCTGTCACACTTGACTTCGTTTTTTGAAAATTAATTTCAACTTTTCCCATACATAATGGAATTCATTAATTAAGGAAGGGCTTCCTTCCTAAATTAATAAAAGCAGTGTAAAAATAACTCGGATATTGCCAACATATTTCAGAGTGTTACAAAGGAATTAAAAAATTTCAGTAAATTAAGCGTGAATGAAACATTCAATCTGAAAACGAGTTTCGCAGCAGTTTCAATAATGAGTCGGCCCATTTTGCGTTTCAGCGGCACCTTCTCAGAAACAGTTGTAAAAATAAGTCCAAATGAATATCATTTATAATGCCAGCAAACAAAATGTAACTTGAGGTTAATTACGATGAAAGTATAATTATAATTATAATATTTAATGCCGAATACTAATGTATAGAAGACATAAAGCTAATTCGCTTTTATTTTCTCAACAAGTCACTGACATTTCAGCGTATAAGTTGTATTGGCTTTGACTTTAAAACAATTCCCATAATGTCAAGTCAGATAATTGGAATCCGTTTAAAATTGCAATTCCAAACATTATACAATAGCACGTTGGCTCTATGAAGTAAGTGATACTAATTGTATTTTCATTTCCGTCACCCTTTAATTAACAAGAACAAAAACTGTTAAAACGATGCAAGTTTTCTTTACAAAAATAAATACATATACTTAAATTTATTTATTTACTTCCTCTATAAGTTTCACAAATAAAATGGTACTGCCCTTACGCATTTATTCAGCTAGTGAGAGGTTTAGTGTAGATTCGTCTCTATACGATGTACATATGTATATTGTACTATATGTCAACTATGGCACACAACTTATGTTGTCTTAAAAATTTCCATACCTAATGCGTGGGTGCTGCCAACGCGATACGCCTCCTATTTTTCATTTTGACGTCATAGGAAAGAATTTTTAGCAGTATTTATTATGTGGCTTTGGTTTAGAAAGATCTGCTTGTTTTTTTTTTGCCGTTATGGTATATATGTATTTAAATACTTTTGAACTTGATTTTGAACACAATGAATATATTTCGATGTGCGGGTTAGGTTTCTTCTAAAAACAATTCTATTTTATCACATCAATTGTGAATCTTAGGCAATTAAATACCCAAATTTGCTTTAATTTTTCATCGATTGAGACTCGAACAAGCTAGTCAGCTTTCATAACAAGTTAAAATGAGTCATCCCGCCCGAAAGTGTGGGTGTAAGTGAATTTATTCTAGTTTACATAAGTATAAGTGCAAGTGCAAGTTGTTTACCAATTTGCCCGTGAAAATAATTCCCAATAACCTGACGTCACTCAACTGCGTTTGAACTTTAACAGTCGCGCCTCGAAGTCTTCACCTGTCTTTGCCCTGTCACTTGCATTGTCCGCACGTGATGCGTGTTTTTCCACTGTATTTTCATCGTACTCCACGATTTCCCCTACGGCTGTAATAATTCTAGCAATTTGTTATTTTTCACAAATGCTAATTAACGTATACGAAATTGGTTTAACATGATTAGAAAATATCTCACATTTCCTATATGAAAAGTTTCCCTTGTCGTGTCCGCGCTGCAATTAGATGCATTCAACTTACTTTGCACGCTGCGTTAATTAATATTTGTTTTGCTGCCATTTGTATTCGCTTTGTGGAATCTGTTTTGAACTCTACTTACTAACCGTGCATAACCGTGAAGGTTTAGAACTAATTGCACTACTTACATATACTTCAATTGTTTACCCTTAAGTAAGTTGTTGGAAAACTCCCAGAGTCGTACCAATAAAAAACCAACTGATTATGTGCATCAATAAAACTTATCAAGCGACACCACAAAGAACTCTCTAAACCACAAAACTCTCTGTGTCATGAACACAAAAACCCAACGAACGTGATCTGTTTTCAATATATTATATGTAAGTTCATAAGTGGAATCTCTTAGAATTAGGCATATAAGACAGTTACGTGAGCTAACTTGCAGGGCATAGCATATTTCCGAGGTACTTATCCAGAAATAAATAACTCAGCTCTGGGGTTTTTATTTGTTAGACTGGATAGCGGGAATAAACTACAGGTTTCAATTTAAGTGGGAAAATGCGATCTGTCATGGGCAAAGCGAAAGCAATTGCGTTTTACAAAAGTAACTTTACGAATGACATCGTGTTTATGATCTGTAAGTTATTTGCATACGCGAATTCAGATAAAATATCAATTTAAAATTGACACTGACACGTTCGAGTGTCTCATAAAGTCAGCATTATATTTTTTGGTTCAACTAATGTGTAACACGCCTCTAGGTAGTAAATGATCATTTCTAAAGGTGTGTTTACACTAATCTATCTCAAGTTTACTTTATTCTTGTAGTTATTTTTTGCTTTACACTTTCCATTCAAGATCTTGTTGGCAATTAAAAGTGTGTGTCTTTTAAAAATTAGATAAGCATAATTTTCAATACACTAATGAATCTATTTTTGGTTCATTTGTTTTTGCTTGTTTGTCCCCACAGAAGTATTTCTTTCGTTTTCCGTATAGTTTTACTTTTATCTCATGGCTGTCTCGTCCGCCTGAAACAGAAATTAACAGTTGCCCACACAGTGTCCGTTATGCAGAGACAGTGCTTCTCAAACTGTACAGTGGCCGGCAAATTTGTGCTTACCAAAAGGCAGAAACAATCACGTGTATTTCCTCTCGCAGCAGCTTCCACACACACACACTAGTCTACTCGACTTGAACTTGGATTGTCCTTTCTTTGTGTTTTCCCTTTGTTTTCGAGTTCGTCTGGGCCTCCGTCCAAAGAAAGCGCGCGAGCGTAATTATATTAAAATATACGGAATCACAAAAATTACAGTTCACTTTTTTTACAAAAACAATTCCTCTCCCTGGGAGAACATATGCACGAATAATAACAACTACTATATGACGGACATGGACATGGGAAACGAAATCTTTTCTTGCTTCTGGTTCGTCCGCCCGTTTTACTAACCGCGCGCGACGAATTCGCTAAAACAACTGATATCGTTGATATGACGGGCCTCCGTTGTTGGGTAAGTGGCTCGACAGAATTTCACGCTGTAGCGACAGCGCACAGTGGTTCAAGAATTATCTGTTACTTGTAAAATTATTACACTGAATGATCATTATGTATGCTAATCCCTCAAGGAATTTAAACAGAAAATAAATAAATAATGCATAATAATATACATATAGTAATGTTTAAACTATATAAACTATTACTTTTACTGTTTTTGAATATTTATGTTGTTAGAATTATTGTTTATTGTTTCTTTAAGTTAAATATATTTGTTTCTAAATATATTTGCTTTCTCATTGCAAAGCATCAGTTTTTGGCTTTACAACAATGTGTCCCACAGTACAAAACAGCGACGCACACATAAGCAGAGATGCTGCAAAGCACAGAAAGTAATTTACGTCAAAGCGGGAAATTTTTCGTTCTCTGTTCAGTGTGGCTATTGTTGTTGTTTTTTAATCTTAATACTCGATTCTAGCTAATCGAATTAAAACGACGCAGGTTATTTAAAAAAGACAATTGTCTGACGTCAACAATGGGATGGTGCAGGAATAAATATATCTTCTTCTTCTCGTACAGGATGCGGTCATGCGAGAGTGTGTGTGTCTTTGTGTGTGCTTGTGAGTATGTGTACACAACGGATGCTGTGGCAGACGCTTTCGTCTGGCATTGCGCTTGGCATTCACTGTCCTTGGCAAAGGACGCTCAGCTCTCATTTCGTAAGAGCTTACGCAAGGAACGTAAGCTTCACACGTACGTCGTTCGCTGTTAGATTTCACAATCGTCTGCGCACAGGTTTCATATGTGAATATAACTATGTACGTTCATATATCCATCCAAAAAGTATGAAATTCATTTGCGAGGGTGGTTTTATACTTTTAGGACATTCTGAAAAGTATTTGCTTAGCTTTATATGTACACATTTATGTATATGGTATTTTCCATACAAAATTCTAGAGAACAAAGAACATATAAACCAATTGTATATTATTTACTTTACTTTAATTTTTTGTTATCATGAAATAATGACCTATGTCATTTAGCTCGTATGTATTGTTAAGTGTACTTAAAGAATACAATAAAAAATGCAATGTGAATGTTTTTCACTGTTAAAATGGGTACAATTTAATGAGCTCAATTTTAAATGAATGCGAGTAAACATTGTAGTTTTGTCTACTATGACAACTATTGCACTCATTTATTTTAATATTGTACAGTCAAAAATTAGATAAATATTTATGGATGGAGTAAGAAGACTTAAAGTACTGCACTCATTTTAAGAGTTCTCATAAAATAGTGTACAGTAAGAAATGAGTACAATATCTATAGAGGCAGTTAACACTTGTACACAACTCTTGACTAAAAATTGAATGTATTCATGAGAAGACTCTAGTATACATATATGTACATACAAAAAAGTACTTTTTATTATCTGCACAGAAAATTCAACAAGAATAAGTAATTTCATGATTTAATTTCAGTTTATAAGAAAGCTTCATAAGATTCAAACGTTTGAAATGAAACGATTAAGCATGCGGTTTTTAATAATTATAATTCTAATACTTACAGTCTTAGAATACGATACGTATTCGGTGAGAGCCGATATTTCGATCAGAAAGGTTGGCAAAACATTAAATCTTAAGTTAATTAAATCTTGTTAATTGTGTATTATTTTATTAAGGAGGAAGTACGACATGAAGAAAGTTTATGTGAAGCGTATTACAATAGGTCTATAATACTCGCTGAGCAGTCGAGACAGGATATGGATGCGAAAGATAAGCAAATTTCTAAATTACTGGATGAGCTGGCCAAGCTGCAGTTGAAAGTAACAGAAAATTATTTCAGAGATCAACTAATTGATTCACTAAAGTATATAATTAGTCTACAAAATTCCACCATAATTGAGCTATCTAATCGAATAGCCGACCGTAAGTTCGCGAATAGACTTGAGACAATTGACCTATCGTTTAGGAATAAGTTATCTCATGTATCACAAGACAAATATGAATCTCCAACCAATGATGAAAGTTCTGAACTGATTTCTCATAAAATTGCAACTAAAACTGTTGTTGACGAGTTGAGGGATGCCAAAAGTGAACTTTCTAAGTGCAATCAAAGACTGTCTAATTTTCTAGAGAATGCCACCAGTTGTGTTCCATTTGGTTATTCAACAGGCATTCATGAAATCCATTTTCCTGGAGTAGATCCAACTTCCGTGCTATGTGATGCACAGACTGCTGGACCCGGATGGACGGTCATTCAACAAAGGTTGAATGGTGAAGAAGACTTTTACAAAAACTGGGCTGACTATAAAAATGGGTTTGGTAATCTGAATGGTGAATTCTTTATAGGGCTTGAGAACCTCTACCGTATGACCAACTATCAAACATACGAGTTGTACATTCTATTAGAGAGATTCAATAATATTACAAGCTACGCTCGTTATGACAACTTCCAAATTGGAACTGAAACAGAAAAATATGTATTAAAGAGTGTTGGCAAATTCACTGGAACTGCATTAGACGGTTTAGCAGCTTTTGTTAATAGAAAATTTACAACATTTGACCAAGACAACGACGATTTGGATGATGATAACCTGGCCATCAAAAATCACGGTGGATGGTGGTATTCGAAAGATACTACGAGTACTTGTTTAGTGTATGTTGAAAATACAGTATTTTTAGTTAATTAAATAAGAATTATTTCTTTATATTTTGTAGTAATCTGAACGGAAGGCACTTTCCAAAGGAAATGCGAGCGCAGGAAAGTGTACATTGGAAAGAACTGATTAGTTTGAAAACAGTAAAGATGCTAATCCGCCCGACAGCTTGAGAATATGACAAAACAATATATACGGTCCATAGATAAGGGCTTGAATTAGAACATTTTGCACAAAAGTTTATTGGTTCATTAAGATTTCATTAAAATTAGTTTTTGCAACATTTGGTTGATGTCTTTCTGTAAGATGCGATTTTTGAATTTAATATATATTTGTATGTATATATTTAATTTGCTTATGATTACGGTATTAATTGCTTAAATAATTGAAACGGTAGTTCCTCCTGTTGTTATCATTGTTGTTGTTATATATTAGGGTGTGTAAAATACTTGCACTTAGAAAACTGGTCTCGTTTATGTGATTGCATCAAACACATTTTTGGTTAACATGATACTTGGCGTCGATCCCTCTTTAATAGCTAGGTATACGATAATCATAAGTTAGTTAAAGCATTTAATTGTTCTTTTTGTTAACGACTGGTGTTAATACGCCTCGATTGCATTTGCATCCAAAGTTTCGTCGCTAAATCCACAGAAACTCCATTTGGACTGCTCAGACTTGAAGAGATTTGTGTATTTTATGAGGATATTTGCGAGATCTTCGTTGCTCTTTAGTTCTAATGATTTTAAAAGCGTTCCTCGCAAATAACTGACAATGTTGCCTATGTCTACGCCATGTGGATGCAACACTAGATAAGCTGAAGTTAACGCTATGATTTTGGCCTCACTGAGTGCCAGCGATTTGATGTTATGCTGTGTTAAATACAAAATGTAAATAAATTTATTGATAAATAATTCAAATAAGTTCAAATGCTTTTACCTTCAAAGGAACTGTTTCTACACGGACCGACTTTGAACTTGAGTCTGCTATGGCTAATGACTTCGTGTCATTTACAGCAATTTTGTTTTGTTGTTGTTTAACGCGATTTTCTTCCAACTTTTCATCGTCTTCGATCTCATGAATTTCAACCACACCGCTTTGATGTTCGATAATGCGTACATCATCGTCCACCTTGTCGATATCGATTATTTCCAATTCGGGCGGACTTTCCTTCTTATTTCCATCCGCTGGCCTCACATCATCTTCGTTTCTACTTGAAGAGTCGCTGCTGTATTCGGCATTGGAGGCATTGGAAGCACTGTAGGCCTCTTTGTCTTTTAGCCTATCCACAGTCTCCTTTATTTTGGTCTTCAGAAGCAGCTGCTTGACACCGGCCTCCTTGAGATTTCTCTCGAGCTGCTCAATGGTCTTTGTATCCTTCTGTTCCCGCAACTTCGTTTGCAGTAGTTGTGTCTGCATGTTGCGTATAGTCTCTTGCAACACTTTTATCTGTTTCTCTCTCTGCACGCAGTCACTGCGCTCCACTGACATCTCATTGCGAATGGCTTCCAATTGACAACGTAAGGAATCGTTCTCATCCTTAAATTAAACAAAAAAATATATTAAAATAAAGTTTTCATATTGGTAATCAAGTACGCTTACCTTAAGACCATCACTGTCATAACGGGTACGCTTATTACGCTTTTCGTAGTCCCGCTCGTCATCTGAGATATCCATTTCATCATCGTCGATTTGGACCGTACGCAATTCCTGCATGGCATTCCAAAATAAATGAATTTCGTTAGACAAATATGTAAAATAATATTGTTTAGTGCTTACAATAGTAAAATATCCATAACTTAAATATATAATTTATAATTTATATATTTAAAATGCATCAGAATATCTCAATTGGCTCTTTATACCGCTTTTGTCATTTTTGGTCCGCTTACTTACCTCGCGCCACATTTGAAAAAGCTTTTGTAAATAGTATATGTGTTTTTACGCGTAGTTTTTAATGTATTTTTTTTTTAAAAACATAATCTTTCTGCAGGATTTTATCATTTTCTATTTGTATTTTTACGCTTTACCAACTCAAATGTCACATTTAATCGAACGCTGTAGTTGCCTTCAGAAACTTGCAAAATATTTTTTAT
Organism: Zaprionus camerounensis; assembly: GCA_018904165.1. Classification (NCBI taxonomy): domain Eukaryota; kingdom Metazoa; phylum Arthropoda; class Insecta; order Diptera; family Drosophilidae; genus Zaprionus; species Zaprionus camerounensis. The sequence goes on along the minus strand of JAEIFS010000479.1, from coordinate 11,272,912 downwards.
GAATTCGGTTTATTTGTTTTGTTTTGTATGTTTTTAAAATGTTTATTTTGCTACTTGAATATACAAGTTCTTTTGGCATTTGTCTAGGAGTTACGGTTTAGTTATAAGTATAAATTGAAAGCTGATCGGAAAATTTGTGCAAATGCTTAGTTAATTTCTTTATACGACATAGAAAGTAGTTTAAAATAAGTAACTATGAAAAGCATATGAGACTAATAGCTAAACCTGATATACCATAAATAAGGACACTGTTTCAAATTTAAATATTTATTTTGTATTATTTTGCTGCCAAGGATGACACCTTTGCATTGCCCTCCAGCATTGCGAAATCTGAAACAGTCTCCTTTTGTTTGCCATAAAAATTAAAACAGATTTAATTATTCTAAATAGTTATAATATTTAATTAGACAAATTAGGTAGTAACAGTATGGAAAGCATGACGTCAATACAACTGTGAATTTCCAAAACAGACCACAAATAGACATCAAGGAAAAATCATATTATGCTATCAGGTGTTTTGCGTGATCAGATGGTTAAAACAAGAAATAATTTATTAACAGGAATGAAGTCATATAAACTATGAATAAATGCAAATTACGAATCACATTTATAGGTGGGTAGAAGTATATTAAACTCAACATGCAAACATATACCAAGGGATGATTACAAAGATTCACAGGTTTACACAAGCAATGTGAGGAGAGAAAGGGAACATGCATAGGAATCACAGTTGAATAGTGCAGATACGTATGTTTAATACAGTTTACTTCATCAGCTGAACTTGTCGTAATTCATTCTTTGATTTGTACGTACCGTGGCTAATTTTTTCCATTGATCGATGTTTTTTCTTTGGGCTTTGGTGAAATGGTCCCAAACCTTCTTGTGACTAGCGGCATTGAACACTTTTTCAATCTGAGTGACTGAACAATAATGCAATAATATATAATAATATTAAGGGAGGGCGGCAGAGGGATAGATATTTTTTCGTTTTTGTTTTGTAGTTGAGCTTTTCGCTGTCTGCATTTCTCATTTTAAATCAGCAAGAAATTATAAGTACAAAGGAAAGTTACTCGACGGACCCTCGATAAAGTAGGTTTATATGTATATAAATATATATTACAGTTTAAAAAGTTTACAACAACTTGTTACCTACAGACACTTAAGTTTTCAATTGCAGTTAGTTATTGTTAATTTTCGCAGTTGTTCTTGTTGTTGTTTTCTACAGAGTTGGTTGGTGTCTGGTCCAAGATCTATGTAGACTTTACATGGTAGTATATGAGAATCTCTGTTTGGCTTACAAACCTTTGGTCTGGTAGAGACAGACCCAGAGATTACAGCAATGCACAGTGGCCAAAAATAATGATTTAACGTAAGATTTTAAAAGCATCCTGTTTTTTTACAAACTTATTTATGCTACTATTCTCTCGAAATTAAACGATCTTTCGGACGACACCTATTGCCTCAAATAAGCTTACAATTTGTGTTATATGAAACTTATCCGATTGTCATCAACATTCGATTGCCTCCCAATCAAATTTTGTCCACTGTGCTGCGCTTAAGTTGTGGCTAGACTTTTACCTGCGGCTGCTGCTTGATTTGTTCCTTCGCCTCGCATTTTGCCTTGTACTTTGAGAGCAAATTTTAGTGATTTCTTGTAAATGGTGGAGATTGGTTTTTGTTTTTGGCTTTTGATAGCTCGATGACTAAATTGCTAGAGAAATTGTGGCCGTGTAAGTGTGTGTGTGTGTGTTTGTATGAGAGTATGTTCTTCTTATGTGTGTGTGTTTTTGTGTAGATTGTTTATGGTAAAGACGCTAGACGCTAACCGGGGCGCAACAAAAACAGAAAAATTCAAAAGGGAGCGCACCTAAAACCCATCTATGACTACAAATGAGGAGTATATAAAGATGATGCTTCACTTACATTGTATAGACATGGTGCCCATTTGCTTGCGATAGTATTCACGCGCCTTACGCAAATCCTCCTCGACCTGCTGCTTGTCCGTATGAAGGCGCCGTACGTGCGCATGTGTGCTCTGAATCATCGAGTAAAACACGTTCGCATTACGCTTTGTGCAGTCGCCGCGCTCCAACCAAGCCGTAATTGTTTGTATTGCCTTGACAAACGTCTCATTGTTCCGTAAGTTCTCAGCCACAGCAGTGGCTTCATGGTCCGTATAATGTGCAATGGGCGGAGGAGACTGTGAACGCATTCGGTCCAGTGAGATGCGTTCACGATGGCGTTGCTCCCGCTGCTGCTGTCGCTGCTTGCATTCGTAATCGTATTGATCGTCCCGCGCTTGGGCATAGTCAACATGCAAGCGTCCAAAGTTGGGCGGCTCGTTGAGGCTGGAGATGCGCAGACGATAGCCGGATAAGTAAATGGCGCGATCAATTGCCGTCTCGTGACGATATCTAATGTGGCAGAAGTTCTTCTTGGACATGCGTAATGTGGTTATTTCGCCGCATGATTCAAATATCTCCCTTATGACCTCTTCCGTAATGTTCTCGGGTAGGCCTCCTACAAACACCGTACGACAGCCCGGTGGTCGTTCCCGGATAGTTGGTGGCGGCCCATTCGGGTTGGGAGGAAACAGTATGCAGTTCTTGGTCTTTATAACCTCCTTAAGACCTACGGTAGGTCCAGTGTTTTCTGTAAATAAGCAAATATAAATAGGAATTCAATATTTGTGGAATTAATCGTTACCTGTAGATAAAGAGGCATCCACACCAGTTCCACTTGCATCGGGTGGCATACCAGCTGCTGCTGCTGCTGCCGCATAGCCAGCTGCCGCATAGTTATGTTGCATTTGCTGCATTGCAGCTGCCATCATTGCCGTCGGATCCATTAGCATTTGCGCATTTGTATTAGATTGCAGTGATGGATTGGCTGGTTGCGCAGTTGTGCTGCTTGGTGTGGTCGCTGCTGTTGCCACTGCAGCTGCCGCCGCTGCAGCTGCTGCTGCATTCTGCGGGGTCGGGAAATATAAGTAACCGGGTGGCGTATGCATCAAGCCATTTATATAGAGCTGCTGGGCATCAGGTAAGGTTATACCTGTGCCTGGTAGTTTGTCCGCTGTCTTGACTGGCGCAGGTGTCACATCCGCATCATCCAGATCGTTGTCATTTTCTAGATCCATTGGTGCACTCCCCTGGGCGTTGTGGGGTTTCATTTTGCCACCGGTTGTTGTCTTATTATTAGGTGTCGCGGCCGTTGTCTGCTGGGCCGACGTGTTGCTGCCGCCGCTATTTGTTGCAGTGGGCGTGACAACACCCACTGTTGCAGTAGTAATGGCAGCTGCCAATTGATTAATAAAATTTGGATGGTTCGGTAAGGTAACACCATTCGGCATGTTCCCAAAAACGGGTACTGCAAAAGAAAACAAATTAAAATCAGCTGTGCTTCGAGTAAGAACTAAACACTAAAGAGCACAGCGCAATGTCCGACCGCCCAAAGCGTAACTCGATAGTTCTTTGGTATTTTTTTCATTTACTTCCACCGCAGAGTGGTGTCGATTTTCAACATTAAATATCTCCTTAATTATTACATTTTTCACATATTTTTGATAACTGATCTATGCACTTTATATTTAAGTGTTTACTTACACATATTGTCGGCCAAATTTGTATAATTGAACGCCATTTGATTAAATGTTTCATACGAACTATTTAAAAAATACCATTTTCTATAAAATACACAAGTCTGTTGTTATGCTGTGTTAAAGTTGCATATATACGCAACTAACCACTCGTGCTACAAACCAAACTCATTGATTCTCTAATCATTTTCGATTAATTTTAAGCAAATATTCAAAAATTTTGCTATTTTAACACCTAAGTTATTGTTTTCGGCTGTGCCGTTGAAAACTGCTGCTTTTTTTCTGCTGCTACCCAGGGCTGCAGTAATAGACCGAAACAATGGGATGGTATTTTTTAGGCAAATCATTGCGGCACTGCAAGGGATGTGTACACACTGTTCATGATTCATCAGCTGTCGTCAGTTCGAGAAAGTCTAGAACGAAAACAATTCGACAAAACAACGTAGTTTATAATACAGCTTGGAAACCTCTGTATCAATTGTTAAAAAATCTTCTTGGAATGTCGGTCAATACGGCACACGCCAATAATGGCGTGCTTATACATGCGGGCGAGTAGTAAGTACCGAAATAAATTAGATTGTGGATGTTCGATTTGTTGTGGTTGCATTTACAAATCTGACGTCATAAAACAAGGGGACAAGTCTTCTCCGGTGTTTCAACATAATTGCAAAAATGTAGAAATCAAATCCCAATTAATCCGTTATTCTGATTAGTTTCTACAGTTTCATATTAAAAATGTAGTTTGCTAAACTAAAAAGCATCACATGATCAGGTGCAAAAAGAAACGCGAAGGGAAATGACGTGTAATTTAAACATCTGTTCCCATAATTAGCATTTACATGGCGTTATAATAATCAATACACAGTTCATAAATATTTATATGTATTCTATATTTTTTCAGCATTCTCCTACACAGCGATAGCGTATCAATGGAGTTCTCAGGACAGGATGGTTTCTTGTTCAAAGGATCCAAGCCAGGACGTATTTACTTGACTTCACATCGTATGATTTTTAACAGCAAGAAACCTGCCGATACGATGCAATCGTTTAGTGCGCCCTTTGTGGCATTGTCGGATGTAACTACATATTTATTGTTCCACAAATAACTTTGAATAACATATTTCATCTTGATTTATTACCGACTTACAGGTGGAAATTGAGCAGCCCGTTTTCGGTGCCAACTACATTAAGGGCAAGGTGCGTGCGCAGCCCAATGGCAATTATGTAGGAGAAGTTAAGTTCAAGCTGTACTTCAAGGCAGGCGGTGCCATTGAATATGGTCAGGCATTGCTGCGTGCCGCCAAGACAGCTCAAGGAAACTTTCATCGTGGTGGTCTTGCTGGTGACGATCCACCACCGTATGCTCCAGCTGGAGCCTGGCATGAGGCTCCACCACCGGCCTACCAGCCACCACCAGGCTATTATGGCTGGTTGCCACAACACGATGCCTTCAGTGGCCCGGCACCGAATACGGTGTTTGTCAGCGATAACCCTCCACCCTATCCGGGCATAAGTAAGTCTTCTCTTCCTCAGATGCATCTTTGAAATACTCGGCTTTTGTTTGTCGATAGCACTTTTGCTGAATTTTAATGAGATTGGCATGCAAAATCGTAACACTCATATGCTTGTTCTAACTTTTACGCACCATTGCACATTGCATCTTATTTTATCTCTTCAATAGCACCACCACACAATCAACCAGCACCACAGCAGCAGCCGCAGCAACCCAATCAACCCACTTGGTACGGTTTTTCAGCACCGCCAGATCAACAGCCACAACAGCCCGGTGGCTACGGACAGCAAGGCTGGAACGGAGGTGGATATGCTCAGCCACCTCCATACGGATCCTGTCAGCCACCCGGCTGTGTTCCCGGTCAGCCCTATGGTGGACAGCCAGGACAGGCCCAAGGCTATGCAGTGCCCTATGGAGGCTTTAATCCAACTGTGGCAGGTGGCTTTATGCAGCCAGGATTCTTGCGACCGGATCAACCAAATGGTAATCCAGGTAGTGCTCCGCCACAGCAACCAAATGGTTACCCAGGTTCTGCTCCACCGCAGCAACAACAGCTTCAACAGCCACCTGCTGGAGCTGTAGCCGGCGCTGTAGGAGGTGCAGCAGCCCCCAATTTCATGGGCTTTAGCTTGCCACCCGGAAGTGAGTATTCATAGTTGAATCAAACAGTTTTTCGCATATTCATTTAATATGTTGCCTAGAATAATTGTGCAATCATCAAGACACTCATAACTTATCCCTTACTGGCACCAAGAAAAATTCAAGAAAACCCTCTTCATTAAAAATGGTTTGATATAAAAATAAATTTTAAATATTAATTGTAGGTAAATAGTAAAAAGACAGTCCACACTTTATTTTATAAATTATAGCTAACTAGTCAAATCAAGCCATGGTCCTTTAAAACAAAACCCTTTACTTTCCCTGTCGAGGTGTTCCTATTCATCTTACTGTTGTGCTTAATTTATTCAACGAAATCTAACAAGTTACTAAACCAAAAATAACATGACAAATTTGGCAGCTGAAACATTTCCTTTTCTTTTACCTTTTTCACAGTGTAAAATGCAAATTCTTAACAAAAACTACAGTTCCGCTTATCGAAAAAGTAAGATTTTGCAGCTCTCTTTATATTTTATTATAAGTGTATACATAATTATGAATTTATAGAAATTTCGAACAAAAGCCGAGCCGAAAAGTTGTTAAATTTTTAATTTATTGTTAGTAACTTGTATAATGGATTTCTTTCTTTCTTTCATTTATCCATGCAACCTTTGCAGGAACCAGCAGCACGCAATATTATTATTATCCCATTTGTTATCCAATAGCAAGATCCTTGCGTATTATTCCAATACCTGTTATATTCCCATAAAGAGGACTGTAAGATAATAATACAATATGTTAGTGGCTATCCGTTCTTAAGTTGATTCTATTCTAGCAAATCTAAAACACCAATGTACTTTTAATATTTTGTAATAGATTCCAAAGAAGCAGAGGCCGCGGCCAGCGCTTACAATACACCCTATAACCAAGGTGGACCGCAAGCTCCCGGTCCCAACGATTTGCCGCCATCTTATAATGTTAGTAGACTTTTGAAAATTGAACTTTCTAGTGCTGTCAATGTACATATCAATTATTTTATAACTTTGCAGAATTTGCCACCCAGCTACAACGATGCATCGAAGAAATATCAATAGACACAGCCCGTCAACAATAAATATACATACATAAAACAAAACACGCTTCATTCCGATAAGCACTTAAGATGGTGTATAGCTTTCTTTAACCTCCTAATTGGCCAATCTGCAAAAGATTTGAACATTTTATGGAATACCCAGTGCTAGTTTGTTTACGCCTTAAATTGAATGTATTGTAAAACTGAACAGATTCATTGAATTGCTAAAGAAAAATCGTTTGCCATTGTATTTATCAACCCATTTCGAAAAGTCCCCAAATGCAATGAAAAGCTGAATTTATGTTTTGTTTTTTTTTATATTATACATTATTTGTTGGATCTATGTGAAGTCACAAGTTAAAAAAAATGTTTCTCTTTGATATCATAATCTGTTATAAACAATGAATATTTGTATACTTATACACCATATTATATATATGCTTTATACAAATATAATTATATGAAATACATATATATTGCGTATCTGAATACAGTTTTAATAAAACAAATTGATTAAATTAAAATGTTTTTTTTTTAGTTTTGTTGAAGAGAAGATCATATGAGGTGCAGAATCATCGCTGTTGAGCCGAAACAACGATGTTTCTGTACCCCTATTACTTCCCTTGCGTACATCACGGAGGCGGTTACCCCGGATGATGGCTTGACCGTTGCACTGTATAGTTGCCGCTTTACGTTATGCCCTTGTAATTAATTTTTTGCCTTTACTCATGCCTTAGTAATTAATTAAATGATAGCTTAAGGTTTCCTTAGACTAAGTAAGAAGTCAGACTGCAGTGTATACGGCTGAGTTGACCTCTGCGAGATGATTCCATAGGTAAATACCTCGTGTAATTTTTGATTAACTAATTAATTAATTATGCCTTAATTCACATTATGCCTTAGTAATTAATTAACTGATAGAGTTAGGTTTCCTCAGCTCTGCGAGATTATTCCATATGTGAATAGCTCATATGTGTAGTTTTCGGTTGCATCATTTCCAGTCAGGGTGCATCAGACATCGGCAAACTCCTTCCAAGGCTCCTTCAGTCTACATATTATTTGCTCCATCTTATTTTCACTTAATGCTGTTTGTTAAAGATACAGAATTCGGCAACATTAACGATGACTTGCACAATAGCCAGCGACAAGTGCGGGATATCGTTTAAGTTGCAAATTTCTGTACCACGATTTCTTTGTTGTTTGAATGTTTTCTTCTTTTACAGCAACATCAATCAGCTTTTGTTCCTCAGCAGGACATCGCGCCGTGCCCCATTGCTTTGAGTAATGGAAAAGATTACGAGCTGGACCTGGAGCGTAGTGTCTTTCTCTTCACTATCCAAAGCAATGATAACTGCGGCGGGATATCCCGGTTTACCAGAGGATAGTTTCATGTAAAGCTGATTTCTAAGTGTTCGCTCTAGCCTCAACATTTGACTTGATGGCAATAATTGTGTATATATGAAGGGGTTATGGGTGTGTCTATGTGGAAGGATGTATCTCTCTGCACTTATATGCATGTATGCATTTCATTGGTTACGGGAAGGTTCCCCTGACTATGAAAATTGTGTGTACACCATTCTTATCAGTACAACTGGAAAGTTGCATGGATTGAGGAAATTGTGTATATGAGGATTTTGAGGGTGGGAAGATGCAAGGATACATCATGCACAAATGTGCATGTATACCTATCTGCAAATTCTTCATATCAGGGATACTGGAAAGCTCCCATGACTATGGGAACTGTGTGTATACCAAAATGATAAGGGTGTGTGTATGCAAGGATGCGTCTGTATTTGGTATATGCATATGCAGTTTTGCACAAGTCTGCGCAGCAGTATGCATGGAAAGTTTTCAGACAGATGCTGGAAAGCTTCCGTGGGTAGATGCAAGGATGTATCTGTGTGCATGTATGCATGCTGCAGACCTTGCGTACCAGGGATACTGGAAATCTGCCTTGACTTTGAAAATTGTGTGTATATCAAAATGATAAGGGTGTGTTGCAGGGATGCGTCTGAATGATATGTGTATATGCACTTTTGTCTGTTTCTGCGCATCAGTATGCCTTGAAAATTTCCAGACAGATACATAAATTGCTAGACAGCTATATATATATTGTCTGGAAATCGGCATACAGATACAGATACATACAAAATAAAATATAAAATGAAAAATCTGTGAAAATAAATTGAAGTTACAATTTATGTCACTGTCAAGAAAAAGTAATTGATTAGCAATTTTCGAATATACCTTTTGACCTGCCACAACATACCATTGTTCTCAAGTTTTTCAACCTGTTGCCAATGCCAGTCTAGGTTTCTATTGTTGGTGACAGCTATTTAAAAGAGAAGATACAAAGAATTTCTTAGTTTTGCAGAGCAGAAAATATATGTAAATGTGTGAAAAGTGTTAAAATTGTTGATAATTTATTTTAATTAGCTTTATGTGATCTTCTTTTTTGTAAATCAAGAATTTTCTTTGTTAATGAATTACAAAAAAATGCAAAGTATACTAATAATAATTTATTTATTTTATGCCAACTGAGAAAAGTCGATCGTCAAATAAAATTATGAGTAAATTAATACATATTAATTATTTTTTTCTTAAATTTAAATATAAGTAAAGCATTTGAAAATGTAAAGTAATGTAACATGTTTATTAAACTAAATCTGATTAATTTAGTTAGTATTGTATTTTTTCTGGGATAATATAAAATAGAATCAATTAGTTTTAACATTTCAAAAATTCAAGAGAACAGAATTCTAAGTATGTATATACATATATAAGATATACTTAAATATTAAAGAGTTTAAGTTAATAAAAAGAAGCTTGAAAGTTTAAAGTAAAAACATGGGTATTGCAAGAAGGGACTTATATAGAATTTTCAGATAATTTTCTTAGTATACTTACAGAATTGTAGATGTATTTTTGAGAAATGTTATGAGGATGAAGAGATGTTGACCAGTTAGCTCGGAAGTCCAGAGGTGAATGATTGTCTGACGATTTGCAGGTGCGAATGTAAGCTAAAATCAATCATACGCCACATGCGCAGTGCAGTGGAGAGTTGGTGTGGAGAGTCTGCTGCGAGGACATGCTCGCTGACAAGGGTTGATGATAGCTTAGTTGTGCATGCCCTGCGAGTGCATGCAGCCTGTTCAGATGCGCCAAGTAACAGCAACAGAAACAAGTGCAGTGCTGTTAATTAAATAAAAACCATAAAAGGCAAACAAATTCAGCAATATTCGCTGCAGACGAGTGCCAAAGTAATGTAGAGTTGGAAAGGTGTTGGCATTGGCATTCGATTACCCTAAGCTGAGTGAAATATTGTGGAGCAACAACTTGCGTCTTTTGTTTATCGATTTGAGTGCTACAAATGACCAGAGACAGCACCCTGTATCAACGTGAGATATTCCCTTTGCTGCAGTCGTGTCGATTTCAGTGCATAAATTATGCAAAAGTCAACGTTGACTAAATAAAAACTTATCAAAATATCAACAACAAGAACAACAACAACAACAGTAAAAGGATTAGCAACAACAATAGTTGCCAGCAGCACAACAACAACATCGATTACAATAACAAGCAAGTGTAAGAAAATGGAGGTGGGCCCACAAGAAACCACATACGAACCCTTGGGGGGACGCAGCGGGCGCAGCGGACGTAGCAGCAGCAGTCGCACCACGGGCAGTGGCATGCGGCATCCGACGAACATTGACAGCCCCGAGTTCGATACACGCGCCCCCAAGGACCACAGGCATGCCGTCTATCTGGCACTCCTTGCAGCAGGCATTGGATTCGTGCTGCCCTACAATAGGTGAGTGCACTGCTGTGATTCCCAATGAATGAATGTATGAATGGATCAATGAATAAACAAAACATTGATTACGCTAGCTCCTTTCGAGTGTGCGTACTGCGTGCTAGACAGCTCAAGTGCTTGATACCCTGTAGAAATGTGTGAACTAAGAGAACTAAGAGAGTATCTCTATTATTATTGAAAGTATATATTTAATTTATAATTTCCTAATCCCATCTTCATCTGCAGCTTCATCATTGCCGCCGACTACTGGCAGGGTCGTTTCCCTGGTCGCCCTGTCGCACTGGACATGTCGATGACGTACATCTTTGTCGCCTTCTGCACAGTGCTGTTCAACAATATAGTGCTCTCTTTGGCGCCATTCCAGACCCGCGTACTCTTTGGCTACATGGTGTCCTTCACCACACTCATCTTCGTCGCCGTCTGCGAGGTGGCCTGGCATGCCTTCGCCGCCAACACGGCATATGTGGTGAACATGTCCGCAGTGGCATTGACTGCCATCGGTTGTACCATTCAACAGTCGAGCTTCTATGGATTCGCATCGATGCTGCCCAAACAGTATACGCAGGCGGTGATGGCTGGCGAGAGCATTGCCGGATTTCTGGTGTCTTCCAATCGCGTGGTAACCAAGCTGCTCATCAACAACGATCGCGTCTCGACTGTCATCTTCTTTCTGACCTCCACGCTGTACATACTCTTCAGCTACCTGTTGCATCTGGCCACCATTAACTCGCCCTTTGTGCGCTTTCACGTCGAGGCCTGCTCCAAAATAGTGCTGCGACCAGATGAGGTAAGTAGGGGAGAAGCAATGAAAGGGAATTAAGAGAGAAGATAGAGAAGAAGGCTCACATTAATCGTGTCCTTGCAGCAAGAAATTGATGGCGCCACTAGCAGCACAAAGTATGGCGTACTCTCCATGGATGGCACCACAACTACCACCACGGCTGGGCCACATCACTCCAGCTCGAATGCCGGCAATACTTTGAGCTTCAGCAATCCTGTCTACGAACTGTCCAATCCAACTGGGGGAGAGAGCATAATTGAAGGTCTGGGCCAGTTGCCCGAGCTGCCTGCCACTCCACATGAGCCAGCCACACCCACAACGGTGGCCTTCAAGGTGGAGCACGTGATAACGCCACGTCGCTGCCGTCCCAGTAAGTTGGGTGACATACGCGAGGGATTCGTCACCCGGTGGCGTGTCGCGCAGGTCATCTACCCCTACATGGTGTGCATCGCACTGGCCTACTGTGTGACCCTCTCCCTGTACCCGGGCATAGAAGTGGAGGTCAACTCGTGTGCCCTGCGCACCTGGATGCCCGTTCTGCTGATGTTCTGCTTCAACACCTCCGATGTCATTGGCAAGATACTCGCTGCCAGTCCATATCCCTGGTCGCGTCGCCAGCTGATACTCTTGAGCGGATTGCGTATTGTGCTCGTGCCGATGTTCCTGCTCTGCTGTGCGCCCCGTCATCGGCCCATCATATCCGGAGAGACGGCACCCTTTCTCTTCACCATTGCACTGGGCATCAGCAACGGCCTGGCCGGCAGTCTGCCCATGATGCTGGCCCCGGCCAAGGTGCCTGGCACTCTCAAGGAGGTCACTGGCAACATAATGACACTGTCCTACAACGTTGGCCTCACAGCTGGCTCCTTGATTGGCTACGTGTTCGAGAACATGCTGGGACCCCAGCTAGAGCATCCCTGCCCCTACACGTATACGCCCCAGCTGGATCACTATCAGGGCCACATTCCGCACGACATGCTGACCACCACCAGCAGCAGCACCCTCACTGTGAACACGACACTGTCGCCTCTGCATCTGCTCAACACCACGATCGCTAGTGTCACCAGCACAGAGAGCAGCTCCACCAGCGCTGTCCCGGCTCTGGCCACAGTCATCACCACCACTGCGCTGGCCCTGTACAGCAGCGTGGCCAGCAGCAGCGCAGAGTTGATCAATACAACAGTGAGCACCATGTTGTCGGCTGTGACTTCATCTGTGGGTGATCTCAGTGGCGAACTCTCTGGCAACACAACAGATCCACAGACACCCGAGGCATTGGTGCAGGGCATTTAAACTGGGATCGAGAGTTCGAGGATATCGTTTAATAGATCAATAATCTTCTTTTCTGCAGTTCGTATTCGGAATTATCTTGAAGATACTTTGCAATAGATGTTGACGATAAGTACAGATCACACTTGAGGCACTTGTAAAGCACAAACCTGACCCAGTGTAAGGAGCTACGATTAGCAGATGTCTTAGCCTCCTATTATATCTAAAAATAGAGTCTATCTAATCATCTATGTATCAGCAACAGCTGCTTATATGTTTATGCTTAGGTGTGTTTCCTCAGCTGCGAGAGTTAATGCTATCATACGTAAATGAAACTCTGAGAATATGACTCTCAACTTTTACCTATTTATTGCGACTATACTCCAACTAAGTGCTATATATATTCAAGTTAAAACACGTTGATTTTGAGTAATGTTAGGAACTACACTTTAGATAAGAGAATTCTACATATACCGATGTAAGTGTGTCTGTATGAATGTATGTTATAAGTAATACGGATAAGCAAGGCTGGATAATATGGGAGAAATGCAATCTGTTGGTCCTAGAGCACAGATATTATTACTTTAAGGTGGCGCTAGACTTAATTGTTTCTGAGGGAATATCATGTTGAAATTATCGTTTTTAAAAGCTCAACTATTTATATATCTTTCGAAAGAGTTTGTTAAGTTGTTGACGTATTTCTATTGCAATGTTATTTATTGGATCAGTCACATCGTATATAGCTTTTATAGATCCTTCTTTTGAATCGCACCACCCAGAACTCCGGTCCAGCATAGTAAGAATTAGCGTTAATATACTTAGTATATATATAGTATACATATACATATATGCATATTAATTGGTGTGTACATATATCAAAATGTGGTTAGCTAAGCAATATTGCAAATGCTCTGGATGGCCTTGATTATTAGCTTGATTATTTTCAACACGTTTCGTTTTATATTTTAGCGAAATCTTTAGATGCAATATTCTGCCTAAAAGTTTTCAAATATAATATGAAATATAATATTTAAGAACTGTAACAAATATGTCAGCAGATTGTAAACGAGTTGTTGTCAAAATAGATTAAAATAAAAAAAATTAAACCAACAAAATCAATTTGTTTTAAATTAATTAATTAAAATAAGTGGAAAATAAATTCCATAACAGTCCAAGTAAAAATTTCCTGTACTATAATGAAATTGTCAACAGAGCGCTGCAGGTGACAATAATAGCTCGATTTTAAATATCCCAGATTATAATTGCCAAAAGAGGGCTGCAAATAACCATAACAGTTCAATTAAATATTTCCTCTTTGGAAATTATAACAGAGTGCTGCTGGTGTTATAGTAATTGCAGGACTTTTGTGGAAATCAGATTATAGCACAATTTTTATGGCGTGTAAGGTCCGTTTCCCATTATTTCCAGCAATCAACCCTTATACAAATATATAAGTTGAATTAATTATTGCCCAAACACTTATAAAAGTCTCAGGAAATTTTTGTGTGTCCCTAATAATGGGATCTATTTGGTAACAGACTTCTATTATTCCCCAACCCCTGTTGCCAAAAATTATGTTTTCAACGCTTTTTTCCTGCTGCAATTTGGAATGGAAATATCAAAATAACTGCTGTTATTTCAAATTTCATGTTTTTGGCTAACAGACAACTGTTAAATAAGCACAAAAAAAGTAATAATTTGATGAGATATTTCCGAAAATACACTGCCAATCCTAGGCTAGTTTAGTTCCATTGTTAGCATGTAAATAATATTTAATTCTCGAATCTACAAGTGTTTGTCTATTTTTGTGCATTGATCGCGTTGAAGTGACTACAAATTAAATTAATTAGGCAGCATCCGCCTTAAAAGTGCACAGGCAGCAGATGCAAAGAAATCTCCAAGTAATCTGTAGCTAATTTGAATATTTAATTTCAAGCAAAATCAATGAGTGGCAATTTCCATTTCCACTCTGTTTCTGCTCTTATTTTTTCTGGATTTTTTATTGTGCTTGAATAATCTCTGCAGGAAGTCGACTTAGGTGCCAGAGCTGACAACAAAATAGGCAATTACAAATGAAATTTTTTAAATCGAATTTAATTTGCATTGCCTCGGAAGTGTGGCACGGCTTATCCATACCAAACTCGACCTCGAAGACTGCAAAAGTTTGCTAGGGAGTGAATTTTATCGATTGGATAAGTTCACACATTGCCTACATTTGGGCGCACGGCACGGCACGGCAGAGCGTAGGCAACCCTTGCTAGGTGCTGTCTTTATGGCCTGGCCTAGTGTCAATGCCCCCCAGGCAAGGCTGCACGATGTGTATTTTGTATGCAACATCGATTTATAGGACGAGGCAAGGCGCAGCTATAATAATAAAGCTTAAGTAAGACTATAATCAGATATGTGAGACTAGTTGGCTGTATTCAATTGGAATGGGTTGATGGATGTTTCAGATATGACGTGTGTGTGTGTGCCTACAAGTTCTGTGATATTTCATCATTATCGCTGTCGTCGCTGCTGCTGCTCATCTGCAGGTCTGACCAGAGGATTGACTCGTGTGGAATTGCTGGATCGGCCTCAGGCTGGATGGCCACATCTGCCTCAAGCTGTTGCTGCTGATCGGCTGGGTTATCGAATTGTTTGGCATTATAGTACTGTGGATCCATGTAGTATGCAGGAGGCTCCTGTGCCATGACATCGCCTTCATTGGCCCGCGGCTGTTTCCTATCGTAGTTTGCATTCATTGCGTGCTGCTGCTCCTCGTCCATCGAACTGTTGTAACATTTTGCCAGATATTGCTGCACTGAGTGTACTTCCTGATTCTCTGCTACTTCTTCTTGCTCTTGAGCTGCTGGTTCATTCTTCTTAGCTTCTTTGTCTTCTTCATCTTCGTCTTGTTCCTCTTCCTGCTCTTCTTCTTGTCCCTCTCCTTGTTCCTCCTGTGCTTCCTGCTCTAAGTACTCGTCTTCTGACTCCTCAGTTTCTTCCTCAGGATCTTGGTCTGCCTTTTGCTCAGCTCCTTCGGTTTCTGTCTGCTCTGTTTCCTGATCATTGTGCTTTAACTTAAGCTTGATCTTAAGTCGATCTGCTGCAGCCGTGAAGCTGTTGATGAGATCTTTGGCGCGGTTTACCTTCTCCTTGCTGTAGGACTTCATGCAGAGATCCACGCAGTTCTCGGCCTTTTTAAGTGCAATCATTACCTCGGCTATGTCCTCTTTGTCCAGTGTAATGCCAGTGTTAGCCTGTTCGTCGGGCTCCTCCTGTACGCTGCACTTCTCGCACTTGATATTCGGGTCGTGGTCGCAGTTCTTGTGGTAGGCCTCATAGAACAGCTTCACCTGTGTGTCGAACGTCTTGAAGATGCTGTTCACCTCGAAGTGGAACTCCTCGATGGTCTTGAAGTAGTAACGGTCGATCTTCTGGGCCAGCAAGTCCAGCTTCACATTGAAGTACTTGCAAATGCTCTTGTCATCCTCCCTAGAGATTGCTGCATGCAGTTTCCTCGTCATCTCCCGACACAGGCGTTGAACAACCTCGTTGGACTTCTCCACGCTCTGCTGCTTGCCGGACGCATGAGGATCCTTGGTGCTGGGCTTCTCCTCGCCCTTCGGCATCTTGTTGAGAATGCGATGGAAGAACTTTTCCAGCTTCTGGCAGTTGCGATATACAACATCCCCTGGTCGATTGAAGGTGAAGCAGTTGCTAATCACCAGTCGGAAGTCGCTTATCAGATTATCCACGCGATGATAGTATCTGTTCTGCACGCGTTTAATGATCGTGCCCACATCCATGGGCCGCTTGATGATGTTGTAGTAGTTGGGCACCTGCAGCACCGCCGTATCCACCGGCTCCATAAAGTCCATGGCGAACTTCTTGGTGACTAGTTCGTCCAGCAGATACTTCCGCAGATAGTGTATTTTATTGGTGTACATTCCACTCTCGCCCAGCGGCGGCATTACCTCGGGCTGTACGCGAGTCGGCAGCTTTGTCTTGTTCTTCAACGGCTTGTGGTGAGGCTGCGGGAGCACAGGACAGAGTAATGTGATAAACGGAACAGTCATTGAATTACAATTCGTACCATGTTGTTCAATTCGCTGCCAGTTGCAAAGTTCTTGACAATAAAGAAATATCTTGAATGTCACTTAACGAGTTTATCGATTCTATTTTGAATGTCACTTATTACAGAGTATTATCGAACTCAACGAATTCATCGATTGTATAACAAGATTAAAATTGTATCGATTGCAGCCTGCGAAACGGTTACACAAACGGTTACTGAATTGCAAGCAAGAGTACCATGCCTGCCTATCGATAACTTCAATTGTGACGTTTCGGCACTCAAAGTATATACAGTAAACATTTGCAGAGCTGTATAAGATGTTTTAAAAGTATAAACGCAGTAATTCATATAGTATTAATTATATACAAAGTAAGACAAAAATTACTGCATAAATATATACCGCAATTTGCTCTAGCATTTTGTACGATGAGCAATCCTCAAATAGAGTTGCCAACTGCTGTAACTGCCCTTTCTAGCATGTACGACTGTGTAATTACACTACAGCAGCAACAACATGGAATATTTCAAATTACGACAATAATTTCCATTTCTAATTTCCTTGACTTTGCCGTTGCCAGTTATCAGCTCAGCTGCCTTTGCTGCCTTCCTCGACGTCCTTCCGGGCTAGCAGAAACAGCAGCAACAAGCAGCAAAAGTCCAGTAACAACAAGAAGAAGAGGCGCAGCTAAAATCCCGCCAGACGTTGGCATAATTCCAATGCAAATGCAATCATTGATTTTCCTAGCTTATAACGGAATAATATTGCCCCAATTATCACTTGGATAAGTTCTGCGAAATTGCACATTGCGAAAGTTGAAAGTCGCCTATTTTCTATACTAATCGTGCTTGTGGTTCGTGAGTTTAACCTGTTAAACATATGTACATATTTGTTTATTAAACATGTGCATGAATGGATAAAAAGTGAGTACACTAAAGAGTTGACTTAGCTTAATTTAATGATTGATTCATTTGCATTGGAATGTATTCATGCAGGACTCTTATCTGGCTCAAATTTATCCTGTTACTCATTACATATGTAAAACGATAAATACTACTTATGTTAAGCTTCATCGATAAGTCCCATACGATATATATTACTTATGTTAAATCGGATCGATAAGTTCCCAACGATGAATACTGTTGGTATTCTTTAATAAGCAGCATGTACACTGGAGAATAGAATTCGATCGGCAACGACGCGCCACGTTCTGTTCTGGACTTTAAATTAAACTGTTTGTTTGAACTTGCTTTGCGTTTGACAATTTGGGAGCTTAGTGAAGAGTGCCGTGGTAGGTAGGCGGGGAGGACAGCCCCACAGAGACTCCGCCAGGAATCCCACTGCAAAGCAAGTGTGCGACGCGTTTTCCGATTCCAATTGAAGTTGGCTTTGTTGGGCAACTTAACTGCAGGGCTGCGGCAAAGGATAAAGGATAACAAAATTCTTTTATGCTGCCTCTCGTGGCTGCACATTACGTAGACACGCCCACACGCGCTGTACGCCCTGCACGCCTACACGGTTGTGGATGTTCATGTTGCTGTTGTTGTTAACGTTGTTGTTGCTGTTGCTTGTTGTTTGTTGTAATTTGATAATGCATTTGATTAAGGAAATGAAATTTTTATTAAGGCTGTTTGCTTACCCGCTCGCTGCCAGTGCGCGTTGCCTTTTATGTTGCTCTGTAAAGGTGTGCGTGCGTGTATGCCTGTGTGTGTGTGTGTGTGTGTGTGTGTGTGTGAGTATTGCCATTTTGTTGGCTGTTCTGTTTTGTTTGCCATATTCCACACTTCTCTTTCGGCTTCCGAGCTGCTGCTTCCGAGCTTCCCCCAAGTGCAGCATTTTTGTTTTCGCATAATTTCTTTGAGTGCGGTTGGATCTCTGCGATTTTACGATGCGACCGCCAAAAGGTGGGCAAACTCACCTGCCTGGGATAGGGAGAGAGAGGGGGAAGGCATGGGGAAGGGATGGGGGTAGTTGGGTTATGGATAAGGGAAAAGGGAATCGGCGAAATGTTTGTTGTGACTGTGTGTGTGTTGTAGCTAACAGTTACTTGATTTTCCCCCAGTTTGTTTTTTCATTGTGCTTCTTCGACTATTCGCAGCTCGCAGCGTTCGCAGACAACTGTTGTTTTCACAAGAGCTGTGCAACGTATGTGCGTGTGTGTGTGTGTGTGTGAATACCCTGCACATTTGAAATGCATAAGAGCAATAGTTTATTTGTTTATATTAAATGAAATGTTTGTATCGAAAGACACTTCAATAAGGATTGCTGGTATCTAACATATTATTAGAAACTACAGAGTATAAGTTAGTTTATCGCTTACTAGGCAGCTCATTCAAGTAAGTATGTACATTTTAAATGCATAAAAAGACCTAGTTTATTTGTTTATATTGCATAAGAGTGTGTACTTTAATGAAAACTGTTTGTCTCTAGAAATTACAGCGTATAAGCTAGTCTGTCAATGCCTAACTCTAGCCTAGCTGCCGTTCTATTTTCGTTAAACTTTGCAATAAATAAATAAATAATTTAATTTCACAGTTTCCATATGCAAATTGAGCAGCGCAATAAACTAGTTTTCATTCATTATTAATATTTGTTGTATGGCAAATATTGCCATAAAGTGGACTAGAATACTCGCAAAGTAAACTGAAATCAGTGCAAATTCTTTGCAGAATATGGAATTATGAATGTAACGAGATTCCCTTCCAGCATGAGGGATTTAGGGGAATCTCCGAAATCCTTTCCCTTTAAATTGGCGTGCAAATGCAATTTGCATATCTGCAATTTAATCATGGCTTATTTCACGCTCTGCGGATTTTATCATATTATTTGGGCGAGTTGTCAACGCGCCTATGGAACAAGGGAATTTGTTTTCAACACCGTGGCAGAAAAAAGGAAACAGAGAACAAGCGAAAATAACAATGGGTGGCAACCCTAACCCTTCGTGCACTAACTAAGTGCGCTCATTCAACTCCAAAACAAACTTTTCCTATTGTTATTACGTTTTTTTAAGCGTTGCCGGTCATTGACTTTCTCTCAACTTTCTGCTTGACATTTAACGAGCAAAACAAGTAACAACACTCACACACACACACACACACACATACAAGCTAGTTACTACTACTAGCACACACACACACTGAGGCAGCAAAAAAAGAATAATAACAGCGGCGAATGTAATTTTAACATGTTAAGTGTTAGAATGAAGCCTACTTTTGCGCGCTTTCGCTTGCCTGCCCACGCCCCACCTCCACACCCCAGCTACAGAGCAATAGCTTCATCTCGTTGTTGTTCTTGTTGCTGTTGTTGTTGTTGAGGTTTTCGTGTTGCTGCTTGCTTGCATTGTTTTTGTTGCCCTGACGTTGCTGTGTTGCCTGCCTCAGACAATGTCCACGGACAACAAAAGCCATGTTGATGTTATGCTTGCCAAGACCCAGACCTCAGACCACCTCTCCCGCCCTCCTTTTGCTTCTCTTTCCCTCTCTTCCATTCCCATTGCTATTTGTTGTGGTTGCAGCATAAAAGAAATTTCACATTTTAACAGAAATCTGTTAAAGCACGTGCCATGTTAAAGCAGACAGTCTCTTCGTGTTATGGCCACAATATGGGTCATTCCAGTTAATTGTTGTCTACTGCATTTAATTAATTATAAAGACTCTTAAAGCACGGTCTCTTAGATCGTTAAGAATAGTGATAATAATAATAACTTGAGTGACAAACAAAAATTAAATTAAACATGATTTTAAAACCTATTTAATCATTAGTATATTCTCAATTTTAAATTGAAATTAATTTGATACCACTGTCTTCTTCTTATATGTTCGATCCCTAAAATTAGTATACGAAATTATAAGTAAATTATGTTCTCTTTTTTTTAAATTTGAATATGTTCGAACTACAAGTCTATTATACAGAATTATAAGTAAATTAAAGGATATTTAGCTAAGATCCACACCAACACGAGTCCTTTTGCCCCCTATTGCATGCCACACAACAGTATAATACGTATGTATACTAGTATATTTCCCATTCGAAAGTTGCACCCCTATTACCCCAGTTAAACAGCTGTTAAAATAGGGTGCTGTGTGTAATGTCACCCCTGCAACACAAACATGTTATCCACACACACTCGAACATGTTAGCCACGCTCTCTCAAACCCACTCTCTCGAACTTGCTCGTGGCTCTCTCTCAAACATGTCCAGATGTCAAATGTTATGTTCGAATCCTTGAATTAGTCGGCTTTCCTTCCACAATGAGAGACGCGAGGAAAAGCCGTCGGAAGAACGTCGTCCAAATTGTAAAATCCAATATGTGGCACGAAGGTGCTGAGCAGGTCGAAGCGGGCCAGGTAGACCTACCCCAAAACTCACTCATTTGGAATAGACAATGTCCCGTAATTACAGACCCGGCATGCAAAATCTGCGCCGCGGTTAAGAGTCCCTGTAAGTGTGTGTATGTATGTCTCTAGGTGTGTTTGTGTGAAAGTTGTTTGATTTTGTTTACGAGCGAGACGCGGCTGCCTTTGCTCTGCCCCCCCCCCCCATCCACCGTCTGCTCTTGTTGTTGTTGTTGTTGTGTTGCGGTTAACGCGAGGATGGACAACGCAAACCGGAAGTGGCGCTGCATGCGGCGGATATTGCAAATTATTAACCTTTTGCCACAATGTCGCTGGCGTTGCCAGTTAGCAGAGCTGTTGGCAACCCTTTCTACACAGTGCCGGATGCACGATATAACCTCTGTAAAGTTATATCTCTCTGTTCCATTCTATATGTAAAGCTATATCTCTTTGTTCCATTCCAATTGAGTCCAGTTTTGATGCACTACTTCAGCTTCCCCCTCCCCATTGTATTTGCCTCATCACAGCAGCACCTGCTTGTGCTGCAAGAAAGCGATTTATAAACGATTTGCCAAACTTCTCTCACACTGCCAGCCATAAGTTCTAGGCCCGCTTTCCGTTCTAGGTTCCTTTGCCACTGCTAGTTGTGGCTCTGGCTCCAGCTGTGGCCCTGCTCCTTATCACCAGTCTCTGCAAAACTTTTGTGGTTGCCCGTTAAGTGATTTTTATGCTCGTGCTGTTGTTGTTGTTGCTAATGTTGTAGTTGTTGTTAGTCAAATATTTGCTAATGACTTTCGACAAGCTCAAATTTGTTAGGTCCTTTTTCAAAAATGAAAAATACACAGTGTGTATATAGCAGGATATATATTTAGTGTAGAGTAAACATATGTTTACCTTGCTAAGTGGATATTCCCAAAGTTTCTATTGATGTTGTGGAGATTTACAAGTGTGCCAGAAAGGCAAAGGGGGAGTGGGGCAGCCAGGCGAAACACATGTTAGTTCACAAACAAGAAACTTTATCTGCATACATTGTGCATAAATTAAATAAAAACAATAACAAATTACTTTAAAATAAAACTATTTTTAATTGGAATTCAATTTCAAAGCAATTTGCAATGGCAGCTGCAATGCTGCGTTAAATATACATTTAAATATATCAAATATATATTGTAAACTCTGCATTGAATACGATACTTCCATTATATCGTAAATATTTATTGCAGTTTAAAAAAGCATCTCAATCAACAGAGTGAGACACTTTCTAGGCAAATCCTTTGCTAAGTATGCGGATTATTGCAACTTTATTTAATGTTATTAATAGCGGAACATGCAGTGCAGTGTTACACTGGCCGTCAAACTCTGGTAAACTCAATTAACCTTTGTGCGAGGCAGAGAAAAAGTCGAGGCAAACATAAAAATGAAATCGAAATGGAAATTGAAATGGAAATAATAATTACGATAATCAGGCAAATGCAAATTGATTTAATTCAATTGCGCAACATGCTATTAAATGCGTATGAATGCAATGAGGCTGACTATATACATTTACTATATATCTATATAGATTGTATATACTACATATATTTGTTTGTAAATTTGCCAAGCGTCGCCGCTGCTGGCCACAAACTGCTGGCTGGCGGAACCGCAAACACGCCGAAAGACGAAAGCCAAATGGCTGCCCCGACACCTCTCTCCTCTCCTGCGCACCCCTCGAGTGCCCTGCCCAGCCCTCTCCCCTGCCGCCCTTGTAAATTGAGGAATGTGAGCTTGTGGACACCGTGGCGTATGGACAATGCAAATTGAATTCCAATGACGAGATATCATTGATGCGTGCCTGAAATTTGCAATTCGTGTTTTCTCGCTCGAGCGGAAACAATCACAAAACCTATAAAAAGAAGAAGACACGTTGACAGACAGACGGACGAGAAGACAGAGAGACAGACGAGCTGACAGACAGAGGAGCAGATGGACGGACAGCAACAATTACAAGGGCAATTTGGGAAGGCCAGCGTCAGTTGCGTGCCTTAAACTGACCCCCCATTCAGCCAGAACAACAATAACACAAGGAGGAGTAGCAGCAATAACATCAACAACACCAGTATCAACAAACACAACAACAACTGCAGTCACTCGACAAATGCCGCAAATTGCTGTTTGAGCCGCAGTTGCAGTCGACGTATCGCAAAACGAATGAAAGCGAAGCAAATATCAGCATTTTTTACTGAAGTATTATGTATTGTTGAGCATTTAAATGGTCAATAAATAAATAATAATAAAAATGAATATATAAGAAATTGATATGTTAAAGAGTTTAATATTTAAATTTTAAAGTTTAATTTCAATTACATTCGTGTTTGTGCCTTGGAGTTATCAATCAAATCTATCGACTCACCGCCACACTTTCGATAAATCCTTGATCAAAACCAACGATTAGTGTTGAGTAACATCCAAGCACCGATGTAAACAAAGTAACACGCCGACTTACAAATAAAACAAATCAGTTATTCACATAAATAATAAATAAATCAGTTATAAACAAAGTTAATCAATGGGCTACAACATATTTTATATAGGACTTTTTATTGTTGATATTGGTAAAGTATGCACAATGCGAATACTTGTAGGAGTTTCTCCTCAATTTGTTCAACTCTTTTATAATGCTTCATATTTTTGCTTCTCAGTTTAAATATTAAACTCCCTCTACATGGCATAATGCATGTATAAATTCCAACTGCTTTCCATGGTATATAGTATTCGGATTTGGCCGTCATTATAGCCTGAACATTTCACACTTTTCGCCCGCCATTGGCTTAGCTGCTTTCGTTGTCCATCTGTCTTTTTTATGTTTCGCTGTTTCTGTTTATTTCGCAGTTGTGTGTCTGGGTGTGTGTGTATGGTGTTGTGTGTTGTATTTCAACGGGATTTATCGCACTTGGACTGCGGCCGCTTTGTTTGTGGCGCGGCTTCGGGACTGACAGGAAAATCCAAGCGACGCCATAGTCCAAAAACTGCAGCCACATCGGTCAGGCAGGCAGGCAGGCAGGCAGTCGCGCTTTCTTCCCTTTTTTCGGCTGTGCTGTGCCTTGTTTAGGACAGACACGGAGGATAAAATGGAGAGGGGAAAAGGGGGAGAACTGGGCTTGGCCATTGTGAGCGTCTGCTGAATGTTTTGGCGCCAGTTTTGTAAGTCCTTCTAATGCGCCTTTCCCCTTTTTTGTGTCCGCTTCACTTTTTAAAGCGCTTCCAACTCGAGTGTAGATTGCGGCGAGGTGTTCCTTTTAATTGCATTCTTTGCACTAGTGTCTGTGTGTGTGTGTCTGTGTGAGTGTCGCTTGTGTTAGAAAATTGCATGTCATTTGTCACGAAGCCCATTTGCATTCGCCATTCACCATTCTCCATTCGCCTAAGCCATATTAATAAGCGGTTGCCTCGCGTTGAGTGGGTGCCATTTGGTGCTGAATCGCCACGAGATTGCCAATCTTCCATTCTCCACAACTGTGGTCCACGACCATTATCAGCAGTATATCATATGACATTTAGTCCGAACTCGGCAATACATATAAATGAATATATCTGCAAAAGGCATTTGCGGGCATGGGGCGACACGCTTTTAATTTGCTGTGGCTTGGCTTCCGTCATGTTGCATGCAACAGACCACAAGACCACGCGCCACAAAGAGCAGGGCAAGGCAGAGGGGGTAGCAAACGCCCCTCAAGGACCAATTAATCAGTTTAGCAAAGTGAAGGACACTTCAAAGCACAACACGCAAAAGAAATGAAATTTCTATTATATAAAGAATTTTGGTTTTTCGAGGTTCTTTCTTCATCTTCTGCGGAACTTTTCTCTCCTCATGAGGGCAGCCATTTATAAGGCTTCGATTTTTATGTAGCTTGTCCGACTTGAGTTCACATAGTTTATGGCACTTGCTTTTTGCCACGGGCCACGTTCTATCGCACTTGCATACATCGGATAGATCGCATACAGTTTTATGCCAGCCGTAAAATGTATAAACTTATTTCTGGCCATAAATATCGCCTCCAGATTGGCCTAATTGAGTGCAATTCAAGCTGGTCGGTCGGTCAAGCAGCACCCTGCCCTGCCCTGCCTTGCGGCCTGTGAGTGATTTTTATGTCATTTTCATTGCTCCAATGTCGATGGAGTTGTCGATGCCGGAAGATTTGTAAAACACATCAAATATCTTGTAGTGCAATTTGTTTCGACTTTTGCCAACAGTTTGTGGGTTACTTGTGTGAAGAGAGGTGCCTTTAAATCTTGTATGGCACAAGAAATGCATGAAGTAAGGCATAAATCAAATAGCTTGATTGATGAAATTGATTTTGATATGTAAAACAAACTAGTTTTCAAAACAGAAGAAGAGCCTACTGATTTTAAATAAATTTCCAAACATTCTCTAATGATATTCCTCGAAATCCCATAGTCCAGAGTGCGTGGCCAAAAGATCAACAATTTGGCAACTTCGCTGGACTTCGAGGACTTGCGATTTTGGCTGGCGGCAAGTGCTTGAGTTTGGTCAAGTATACGCCCCCATGCCCAGCACACGCCCTTCCCCTGAGGGTGACAGGGGAAGTAAGTTGGCAAAGTTTTCGGACCAAACAATGACAACTAATAAATGAATATTGACAGGCACGAGCAGAAGAAGAAGAACTGTGGCTCAGTTTGCCGGCCAGGCCGAGCCTGTCTGGCTGGGCTGGCTGGCCATTGGGCCGTTGGGGCTGTCAGCCTATCGACATAAGAACTTGGCTAATCGCACAGTTATCGACTTAATGGTTTTTCTTTTCAAAAAAAAAAAGGAAATGAAAGGAAAAAGACAAGCGAAGAAAAAAAAGAAACAAGAGAAATTTCTTATTGAAAGGCACTTTGACATGCACGATATACGCACTCAGATAGACACTCACACACACACACGAGTCTGTATGACCTCGAGTGGGCCAGGATCAGACTCGGCCTCAGCCTCAACCTGTGCCTCAATCCGTGAGTCTGCTCAGCCCTCAGTGCCTTGTCCTTTGAACTGCAAGTCAAGTCAAATGAAAAACGCACCAATGGAAACTCAAACAAAAATGGCAAATGGTTTTTTGCTTTTTTTGAGCTCTGGCTTGGGGCCTGAACCTGGCCGTATGTCGCTTCAGGGGCGTGGACGGACTATAAATAAAAGGTTGACCTCTATTGATTTCGTAGCAGGAAAAGGGAAACTCGTGTGAGTGTGTTTATCTAGCATTTGTTTGGCTTTTACCTCCTTCCTTGTGCCCTTTCCGTTTGCATTCGCTTTGTTATTCTTGCTGTGCCTATACATCTCCCTCTCTCTGCCTGCCTCTGCCCCTCTCCCGCTGTTTCTTTGCCTGCGCTAATGGAGAAAAATTGCGTTTTAATGAGGCGACAGCTTTATCTTCGGGCTAGGCGGCTCTTTTCTAGCTTCCTGCCTTGATATATCTGCCGGTTATGATCTTTTAAATTATTGTCAATTATGCACAATTATTTGGAATCATTTTTTGCGCTCTCTCTTCTCCTTAACTTGGTGTCTTTAATTTGATTTATTCGAAAATAATTGCGCATATTAGAGAACAAAGTGACGGACTGGCAGACGGACAGATTGACAGAGGGGCAGACTGACAGAGTGACAGGCAGAACACGAAATGACAGAAAATTGCACAAGCCCTCGCTAATGACAATTGATTGTCCTACTTGAACGCGTATTTGCCAGACACGAGCCTGTTCTCAGTTCGTTCACATACGTGTGCACACGCCATGCACGACATATGTTTGTGTATATAGTATAGTATATTTCATATGTGACTGACAAATTATCGGTTATTTATTCAACTGCGCAGCAGAGATTCCAACTTTCTGCGCTTGTACTTAAAAACAATATTAATATTTGGTATAATATTATTGTTGTATTTGGTGTATTGCAATCTATATTATTATTATAATATTGTTGGAAATGCCTCAAGAAATACT
The DNA here is from genome assembly GCA_018904165.1 of Zaprionus camerounensis. NCBI lineage: Eukaryota > Metazoa > Arthropoda > Insecta > Diptera > Drosophilidae > Zaprionus > Zaprionus camerounensis. The sequence continues at coordinate 11,245,900 of JAEIFS010000479.1, read as the reverse complement.
GAATTATCACATTCATGTTGGAAGTTGGAGAAGCCTTAACAGAAGACCTAAGGAATCTCCTTAAGCCCTTTTCTCTTGCTGCCTGTCCGAATTTGTGCTTAAAATTCGTATAAATATTTGTTATCAATATTATAATTATATTGTTCGTTTTACTATTGATATTGTTGTTATAATATTATTGCAATTCCCTCAAGAAATATTCAAATATCACATTCAGTTATAAAGTTTGAAAGTCCTAACGAATCTTTCTATTTCTGAACCCTTCAGCCCTTTTGCTTGCTGTAACTCGATAGAAAAGTGCAAATCGTAGGAAGTTATGCAAATTAAATTCGCACAAATGCCAAAAATGAGATGCTGAATCAACCTTTTCGACTGGCACCACCGGCATTTCAACGAAAATACAGTTAGTGCGAAGACTCGTGCTCCATATCCACTGGAATTTGTGGCCGTGCTTCGCAATCTACTTCGTTTCCAACTATTGCTGTTGTCGTTGCTGTTGATGCTGTTACTGTTGTTGTTGTTGTTGTTGGTGTTGGTGTTTTTGTTGGTGATGCAGAGTGGAATATGTGATCCTCTTCATATTTGCCATGCCGTCGCGTTGTGCAATTTCTTGCATTCCGCTGCGTTTGCTGCTGCTGCTGCTGCTGTCCGTAAACTCGTAAATATGCGTGCATATGCATGCTGAATAGCAACAACAACAACAGCTGCAACTGGTCCTAACAGCAGCAACAACAACTATGTGGGTAACCCACACAGTTGCTGTACATGGAGACAAACGGCCGTGCACAGTGCCTGGACACGGCCAGGAGAGCTTGGGCCTACTGTAGAGTCGGGCTTGCTTTACGACTCCATTTGTGCGCTCTTCATGTTGCTTGCGACGCGGCAGAAGGGGCTACACGGCAATGGGTGCTCGGCATTTGGCATTGCTGTGCCACGCCCCACTTCAACTCGTTGTACTTTTTCTATGCCACTTTTGAGCGATTTATGGCCAGAAAAAAGTACACCAATAGATACAAACGTGTACTGCCCTGCCCAGCAAATTGATTTGGTTCTTTTCTCCTCTACCCCTTCCCCCTGCCCAGCATCAACTTTGCACCTGTCTCCCTTCTCTCTCTCTCTCTCTCTCTCTCTCTCTCTCTGCAACAATCGCCTTATTGATTTTAATGGTCTTTCTGTTTTTATGTTTTCCTTTTTATTCAGCTCAATTTCAAGGTCGGCATTTTTGGGCAATAAATTCATTTTGCACCCTCACAGAAAAATGTACAGAATTCCATTGTGAACCTTTTCTCTATATATATTGTGAACATTTTAAAGGTATTTCGATATTGATTGATAGATATTGATTGATGGAAATTGCTTTCATTGAGTGCCTAAGTGGAATGCTCGCACTCAGGTAAGTGTCCAATCGATTTGGGATGCTTTGCAACTAGTCCATTAGGCTGGCACAGTTATGGCCACGCAAATAGAAGCACATGTGCTACTCACATAATCGTCTGGATCAAAGCGTCGCAGTGCGCACTGGCAAAGTTGAAAGTTCATTAGTAAGCCATAAAGTAGACTATAAATTCGCGCAGATACAACATACATATGTGAACCACACACACACCCATACACACACATTGAATGGCTCATTATCAACACCCACGCAGCTGGCTGTGAATTTGTTAGCCGCAACAACAACAATAACAGCAACAACAACAACATAGGCTGAGCTTGCGACTGTGCCGCAGTTCAAGTGGTTTTTCCTTTTTCTCGCCCTCTGCACGAGCATGCGTGTGTGTGTGTGTGTGTAGCATATCTTTAGGCGCCATCCAGCCACATATCTACATTTAAATTATGCAAGTTGTTGTCTACGTTCCAACGTCTCGCTCTCTCTATCGTTCTGTCCGCCTCTGCTCTGTGCCTCGCCTGCCTCTGCACTCTCCGTTTGTTTTGCTTCTGCCGCCTCTGTCTTTGACCCAGAAGCCCACATTTGGGCCGCGTTTTATGCCTTGCTCTGCATACAAACACACATACACACACACGTTGAGTGGGGCAAACTTTTGGGGCCAGCTCACGTTGCCTATTCGCATTTGCACATGTTTGTCAGCCTGCAGCAATCAGTATATACAAGTCCTACCATATAGTATGCTGTCTATAAGGACTCGGCCTACCTATGTACGTAGAGTACCTAAGCATTCCACGCTTTCTCTTTATTTGCGCCTGCTGCTGTTTATTTGTTTAAATTTAACGCATCTTCGCCCCAGTTTAGCCTGCCCTGCCCCTCATGTCTGTTGCCATGTTGCGCCTTCTTTCTATTTCTGTTTTTTTTGTGACTACAAAGTCAGAATTTATTTTGTGGGCGTCTACCTAAAATTATGCTACAAATTTTTACACTCGTTTCGTTTGTTTTCTTCATCTTCATATTTTTGCGGGCGTTTTGCCGCAGGGGGTGTGGCTTTATTTTTAGGTTATTAATAGACCTAATGAATACAAATGAATGACCAAAAGCTGTTCGAATTTTCTTGAAAAAATTCGCTTTTCCTTGGCTTCGATTTGCTAATACAAATACTCGATATAATTAATCGATTATTATTTGAAATTAACATTGTTTTCAGTTGTTGTTCTTGTTCCTGTCGTGTTCTGATTTCCTCTTCCGATAGCGATTTATCATTATGCCGAGACATTATTCATTTGATTTGCAATCATAGGTCAACAAACCGTTTGATAGATTCACTTCTGCCCCATGTTCTTCTACTAATTTATTGTTTGTTTGCTCCTCCTTTTTCTTTTTTGTGTTTTTTTTTTTTGTTCGGTTTGGTTTTCTACTTTTCACTTTCGGTTCGGTTTCGCTTCATTTGTTTTCAGCGGCCAGGCGAAAAAATAATTCGGCGTCGCTTTGCTCGTTTCGTTTTCACATTGCTTGAGCTTTCCTTTCGTTTCGTTTCGTTTCTTTTATTTATATTTCGTTTTCAATTTTCATTCCATGAGTTTTTCGCTTTTCTTTCTTTGTCCAGTTGGATTTTTCGTATATTTTGATTTCTCTCTTTTTGGCAGGGAGCAGGGAGACAGGGGCAAAGGGGGGGGACCGTTGTCTAACCCGTGGGCTGCGTTGCGTGAAATCGCATCAGTTGTACAAACTTTGGGCGCGTTATTTAATTTGCCATTGAGGCAGTGCGCTCCATTTATTCAGTCCACGTTCAGGTCCAGTCCGAGCTCGCTCCGAGTGTGTGTGTGTGTGTGTGTGCGCAGGCAAACTTTCAGCATGCCAACAATTGTGCAGCGTATTTTTAGGCTTGATCAAATTTAATTACAGCTCCAGGGAAAAGAAAAATTGCGGAAAAATTAGCACTGCGGCGTCGTGAAAATCAATGTGACCTTGCTAAGCCAAGTCAAGTCAATCAGTTCGTCAAGTGGAGGGGGGGGGGGTGTGGTAAGCACTCGAGTCGTTGAACATGACCCAGTTCGATACTTGCTAAATAATTGATTCGTTGCTTTGGTTATTTGTGCAGGAAGTACAGCAGTTTAGAGCTGGGTAATTGAGAAGCCTGCCCCGCCCTCTCTCGCCTGCCAGAAGCAGACTTAAGGCGCTTTAAGTCTACGTTTTCGCTTCCGCATCCGTATCTAATCCGCAGCTAATGTTGTAATTTGACGCGACTCTTAATTTGAATTTAATGCAGGATGTATTTATTCAACTTCTTTCGTTGGAACTGAAGCGAAATACGAAGCTGAAGTCAATTCGTTTTGGGCGTATAACTTTGACCTTTGCAGTCCTGTAGCCCTCGACTTGAGGTGGCCCTGGCTGAAGCTGCTGAGTTTATTGAGTTAATTAATAAGTTGAATTATGCAGGCAAAGTACACGAAACTTTCTCACTCCCAACTGCGCACTCGAGTAAGTCCAGCATAATTCAGTTTAATAATTTCACTTTATGAACATGTGAGTACACTACACTCCCCCCCTTACCACCCTCTCTCTCTCTCTCTGCCCTCTTAGTATACCTCGTATACTTTATGGTATTCAAGTTTTGGCCCAGAGCTCCTAATGAAGCATATTTAAATTCTGCTTGCCAAGAAACTTTACACAAACTGTGCATCAAGGAAGTGTTCATATTTAGTTCCCCCTCCCGTCCCTCTTCCACACCCCCCCCCCCCGCACACACATACTCGCGTATGCTTTGCTATGCAAGCTGTGGCTAGACGCGACTTAAAGCGTTGCGTAAGTACCATAAATGTGGCTCAAATATTTAACGAGCTCCGCTTGCCGTCTTATTAGGGCAATTGTTACACATCTCCCTCGTATATTACGCATACGCAGTGTGTGGCTTCACACAGTAAGCTCTCGCTCTCTCTCTCCCTCTCTGCTTGCGAGACTGAGAGACTGCGAGACTGATTCATAATTACACACTTATTTCCATTTAATGGGCACATCCACAGCACAGTTAATGCCTTTGCGGTCGTTCTGTGTGTGCGTCCATTTCGCCACTGCCTTTGCCTTTGCTGGTGCCATTTGCCTCTGCATTTCTTGCTTTATCTTTGCACTTTATTTAGCCGTTTGCTTGTGGTCTGCAAAAGCCCACAGTGAGCCGTATTTAATGTACTTTGAGTTATTGAATGTAAAATGCGTTAAACCCATTGCGATGCCACTTTTTACTTGGCAACAGTCAAACGATTTTCGAGCACATTAAAGCCAAAGCGCAGCTCAATTAATACTAGATTACACGCTAACTCAAACAAGTTGGCCAAGGTATGCTCTTATCGTGCTATCGATCAGCCAGGTACGAGTTGCGGGCTGGCTGAACCCACATCAAATTGGGGAAGGCAAAACTTATTTCGAGCCACATGAATTACTCATACGCTAACTCGCTTAACTAAAAGTTTCGGCCTTCTATTACATAGTTCAAGCTCGAATGGGGCCTGAATGGGGCTCATAAATTATGTCAATGATGCCAAATTGTTATCGCAGCGTTTGACACATGTGAAACTAACCGAACCTTGTACATAATTAATGTGTGAGCACAGGAATTGGCGAAAAGTTCAAGGTTAGCTGATGGGATTACGATTGCCAGCAGCAGTAAGAGCGGCCTGAGGGCAGGGAGGAGTAAGCAGGAGTAGCTGGATAAGCTGAGTGTAGAGGATGAAGGGCAAAGTGAGTTGTACACTTTAGCATATGTTGATTCAAACTCAAAAGACTGTGCAATTTGTGTGTGTGTGCGTGTGTGCCAGAAAAATATGATGAGCGAAAAGGAAAGCTCTTTATTCACTCACACATACACACACACGCACTCACATACAGCCACGCACTACGCACACAGTGCGACAATGGCAAACAAGAGGCAGAAGAAGCAAGAAACAACTTTTGTATAGCATACTTTTTAGCGAAATTATTTACATACAAATGCTGATGATGTTGATGAAAGTGGAAGACGACAACGACGACAACTGCGACGATGAGGAGGAGGAGAGCAGACAGCCGAGAACACTGCGTTGGGCAGACAACACTGACAAGGACGTCGTCACGCAGCCGCCGGGCTTGCCAAGGCACTTGAAACTATTGCGAGGGCGGACTAAAAATGCCTTTGCTGTTAGTTTCGTGTTGCAAATACTTTTGCTGCGGAAGTAACAGCGACAGCCCAGCGAGACGACGACAAGTTAGTGCCTGTCGTTCTCTCAGTCTGTCCGTCTGGCTGTCAGTCTCTGCCATTGTCCCAGTCCCTAGTTGAGCGTCTGTGCGTGCATGTGTGTGTGTGTGTGTGTGAGTGTAATGAACAAATTTTTGAGCGCGCGAAATTTCACTTGCTGCCATTTGATTAAGTGAAGTGCGTGTGTGTACTACCTACCTCCCTCCCTGCCTCCACCCTCCTTCCTCTCTCTTTCTGCCTTGCGAACAATTCAAATTAAATTACAAGCATACGATTTCCATATGGCATTATACGGCCTTGGCTATAATGGAAGCGTCTGCAGCAGCAGCAGCAGCACAAGAGAGAGAGAGAGAGAGAGAACATTTCAGGCCATAGAACTTTGATTGAAATGCCATATTTGATTAGTAGCAGACAGTACTTACTGCAGTTGTAAATTCGTTTTCGGTTTTCACTTTTTAAATTATCATGTGTGCACTCTGCGCTCTGCACTCTGCTGTGCTGCAAGTTGCAGGTGGCAGATCTAACATGCGCTGCTCCTTTAGCACAGCGCACAATTTCATGCCCTTTGCCTGTGTGGAGCGGGCCAAGCCGAGTGACGCGGCTGACCTGCAGATAGACTTTGAACTGGACCAGAGTCCGCAGAAGATCAATCTTGCTGGCGAGGTCTATTGCAATGGCGGCAGTCAGCCCTATTTGTTCCAGGCTGTGCGAAAAGCCATGCTGAATGTTGTCTGCACCAATGCAGAGATAACGCATGTGCCAAAGCAGCCGCTGGGTAATCCCAGGTTCACACGGGCTGCCAGTGAGCTGGTGCTCACCAAAGAGTCTCCGGCACTCAAAGAGGATCGTGTAAGTTGCCACAAACATTGTGAATGATCTGTAATTATCTGCAATTATCACTTGCCCGTTTAGGTGCTGGGCATACAGACTCGTTCCAGCATTGAGGCACTTCGTCTGGCCGCACAGTTTCTGCGGGAGAAGGTGAACTGCACTGCCTGCATGCTGGCACGCCCAGGCTGCGAGCAATACGAGAGGATCTTCAAGAGCGCCGGCTTCAGATGCTTCAGCTACAACTACTATAACGAAGACAAGGGAGCGCTGAATACGTATGGCTTGGTCGCAGATCTGATTACTGCACCCGAGCTGTCGGTGGTGGTCTTGGACACTTGCACACAGAATCCCACTGGCCTCACCCCTGGCATCGAGGAGTGGAAGCTCATTGCGCATGTGATGAAGTGCAAGAAAATGATACCTCTCTTCCATCTGGAGTCTCATGGCATTGCCAGCGGAGATGTCGCACTGGATACGTGGCCCATACGCTACTTTGCCGACTGCGGATTCGATTTCCTGGTTGCTCAGTCGTTTGTTCAAAACTTCGGGCTCTACTGTAAGCAATGCCCTGGCTTCCGCTCTTTAACTCTGACCTCCTTTCGTTGCAGACGAGTCTGTGGGCCAGCTGATGGTCGTGGTGAACAATACAGCCCAACTGCAGACAGTAGGCAGCCAGTTCGAGCGCATCCTACTCGACCATGACAAGCAATGCACCTCCAGCATTGTGAGTAGCGTTGTGGCCAAGATTCTAAATACCAGGAGACTGCGAAAAGATTGGTACAACAATGATAAAGACGTATGTAATACAATATTCATATATCATATCTCCTGCAGGACTAGAGAGCTGCAGGATGTTCATCATAGCATGCAGCAAATGCGTCTGGCTCTCGGCAATAAGCTGGAGATACTGAAAACACCCGGCAACTGGGAGCACCTTAAGTATCAACGTGGCCCGTATTTGTACACAAATCTCAAGATGCCACAACTAATACAGCTGCGTAACAGACACGTCTATGTGCCAAATACCGGACGCATCAATGTGGGTGCCCTGCGGGCGGACAATGTGTCCTATGTGGCTGAGGCCATCAACGATGTAATGTCGCTGGTTAAGAAGGAAGACTTGCCCGAGCCTGCTGGTGCCATAGCCACATCGAATGCCATTCAAGCCATGCAACAGTTTCAACTGTCCTCAGCTGAGCTGCCAAATACCTGGGATAACAGACTCTAGACCCAAATCTGCAGTTGACACACCTAAGGAGCCCCCATTCTGCACCTCTCTCTCTCAATTACACAATTGTCATGTACTCTCCATGTGAATACCACTAAATGCCCGTGCTTAAAGTACTATTTGCTCTCATAGTTTTAGGTATTAGTTGCTAGAACTATTCTCTCTCTCTCTGCATCACGTTAAACTTCATGAAATGTTTCGGAATTGTTTTTTACCCCTTGGCGGAATGAAGAAAAATGCACTTTGTAATTCTCGTCATCGTCGCACATGTCGTCTTGCAGCACTTATGAACGTCACATTAGAGTCAGTTGCCAGTTGCTGCCAGAGATATATGTACGTATACGTAATGCGTTTTGGTTGTGTCTCAGGGAGGGAGAGGAGAGGGAGGATTATGGCAACAGCTCGTTAAACTACAGTTTAAAGGTTCTGACATGCAGTGAGCTTGCACTTTTGTGTGTGTTTGTGTGTGTGCCTGTGTTTGTGACAAGCAAGTTGGCATATGAATTTATGCTTGTGTCTAAAGTGGGCAACAATTAGAACGGATTGTTACCAAAAGGGGGCATTATATAAGGCAGCATTTATTTAGAGTCCTTTGCTGATTGTATTCCAACTTTATTTAAGGTTCAGCTGACCATTTTATCTGCTGTTTTATTTTAAACACACCCATAAATTAATCGCGTAGGCGTTGGCTTAGAACTTGACACCCAACTGTTGCTTCCTAAAATAAATGCACATAAATCGAACCCTTTTTGCACTCTACGTTTATCTGCCTGTGGCCCGCTGGCAAATCTAACCGCAGCGCACATAAATCTTCGACAGCAGCAGCAACTTCAGACAGTAGAAAATAGATTGAAATACATTTTTTATGCCAATTCGCGTTTCGCTTTTTGGCACTGTCCCTTTTGCGATTCGCTGGGGAATTTCTGTTGCTGCAAAAGGAAGGCAAGCCAGCAATTTGTCAGCACGAAGGGGGAGCGGGACAGGCAGTCAGTCGGCAGTCATTGTCAGGGTCAACGACTGTGCCTTAAAGCGTTCCTAATGAACGCCATTGAGGCAGCTCGACTGGCCTTTTAAGTCCACTGCGATTGCGACATGTTCCCGATTCATTTTCTAAGCTTTTCAATTCAATTCAATTGCTTTGACAGTATTACAAGCAATAAAAGTGGAATGGGACAAGACTTCTGAGCATGTGAGACACACACACACACACACACACACATACAGATACAGATATAGATATATATGTATGGCATGCTTGCCTTTGGTATTTCTGAGCGTGCGTGTGGTTTTATCATTGATTGAACTTGTTTAGACGCCTCAAAGAACTCAAATTTACACTCTAAGTGTCTCCGGCAACAGCTGACCCAGTTCGGGCCACATTGGGGCATGTGCTCGACCGAAATCACTGGAGTGTTAAGAGAGAGAGAGATTCGTTTTACAAGAAAGATGTCACCTGCTGGCGTTGTGCGGATTGAATTGAATTTAATGAGAAAACAATTATCCAATCAACTAGATTTACTTGGTAAAGTTTTGCAACTGGCTTCAAAAGTTCCCTGACTCGTGTTGACTTCTGTGGCATGATCTGGGGGCAGTAAACCTATCACATCTATGGGTAAACACTGCACAGGTTCTGACACGTCCTTGGCTATTTTTATGCACTTCCGTTTACCTTTTGCTGCATGTTTCGTATCTGATTTTCTTGTTCACATTCAGCATTACACACACACACACACACAGACACACATATATATACACACACACACGTATAAACCCATTTTCGGTAATCGTTTCGCCGCGTTTTTGTGGTTTCACATGCATTTCTCAATGGCCCTGCCTCGACCTGCCCCGCTGCCACATTGCCGCAAGTACATGACCGCAACGACATGCCAATTGCGGCAAGTGTTGTGGATTTTCCTAGCTGCCTCGCTGACTCGCAAGGGAAAACTCTATAGCGTTGGAAAAGTGATAAAAAGCGCAGCGCGCAGATTTCCGCATGTGGCTGAAAGAAGAAAATAATTTCGCTGCATTCACCAAAGCAAACTCGAGTTAAGTTTATAGACTTCAAAATGCTCTACTCCTGGGGCCGTTGAGAGTCGTAAAATATTCATATATTTGCCTATTTGGAATATGTCTTTATTGTGTTTATTGTTGTCATATTTCTCTCGTCACTTTACGATTCAATGGACGCCTGATTACGCTCACCATCAGATCTCGCCTCCTCTTTTTTATTTTATATTTTCCTAGCCTTCTTTTGATATATTTCTGCGCATTTGACTTTTCACATAAGAAATAAAAAAGTTCCCTATAAATCTTTTGCTGTCTTTACTGCCCTGTCACCCTGCACCCTGCAAGTGCAGCTTCTGTTTTAGTGGCACTTCAAGTGGGATATACACCAAGGGGTATATCAAATCTGTACACTATCTACACATACATGCATACAATTATATAACTAATAAAATGAGTTCTAAATGCCAATTACTTTTGTCATTTACTGAACCTTTAAAAATCAAATTTTATGTGCCTTGTTTCCACTCTTGCAGAACTAGAATCAATTAAACTTTCCCCAGATTCTTGGAGTCCCCATCCGACGTCAAGTGAATTGGGCTTTAAGTTCTCAACGATGAGGGTGTCCTTAAAGCGTTGCCAGCTCTCATAACCCGCCCTCTTTTAGGGCTTCGCCGCCACTTGGGAGGTGGGAGGTGGGTGGTGAGTAGTGGGTGTGGTGTAATTTGAAACAGGAAGAGGAAGGGTGAATAAATTGGTTTCTGTCGCATAAAGCCATTACTTGGGAGCACAGCACAAAGGGCCTACTGTAGGTATGAATTTTAATATGTGCGAATATTTATATATATATATATATATAAAATATTTCATAAGCAGGAGCAGGTCATTCCCTTGCTCCCTTGCCTGCTGTCGTGCCAGGTGACATCAAAGGGTTGCGTGGCGTGCCCTTGTCGTGCGTCACTTCAATATGACTTTTGATTTGCACAAAGCGTCAAGCTAATAAACTGCCTTCGCTGTGGCATATCTTTGCACTGGGGTGACTTGTTTAATACCCTTATATTACTCACACTTGTCGAACAGATAAGAGATCGACATAAAGTGCTGGGGTGTTGAAGAGGCAGCACTAACCTGAACTACTTTCAAAGGACATAAAAGCTGCACTTAAAGTTCAAAGCTCACTTAACCCTGTCGCAGCTGAGCAGCTTGGGCTGCTGTCATTGGGCTTCCCATGGTTACCACATAATGCGGAAAACTTTGCTAACTTCAACAGTGGCAGGACAGGAGTCATGAGCCGCCATTAGTCCATTAACCGAACACCTTGCTGCGGTAATAGCGCAGTTTTTCGCGCTTCCCGGATCAAGTGTAAGCCGGCACAGAGTTAAGTTTCAGTACGACCACGTCCTCATTAGCATTGAGTGTGCGTTTGTCCTGCGGGCAAGGCTAGGAAACTTGGGGGGACAAAGGGCCATTTGCCAGTCAGCCAGCCAGCAGACACTTGAGCCGAGTTAAGGACTTTGTTAGCCATAAATTCACTGTTGGCCAACAATAAGGATATTAGATGTCGCTGTCGTCATGTTTTGCTTGTAGTACGTGTATTCACAAGTCCTTGCAGTCCTTGCACTCCTCACAGAGTCCCTGCCAGGGCTGGCAATCTGTAGCCAGCACAGTTTGCCATTGCATTTTCCAATTGCCATGCAATTCGCTTTATTCCTCTTCTGCTGCTTCGAGTAAAATGAAACGCCAATTTCTTGGCCATTTTCAGATTGTATTCATTGCTATCTTTGTGTGCGTCTCTCTGTCTGTGTGTGTGTGTGTGCGCTTCATTGTTCATTGTGTGCACGTACTTTATGCATCTTTCATCTTTGTTGTTTTCTCAGCTTCTCTCTTCGAATTGAATTAAGCTCAACTTATGCGGAATTAACTAAATTGTTGTTAAGTGCAGCGAGCTTTATCGCAGATCAGCTTGCCGTTTTACATACCCCATCACTTATTGAATATAGATTAAAGCGCAACGAACACTGTTATGAACATTGTGAAATGAAAGCAAACTGAAACCTCAATTTTCCAATATAAATCATGCCGCTTACATGCCTGCTTCCGGCCGTTGTCCCCAATCCTCCAATCCCTTGCTCTCTCCCGCTTCCTTTGTCTCTCTCTCTGCCTCTTTATTCGTCCTACATATGCAAGGGCAAAACTCAATATGAATATCGTACATACATATGTATATACGATATTTATTATATATTTTTTGTCTTTTGGGAGGCCTACGCACAGTTAACAAAATATTTCAACTTGGCTGCCTTTTGCATGTAGCGCAAAGGACTTGCTTTGCATGAGTGTGTGTGTGTGCGTGTGTGTGAGAGTCTCTCTGTGGAGTGCTTGTAGTTGCACGGCTGAGCGGAAGGAAGCGAGGCACGCAGAGGGAGAGAGAGAGAGAGAGAGAGGGTGTACAACAGAGTCGAGCACAGGAAATTATTTATATTATTTTTATGCTTCAATTTGTATTTAATCCAATTCTTGTGCTCTTTGTTTTTTCGCCTGCTAAGATTTAATATGCATTTTAATCAAAATGTATATGTTATGTATGTAAAAAGCCGTTACCAAAACGTGGCAATATTAAAAAAGTATATCGAGATCGGGGCACACACTACGAAATATAAATAATAATTTCCGCTGGCGACCACAGGACACGGCACATCCTTCTTTTCCACAAAATATGTATAACAATAACAACGGCAACAACGACGCCAACAGAGGCAAGAACAACAGCTGCGTGAAGTGCGTTCAATTATTTTTTCCTTGTTTTTTTTTTCTTTTTTTTTCCTCTCGTGGTTTTCTACAGTTCTCTCTTGTTTTTTGTCCCCTCACTCTCGGTTAAACTTTCATCAAGTTTGTAAGTGTTCGTGGTTTCCCTCCAGAAAAAAAAACAAAAAGAGACAAATATACTTTTTATTTCACAAAGAATTTTAAGCGAAATATTATTGCCATAAAAACGAAAGTCACCAGAGTAGCCCAAGTCCCAAGTCACGTCGGCCAGTCTCGCCCCGACCCCGAAACAAAGTACAATAACAAATACAATACAGACAATACAGTTTCTTTCTTTTGTGTCCCCACTTTGTTTTCGTATTCAATTTTAAGAGATTGTGAATGCAAGAATGTGTTTTGTGCTCAAGAAACTTTTCAAAATTGATTGGCAATCGACGCAGTGATTATTTTCAATTTAATGCAGTTTTATTATATTTTTGCAGGTTAAGTTCAATTTCTATACATGTGGGAACGGTTCGCAACACTAGAAGTGGGCGACAGTTTTAATTAAATATCGATATCAATCCCTCCCTGATGCAACTCTGCAATCGCAGTATTTTAATATCTATCGAAATGAAAGAGTCAATTTGAAAGTGTCAGCTACCACTAAGCATCGAACATATAGAGTACTCAAACAGCGGAATCTACTCATCTAACGCAATGCGAACGGAGGGACCCCAGAAGGCGAAGTGTTTCACGAGTGAGCGATGGGCTCTCTTCGTTAAAGCGCACATCGGCAGCAAGTCAGTCGCACAACGACAGCGGAACGATGAGCATGGGTATGATTCTTTGCGCTGTGCGATCGTTTCATTGTGTGCGTATATGCATGCACAAGCTAGCATATGAATGTATGCGTTGCTTGTGAAGTTTGACAACAGGCAAATGCTTCGGCCAGCGCGCTGGCAGCCTGAAGTCAATTTTCAGTTTCGGCGTCGAGAGCCAAGAGACTGACGCACAGTGGGCGAAAATGGTTATCTTGCGGCGAAACTTTTATAGCTTCGAAAACATGTGGCTTCTTTAATGAGGATAAGTTTATATTGTAAATATATATTTATGTATTCCGAATTTTTTAGTTTTGAGTCATAAATTTTGTCAAAATAAGTTAAAACGTAAACAAAAAATATTATAGCTGTTGCACAATTTTTTTTCATATTATAAATTTGATATACAAAATATAATATAATTATGAATATTTAATCTATCTACTCAATGAACTATAAATACACATGTTTTCGAATGTTCTACAATTTTCGCTCCAAGATAACCATTTTTGCCCACTGTGCTTCAGTCTCTTGGCTCTCGACGCCGAAACTGAAAATTGACTTCAGGCTGCCAGCGCGCTGGCCGAAGCATTTGCCTGTTGTCAAACTTCACAAGCAACGCATACATTCATATGCTAGCTTGTGCATGCATATACGCACACAATGAAACGATCGCACAGCGCAAAGAATCATACCCATGCTCATCGTTCCGCTGTCGTTGTCCGACTGACTTGCTGCCGATGTGCGCTTTAACGAAGAGAGCCCATCGCTCACTCGTGAAACACTTCGCCTTCTGGGGTCCCTCCGTTCGCATTGCGTTAGATGAGTAGATTCCGCTGTTTGAGTACTCTATATGTTCGATGCTTAGTGCAGCTACTTACTTTTTGAACCATTTAAAACTCATTTAATTTCCAAATTAGCAATAAACTATTAAGTAAAGCGGAATTGATATTCAACAAATAACAATCATAAACTACAATAACTAATTGTGTTTAAATACAACTGTGTTCATACAGGTTAATGCATGCATTAATTGCGCTTAACCGGTTTTATGATCTTTGATGATGTTTCACAAACAGTTGATTGAGTTAATATATGAATAACCATATCATTCTTTGCTCTTAACTTTCCACAAAACCCGTACACGATATGTTAGCCGTATTATTAACGCTCGTGTGATTTTGACACCATCAAATTGGGTCGTCGGCTGTGGTCGGTGCTCGTTATGGTCTTGGCTTGTTAGCTTCAAGGAATGGTCTGTAGGTTCGTATGAGGTCCCTGCACATAACACAATTTGTTCCACAACATTGATTTAATCCTTTTTTCTCTGCCTTACGCACACACACACATGCACGTATGTATGTAGCAGAGGCAAGTACAAAGACCTGAGCGTAGTCGTCTGGCACAATTTCTTAAATTTTCCGTTGGCTTTGTTGCCGTTTGCATTTGCGTCCTTGAATTTCTTTTCGCTCTTTTCTTTCCTTGCACATTACCATAAATATTCTTCACGGTTCTTTTCACTGACTTCGCCTTGAATTTGGTCCCATTTGAGCTTTCAATACATTTACATTTGCATTTACTGATTTGAAAACGTTGAGACGCACTTCCAACTGCTTTCCGCACGCTTAAAGTTCTCTTCTCTTTCGCTGCTGCGTCCATCCGGAAAGGAAGCCGAAGGCAACACCAAAAAGGAAGTACCGGAACTGGGGAGCAATATCTGTATGTTTTTATGTTAGCCAACGGTAAACAATATATGCGTAGGTAATCTCTGTTGACTTATATATATAACACAAGAAAAATAAAAAACAAAAAACTTTCCGTATTTGTTGTGCGAAATTAATAAAAGGAAAAAACAAAGAAAATAATTGAAAGAATTTGAAATCTGTTTTTGTTTTTATTTTATGTTCCTTCTACAGCGGATTTACGTACATGTGTTCGGATTGGAAAGTAATAAAACAAACTTAAGATAAGAAATAAATACTTTTTGATGACTCGCAAGGGAGTTTAGTTCTATGTCGCGTCCAGCAGCTCGTGCACCTCTTGCAGCTGGAGAGGAAGATGTCCCAACACTTTGGCCACATCGGCAACTGTGCAGGCATACAGATACCCTTTCTTGAGGTTTTCATTTTGCAGCCAGCGGCGTAGCCAGGGGAACAGTTCTCGATTGAGAGGGTCACAAATCATGTACTTCTGCCGAATCTGATCGAGCGTGGCAAATGGATTGTTAACGCCCATGAGGGCTAGACCATGCCGGGGCTTGTCATTGTCCACCATCAGGCGATAGAAGAGAGCCGGCACGGCCAGCACGCCGTTGTTATTGGGATCCGAAGCCAGATGGAAGCTGGTTTCCGCTGCGTCGGGCAGCGACATCACACTGTAGGTGCCCGTATAGACGCTCACCGAGAGGCCCGAGCGTGCCACAAAGCGTCGCGTTGCATCCTCGACAATGGCCCAATGGCCACCGTTGAAAATCTGCCACTGGGGCGCCACATTCAGGTAGTTAAAGCTGCAGCGCTGTTGGTTCGCATAAATCAGATCCGACTTGGCGGCCAGGTGACCGCGTGCGAGAAATAGACCCGCCCTTGCATCAAACAAACTATCCACGAACTCTCCGGCCGCCAGCCCGTCACCCGCTGCTGCCCCCTCCGCTTGCAGCATCAACTGCTTCACCCGTTTCTCCTGGTGGCTCTGTTTGTACAGCTGCTCCATGTTGTAGCCATGAAAGTGGCCGGCGGTGCTGAACGCAATGCGCTTCACATGCTTCTGAAAGTGTTCGTTCGCCGGCAGCATCTGGTAGAACGTATAATGAGTGCGCAGTTGCTCCTCATCGTGGCACAGTTCCAGGGTGTGCACAAAGCGCCTGTCATCGATTCTGAAGCGCGATAGAGGCGCGCAGCAGTGCTGACATTGCCATCGCCGCACGGCTTATCCGTTCGCTCCACGGTGTAGCTTGGTGGGCGACTGCAGTAGAAGTTGCGAAACTCACGTTTCTCGTCGGCCCATTGGAAGGTTGTGCCGTCCAGGCAGCGTGCCTGTATGGAGCTTAGGCCGAGCAATTTATGATCTTCGCCGTCGCCAAGATTCCGAAAGTAACCAGAACCGCAATGCAGCTCAATGATGGCATTGTGTGGCATGACCAGCTGGCCCTCGGCATTGGGCAGCCAATAGGTATCAGTGTGGGGATGCAGGTACAGTGGCTGCGCCGTACTGGAATTGGGAAAGTCGCTCTGAATGTCCAGCTTGCAAGATGTGCCTACAATGAAGTAACATGCAAGACTAGGGCATTCATTTAATTTCTCTTTCAAGTCAAAGAAGTTCAGCTTGTTTCTCTATATTTCAACTTATACATTAACTGATTAAATTGTTTTCATTTAGTACTTTGTGCTGATTAACTTCGAGGTACTTGGAACTATTTCTTTCACAAAGTTGACTGCATAAGTTTGCATATTTAATGAGTTGTTTTCTCACCTGTTCGAAACTCGTCTTCCAAATGCACTTGCTCGAGTTCTTTGATTATTTGACCTACTTCTTTTTGTGGAGCAATCGCTTCGCGTGCTCCGATCATAATCGGCATCACGAGCGTAAAGAGTGCCAGCAAATACGTATTCATTCTGTAGAGAGAGCTCCGCTACCAATGTGGCCCGTTCTGAGTCTGGCCAGCGATTAAATAAGCGACAGATTTCGCGTGTGTTTACATTTGTCTCTCCATACATTCTCCGCTTACGCTGTAGTTTCTCTCTTTCACACAAAAGCCGGTTTTGTAACCAAAGAGAGTGAGATTTAAATGTCGTGTGTGTCATAAGAATTATTGTTGCTGCTTGTTGTATAATTTACAATACTTCCTCAAGGTGTTTGAACAGCTTTAGCTCACTCTAAACATGTGTTAATTGAACCTAAAACTCTAGCAAACAAAACAATAAATTTGGGAACTTAGAGAACACTTCTATAACACTTCAAGTGTTAAAAATGGTTATCAACAGAATGATAACATTTGTTAAATAAATAGCTGTTCATACGTTTCCAGCTAATTACTTTTATAAAGCTCTCAGTTAAATTGTTCATCGGTCATTAGATTGCCAAAGTTCATTAAAGTTCAAATATAATTCACGCGATATTAGGTTTGTTTATTCATAGTATAGATTAATGATCTAAAAAGTCTGCAACCTTGCAATAGTAATTTAATTGGTTAGGGGTGCTCAGTTCTTTTGAATTTGCATTTTTATTGATTTGAAAAAAACATAATTATTTATTTTAGAAAAGACTACTGGATGTTGTTGTCTGAGGTGTTGTGGTGCTACTGTTGGTGCTGGAAGCAGTTGATTGATTCATATGTCTGCCGTATCCGTAGCTATTGTGCATTCCGTAGGTCTGGCCGTCGGCAGAGTATTGAGCGGTCTGCATTCCCTGCCTGCCATTCGTATAGGCAGACATCTGCGCAGAGTATTGACCTCCACCATTTCCGGCATTATTGTTGTTCCATTGACCCCCACCCATTTGGCCCATTCCTCCGCGCCCACCCATTTGGCCCATGCCGTTACCTCCCATTCCCATTCCCATTCCCCTATATTCCATTCCCATTCCCATATTTCCCATTCCATTTCCACCCATTGGAGGACCCATTCTCATTCCATTTCCACACATTCCCATTCCTCCGCCACCCATTCCACCACCACCCATTCCACCTCCTCCCATTCCACCACCTCCCATTCCACGTCCGCCCATTCCACCACCTCCCATTCCACCACCCATGCCACCACCTCCCATTGCTTGCCGTTTACGGCGATTACTATTACCGTTCCTATTACCATTGTTCCTATTACCATTCATTCCATTGCCGTTCATTCCATTTCTATTCATTCCATTTCTATTCATTCCGTTTCCATTCATTCCATTCCCATTCATTCCATTCCCATTCATTCCATTTCCGTTCATTCCATTTCTATTCATTCCATTTCCATTCATACCACCATTCATTCCATTTCCTCCCATACCGTTTCCACACATTCCACCACCACCCATTCCACCTCCACCCATTCCACCACCATTGCCTCCCATCGCTTGCCGTTTACGGCGCTTGCCATTCATTCCATTGCCATTCATTCCATTTCCATTCATTCCATATCCGTTACCATTCATCCCATTTCCATTCATTCCATTTCCCATACCATTCCCACACATACCCATCCCACCGGGAGGACCCATTCCACCTCCACCCATTCCTCCGCCACCCATTCCACCTCCACCCATTCCCATTCTACCTCCACCCATTCCACCACCACCCATTCCATTTCCACCCATTCCATTGCCACCCATTCCTCCGCCACCCATTCCTCCACCACCCATTCCGTTGCCACCTCTACCTCCGCCCATTCCACCTCCGCCCATTCCACCTCCGCCCATTCCACCTCCGCCCATTCCACCTCCGCCCATTCCCCCTCCTCCCATTCCATTGCCACCTCCCATTCCATTGCCGTTTCCCATCTGTCCCGCTTTACGTCGGCTCTCAAATCCACTCAGAGATCGCTTAATCCTCTGCAATGAGTAACCTGTAAACGAGTTAAGTAATAAAGGTATTAGCCCAGTGTACTTTCACTCCATGTCTTTTCACTGATCTATAAAGTTTGTTTGTATTTTCCTTTTTTTCTTTTAGCTTTATTGGATTCTGACAATGTTTAGCCGTTGTAGTTGTTGTAGTCGTTGTAGTTGTTGTTGTTATTGTTAGTGTTGTAGTTGGTGTTATAGTCATAGTACGGTCTTTGTGTGGAGGTATAATACTGATTATAATTATTATTATTATTGGTGGGGTAGGTTCCACTTGGCCCATAATATTGGTTGGGGCTGTAGCTTACTCCAGCGTAACTCCCTATACCAACGGGAAGTATAATAATCGGTTCTGTTATATACTGAGGTCGGGGCACTACAATGGGCATGGGCACTGGCCTAGGCTGGACCACTGGATAATAGACGGGAGACGGAATTGGTGCTGGAATTGGCATGACTGGCGCCATTGGCATAGGCATAGGCATTGGCATTGGCATAGGTCCAGGGTAGGGTATTTGTCTCTTGGTAATATTGTGACCGGTTTCTGATACTAATTTTGTTTGTGGCGAATCTGGGAAGAATCGAAATGAAGAGAGATGGGTCAGCAGAGACTAATTACGAGGAGGTGCCCGAGAAGGGAAGATTCACATTGATATTGTATGCATAGTAGTTGGGTGTAGGATAGTAATAGCCTGGGTAGGTTCCTCCTGCCTGACGACTCATAATGTTGGCTCTACCAGAATACAAATACGCCGGATAGGCCACATTGATGGATAGATAGGGATTTGCCAATGTTTGTGCTTGTCTAAGCTGAACGGGGCGTGTCTGGTAGGCTGGTACAACAGGGAGTGGATACGGTGCTGCTGGCGGCAGTGGGGGCGGCAGATAGACCATCTGAGGCGAACGACGAAGTCGCCACAGGACAGATGGCAGGTCTGCTGAGTAAAGAGAAGAAGCAGAAGAAAGACACGCACGCACTTTAGCCACTAGATTGATATGTAGAGCAGATAGTTATTGGTCAATGCGGAGGATGGTTGAACGGATCGTGCCAGGGGGTAGCCGCCTGTCTGTCTGGGATAGCTGCCCGTCAGTCGGGGGTAGCAGTTGTAGTAGCAGGGCGGTGTGGGCGGCACCAATTGAGGACCGGTGGCTGCACGAGCCATTGCATAGGGAGAAGCTGATCTTGAAGCGGGTAGATAGGGCGATGGGGAGTAGTTGCAAGTATAGGGATAATAGGGGCTAACCACACAAGGTTGTCCCCAGGCAAGCCGGTTGTAATTGGGATTGAGATTCGGGTTAGTCTGCTGTGACTGCTGTGAGCCATCCTGCACAACAACCAGGACATGAGCCTGAACCTGATCAGCATGACTGAGAGGCGACAAACTAATGCCTGCCTCCTGGCTCAACAGCTCAAAGCTCCTGTCAAAGTCCGTGGAGGGTTTAGGGCTTAGTCTGTGGTTGGGTTGGTCGTTCAGTTGTATTGTACTTGTGCTGGGACTGAAGATGGGTGCACGTGCATTGGCTGTGGTGGATGTGGTGTCGATCAATTGCTGATCTGAAACGGATCACTTAGATATATTTGTTGTGAGCTGGCAGAGTGGCTCTCCTTACCTGCACTCTCTTCGATCTCCACACATCTGGGATACAGCCCACAATGTTCTCCATCGCGTTGATCCTTCTCGCAGGCCACGTGAGAGACGATACATCTTTCCCCGGTGGCACAGTGGACTTCATGACAATCTCGGCCAAACTCTAAGGACATCAAATCCACTTAGCCACACACATATGCGATTCTCTAGTGATCCTTCTACTTACTCTTGTACGCAGTCACATGCGCTGATGTGGCTACGATCGAGGCCAATATGCAGTAGCCAACAAGGCCCAAGTTGAGCTTTTTAAACATTTTACCAACACAATATTCCAACAATGCGCTTACTAAAGTCGCTTCTGGACGTGAACTTGATTTTATAGCATAGAAATGACATGCTTCGCTTCATATTCAAATTGTATTCATTTAAAAAATTAGAGAAGAACGCTTATGAATTTTAATTAGAAGTGTGCGATTAATAATCGCAACACCGATAGTCGTGCATTATTAAGCAGCAACTAAATTATATTATTAATTTCCCACTTAGAAACAGAACTTGATAGTTAATTATTTTTGCGTTTCAAGTTTCTTTATTAATATTTTAATTCATTATTGTGGACAATCCCAAGACTCGTGATAAGGTAAATTCATGAACGTGAATGCGGAATCGTAATTGTGTTTTCCAAGATAATGCAGTACTATATATAGGTTAAACGTGATTAACACCGTGACAATGCTAGGTGGCTATACACAACGATAAGATAAGCGAAATATACCGATTTATTGGATTACAATGGGTAACGAAGGGTACTCAATTTTAAAGTGTTTATTGAGTGCGGGTTTATGGAAGTGTTTTACGTGCAACACGTTTCCTAAATTGGTGTCGTATAACCCAATAATCTACAGAGTAAACTTGACTTATCTTTGGTTCTATAATAACTATTTATTGTAATCACGTTATTCCTTAGATAACCTAAAATAGACCTACTGTTAATGAATTGAGCTCATAGTCTTCATGGTGAAACACCCAGAATGCCGTTAGTTTGCAGATCCTCAAGGGGCAAGTCCTTCACAACTGAGGTGAAGTCCTCGACAGTGCAGGCATATGAGTAACCCTTCTTCAGATCACTCTTGGTCCAACTGATCCAGTCGAGTTGATCTCCAATGTCAGTACAAATAAGGTACTCCTCTTCAATTAGTGCTAGACTAGCATGCGGGTTATTCACACCCAGCAGCACAATTCCCTTGCGAGTATCGGGCTCGAAAATGACACGATAATATAGTTTAGGCACTGGAATCAGTCCATTATTGTTACCATCGAAGTCCAGATAGAGTGGCCGGTGTACTCCCTGGGCATCAGGCAGTGTGGAGACACCCCACGTGCCTGTGTAGCAGTCCACGGTGATGTTCTCATCAGCCACAAACTTGCGCACACTGTCCTCGATGCGCTCCCAGTTGCCCGCGTTGAAGGTCTGCCACTGGGGAGCAACGTTGACAAAGAAGAACGACGCCTGCTGTGCAGCACCAAAGACAAAGTCTGTCTTAGCGGAAAGATGGCCACGGGCCAAGTACACATTGCCACTAATATTGAAGTAGTGCGAGGCATCCATATCGAGGATCTGGCTGATGGTAATGTTCTGCTGGATCTGCGTGTACTTCTGATTAACATCCTTGTCGCCATAGAAGTCGCCTGCTACGAAGCTGGGCCGCGTCACTGAGCGCTGATACTGTGCACTGCCTGGCGTCAGAATATGATGCACATAACGAGTTACCTCCTCCAGTTCGTTGTGGCATACATCGTAGGTGGGCAGGAAGTCGTCGTCAGCCTCATCTGCCTGAGCCAGCTGGAAGCCAACTTCAAGGAGATTCGTGCCACCATTACACGTGCGATTGGTGCGCCGTGCTGTGTAGCTTGGCCAGGAGCTGCACACAAGGTCCTGCAGCTGATAGATGCTGCCCAGCACAAGGAAGCTCTGTTCCTCCCAGCAGGTGGCATTGATACGCGCATATCCCCCAAACTGGCCTGTGAATGACCTGCTTCCACTGCAGTGCAGCTCCAGAGTCTGGCCATGCTGTAGCTCCACCTCACCCTCACGATTGGGCTGCACATACTCAGCCCTGCCCAGTGCATCGCGTTGCACATAGAGAGGTGCTGGATCCTTGAGATCGCCGTTCACCCGAAAGCTGCACGCCACATCCTGTGGCACAGCATCGGAGACCGATACTCCCAACAAGCCTGTGGTCTCCATATCATACCAGGGCAGCTCATCGACCACAGCCGTGAAGTCTTCCACGGCACAGGCGTAGGAGTAGCCCCTTTCGATATCCGTCTTCTGCCAGTCAACCCAGTTCAGTTGGCTGCCCACATCATCGCACACCACATACTCCTGCAGTATTTCCGCCAGGCTGGCATGTGGATTGTTGACCACCACCAGCACAATTCCTTTGCGGCTGTCGACGTCTATGATGACTTTGTAGGTTATCTTGGGCACCGGCAACTGATCCGCTCTATCATCCAAGAAGATGGGCGTCTGTTCGCCGTCGGCATTGGGGAACGTTGAAATGCCCCAGCTGCCCGCATGGATGGTAACGTTGAGGCCCTCATCTGCCACAAACTGGCGCAGGCTCTGCTCCACGGCCAGCCAGTTGCCTATGCCGATGCTGCGCCACTGCGGCACAGCGTTCACATAGAAGTGCGTGGCACGCTGCGCCGAAGCATGCACAAAGTCGTGACGGGCAGCCAGTTGACCTCGCGCCAAATACAAGTCCCGACTGCTATCCAGATACTGGCTGGCATCGAGGCCAAGTATATTGCTCAGCGCCTCCAGCTGATGTGCCTGGCCATAGTAGAGGTTAACGTCTTTGCCAGAGTAGAAGTCACCTCGCAGATACCCCGGCTGGGCCACACCTCGCTGGTAACCCACATTCGCCGGCGTCAACTCGTAGCGTACGTAGCGTGTGATCTGCTCCTCTTCATCGTAGCACATTCTGAACTGTGGCAAAAACCCAGCTGCCACAGTGAAACCTATGTGCAGAATAACAGTGCCGCCTAAGCAATCGACGGGTGCACGCACTGCCTCATAGCTGGGCCAGGTCTGGCAGCTGAACCTGCTTATTGCCACCTCTGTTCCTTCCGCCTCGTACAGCTGATTGCCCAAGCAGCGTGCTGTGACCCCAGTGAACCGATTGAATGGCACAGCCAATGCCCCAGTGCAGTGTAAATCTATGCTGTCGCCCTCATCGATGCTATAGACACCCGTTTCGTTGGACACCAGCCAACTCAGTGCACCCTGTGGTGTGAGCAGCGGTGCAGGATTTTGTAGATCACCATTAATGTTGAAGTGACACTGATTGGGGCTGGGGCCGGGACTAGCTGTGGGTGTAGGAGGGGAACTAGTCGAGGCTGTGGAACTGGAAGTGGTGGAGGACTCTGTAGAGGTCGAGGTTTCACTAGAGGTCGAAGATTCCGTTGAGGTTGAGGGTTCAGTGGAAGTCGAGGATTCGGTTGAGGTCGAGGGGTCAGTAGAGGTTTCAGTGGAGGTGGAGGTTTCAGTGGAAGTCGAAGGTTCAGTTGAGGTTGAGGGTTCCGTGGAAGTCGAAAATTCAGTAGAGGTTTCAGTGGAGGTGGAGGTTTCAGTGGAAGTCGAAGGTTCAGTGGAAGTCGATGGTTCAGTTGAGGTTGAGGGTTCCGTGGAAGTCGAAAATTCAGTAGAGGTTTCAGTGGAGGTGGAGGTTTCAGTGGAAGTCGAAGGTTCAGTTGAGGTTGAGGGTTCAGTGGAAGTCGAAAATTCAGTAGAGGTTTCAGTGGAGGTGGAGGTTTCAGTGGAAGTCGAAGGTTCAGTTGAGGTTGAGGGTTCAGTTGAGGTTGAGGGTTCTGTCGACAATTCGGTAGAGGTGGAGGTTTCAGTAGAAGTCGAAAATTCAGTAGAGGTTTCAGTGGAGGTCGTGTCTTCAGTAGTGGTAGAAGGTTCAGTGGTAGTTGCAGGTTCTGTAGAAGAGGAAGATTCGGTCGAGCTCTCAGTTGAAGTAGAAGATTCAGTGGTAGTTGAAGGTTCTGTAGAACTCGAGCTCTCAGTTGAGCTTGACGGCTCTTCTGTGGTAACATCATCATCCAGACCCAGTATGCCATTTGTTTCCAGATCCTCGAGTGGCAAATCCTTAACTACTTCCGTAAAATCCTCGACAGTGCAAGCGTATGAGTAGCCTTGATGCAGATCCTCCTTGAGCCATGTCAGCCAACTCAGTCGATGGCCAATGTCCTCGCAGAGTATGTAATCCCGCTGTATCTCCTCCAAACTGGCATAGGGATTGTTCACACCGACCAGTACGATACCCTCTCGACTGTGCCTGTCAATGACGATGCGATAGTACAGCTTGGGCACGGGAATAAGTCCATTGTTGTTCTCATCGTGGTCCAGATACAGTTCCTGATGTGTACCATTCACATCGGGCAGAGTTGAGACACCCCAGGTGCCAGTGTAGCAGTCTGTGGTTATATTGCGATCGGCCACAAACTTGCGCACACTCGTCTCCACTCGCTCCCAGTTGCCGCCATTGAAGGTCTGCCATTGCGGCGCCACGTTGATGAACAGGAAGGTGGACATTTGGGCTGCACCAAAGATCTGATCCGTCTTGGCGATCATGTGACCGCGCGATAGTATACGATCGTCGGAGTAGTTGAAATAGTTCGAGGCATCCATGCCCAGTATCTCGCTGATGGTTATATTCTGCTGAACTTGAGTGTATTTGCTGTTCACGTTGCGTCCGCCATAGAAGTCAAGTTCCAGGAAATTGGGCCGTGCCACGCCGTGCTGATAGTCATAGCTGGAGGGATGGAGCACATGATGAACGTAGCGTGTTGCCTCGGCCAACTCGTCGTGGCACACATCGTATGTCTGCAGGAATCCGTCGTCCTCCAACTGGAATCCAACCTTAACAAGGTCCGTGCCGCCGTTGCACTTGCGACCCGTACGTAGAGCCGTGTAGGTGGGCCACGCCGTGCAGCTGAAGTTGGCGAAGGGATAGATTAGTCCCTCGACCAGATAGTATTTTCCTTGCAGACACTGTGCCGTCAGCTGGCTGCGATTGGCGAAAGGTGCCGCGAAACTTGCACCCGGACAGAACATATCCAAGAGTTCGCCATTAACGAGGCGCACGGTATCCGTGGGATCGGGCACGATTATTTCATAGGAATCATGTCGCGTGAAGAGCGGTGCCGGATCCTTGAGGTCGCCGTTAACGAGAAATTCACAATCCCCGAACACCGGGACACCCTGTTCGCCCTCAGCGTAGGGCAGTACACGCGACAGACGTCTGGCCGCATTGCTACAGCCGAGCAGCAGCTCAAGGATTAGAATCACAGTCACGTAGCACTTCATGGCACTGCGTACGAGGCCGATATGCCAAAACCCACAAGCGCCGCGCATATTCTTATAAGAATGCCGTATCGCATAACGGAATTATCTTGACGTTATCGCTATCGTGAAACTACTCGACGCACTTGAGGTTTACAGCCCGTGATTACGCTGTGCGAACTGAACAGAGTAAGAAGATATATTCTAGCCATGGCCAAGAACTAAAGAAATAAATAATAAATAGAATTCAATAAATGTAATACAGATACTACAGACAGACGGGGATTGTAAGAGACATATATATGAAGTCTGTATTATCTATCGATAATAGCTGACAACTTGTGCGTATTTTATCAGGCACCCTTCCGGCCAAATAGTGCTTACCTTTCAAGTACTATAAATTCCCATTGAATTGCTCTCATAAACTAAATCAATTAGCGCATGCTTATTATTATTGCAAGCTGTCGCACAAGGTTCTATTATTTTTGGCAGTGCTATAAGTCTTGTGTGTCAATCAGTTCGCAGAATTGCCGATTGGTACTTGAGTAGACTATATATCACTATATGTGTCCTGTCGGTCTCTTTTCTTCTTTTCGCATACTAATTGATGACTGCCCGTTCAGACTGTCAGCTGCAGCTAGCGAGAGAGGCAAATACTTCAAATATTCCATCAAATTCAATGCCAGCAACAGTAAATGAATGACAGATTCGTATGCCACGCACTGAACTAAAGATTGGTTAGAAAAAAACGACTCGAGCGCTGACTAATTTGCAGCACTGTACGCACTGTACGCGCGTATGGATTTTGACAATCTACTGACCGTAAAGAGAGAAGAAACAGCAAAAACAAATCATTAGGTAATTGAATTTAGGCAAATACTCGTACTACTTGCTGCTGACAGCCGCTGCACACAGAACAACCATCAATGAGGTTCATTGAATACGTGCTCAAAGAAATGTGAATAGTTTTCTATGGACTAAAAAGAATTGTTTGTTGATGTCTGTATGAAACTCGAGACTTATTTGGCTTAGTGTTGCCTTGAATTGAAATTCATGCAATATGAATTTAAATCAAATATCTAATTTTCCACATACTGTTTTTAATTGTGGCCGCACAACAATTCCCGCAGATTCCCATTAATCAGCGTGTTTGGTCCAATTGCAAATTAGACACTTCTGCACATGACAATTTGTGCATAAATTCTGATTTTCAATAATTTATGCTAACTAATTGCAACACATGGCGTATGCGCATTGTACTCACCATTGGCCGCCAATTAAAAGCGAGTAGAGCAAGCAGGGGGCAGGGCAGGCATCTGGCACTTGCCACTCTGTTAATGGCAACCTTAATTATAGTTCTTTTTTTTACGATTTTCACTTCGTTTTCAATTTCGCCGCCCCCTTCGTCCTTGACAGATGGCTGGCGCTGAGGACGCAGCTCAATTAAAAGTGCATTAAGATATCGTAGAACGGATGGGGCAACAAGGTTAAGGCGCCAGCTGTTACCTGATAATTTCTTGCCTGATTGCAGTTACCTAATGAAAGCGCATAATTGGAAAAAATGCAAGAAAACGAAATGAAAAGCGAAACTGCCATAAACGAGATTGCGCATTGTTTTCACAAGTTAGCAAAATGCGACCTTGGCATTTGTTTCTCTGAGAATATGATATATGTTTGTACGTATGTGCTATATATATGCATAAGTATAGTATATATTGAGGGAAACCGCAGACAAATGAAGTTGTTGTCTATGCAAATAGCTTGACTGAGCTCATCAGTAATTAACTTCGATATGTTCCATATGCCAACTTGCAGCAGGCCAGGCTGACGTCGGCAAATTGGAGAGGCGGCTGTGAGTTTTTGCATTTTCTTTTTGGCATGAAGTGAGCTGAAAAGCTCTTGTACGGCGCATAAAACCCCTCAAATAACACTGATACGCCGTGTGGCCAACGCTGTTGATGGCAACAGCGGCGGCGGCGCTGAATAAATGAAGAATAAATGTAGATGGTGCTGGGGCTGTTGCTGGCGTTGGCGTGGGCCAGCGAGATTTCTGGCCACTGGCACCGATGGCCAAACAAGGCGGCTTTCAAGTGCAGCCGGCGCAGCTACGCGGCAACTGCAAAAGACAGCGCCAAAGAGGACAGCACAGAAAAAGAGCAATGCGTTCTTGTTATTGTCTGCTTTTTTTAATCTTTTTTTGTACAGTTTTTGTTGGTATTAAAAAGGATGTGGCTGAGATTGTGTTTTCCTTTTTTTCTGCTGCGCCTTTTTTGCAAGGCGTAAGCAATTTTTGCAGCTCTCTTTCTCTTAAGCGAAACATTTTAATTTAAATGTTAAAACGTGACAATAGCGCAGTCACTGGGGGGGGGGGGATATGAGAGTGTCTCGTATCTCTCGTGTCTCATGTGTCGGGATGTCAGTCAACGACACCAGCAGTTACTCAGTTAATACCCTGTAATGAAGGCAATTTGATATTGAAATGAAAAACGCATGCGAATGTTGAGTCTGCAAATTTATTTTAATGAAGCATGTTTAAAATTTAAAGTGAATACATAAATAAATTAATATACAATAAATAAAGATCACAGTACGTTAATTCCCGTTTTTATCACAGCAATCTCCTTAAGGCTTTATTTCAAAAAGAGATTTTTATCCACGGCACGGCAGAGTATTCTCCTCATTCAGCTCACGCCCCTGTTCGTCAATCTTGTCGCTGTCATTGTCAGCTTCCGTGTTGCTGTCCATGTTGTTGCTGCTGCTGTTTGTTGTTATTGCTTGTTATTTGAGTGGATTACCAGCGATGTTGAACGTACATTGTCCGAAGGGACTGGATAAAAAACGGCTCTTAAATTATGCCTGCCTCAAAAAGTTGAACGACGCGACGGCGACGCGGGCTCAACGTGCTTTGGATGGGCTCCAGGCTCTGGCCACGAATCCTGTCGGGCTGTGGTAACCACAGCTCAAGTGCCAATTAATAAGTTTTGCCTTTGGTATGCGTTTGAAAAAACAAGAACAGCAACAACAACAGAAACAACGTGGACAATAAAACGAGAGCCCCTTTTTACCAGGAACCCTTTGGCCGTGTCCTCTGATTGTTGTTGATGTTCTGCAGTCGTTGGTCAGCGTTGTATGCATGAATTATTCAAAGAAAAGGATATTAAAAGCAAATACACACACACACGAACATGCACACTCGCACACCCAGAGCACGTGTGTGCATATATGAGCATATATTTTTTATGTGCATCTCACTTGATTTTGTTGTTCTTGCTGCCGACGAAGGACGACGACGCGCCTGAGTAATTGGAAGTTTTTACTGCCGCCTCGTTTACTTCAATTTCGCGGATGCCTCTCCAGTTTCCATTGCTCTTGTACTCGTTATTGTTCCTCTCCTCTCCACATTCTTGCTGCTCCTGCTCCTCTTTTTGTTTTTGTTGTTGTTGACGAAGCAAATTTTAATGAATAATGTGCGGCTTCACACAATGTCGTAAAATATTCATGTTGGCGCAGTTGCTGGAGTTGGAAATTCATGTGAATGTGCTTTAAAAGCAGCCAAATTAAACGGCCAAAACTTTTCAGACAACACGCAGCATAGCATACTTTTTGGAGGAACCCTTTAAGAGGGAATTCCACATTGCTCTACACACTATAGTCTCGTATTGTACAGGTCTTGTGCTCTCAAATAATTCAAGTATATTAATGGGATCCTAAATTGCTTCAGTTGTTGCAGTTCAATTAGCATATCTGCTCTCTGTGATGCGCCGCATACAAATGCATAATAAGTTCGTGTAATGTACATAATATGATAACAGGCTTGTCTCAAGTGCATTGTTGCCATTGTTGTGAGCTGCTTCTTGCCGCTGCTTGTTGCTGTTTTTCTTTCACTTCAGAGCAAGAGCTCGCTTCACTTTCCGGCTTCAGCTTTTCCACTGTGCACAAAAGGAAATTTTTCAGCAACAATGTCTGTTGATTTTCACTTTACTATGCAGCAACAAGGGCTGCTTCTGCTTCTGCTCCTGCTCGGATGCTGCACCAGTTCTTCTTGTTCTTGTTGTTGTTGGCGTTGTCGTTGACTGTGTGCGTTATCGTTACCTTTGTTATCTGTTATGTTGCTGTTGTTGTGCTCGCTGCAACGTTTAATTCAATGTAAATGTGTTAAAGCGTGCCCGGCATGCAGAAAAACAGCACAACATTTTAAATTGAAACAAATAAGCGATGGCATTTCCACTGTGCTTCATTCCTGCGCTCTCCACTGGACACCCACGCTGACGGGCAATTATCATTATACATTATTTTACTCGCATGAGGTCGTTCCAAGAAGATGACTGTTAAATGTACTCATTTAATTTGATTTTAATTCCCACTGGTTGCAGACAGTGGCAAATGAAATTGATTTCCGATCAATAATCAATCACACTCCTATCAAGTCGAAGCTCACCGGCTCAGTTGCAGTATTATATGTATAAGCCAATTACAGATGGATTCAAATGATTGTTTTGTGGCCAATCGCCTTATTGAAATGTGCGTGCTGAAATTAGTATTCAATGATATAAGACTATTGTTTATTTATAGTTCAATACTTACCAAATATTCATAGTTTCCAATTGTCAGTCTCAAATGGCGATGAGTGAAGAACTGCATTTCGAAACGATACTTGCTGCAGATAAAATAATTATTAATGATAGTCTATATACATACTATAATTATCATTCTGCTTACATCAATTGATGCTGTAGAGGAGGAAGCGGGCGTTTCCAGCTGCAGTGGCTGCTGTGCTGATGCTGATCTGGTGCCGTACAGCAATTTGCAGACATCATTAAAAAAATTTGTACCCAGATATCCCGATGCAATGCATAGCACCTGCAGTTGGCGGCATTTGCTTAACACTCTCAGCAGGGCATCCGAAATATCGGCTCGGCTGGACATCCACAGGCAGAGCTTCTGGAGTTGAGTTAGCTGTGCCAGCATTTCCACACACTCAGCTGTCAAGCAGAAGCATTTCAACTGCTTCAGCTCACTCAGACGAACAATTTGCACCATCTCCTCTGTGCTAAGCGTGCCTCCATTGATTTCCAGGCACTGGAGCTGCTGTCGCAAGGCCAAACCTGTCAGTAGTGGCACAAACGAAGCCTTGCGACGAATGCCGAAATGGATCAAAGTCTTTAGCTTGGGCAGCTTAGACAGCGGCTGATAGGCTCCCGCTTCTGCCCTCATGCCGAACTTCAGGGTCTCCAGGTTACCACAATAGGGTACAATGTCTTTCAAGTTACCCTGAACACAGTCGTAGCCGAGATGCAGAAGCCGTAGATTACGATTTGTTTTACAGCATTTGACCAGAGTTGAAGAGTATATTTTCTGAACCTGCAGATGCAGTTCCTCTACATGAATTGGCATCCACAAGTTCTCAAAGGTCCAATCTGCAAAGTTGATATTATTATATTTCTGAATAAGATATTACTTCCGTTAAACTCACCATCCTTGACATGTAACTCTAAGATAGTCAACTCCTTTAGATTCCTCACTGCAGCTAAGATCTGCTCAATTGGTTTCGCAATTGAGGTGGTTAGGTTTATCATCTGTTTGACCACCAACCGCCTCAAGCTAACCATGCCCTCTAAAGCACAGCACAGTACAGTGAAACACACGAGTGGTGTCTCGCAGCCATGACTTCGAAATATGCGAGCAGTATTAAAGTGATCCAGATCTATGATAAGTGTCTCCACGGACTCACGGCATATGCAGAACTCGATCAGTTGTCGTCTCTTGCAGCTCTCGTCGATGCTAAACTGACGATTGCGTTTGCCGGCCCGCGCAATAAAAACATTGCGAAAGCGAGTACAGACCTGCGCAAAATTATTATAGTCCTCAATTGACAACTCACTGAGTATGTGATCTAGACAGTCGTCATTTAAATCCAGAATATTCATTGTAAGAGCGAACGCGTTGTGTTCCACAGCCGGCAATCTGAACTACTGCAAACGAAAATAAAAACAAGCGCAGTGGCAATCTTAAGCAACGTGTCCCAAACCCATGAGTAATCATTAATTTCTATATATAAACAACAGATAAGATATATACATATATGTACATACACGTCGAACGACAAACAGGTTTAAACATGCGGGGAAACTTACCTTACACAACTTGCATTGCTGGCGAGTTGTAAACAAACACGTAGTGCATGCATATTATTGTATTATTACATCAGTATTGTATTTCACAAATCGTGTAATTAATTGCACACATTTTGAACTGTTCAACTGTTATTTTGGCACACTTAATACTCAATAACAAAACAGTAAATACTGTACGCAGCAATGTATCGCACACGTAGTCTCTATCGATATATCGATTGCCACATCGTATACTAATAAAAAAACGTTTCGTCGTGCATGAATAATTCAACACATACATATAAAACTATGCGAACGCTCGCACCTCGTCCCTAAGATACCCTTCGTCCATTTTTGAAAAATAGTTTAATGTACTACTAGCAAAGACAGATCAAGAATATATATTCTTTGTGAAGTCTGCTACACTTCCTTCTGCCTGTTATAAACATTTTTAAATTTATTAAATACGTAAAATTTTAAAAACATTTAAAAATTGTACTTTATATTAAGTATATTTAAATAAAAACTTCTCTTATTATTGGTCCACTCCGCGACCTTTAAGTAACATTCATTTAGATTTTCTTCCAACGCAATTCTTAAATGTCTTGAGTTTTGACACTGATGGCGTTTTTAGGTAACTGGGTCCCAAACGGAAAGTTCCCCGCAAAACATCATAAGTAGGACCAATTTTTTTTATTTTTGTATTGTTTTTTAAAGGTCCTCTTAGTTTCTTCAAATGAGAAGACCCAGGTGTTAACTGTTTCCCATTAGTCCTTGTATTAGAAGGACGACATGGAACAGATCGAAACACTTTTGGGAAAATTCTTTGAGGAGGAAATAGCGTTGACTTTTTATCAGAGGATTTTCCACCAGCTTTCCGGTATTCATCAAATAATTCATTACGAAGGCATCGAAAAGTGATTGCCTTCAAGGGATTATTTATTGATGATGATTCCGCTTTTACTTTTTCGCTGCCCCCATTAGAGTTCGGAGACTCCAAAACATTAGTTTGAGTTTTTGTGAACTTGTTTACTGACTTGGTCGAACTATTAAATGGTTCCGATTTATTGACGAATATAATGTTCTTCATAATAATTCCATTTCCTTTGAGAACAGGCATGAACAACTGTGCTTCTCGACCTGGACATTCTACTAGCAGAACATTACCATCCATCAGAAATTTCATGGAGAATTTGGAGGGACTAACTTTCCTTACACTCATATCGAATTGGCCAAATTGTAAAATTCGTTTCCTAAAACACCAAAATTTCACATTAAAAACAAGTGATCAAAATTTGAATATATCTACAATACAACTGATTTGGTTTATCTAAAATTTGAAGTTAATTGCAGATGTCACATGATAAAATAAGTAAGTAATCTAAAGTCGAGTGTGCTTGATTATAACTAGAGTAGAACTATTTTCACCATATTTGAGTGAATTGCCGGCGGACATTTTATTGATTTAGCTCTCTGTATATCCTTTATGGGGTAGGAGACGTCTGCTCTTGCCTGTTATAAATATATATAAAGATATATATTCTGTTGGCACAAAAGCACAAAGGCATTCTTGTTCACCTTATCATTAACTAATGATCAGCTCGAATCGAAATCAAAAAACTATTTAAGCCACAACTTTCTTTAGATGAACACTATATGCACCTATCCTACAAATTGATCTGATAATAAAAAAAAGAATTTATTTAAGTCAACGTTTTTTTATTTTCCGAGCGGCTCTGCTTTTTTTCTGCCGTATATCGTTTACGTTTATGGTAACATGGTTTCAACATATTTTCAAAATTGCTAGAAGGGTATCTAACTGACTGGTGCTCTCGACAGAAGCTTTTGTTATTTATTAAAGTTGGACGTGGGTTGGATTTCTCAGTTTTTGTTGCTATAAGATTGGATAGGCAGTTGGCTTGAGCGTGCAGAGCTGTCAGTAAGGCTGCATTTTGGGACGTATTTGACAGACTTTGAAGTTTCAGTTTTTTTCTTGGACTCGAGCCGTTATGTTGTATCAGTGCGGTGGGCAAGACGCTCTTCATGACAAGGCAATGACTGTGAATATGAGGCATAAAAATCTCAGACTCATAGCCATTGCATTCTACAAGCAGGACGTGTCCCCTCGAAATGAGCTTCATTTTGAATTGCGCCTTCGACGGGTTTGCAGGACTAGAACCTGACAAGTTCACCCTACTAAGCCGTCCATTCCAATTCTTCTGATACACAATACCTTTTTTTCGAAGCAGAGATGTATCAATTTTAAGGGCAAATGCATTCGACAAGATAGACCTTTCGCTAATGACATTATTCAGAATAATACGATGTTGATGCAATTGTGGGATAAAGATCTCCGATTCCAATCCACGCGATTCCACCAAGACCACATTTCCGCCAGCTAGCAGCTTCAATTTGATGTTGTTAACGTCTGCAGAGGTATCTGAGAACTCGGGCATTCTAGACTCGATAATGATCAATGCACAATAATGTAGATACAGATGAAAGTACAATTTGGTATTCACTTTAAAGGTTAAAATATATTTTTATCCTTGATAACAAGAAATTGAAAATTTTGACAACTGACAAACATGATGATACAAAATTTCTACTTGACGGTTGAAAATTTGAATACTTTTATGTGTGGATACGAGCTGACATCGCTTTAAAGTTTCAGTTCCCATAAGAATTTATCTGGGTTAACCCACGAACACCCCTTTAATATCTCTTTGGGGCAGAGTCACCCACCAAGCCACCGAATTTAATGGCCCCAATTCGCGTCAGTTTTCCACAAAGCAACCAATAAAGAAAACCGCAAGCCGCAGCCACATCCACAGCCACGTTAGACTATCAGCGATGTACCAGAATCGAATAGCAAGCATTTTCCTAATTGTATCAAAGAGCGGGCGAATTTATGGCCCCAACTATTAAATGTCCGAGTTCTCTGGCCCTGCGCCGTCTGTGTTTTATGTGTGTGGCTCAAGTAAAGCTGCAAACAGAGAGAGAGAGAAGGCGAGGAAAGACAGAGAGGGAGAGAGAGAGTCAGAAGGTAGCAAAAATTGTAAAAAACAAAGGAGAAATCGAGGAGCAACCACTTTCGGTTGGTCAGAATTGTTTCAGTGTGCCGTGGGGTCGCTTGCCCAGCTCAGCGAATTATAAAAAATTCAATTATAAGCTTTTATAATGGCATGGATGGGTTACACCTGGTGCCTTTTTTTCCGCATTTTACACCGTTCACCTGTACAGGATAATGCATTTTGTCTCAGTGATTCTGATAGCTTTGCGCCATAGTTCTGCCACCGGCGGAAATCAATTGGCGGCTTTTAAGCTAAAATTACCCAAGTTTGTAAGGGAATTCGGCGAATCTGCCAATCACAATTTGGGTATACGTTGTATACTGTACAATTTTAATGAATACTTGGGAATTTTAGATTGCTTTTCCATTGACTGACAAGATTTCCGGCATCTTCAATAGTTTCTGTCTTTTTTTCTTTGTCTCGAAAAAAAGGTGATAAAAATTGATTTGTTGTGTTTGACATGCATTTGATTTGTACTTTCTCCAAAGGGTTTGACGTTCATTTCCAACTATCCCCATAATAAAGGGTCCCCGGACATTATTTCAGCGCTTGTCGTCTGGCCGACTGATTCAATCTGACAAGAGCCCAAAATAAAGTAGGCTCAGCGTGGAAAAGAGTTGACAGCAATGTGTTGGAGGTGCCACGCCCAGCGGCAATTGCCACACACTCACACACACACTTACACGGAAATATATTATTATATATTCTGGTTTCACTCAAATCGCCTCAAAGACAGGCGCATAAGCAGAAAATTTGCATAAGAAAGTGTGAAACTGACTCCCTACTATGGTTGTGCGTGTATGTGGGTGTGAGGTAGAGTTTTCCATAAGCCGTTTTTGCAGTTTTTGACAAATGACTTAAAGCCTTTAGGGTATACATCTTTGAGAAGGGTTAAAGTAATTTGTTGGGACTGTTAAATATTGAATGCAAACCCAGCACAAGGACACAAAAACAAATGCATAATAAAAATGAAATATTTTTTAAACAAGCACGAGCAGTCCTTCACTCTCCACACTCTGCCTCTTCCATCCAGTCTTCTTATTTTTTTGGTTCTTCGCTAAAGACTATCCAAGTGGAAATATGAAATATTTGTGTATAGGGAGAATTTATATGTGTCCCAAAAGTGACAATCAAACTTGTATAAACAAGTAAATATCTGGTGTAGAAAAATCACCTAATGCAATATTACATATTAATTTTTTATATAGTTAGAATAATACATATATAAACAACTTGTGAAATTAAGTAATGAATGATATTTTTCTTATATATTTCACTTAATTATACAGTTGTACATTTAATCTGTGTAATTGTAATACGCTTATTGTGGCGCGTCGCTTTCTTGGTGGTCTGTGTTCTAGCTCGATTGCAGCTGGTCTGTCATCGACTTAGTTATCGATTGGCGGAACTTGTTCGCGATGTATCGTGACTGCCACAAGCTATATTATGGGAGTAATTTTATTTTAAAATATTATTGAAAATTAAATGTTTTTTATTCATTAACTACATTGTTGTACATTTAAGTGATATTATACCACTCGACTGTGTCTGTACAATTGCCTGAGGAGATTACTTTACTTTAAATTAATAAGATGTTCATTTCACACACAAAACAGAAATACTCTTGTATCCATAAATTACTTAGAGGGCTCTACTTTCACATGATGGACTACAGAATACTATGCATACTGTGCTTGCAGATAGTCATCAATTTATATATTCACATATGATAAATCTGTCAACTATGGTATTTAATTAGCCCCATTTTGAAGCAGCAGTCTTACAGGGTAGATGCTGGCAAACGAGGAAGTTTCATGCACAGTTTCATTTTGGTTTTATTGCGGCAACTTGGCCTGATGACAATGGCGGTCGAGGTGGGCGTTTAATCCGGAAACTTATTTATGTATGTACATAAGTAGCATGTATGCTGTAAGTGTGTTCGCATTGTGTGTGTGTATGTGTGTGCGCATGTGTCTTTCCGGTCGTTGGTCTGACGCATTTCTCGCATGTGTAATCGGACTGAGAGACGAGACGGACGCTTTCTTATGACACGACCGCGCACACTTTCACTTTACATAAGCCCTTTGTAGTCCTTACAGCCTGACACCCTCAATCGCCTTGTGTGCGGAGTGTGTGTGTGTGCGGCTGTAAGAGTATGTGTGTTGACAAACACTTGATAATTCCCTGCATACACGCACTTTGCCAGAGCTCTGCTCGCATACTCTTATACTCGATAAGTAAGTACGAGTATCTGCAAGATAATCTTACGTTGCGACTGAGCATTTTGCAGGACCTTACTTCAGCCTGCTGCCAGTGTGTGTGTGTGTGTGTGCGCGCGAGTGTGTTTGTGTGTGTGTGGCTGCCCGCAAGGGTCTCTTGAATTATTTTAAATTGTTTCTGCCATGCATTTTGATCGACTTTTTATGTATTCATATGCGTGCGCATCTACGCTAGCAAGAAATAAAATGAAAATAAAAATAAAACACAATAATGGCCCCCTTCGTTTGCATTTGCCAAAGGGCCATAAACTGTGATTTAGCGTCTGCGATTCGGGTTTCTATCAGCATTTAATCTGGCAGATGGTTAAGTGACCGACTTAATGGGTTGCGGCTCGCTTGGCATGCTGATTCTCTCAGATTTATATGTATTGCATGCAAACTGAATCAATGAAGAGATACTAACACAATCAAATGTTAGGTTAAAGCCGAAACAGGTGAAAAGTAACATTTATTAACTTTAAATTGAATTATTTAAATTATTCAATTGAATTCCACAAAACTGATATTAAATCAAGCTTAGTTTCAGTCACAGTCTTTCAATATTTGAGATGCTCGTACATTTCCATTTCCTTTCACTTTTCCATTTCCGTTTCCGGCCGCTGAGCGTTTGTTTTGTGGTTGATGATGAGCACTTGCTGTGCTAATTTAATTAACGTGCAAATGCCTGAAATTACTTTCTGAAAAGTTTCTCTGTTTATTCTGCCTGGCTGCAGGCCTTTCAGGTGAAGGGAGGAGAAGGCTTCGCGACCTCTCGCCAGCCCGTAGATCAAAGCTGCCTTCGTGCTGT
Organism: Zaprionus camerounensis; assembly: GCA_018904165.1. NCBI lineage: Eukaryota > Metazoa > Arthropoda > Insecta > Diptera > Drosophilidae > Zaprionus > Zaprionus camerounensis. The sequence goes on along the minus strand of JAEIFS010000479.1, from coordinate 11,207,917 downwards.
GCTCTGCAATGTATCTCGGCGTGACTGCGTATGTATTTGTGTATGTGATTTGTGTCTGCTCTGTCAGCAGGTGTGCCAGCGTGTGCATGAGTGTGTGAGTGTGTGTGTGAGCCCACCTCGGTTTTTATAAAGTAGGTCAGTAGTTGTGCGATGCCAATAAAACTTAATGCGTCCGTGTTGAATGGCGTATGGAATGCCAGTATTTGCACCAGCTTGTTGATATTTTTTAATATTTATGGAATTTTTAAATGACAGTTAAGAGTAGTTACATACATATTTAACATTTAAGCTGAATACCGTTGCATCCAAATGGTATCATATCATTTTCAAAGCCAACCACGAGAGTAAATGGCAAAATGGACAAACCTCAGCAGTTAGTTATACCTTAAATATGACTGAGATTAGATTGATCTATCTGCAGATAATTATACTTATCATATAACTACACCTGAATAAATTACAAACAAGCGCAATACTTCAAGGTGCACTCCAAAGTTATAATCAATATATTGCTCTCATTCTAAACTTGAAAATGCGCTGCGGGCAAAGTTATATTAAAAACTTCAAAGTACAAATTCTAAAAATAAAAGTACAGATGATATCACAATGTGCAGCACCAGAATACAATATTCAATTATGCTTAACTTCGAACTGTTAATTAAATCTGTCAGAAACAATTTCATTAAGGAGCCACAAACAATTTATAATTAGAAAATGCTAAGCGAAAGACGATGGAATAAAAAATGAAAATTATTCACGTGTTCGCCTTGAGGCTTTTCTTTCAGATACTCTTAAATTATAAACGAAATTCGTTTGGCCATTGTCTTCGCTAAGACAATAAAATACACCCTATTTATATTACAGGGTATAAGCAATTCAAGTGCAAACAATACGATTGCGTTGCTCAACAAACAGACAGACAAATGAAATGCCCACGCAACAAAATAGCAACTGTCGGGACTCTGTCGGAAGGACATCAAGCGAAAGCGCTGAAAGCCTTCGACGAGATCCAAGCTGAGCCAGCCTGGATGAGCCGGGCAGCCGGATGGGGGATGGAGGAGGTAAGGATGGTCAGGAAGCCGGCCAGGCGACGGCAATGCATTGTGTGGCGAACTGAAAAGTTGACAACAACGGAAATTATTGTTTCTATTCTTATTTGCCACCATCTATCTCACTCGGCAGTCTTGTGCTGCTCAGCCAAGATTATGGCAAACATTGCCAAGTTCTCTCTCTACAGAACTCCAGTACTTTCAAGTCTTAAAGCTTTGAAACGACGACATTTATTTCTGATTAGTTTTAAGATAAATCGAAAATTAAATTGGAAACACAAGAGCAAAGACCCATGAAACTAAGTACAATACAAATGATTTATAAAAACTACTATAAAATACTTTAAAACTAACCGTATCATAAAAAAGAATAAGAGGATAATACATCGCTGGCTGTTGAAAACTTTGTTCTACCTAAAGTGGCCACAACATTTATTGGTTCGTATCTGTGGCATGGCCACGCTCAATATCTCATATCTATTATTATAGCTTATGGAAACTTCGGCTGAAGTGCGATAATAAAAACGAGAAGCATAAGTAAAATTTCGGCAATGAAAACCAACTGCATCGATTACGATTTAGGGAGAAACTTTAAATTGTGCTCTACTTTAATTAACTTGCAGTACACAGAGAGAAAAGTGCACAACGAATTGCTCATGTTGTGGTTTATGTTGTTGTTCTTTTTGTTGCTGTTGTTGTGAAGAAGATTTTCTTGGTAATTGCATTGTTTGACAAAGAAGCAACTGTGCTGCGACCTTTTGACAGTTTATAGTCTTCTCTGTCTCTGTGCCTGTATGTGTGTGTGTGTGTGTGTGTGTGTGTGTGTGTGTGTTGAAGTGTGCGTGTGCGTCTTGCCCTTGGGCAAAACTTTTTGTAAGCCTTGTTGACTCCTTGAACTTACCCGACAGCCTGCAGATGATGTAGATCTTTGGCAGAAGGGTATTTTTGAAGAAATTTTTGAATTTTGTGCAAAATTTCTTTGACATTTCATGCAAACTTGCTGAAGTGTTTCAATTAAAACTTGAGAACTTGTTGACATTTATCGAACACTGTGCGACACAGACGCACACCAGCAGACTGCTTGTGTTCTTCCAAGTACTTGTCACATACACACACACACCTCAGACAGACAGATAAACACATTGGCGCAGAGTTGCAAGCTGGCTTAGCATTAGGTGTACTCAGTGACAGCTTCTCAGCGCAACAAAAAGACATTGACTGTTCTACTTAATGTCATTGTTAAGGCAAGGAGTTCTCTGCATTGAGCTGCATTGCTTAGGATGCCTGTCACTCAAGTGGCTTGCAGTACACCAAAAGGATTTCCAGTTCTCTCATCAAGTTTGTTGATCGAATTCCACTCAAAGTCAATAACGAAATCAAGTACGAGTAATCCACTCTATGCAGACTAAAGTTTTTCCTCTTAAACACTCGTTCGATTCTCAATTAATGCAATTTTCATATTATTATTATTCACATTATTTTTGCACTCGGGTTGGGCGTGCCCCAAACAATAACTTGGTAAACAATGTGGCAATTGTTTTGTTTATGCTAATACGATGATTTGTAATTGAATTTTCAAAAACTGTTTGCTGGCAAATTAATTAAATGAATATGCTAAATGAATGTAGAGATTTTTTCATTATACCCTATGTTTAAATATTGAATGCAAACGGGTTTTATAGAACCCTGCAATTGAAACAGATACTGTGTTATTATTGTCATTAACATTAGAGGGAAACTTCATGTCACAATCCTCTATCTTGCGCATTTTAATTTGCTTTTGTGGCACAATAGAATCCTAATTAATTCAACAGACTTGTCAGTTGAAACATTAACAAGTTGTTTAGTTAATGGAAAGTAGATTTATATCCAAAGTGGCTACACTATTGAACATGACAAGGGTTCGCTATCATGGTTTTTATCAAACAAACTTAAGGGCGAGCCCCAATTCAACTATTTGCCGCGCTCTCTCACTCACTAATTGCACGGAAATTGATATTTTCCCTCGAGCTGAAGCCGAAGCTGAATCTTTGTTACACATTCCAGCCCAAAATCGTTTTGTTCCTGCTAAACTAGACATATATAATCCAATTAATGTGCAAGGACGACGCGTCGCTCCTTTTGAGACTTAATTGCTTTACGGCAAAGGTAAAGGAAAGACAGACAAGGGCAACGGGTAACGGGTAAGGGGTGACGAGTAAGGTATCGCCATCTCGGTCTGAGTGCTTCCCTTGCCTGTGCCCGGTTTGAAGTTTCACTCACAGTTGACTATATAAAACGGCTAATTGGTTTTCCAGAAGGGCAACCTAATTGGCATGTGGCTAACGGCCAATCAGACAGTATAATTGAATGTGCGCCAAAGGGTTCGAAATCTATTTCATTTCAACTATGTATATCATGGAAAGGTACAAAAGATATCTTATCTGTGTTGCATGGCTCTAAAAAGTTAAACACTCATCTGTTGTTTATTTATGCCCTATACATTTTGATAAATATATGAAAGTTATGCCCAAGACACAACAGAACTAACAAGGTAAATAGAGAACTAAAATAGATAAATAGGGAATTTGGTTCCAACGACGAACTGCTGCAAAAAAGTAAGTTAACTTCTTATTTGTTTTCATTTGTTTAATGGTTTTATTTCTTTTTTAAATTATCTTTCTTTTAATGCGCGTCGTCCAATTTCACAAGCTCTCGTATTCCGATCTTCGATAACGATTACCTTAACAATTGTTCTAATTACACCATGATTCCAAAATATAAGAACATCTATCGGAACTTCTTAACTTAAATTTAAACATCGGTTAATCGTTAACTGCTATAAAGCTTATTCGAATATAATATATATGCAATAATATAGATATAGTGCTACATTATATACATTCAATTTCCATTACATTCTTTACTTACATGAATCTAGGATATTTTTTTCACATGCGAGAATTCATGGGTTATTGCAGTAACTCTGGGTAGGTCTGTAACTGCATCTATCATAGGCATTGTGTGCTCGAGTCTGCTAAGGATACAGTCCCCAGTTGCCACATGCGTCGATGCAGTTTTAATATAAGTTACGTACATATAGTACATACATAACTTTGAATAGTTGGTTGTGGATATTAATGAGAATTTTCCACATATTATGTAGATATTTTCAATTGTGCGCAATTAACGAAGCGACAAGTTAAACTTTATAAATTTCCTCATCTCATTTTTTAATTAACTGTATAAATATTTACGCCGTGTGTCAAGTAAAATAATATTTAATATTCGAATTTACTTCATAAATAGTTGGAACTTTGCTCCCTCATATGAGCTGGGCACACTTGTAATGCATTTTAATAAACTTTGTGGCGAAAATGTACAGTTGAAAATTCCACACACGCAGTGTGTGCGGGTGTGTGTGTAGTTGTAGGTGTGTGCAGCGCTTCAACAGCCAGTGCAGCATAAATAAAAGACTAACCAGATGGCAGAGGAAAAATGAAAATGCACAGACAACAGCAAATGAAAATTTATGTGCTGAAATGCGAGTTAATTAATAATAAAATCGAAAATAAAACAATCTACAGAGAAAAGAGGCTGTAAAGCAGACTCTTTCCTATGATGCAGTATGTAATTTAGCTTAAGTGCTTAAGCTAATTGAATATTCGCATCTTTAATGCGCAAACCGAGTCGAGAGTCGATCAACTATTTCTATACCATTTATAAGGCTTGTAAACGCATGTGTGTTTGTGCAGCAGCTGCAACTAAGCCGAAACAACAGACAAACATTAAGGAATTGTGTCGGAAAAGTGCTGACATTGTCTGATTGGCAATTGCAGCTCACCAGACCGCAATACAAAGTGCAATGTAGTCGGATTGAAATAGGACTTGGCCAGTTCTTTGGACCATTGTTTGGCTTTGAGCTTTCAGCTTTGCTGTGCTTCACTTTACTCCGATCTGATCTGATTTGCAGTGCAGTTTGTGGTTCGATGTATCCATGGGAATGTGCTTCGTATTTGTTGAGCACTCAACGACAAGCACTTTAGCAATTTATAGTACTCGCTGGCATATTTAATTGCCAGAGCCGACCGAGTCGACAGACCTGACAGACCTGACAAATTATGCCAATGTGGCCTGGACGCTAATGCACTGGCCCTAAATAATTGAACGGGTATTGTGTCTGGGCTTTCGGGGCGTAAATAAAACACACACACACACACACATGTAGCTGTCGGCTGTTGTTTGGTTTCGCTCACACAACTGACACAGTGCGTATACGCAATTTGCATATAACGCATCCGCCCCGAGGCACGCTCAACACGCCACACCTGCTGCCTTTTGTCTATTAGATGCCAATTTCAATTTACACTCGACGAAAAATGTCAATTGCCAACGAGGTGCGCCTGAAGAGTTGCCAACTAGCTAGTATCTTCAAATACCTTAAAGGAATCTAAATCTACTAAAACTTCTTTGTCGCCCCGCCAAGCATTCGTTTATGCGTAATTTATTTAATTATTACTTAAGCCGCAGAGCAGCTGACAAAATGTCTTCTCGCTCAAATTCCATTCAATTGCATTTACGAGAAAATAAACACCTGTCTTTGACTGTGCCGCGCCCTCGCCGCCCCCCACAAACAGTTGGTCTCAGCTGAAAATCACGACAGGCAAATGCAAATTCATTCGGTTTGTATTGCAAATTCAAAGGTAAATAAATAAATAAATTCATTTACACTGCCTAAAGCAATAATATCGAACACAAAGCAAATTCCTGGCACACGATGAGACGAGTGTTAACTGCAAACTGCAGAAAATGGAGAAAATTCGTGTCACCAGCTGCGAATCGAGTGCAATAAAATGTCATTAAGCTTATTTTATTTATTATAATATTTAAAATGCAAATTTACGAGCATGAAACTAATCGCCCAATTACTGACAGCATGAATAATGTTAAGTTTATTTAAGAAATAAATTGTGCGTATAAGACGATGCAAAGTTGATTTAACAAAGCATTTCATAGGGTAAATAAGCAATAAAATGCCACAGATCATAGACTTTTCTATTAAATTATGATAAAAGGTTTTTAGATTTATAAATTTCATATTCTTCCAAACGAAAACACTTGGCTTTATGAAAAGAAATGAAGAAATAATATATAAATTACAAGTATATTGCTACGCATTGAATCATTCTCCCTTCACACACACACACACACATGCCGACACCTGGCGGTAAACCCTTTCGAACAACCATTTCCACACAGAATTTAACACATTTCCATGTGCTCGAGGACTCAGCTGAAGGCAATAATTCTTGTGCTCACCTGGCCAGGCTTGCCGAGTGTTGAATGGAAATTGCGTTGCGCTGTGCGAAATGGAACACAAAGGAAAGGCAGGGAGGCTGCCAGAAGGGAGGAGAGAGGGATGCAAACTGTTGCGGTAGCTGCCGCTGGTGATTAACTGTAAACTGAGCTGCCGGCCATCATTAAGTTCAGGGCACACACACACACACACACAATTCAAGGATGCGACTTTTAATGCAGAACTTTAAGCGACGTTAAAGTTAGTTAAAGTACTTGCAGAGACGAGTAAAGTGAAACTGGCAGCTGCACTTCATTTGCAGGCAGGCAAGCTCATTTGTGTTTCCTCTCGGGCGCATATTTTTCTTATTCTTTTCTCTCTCTCTTTCTTCGTATTTACGTAGGCGTGTCCGGGCTACAAAGGAATATACGAAAACTTTCTGTATCGTTGTTTCTTAACTTGGTTTCTCTCTCTCTCTCTTTATATCTATCTCGCTCCTTTTTGCTGTACATCGCTCGTAATCTACTCAAGGCAAATAAATTTTTAATGTTGACTAATGTAGAAAATGTGCACTGAAATTTACCTGGCTCTGGCCATCATTCATAACTAAGCCAACGCAGAAGCCAAGGATGCGCCTATAAATTGCAACAGGCTCAGCGTGCAGCGAGGAAATTGAAAATGCAGGGAGAGAGAGATAGCAGATTTGTATCTTGTATTATTTCACATAATTACATGAACAACGAATCAGCACAAGAAAATTAGAGAGACAATTGCATCAAGTCATTAAGAATACTTTGCAAACAAACAACTCGTCAAATGTTAAAGAGAAATACTGCCAAATAATCAAAGTAAAGTTAAGTGAAAACAATAGCCAAAACTCATAACGAGACAAATAGATGGCAGGAAAACGAAGACAGAAGGGCAGAGGAGGGGAAAAGGCAGCTGGGCAGCTGGAAACAGAAAACTGGCCAAACATTAACGAGCATCAGCGAAAAACTTGCAACTTGCAACTTGCAGCTTGGCCGCCAGTTGAAACATAGAGAACTTGTAACTGGGAGGGGGCTTGTGGGGTGTGACAAATGAGGGGGTTGCTTTTGCTATTTGCATTGTTTGCAAAATGCTTCAAGTAAATTATGCAGAATTGCAACAACAGTGGCAAAAAGTAAAAGTTAAGCGCACAACAAAATGGAATTTACACTGGCTTTCTCTACTTTCTACTTTCCACAAGCACTTTTCGTGATGTCTTTGTAGCTGCTGCCACTGCTGCTGCTGTTGCTGCTGCTGCTGGTGCTGTTTTTAATAAACTTAATAACTTTGCAATTTGTTGCTGCAATCAGCGAAGGACAGGACAAACAGCAGCCCAAATTGCCACAGCAGAGGCATGCAAATGGTCGCCCTGCTGCCCCACGACAGGCGAACATGGCGAACACTTAATTTCGTTACAAATTATGCAGGCGACACGCCATCAAATTAATTTCAAGCAAACATTGTCCACAAACTTTCACGAAATTTACATGAAAATCATTTCGTTGCAGCATGAAGCGAATGTTATTAAGAAATGCACAATTATTATATAAGAACATCATACTTATAAACGAGTTGGTTAGCTTAACTAAAAAGTAAATAAGTATATGAGTAGAGTTCCTTGTGATGATACAATTATTAAACTCTTCTTAATCGCCTCCATGTATAAATGCATTTGGCAGCACGAAGACTTCTTCCTCACATGTTTTCTTACATCTTTTCTTAATCATTAACTTCATCTCTCTTGCTTTTTATACCCGCTGCCCACAGAGGTAGAATCAATTCGCTGTAGCTATTTTTACAGTCATGTGTGCTTGCCTTTCTCTCTTACTTTCCTGCAAAAACAAAGGTTGAGAGCATGAGTAAATTGAATTCAAAATTAAAGCAACTTTTGATGCGTTAAATATTTACCAAAGCGCAAATGAAGATGAAGTTGGTCATGTGGGTTGTCCTAAATAAACAAACATGTGCGGCAGGTAAGGGTCAGCGAACAAATTGAATTTGCGCGTAAAGCCAAACAGCATAACAAATAGATGATACGCGCACGTCATGTGGTCAACGTAAGCCACAATGCAGACCAGGCCAGAGCAGGGGAGAGAGTTCATCACGCCAGGACAGCACAGACAACGCATTCAGAGGCCAGTTGATAGCCGAAGACAGTGGACAAAAAAGAAAATCACTCACTGAACCAGTCAACCAGGCCAGACCAGCTGGGCAGTTGATATTTGGCATGCGTGACGTTAGTCTGGCCTAAAGCAAGACCACAGCTGCTGCTGCTAACCAAATCCCGACACAGACTGGCAACAACAACAGCAACAGCATTTGGGAGGAGGGAGAAGTGTAGGACGCAGGCCGTAGGAGTTGTCTGGATACGAGTTTGATGTCGCCACAGATGACAGTTAACAGTAAGCAGCGTGCAAGGTAAATAAATCAAACAAAAATGGCGGCTTTGGCTACGTGACGCGGCAGGCCAAGAGCAGAGCCATAGCCATAGATCCAAGTTTGACTGATTATCGGGCGGCTGCTTGTGACACATAGTCGTTGCCAGGAGCAACTGACTCCTCGAGCTGTGCGTGACACAAATTGCAGACCAGTTAAAGACCACAAGCAGAGCACAGGATGCGATACGAGCCTGACCAGCTGCACTGACAAATGGTAACCTGTTAGGTGTCCCTCCATCCCGTCGATGTCCTTCGATGACATGCTCTGGCCGGCAGCTAAGGCAAGTCAACTGTCGCTCCGTGTTGACATCTATGGCAACGTTGTTCAATCTACTAACGTTAATAAAATAAATAATATTATTTAAGCATAGCCAAATAATAGGCCCATTCATTTGGCAGGCAACATGCAATACATACAGTTAAGATAACGCCAATGTGGCATTTGACCTCGCCTGACCTGCTGGCAACTAGCAACTGGCAACCAACAACGGGCACAAGCTGACCCCGAGGCCACTGATGTACAATGCATGTGCATGCGATTCCGTTCGGGTGCCTGCAACTGCGGCAGTGTGTAATAAGGCTGCATATATTATGGCATATATATTGTGCCATATATTAGAGGCTTGCCCTGCAGCTCCTCCCCCCGCCGCCTCTTCCGTTCCCTCTCCTACTGATGGTCCTTCTCTCTGCGCCAAGTTGAGACTCCGCAGGCCGCATGCCGCAGCAGACCAGAGCGACCATTGGCGCGGTCCTTGTTCTGGTTGTTGCAGTTGTTTGCCTTGCGGTGATCACTCAATTTGAATTAATTTGCGGCTGTCATCCAACCCAAAATTAGTTTATGCTGATTTGCATAAACGCAAATGGAAACTTTGCGGGTATTCGACCGTTGCGGCTCCATTGTGGCTAGACTGTGGCTGCGGCTACCTGGCAACAACAATAAGCATAATAAGCGAAATATGGCGTCCCACCGTGGATTCTTACTTTAGTAGTCCGACAACAACAAATTGCACTTTGAGTTTTGCAGTTATCTGTCTATTTGTTTTCTTATTCGTTGCAAAAGTGTGACTTATGTCTTGATCAACAAAATACAAAAAATTTCATTCGGAAATACTGCACATCCCTTAACAACACTACTTTTCCACTTTTTCTTATTTCTTGAAACTAATGTGACCAGTTGACTCGATCAGTAGAATACTAAAAGTTTTCGTGCAATGTGTTGCTAAGTCCTTAACGAGCACTTTACAGCACTGCTTAGCTTAATTTTTTGCTTTTTTTGACCACAAAATGCGCAACATGTCAACAGCAGTTGGCCTTTAGCCCGGTCTTTTGAAGTTTTACGGCTTCTTGGAAAAAAAATAAATATTTTGGCACTTTGCTTTTGCACTCTTCTCGACTAATTCCGTTTTTGTTTATCTCTCCATACAGCACACACCCCATGGAAACAATCACACACACACATATAGAAAACACACACACTACTACAGTTAGTCGGCAGTTTTTATGCCGCATCGCCTTATGTGACAGCCGCTGCTGAGAGCAAACTGCAATTTGGTCGCATCGGAGCTGCCTCAAAGCAGCTGCGTCTCCGTCTGCAACTATACATGCTGCTGCAGAGGATTAACGTGCCACAATAGCCGACGTCTAAAGAGAAAGAGAGGGAGTGAGAGATTTTCCGCAGCAGCCGAGCAGAAAAACCAAAGAAGCTTTAAAACTTTACGCGGCATGTTGCACGTATTTTTTGAGCTCAGAGAACGTAAACTAAACTTAATAATAACGGTGCAACGTGATCTCGATTACTTGTCAAACTCTTCAAATTTTTACTTAACCCATTTAAAATATCTAGTTGCAAGGTAAGAAAGCTGGCCCTGTTTCATCTGTTAACTAAGTACATTTAACATGAAAACCCTACTCCGCTCTCTATTTATTACAGTAGTTGTAAATATTGTTTTTAACATTTTCTTTTCAATTTTATAAAAATTGTAAGAAAAAGAAGGTAAATTTAATAGAGTAGAATGGTGATGACCAAGGAGAAAAATTTGCAGTGTTCCAAAGAGGAAAACAAGATGAAATCGTCCCCAAAAGAGGCGGTGGATCAATTGTCCCGCATGCCCAGCGTGTGTCCAGTGAGCAAGTGCTCCGATATTATATTCCCTTCCAACATGATGGTGCACTTGCTGCATAAACACGGCAGTGCCAGGGAGAAGACCACATTCGAGGCATACGAACACTTGCCGGTCCCGCTGTGCTTCGATCCGTCCAACTTAAATTATGGCGAAAATCACTGTGTGGCCACGATCGTCTTTGGTGGCACCAGGGGTAAGCCAGAGACGATGCCGGCCCTCAACCACCTGAGCCTGGCGAACATTGGACTGATCAACAACCAGCACAAGTACGACAATTACTTGCCCATCATGATGATGGTCTGTCGCAGCAGCTGGTATGCTCATCTCAAGGATAAGCAGCTGGAGCGCCAACTGACCATGATACACGGCCGCAAGGCGGGCGTCTTTATCTTCTGGCTGGTGGCCCCGAACACAACCCGCAAACTGTACTACACTTTAACCGCCTTCGATCGAACCTATCACAATTCTCGCAGCGTCCTCCGTATCGTGCGGGATAACACAAGCAGCCAGAATCCCAGTGAGTTTCTGGCCCACGACGATAACTACTTCCTGCTGCGGGACTTGGAGGTGCGTGAGCTGATGAGTGTTGGCAAGTCGCCTCTTACGACGTTAGACGAGAATACCAAGGCAGGACTGCAATTTGAACTGATTCTGTATGAGCAGCCATTGCAACCCGATCAACCCACTGAGCAGAACCCTAGTGAGGTACAGTCGAGCTATACGCGGGAACAACAGGCCAAGGCCAAGACACCCCGCACCAAGGTTGCAGTCGACCGCGGTCTCACCGGCAAAATACTACTGAACAAGAAACCCCACTCAAAGGTGGCCCTAGCAGGCTCAGTGAAGGGGAAAGCCAACTGAATGCGATTTATGAGGCAACGTTTTAATTTGTTATTGGCTTTAGCACGAAAATAAAACGAACATGATCAGAAACGATGCAAGGGGGGCTTTAAACCGGAGACCGGCCTAAATACCGCATGAATGAAGTGGCATAAACATGCCCTTATTTATTATAGCGTGAAAATAGGGGCGCACTAACAATAAGAAAGCAAAAGGGAGTGCGTGGGCCGCCTTATTCTTCTAATAAGGCATGCGTTGTTTGCGGTGCGAGAGACCACCGCATGCGTGTCTCTGCTTTAAATCGCATCTTAAAGCGATGCGCTTTCACTTTGCACTTATCTCGCAGCAAGTGAGGAGATTCGGGATGCGAAACTGGAAGCTTTTGTGCAATGCGAGTGCTCAGCACATAATTATTTAATAAGCCGACAGCTGATTGAATCACAGTGCTAGGCGACGTTCTGTATGGCAGGTGGTCGGCAAGGGGGGGGGCATTTAAATCGCTCGAGGGTGGCAGAACGGAAATAGTCCCTTCGCAGCGCCGTAAGGTGTGTGGACTAAGCAGCTTTTACACACGGCGGGAGCGAAAGAGAGGGAGAATGAGACACGCACATGTAAATGACGCTAATTGTATTACAATTTGCTTGAATGCCTAAAAGCAGCAATGGCAATGGCAAATCGCAAACCGCTTAGTTCGGATATTATATATGGCATGCCCAGAGGGGCTGGGCTGGGTGTGGGCGGTGGCTGCAATTGTTGCGCATTTCAGCAGCCACTTGCCGCACATGCAATTTTAATCATGAGAAACAGCCAGCCTTACACCCACAATGATGGAGCCTGGCCAGTGAACGGAATGCGGAAGGAGTGTAAGGGCGTCTGCAACCACTTGAATTATGCCTCTTGTTGCTATTGCCATTCAATGCGATCGCTGCCAGCCCACCGAGACTGCAGCTGCCACTGTACAGCACTGTCACTGGCTTGAAATCTCAACTATTTTGTAGGCAATTCAGCCGACTACTGTGGGCCAATTTGTGTGTATTTGTGAATGTATTTGTGCACTCCATCTGTGCACACATTGTGCGCGTGCCGGATGCATTCCACATACCACTAATTAAGCTATTTACTCAAATGGCACTGTGGACACACGGCAGCCGGACAGACTGCTGATAAAATACCAAAACACGCTAGAGAATATACCCGACCAGTTTGAGCACTACGCAACACTTACTACGTTTATGCATAGAATTTCCTTAAATTTTAAATATGTTAAATCAAAACGGCAACTGATTATGCAATAGAAATTCTTGCAGAGCTTACTTTATATAGAGTTAAATTACTTGGATTTCATCTTACTATTTAATTAATCAAAGCCATTGATTCCATTTCCTGCAGTGAAATTATACGCACATTTATCCCCTATTTCATGATTATATTTCAGTAACGTATTTAATTCGTTTTATTCATCAACATGAAAGCATATTTTAACATTTATTATTAAGCAGAAGTAGCTTTTTTTCTACACTTGTTATAAAATTAATAGTAGTTTATTTAATAAATAAAAACAAACATTAATTATATGTCAGGTTCAATAAGTTAGAGAGCGCATTAGAAGACAACTGCAAAATAAAATAAAAATTATTTAGAGAGTAAGAAACAAATTGAAAACTTACCTGTTTAGCTGCGTTGATCTGTATGCCGGACCCATAAATCTTCAAGTCGAATGGATTAGTGGGTTTGATGCCATTTGAGTGTAAGATCCTCAGTGCAATATCAATAAAGCTGCCATCGATCTTGCTGCATAGAGTAATTTTAAGTTTTCTTAGCGTCTTGCAGCGTCGCAATAAAAACAAAAGATAACTATTGGTCAGATTGGTACAGCTGAAGAGGGTCAACTGGACCAGGGGCAACTGAACTATATACTTAAGACAGCGGATGTCGGGCATTACACAGGAAAGAGTGTGTAGGGCCTTCAGCTGCACAATGCGATCAGCTTCCTTTTCGTAGATATATTTACCAGGAATAATGAGCTCTTGCAACTGAGTGTTATATCTACAGTCAAAATAATTGAGGAAGAAAAATGCACTAGACTTGGCATCGTGTATTTCCAAATATATAAGTTTTTTAAAATATCCAACTGTCCTGGCGAGACTCTTGTTCGCATCGTATATGTGCAAATACTGCAAATTTGGGCAATACGCAGCAAGTTCCTGCAAGGTCTTACTTTCCGGAACTGTGTATAAGTGCAGACTTTGTAGGTTCTTCAGCATTTGGGAAAGCTTCTTGACTTCATTAGACTCCAGTGAAGTGATTTCCAAGTGTTTCAATTGTGTTAAACTATCTAATTGAGATCCTGTAAGTAATTAAGAAATAAGACTTAGCATCATTATACCTGAAATACTTTTCAACCTACTTTCTATTAGATCAAAATTGAAATCCCACAGGCCCAGGCGCTGCAACTGCGGCAGTTCTTGCAAACATTCTAGTAGTATGGCGATAAAGCATGGACCTCTCAGTTGAATTTCTACCAGTTTCTTCATTTGCGGTATGTATAGTTGAGCTGCTTTGATATTCTCGCGTGTTATGCAGATGTTAATCGACTTTAGATTGGGGCAGAACTCCTGCGCCAGTTCCAGACCCTTCCCGGTCATACAATACCCACCATCGTAGATGCTTGTGATGCTGCTGCCACACCACTTCAACTTGTTGCGACACTTAACGGACTTTGCGGTCTGCAAACAGATAGTTTTGAATATATCGCGGTGGTAATAAACAAAAGCTTCGTGCAGTTTAGGATGAGCAAGTGCAAGATTGTTTTGATCCACAATACTTTCTATTTTCGAGAATATTAACTCAAGTTCCTCAATGCTTAGATCCAGAATATTCATGTTTGCTGGCAATTAATCTCTCGTTCCCTTTGCAGAAATGGAGCAGACAGTGTAGGAGCTGCAAATGATTTCCACTTATCGATTACTGGAAAAGCCATTGCAAAATACGACAAAGTTTTACAACACTAGCTATCGTTATCGATGCTGTGCGGGAATTCGAAAGTGTAGTTCAAACTCTTTGGTCTAGCAGTTGCAACTTTATGGGATTGAATAGGTACTAGTACCATAAAAAGACTAGCTCTGTTGTTTTATAGCACAATAGTAAAAATGTTGCGACTAAAAAAGAAGGGAGTAAAAACCGTTTAAGGTTTTTTGGGCAAATTTACCGCATGTTACCTTGCATGAGATTTCTCATTTTTGTGTGAGCCACTTCTCACATTCGAGTGAGTTTGCTTTATTCTCCTTCTGTTGTTTAGTGCCGCCTGCTTGCGATTCTCCTTTTTGCCTTATTTCCAGGGCTCTTGTGGTATATGATGTATATGTAAAGTGCCCTGCAGTTCTTGTGGCAGTTCTCCATTCGTTTTGCTGTCCAAATTGTCATCTTTCTGTTGCCGGCGGTGACAATGTGAGCCACATTCTCAGCCAGAGCCACAGCTTAAGCCTGCAGCTCTTGAAGTCTCAAGTCTGCGGCAGCACACTCTGGGATCACTTGAGCATAAACCGATTGCCGAGAAGAAGCCGCAAAAAAGAAGGAATAAGTGAATAACACACACACACACACACAAGCACACAAAAATGTTGCAGCTGTTGCGGATGCGGATGTGGATGCGGATGCATTTTGCTGCTGTTGGCAATAACAATTTCAATTTGCCAAAAAGGTAATTAACATTTCTGTGCATGCAAAGTTTGGCTACAGTGGTAGTTCGATAAATTGTAAACGAAAGAATATCAAAAGTCGATTAGAGTTAATTGTTTGGGTTATTGAGTGTCTACTGTACCTTATTGATTTTCCGTGAACACTTAAAGCAATCGGGATATTGCAGTTTAATTTAAGTGACTTAGTTGAGCATTTAAATTGACCCACAAAATTGCCAATCCCATTTAGAATATCCCCTAAATATCGAATACTGCTGCCAATTCGATTATTTATAATTGTAATTACACTGAGGTGAGGCTGTATATGTATCAGAGCTTATAAATATAGTATGTATAAGTATTTATGTTGATGGAAGACTTGGCCGATTAATAGCTGCACTTATAACTGATTTATCGCTTAGCTGAAGCCAATAAATGGAAGTTGCAACTTCGCTTCGCTTCTTGTTTGTGTACAACAAAGTGCAAACACTTTGTTTATGTTTGCTGTACATGAACATTAACACTTTGCCACTAATGATAAATAGTCCAGCAAGAGGAGACTACAATAACAGGGTGTAGTGTGCTCAGACACACCCAACACACACACCACAATAGAGACAGCTACAATATAACATTATTAATAGAGCAATGTGTACTTCAACAAGGGTCCCCCTGAGCAGAGGACGGTTTCTGCTTTTGCTTTTGCTTTCACAGGCAACTTTGTTGCCCCGCATTAAGTTTTCTGCTTGCAGTTGAGTGTGGCAACTGCAGCGCGTGCAACAACCCAAACCCATTAGAGTACCCTATCTACTCTGTAGAAATTGATTGGCAAATGCCTTTTAAATGTTTCGTATTGCATACATGGATAGCGAATGACATTTGTTTTGTTCTAGTTGGTTTCTTTTTTTATAACTGTTAATGATAATACGCATAAGTGAAAGATATCATTCTTTATTTATCTTTACTTATTTATTTATTTCGTACCTTCATACATCTTTCTTTCTTTATTGGTACTAATTGAATTGTACAACACTGAATGCTTCATCAGCTGATTACATTTCGAGCCTGAATCACAATATTTGGTGCCAAAAATTGTATTAATCGATATTTACGATGCCATGGTTTTAATTTCCAGTCTTTTTCTGCATTACTTGTGCTCTTTATAACGAGTTCAACATGTTTTGTTTTTAACGTAAAATTAGAATTATTGTCATGGCTTTTATTACGGTCATAAATCGAGGGGAGCCAATGCAAGCGCGCGGGTGTTTCGCTGTGCTGCATTATGGATGAGTTATTGCCCAGTTGGCGTTAAAGTGCGGCTTCAGTTTTAATTAGTTTGCCCCATTGAAATTGGATGGGAGGATGGCGCGGTGCACATTATTTGCTCATCGAACACGTGCACCAACTGGCGAAGAAGAAGCAGAGAACAAAACAAAGAATAATAGAACAAAACACAGGAGGAACATAATATAAACTACATATAGCTGCAATTGTTTACATCGTTGAGTTGTTTGAACAGCGAACTTTTGTTTCTTTGCATACCAAAAAAATGGGTCCTCTTATCACTCTCTCTCTCCACCTCCTCTCCTCTCTCCTTCATCAGCTGGGTTTATTTGCATAGGCAAGTGTGTTATGTCTGGGGATTGCAATGGAGTTTGCATAGTAGCACCTTGGAGACAACTTGAGAGGATCATCATCTTGCGGCAGGTTCCTCATATTCGATTGGAACTAAAAAATAAACAAAATGTTTGCAAAACATGGAACATTTAAGAGTTGGAGCTACTTTTCTTTGATAACAAGTTCCTGCAATCTTCAAGTCTTTCGTGCAAATTTAATTTCAGTTGGAAATCTCTTTTTCAGTTTTGCATGTCGTACAAATTAAAGGCCAAAGAAGGAAAGAATAGACTTAACCAGAAAAGTCCATTAAAGCACTGGGAAATACATTTTCAGGCAGTTGCTTAATGGGCAGCATTTTCTACTTTCACACACAGACACACACCTACACCTATACATGGACTTCAAATGGCCTAAAAAGCAATAGGTGCGCACCCAAAAGCACCTCAATTTACACATGCTCCTGCACACACACACACACACACACTGTTATATGCATGCATGTATGTGTGAGGCATATTCAGACGTGCGAAAATGTAACAATTTACAAAGGGTTATGCCAAAAGAGACACAAACACAGCTACAGACACACTTATAGGGCCACCTACGCAGGCAGTGCCAAGTACAGTCAAACTACGCTAAACTGAATGCAACTTTAAAGTGATTCTATTGTGGGAAAGGTTGTGCGGTGTTTATATACACAAATTGAACTGATTCACACTGATTGCTATAAGTTATGTTACATATAGTCGCAGAAACTGTAGATTCGATTATAGTAAGTCGATTAAGTTGCTTGACTGAACAAATTCGTTGCCCAAGTAGCTTAATACGATTGTTAGCTTGTCCCTTTGACTTCTCTGTCTTTCTCTCTGCCTTCGTTTTTGCTTCTCTTTCTGCGCCTTTCTTTTTTTCAAATTTTGTTTTGCATGTAAATGTTTGAACTGTCTGCACGAGCGCCACGACAAAGTAGAGCAACAACAACAACAATGGGGGTGACAAAGAGGGTCAGGAGCTTGCACAAACAACACGCACACGTGGACACAGACAGACACAGGCACAGACACACACACTTGCACACACATTGCATTAATATGCAAATATTTGAGTGCAAATTTTTGGCAGTAGGAGCGGTCTCTCTGTAGGGGCATATTCATTGCGCCGGCTTGGTTTCTTCTGTATTTCGTGCTTCTTGTGTTCTGCTCTTCCTGGCTGGCATTAGAAACAGTTATTACAAATAGCTAAGTAGCTCTATAATAAATGGCTAAACGGACTGTAGAAACTTTTCATACGTTTCCGAGTGCCATCAAAATACTTATTCGTAAGTAGTTTTCCCCGTCCTCTAGCTGTGTCTTTATATCTCCCCCTCTCCCTCCCTCTTTCTCTCTCTCTATCTGGGCATCGCTTGCAACCTAATCCGCTTCGCTTCGGCCCCAAACGCTGCAAGTCAAGCCATCAGCAGCCATCGAAAGTAAAGGAACAACAAGCACGAACAATAACAGATAAGAGACAAGAAGGCAGGGCAGAAGGACAAGGGACAAGAGACAAGGAACTTTAGCACGTCACCGGGTCTGTGGGCTAACGTGAAATCGATCAGCTAAGTGGGTTGGCCAAGTACCCTGTCTTCTAACTGTCCTCTCGCCTCTCCACACTCCCTTCTACCTTCTACTGTCTCGTGCGTAGTCTTGCCTTCTGTTTCTTGCTGTTGTTTTGCTTGTTTTTCAGCTACAATGACAGTGGCAATTGAATTTGCTTTGCGCCCCCTGCCCCCTGCCCCGCCCACAACTAGTATTTGCTGTTGTTGTTGTGCTGCTATTGCTGGACAGCTCCTGGCGTTAACTGCACATTAAACAGCTTGATTGCAGAACCCCAATCAACCGAATTTCTTTCAAACAGCCTTGAATCGATTCTTTTTAGTTGCTTTTTACGTTACATTTGCTTTGTTTGCTTGCTCCCTCTCCCCCCTCTCTCTCTCTCTCTTTGCCTTTCTCTTATTGTCTTCTTAGATTCCTGTGTACTTCTTGTTGTCACAATTCCCTGGCCGAAGAACAAATGGAATTACCCGAAAAGAAATAACCTGCATTGTTTGTTTGTTTCTCTGTTTGCCTCTCGCTCTGTTCCTTGTTCCTTGTTCCCTGTGTGTGGCCTGGCGATTGATTAGGCTCTTACCGGATTGCATGTAAATAGAGAGAGAGAGAGTGTAGTGTTGTAAAAGTGTGTGAAAAAGAGATTATTGGCATTTCCGTTTCAATGTGGGATTGCATAGAGTGCGATCTCTGGAACTGCACAAGCTGCTTGCGGTTAGTTGGAGTACTCAAATTATGCACTAGGCTTATAACCTTGTCAAGAGTTTGGAAATCTAATTACTCGACTGCTCGTTTCGTCTGTTGACAGGCAAGCCTCTCCCCCCCCGCTCTCTCCCCCCTCTCTCTCTGCTTGCCCCTTTAATATGCAGTTATCTTCGTGTCTATTAATGTTGGCCAAGAGTTGAGTTTCACAATGAATAACTTGTCTGTGCGGCCCTTTCGCATACCAAATAAACGTCAAGAAATATATCTTGGCCCGGAAGGAAACCACAAACACACACACACACACACACACACAGAGGTACACACACAGGCACACACACAGACAGACATAGAGAGAGAGAGCTAGTACCAGCGGAAGTTGCATTCGCACACTTGTCGCTCATAACTTCAGGTTTGGGACGGCATTCAAGGCAGGTAAAAAAGGAGGAGAACGAGGATAGGAAAACGAAATTTCGCACTTGCTGCACTCTCTTTTTTTGAGGTCAAATGCAATTTAAGCGATGAGCAGTTTTCCGCTTTTCTTTTGCTTGTGTTTGCTTCGTGGCAAAAGGAAAATGTGCTGAAAAGAGGGCAACCGAATGAGGCAAAAAGAGGCAGAGAAAAAAGCAAGTTGCAGAGGGAAAGTGCAAGGGAAAGGAGAGGGAAAGAGAGGGTGAAGAGGGAGTAAAGCGGAACCGCATTTGAGCCTTTTTTATCGAGCAGCTCTGCACAGACAACGCCGCCACTGATGCCGAGCAAAGCAAATTTATATAGCCAAAAGGAGCTCAGGCGAATGGGAGAATGCAGTATGGAGAATGGAGAATGGAGAACGGAGTCTTGTCTAGGAGCAGCTAGCAAGGCCTGATGATGGCGGTGGCGGTGGCGGTGGCATTGGTGGTGGCCAGTTGCTGGTGTTGGAGAATTCGGCTGTCGTTGCCGTTGTACAAAGTGGAAAATGTGGTTAAAAACCGCAATACGAAATAAATTACTTTTTCTGCTTTGAGCTGCAGTCCGAGTGCAGTCCAAGCTGAGGGCGACTGTCGAGGCTGCTTTGCCAATGCAGCTTGAAATTGAAAGCTTCCGTTACCAGCTGCAGCTGCTGCCCCTCCCTCCCCCCTGAAGTTCCAGCTCCACTGCGGGTCATTTATTCAGGCAACCAAGCGCAGCAAGCCCAGCCGAACATTAGGCCGCGTTCGCCATTGCTCGCTTCCGTTTCCGTTTGCCGCTCTATTGTCTCAACACTGGCGACCCCATTTTGGTTTAGCTTTAAGCACGCTTAAAGGCATCTTCAGTGCGGCCTATTTGTCAGCCCACGACCCCACGAGCCCACAAACCCACGACGTTGTTGCTCTAATTTGAATTATGGCCATCAAAAAGTGGCTAAACTTGTTACAGCTGCTGGCGCTGAGCCAGTGCCATGTGCCATGTGTTGGCCAGCTTGGATTCTTGGCATGTTGCGCACTTCTTTTTTTGGCCAGAAGCAGACACAAATTGCCACATCATGATGTGTGGAAATCTTTATGGCAATCGCATGTGGAGTCTGTTGCAAGTAAGTCGGAGGCAAGTTGAGGAATCTGTTCAATTGAGCTGCTCAAATTGCCTTATCAGTTTATTGTTAATTAGCCTTATAATGCAAAGCTTCAAGCCAATTTCGTACAAATGAAAATAGTTTTGAAAACATTTATGCAACACAAAGGCGCACAATGGCATTGGAGAATGGCAAAAGAGAGAGATAGAGAGAGAGAGTCGCATTAAAGTGAAATAGCGGTAAGTGCGCAACTAAAATTACAACTGCAGGCCGTGACCCGCTCACTCTCCATCCCTCTACCTTTCCTCTGCCCTCTCTCTATATCTTCCGCCCTCTTTCAACAGTCGAGTCCACAGTTTTCTATGACAATTGTTGGCTAGTCAGGCCATTGTAGTCTGCGCCTGCCTGCCTGCCTGTTCCACTCCATGCTCTCTGCTCTGCTGTGTCCTGTTCTATGCCATTCTGTGCTGTGCTTTCTTGGCCATTTTGCCATTTATTTGCCGTTTGCATTCAACGAGCTGATGAATGGCCATTAGAAGTAAGCACAACGCTCTACGAGATTACCTTAAGTATGCGGCAATTGCACAAGCAGCTTTCCGATGCTGATAAAAATAAAGTACCTCGCACGCACCCTTTCGTGTTCCCAATAATTTATGCCCCTCTCCACACGCCCCTCTCTCTGCTCTCTTCTCTCCCCTCTCTCCACTCTCGGGAGTTTCCTCTCGCAGTTGACTTTGCTGCGACGATGTCTTGCAAGAAGGAGAAGTCAGACAGCCTGGAGCAAATTTATGGCATTCAAACAAAAGACAGCTGCCGGTCACAGTGGCTGAGAAAAGTATGCGTACTACTCTCATGGTGTGTGCTAGTGCTTGCTCGTTTGCCC
This sequence comes from Zaprionus camerounensis, assembly GCA_018904165.1. NCBI lineage: Eukaryota > Metazoa > Arthropoda > Insecta > Diptera > Drosophilidae > Zaprionus > Zaprionus camerounensis. The sequence goes on along the minus strand of JAEIFS010000479.1, from coordinate 11,186,178 downwards.
AAATGCCTGCTAAATAAACGGAAATTGATGATGCGTAAAAAGCGACGTTGACAATTTTAAAAACTTGTATTGCCATTCAGTTTTATCGCTAAACTGTAGAGATACCCTGTAAGCTAAGTGCATGGGCAGCAGGCTAGTTGTAGGAGATTGTGAATCAAATTTGTGGAAGGTCAAATTAGTTCACACACGACGTTGCAGGTACTTCTTCTTTATTCGACACGCCAATACAGAATGCCTCGCTCAGTCTTAATGTTAGTTTACATAGGTGTAACATAGGCTTAACATAGTCATCGTTTTATATAAGTATCGATATATCAGTGTGACCCTCTACCAGCCTACTACAAATTCAGGAATAAACTCGACTTTATTGTTACTAAAAAAACCCTATGAACTCCTAACAACTTTATATTCTGATTTATTATTCTGATATTATTCTTTTATCTAACTGAATGTATCTTCATCCCGTTATTTCGAGTACATATCATTAATGAAGCTGCTTTTCACTTGGAAATAACTTAAACAAATCGTGATTCTCTTCTCTGTTCTGCTCTTCATAGCCAAACTATTTGCATTTTATGCAGGATATCTGCTAGTCGCGCATTACCGCAGAATGACTGCTTGATTCCTGTTTAAGTTGCGTGTTCTACTTGCACTCACACACGGGGCCACACACATTTATCATAATCGAAGTTTTGTGTGAGCTGCAGGGGCAGGCAAGGGCTGCAGAGAGGCAGGAAAGGGGGCAGGAAAAAGGGAAAATGCAGCAAGGGGGACTGGGACTGCGACGTCGACTGCGACGGGTGCCATTTGTTTCCATTTTGTTAACGTCAGCAGGCCGAGCGCGCTGGAACAAAAGGCTGAGTCTGAAGCCCAAACTGAAGCCGGAGCTGCAGCTGGAGACGGGCATCATCGTCGTCGTCGTGTTGCAGGCAAAGTTTGGTGACGCACAGCAGAAAGTAGGCAGCGGAAGTGCAAGTGGCGCTGCATTGACATTTCCGGTTCGCAGAGCTTTTCGGGCACGGCAAGCGGAGCTGAGCTGAGTGGGCCAACTTTGCGCCAGTTGGCAGTAGCCCGAAGCTTATTTTGCAGTTGGTAACTGAGCAGTAGAACAACTAGTAGAAGAAGAAGAAGAAGACGAAGAAGAAGCAGCAGCTGCGGCAGCGAGAAGAAAAACTAGGCAACTTTTAGTTGACAATGATGATTCTTTTTCGCCACACACATTGGGAACTATTATAGCTGTTGGTGCTGCAGGAAATCGGTTGATTTTTCTACTTCTTTTGTGGATGAACGGATTACGCTTGCAGCATGCAATGAAGCAGTCAAATCTCGGCAAAAATCTCATTTCTCCAGCTCTTTTTTATGCGCTTCTCTCTCTCACTTCTCCTGGCCGAGAGAGAAGACTCTCATGCTCATTTGATTTTGGCTGTGTTGCTTTTTAAATATTATATTACGCTGAGCTGGGGGAAAAAAAGCGCTTAATGTGCAAAAAAAACGAGAAACGTATAAAAAATATGCGAAAGAAGACGTGGCCAAAAGAAATGGGCAAATAAACGAAATACTTTTTTTGCGGTATTTCTTTTGCGCTGCTTTTTTATGCGCTTCATTTTGTTTTTCCGCCACGCAAGTGAAAATGCAGATAAAGTTGCCTCGTCGTAGTCGTAGTATGTGTGTGTGTGTGTGTGTGAATGTGATAAACGCAGCTTGCAACATGGGGCAGCAGTATTGTACGCCAAATGAGAAATACCTGAAGACAGCTTTATTTAATATAAGTTTTCTTCATTTTGTTTAATCAGTCTGGAAGCTTTCAATTGAAAACGATTTACGTGGCAAGTGCAACAAGTTGCAAGCGTTACGCAAAATTAAACAAGTTATTGCCTGCCTGTTTGCCTGTGTATTGCCACTGCCTCTGCCCCCACTTTAACGTCTCTTTCTTGTGCCGGCTGCCTCGCAGTTCTCCATAATTTATGCAGATTTTATGCTACGCGTGGCAGGCCTAACCATGCCCACACGAACTCAGCCGCCCTCCCGCTGAGCCTGAGCTGTGACACAATTTCGCGCCACTCAACATGTGGCAAGTGGCAGAAAGAGCGAACAATGCCCCAACAAAAGCTCTTCGAGTGCCACAAATGCCTTCACTTTAAAGGACCTTTGACTCTGGCTCCGTCTCTGGTTCCTCCTTCACCTTCAGCTTGGTCTGCTTCTCCCCCGCCCCCTTCTAATTTGTTGCAATTCCAAGTTGTTTCATATTGAAATTAGTTGAGAAATTAAATTTTCTGTTTGTGGCGCCTCGGTGAGGTTTCTTTTCGTTGGATTTTTGCGCCCTTTGTTTGGGCAACTTTTCCCCACACGCGGCAAAAGTTTATAAATTGAAATTATGCAAAACTCGCAGTGCGCCGTTGGAAATATTATTACGCATACGCCATGTGGGCGCTCAGGCAGCGCTCATCGCTTGCATGTTGCACGTTGCCACGCTGCCGTTGCACGCTGCTTGCTGCACGTTGCATACCTGCAGGCGCCGCATGAGTCAAAAACTTTGCATTGCAACAATGCGGACTGACTGCGCCGGCGACCACGAAGCTGCAGTAACTTCTATTAAATTTTCTTACACATTTTTCATATCAAAATAAGAGAGAAAAGTAAATGCACAGAAGAGAGAGAAAAGGAAAATCGCGAAAAACGACAAGCGCTGCTGCCCGCCAAAACTTTTTCTACTCGAGACCTGTAAGTGAAACTCAGTTTGCGCGTGCAAAAAGGTATTTGTGCAAGAAAAAGATGGTAATTTCGAAGAACTCGAAAACGTTATCAGAATTGGCCTCATTAGTAGGACGGAAGTGTGGATGGTGCCGTAAATAATATCTTTTCTTGTTTTTATAACAATTCCTGTTATGCTGATTGTCGAATTGTAGAGAGTACTTAAATATAATTGAACAGGTCATAAATGAGAAAATACTACAAAATAATACAATAATACAATTGATAAGTAAATACTAGCATTTCAATAAATTATTTTGTAGCTTTATCTTTTAAATATTGTTAATATAATTTTTAGTCTAACATAAGTCAATCAATGGTCAATTTTAATAAATAAATCAATAAATTACTGAATCAACTAATTAATAAATATTTAAATAAATAAACAACTGTTATATAAGTTTATTTTTAATATATAACTCGTTAATTGTAACTGATTTGTTTAATTTGCATTTTGTTTATATCCGATGTTTGGAACTTACTCAACACTTATCATTGGATTTGATCAATGAGTTATCGAATGAGTGGCGGCAAACCGATAGAGCCGATAAGCTAAGAAGCTATCGCGCAAGCACAATGTAATTAAATACGGAAATACACAACCCAAAAAAAAGCCTAACAAAATATTATTTCTGTAATTATTTATGTCAAATATATTTTGCATTATTATCAATTGAGTAATTTCCGATGGATAAGATTTCCTTCGTTTTTTTCCGTTCAATGAGATGTTTAATTTTTATGGCAGGCAAATTTCCCAGCGCGATACTTATCTATGTTGTAATTTGCGGATCGCAGAGTAATAATAACTTATTTTGTGCCCGGCTTATATATGGACTATAGCGATGCGCAGATTGAAAGATATCAAGTAAAGTGCTTAAATTTAGCTTTATAACATTTTAATGGTCCCCGTACAGGCGGACATGGCGGACTTGGTTACCATGGGAGGCCTTGCTCCAAGTTTTAAAATGTCATAAAATTTTCAACAAGTACTTTAACTTGTTAGAATGGTGTAGAGAGGGATGGTGCAGGCTGGGGATGGGGGGGAACGGCTGCTCGGGGCTTGCCTGAATGCATTGAGCTGAAAATTTTCACAAAACTGCGCCGTCTGCGATAACCGTCAAGCACTTAAAATGCTTTATTTCCATTTTCAGCAACAAAGCAATTTTATTAGCTTTAGAAAATTGTACAACAAAGTCGCAAGCAAGACGCAGGCAAGGCAAGGCGAGGCACGAGGCCAGAGGCAGCTGCAACAAAAATTATGATGACTTTTTAATTAAGCAAGAGAAGAGGCAGCAAAACACAGCCCAGCAACAACAACAATAACAAGTTTTGTCGCCAAGTGAAAAACGAAAATTGTGCCCTTTCATTTGCTGTTAATGATGTTTAGCTTGATGATGATTAGAATGATGATGATGCTGGAGGAAGGCTCAGACAGTTGCCATTTGTTGTTTGGCCAGGGCTACGTGATGCGCAAATTCAGGCAACAAAACGAGAGAGAGGGACACAGAGAGACAGCTAACCAGGCAGGCCGAGAGCAAAGACAACACCCAGTTAGCTAGTCGAGCCAGTCGACCATTCCACTAGGCAAACAATTGAACAACTCGAGATGCATATTCAGTCAGATATAGATACAAATACAGTTACAGTTACACTTGCAGATTCAGTTACAGTTGCCAACACATACAGACACACACACACACACAGAGGACAGACACATAGACAGCTGCACGTCTGGACAGCAAACGCGTTAGATAATGTTGCCCCTACACATTGTCCTTGTACAGTCCTGCAAACTAGCAGATACAGTTGTTCGCATTGGCCAGCTCAAACAACAATTGCTGTAACTGTAACTGTATATATAGACATACATATAGATGCGTATATACTGTACAAAGTCAGCTCAGTTGCGAGTCGAAACAATAAAAGCCAAATCCCCCCAAAAGCTGCCAACATCATTGGCAGCCTGCTTTCGTTGCCCTTCCTCAACCTCCCTTCTCTCTCCCTCTCTGCTTTTTTTAGCCTTTTTTTGCAGTGGTAGCGGGTAGTCTCCCGCTGTCAGTCATTAATTTCAGCTGAATTTTCAGCCAGTTTCAGTCTAAGCCACAGCAAAAAGTGGTCAGCAGAGACGCCCAGCAAATGCCAAATGCTGCAGCTCATTTCAAATTCAAAAAGTTGATGCCGTACACTCTCCGCTTGAGCATACCATATGGCTATCGAATGTCAAAGCCATTACAAATAAAAAGTTCACTGAAAAAGAATACAACTACATTGTAAAGTATAATTAATTTCTGCAGAGAAACATAAGTGCGCTTTATTATGTTTTGTTTAAGGAATCTTTACAGCAGCGCAATGGAAAGTCGCTGCAACTGAACCTTGTTATTTATTTCGCATTTGTGGCTGGATTTTGTTAAGCTAAATTCGCTTCGAGATTTATTGTCATATTGCCATTCATAATTTTGAGACTTGTAATTCCCCCAGAGCCGAGAGACTAAATACAAAATATTTCACTAAAACAATATTTGAAAATTTGCCACGCACACGTTGAAAGCTGTTCAGCTGTGCAGATGTTCAGCTGTGCCTGTAACTGAAGCAAATATCGAATTGTTTATAGCATACACACTGCTATACACGCGGCGTATGCGTAATTTTAATTGAAATTCAGAAGAGCGGCTCCAATGCCTCGTGCCAAGAGCAAAGACAATGGCCAAATGCATTTTATTATGTGTTCTCTCTAAATTGCGGAAAATTATATTTCAATTTCGTCAACGAGCCGCTGCATGGAGTGCAACAAGCAGTACAACAAATGCAACAACAACAGCAGCAGCAACAACATTAACAAGAGCAAAAAATAGAAAATGCCGGACCAAGGATAAAGGATTCGCACGCCATTGATAATAAACTGCGCACAATTTTGCATATAAAAAGCAAAAGCAGCAATTAAAATGAGAGAAGATACGTGTACTAGCACAGAGACATACACACACACACACACTGAAACATACACACATAGCAGCAGCAGCACTCACACGCAAATACGAAACGGAAATGATATATGAGACGTGGAGGTACGAAATGAGTGCGAGCAGCAGAGTAAAAATATTTGATAGATAATTACCATATATGCATGTAAGCCTGCGCGAATGTGTGTGTGTGTATGTGTGTGTGTGTGTATGTGTGTGTGCGCTGCTCCCTTTTGCTCGTGTTTAACCTGCATTATGTAAAACACAAATGCGACACACTCTGTTAATTTTCATGAAATTAAATTTACACTTTTACACGGGTTGCCCAAGAGATCGTTGCCATGCGAGATGGTTCCAGCTGATGAGATGGCAGGTAAATAAATTACTGTATACTGTAGAAATCTACAATCTGCATGGGGGATTCACTGAAGAAAGCCTGTTTCAATTATCAAGTATACGTATATGCAAGCTGAAGTTTGTTACGTTACTTAGATCACATTTGTAAACATTGCAAACATGCAAATTAAATAAGAAATATTTTAATAAATATACATAAATATTAACCCAACATACCCATAAACTTTATAAGCGCACCTCTCTGTTGTTTTGCAGGCTTTTCTGTTTATGTATGCCGCACATTTTCCACACATGAAATAATTATAATTTTGTGCGTGCTTTGATTTTTCGCCTCTTGACAATTTTCCGTAGCGTTTCCTGTAAACACAAAATGGCGCAGTATTCACGGCACTTGTTGTTGTACTGATTGTTGTACCTTTTGTTGTATTTGTTGCTGTTGTTGCTGCTGCTGCTGCTGCACACTAATTTGAAAAGCAACCGCCAGAGAGCATTATCACCCAGAGCAACAGTTTACGGCTGCCGCGAATATTGCTGCTGATTGGGCTGACTTTGATTACTGTGAATTGTGCGAAATGTGCGAATTGTTTCCCAAGTGTGAAATGAGCAGGTAAACCTTGTGAAGAAATCATGCGAGAATTGAAAGAAAGATGAAATATATATTCAAATTACTTAAGAAGCAATCAAAAAAGCCAAATCGAAAGGGAATTTGCTCTCAGACTTTTCATTTTTCAACTAGACAGACAAATGGGAAAAGTTAATTACTGTGTGTGTGTGTGTTGTACGTGTGCGTGTGTTGTATGTGTGTGTGATACTTTCTTCAAAGTTCACACTTTTGGGCACGTCGCACTGATAACTTGCTAATATAACATGCCAAGAGACACTCGCGTCGTATGCGCAATATTTTTATATTAGTTCAACAGCTAATTAATGTTAGTCGAAAGTCGCCGCAATTCTTTTAAGCCTTTCTACGTTCCCCTCGGTGTCTACCTTGTTATTCATATATCTTTCATATGTGTGTGTGTGTGTGTGTGTGTTAGCGCGTGTGTCTTGTTTGTTAATGTAATTGCAAAGCTAAATATTAAAAATTCATTTTCTTTCAAATCCAATTAAATTTCTAATTAATATGCGTCGCATATGGGGCGAAAGGAGCTAACTGGAAGTATGTTAGATAGAAGACAACAGCGGCAGCTGCGATAACACAAGCACACAGGCACACACGGGTGCACAGTGTATGCGACAAGTTGGCGGACCAAGTTTGTGGGTTCCACCAGGAAGCGTAGCTTAGCTTGTTGGGCTTAGAATCTGGCTTTCATTTCCATATTTGTCAGGCGAAAGAGTTTAGTGCGTTTAGTTGACCTATGCAATGTTTACACACACACACACACACACATAAATCCCCAAAAGGCTGACGGCACTCAGCACTTGACCTTTGACACTGGCTCTAACATATACATATGCAAAAGTTTTTACGGCTCGCCAACACACGTTCGGGTAATTTTGCGGTTTATTCATTAAAAACTGCTTAGTTGGCGCGCTGAAATAAAAACAGAAGGACCAAACTAATAGGGAAATGCGTACGCCTCCCCCCCCTACTTCCCTCTACCATTACCCTTCCCCCACTTCCCTGCCCTATACACCTCCTCTTCCTGCAGTTGGACATAGCTTCCTTCCACCTTCATGTGGCTTGTTGACATAAAAATTACGCGCATGAAAGTCAACATGGAAAATGAGTAAACAAGCTAAGTGAAATGAGTTTGTGTGTATGTGTGAAGGGGAGGTGGTGGGGGGAGGGTATGTTCAGACTTGCATATAATGTTGCCCCGTTCATAAAAGCGCAACTTAAATATGAACTTGGAGGTGAAAATACCTAATAAATTATGTTTAGTAAGGGAGGAAAGAGTGCGATAATTACCGACAGACTTCTTTATTGTTGTTCGCTATCTGCACTCATCCATCAAGTTAATATGCCTATAGGCCATACCTTCTGTGCCCTACATACATCATTGTGGAGATCTATGCTCAATATGCTCAGTTCAGTAAAAAGTGTGTGTTAGTCTCCTCTCTCTCTCCCTCTCTCTCTCTCTCTCGCTAAGCTTTTAAGCGCATTTTATTTATAAATATACATCATTGCCAGTTTTTTATGTATTTTAAATGTTTTTCATTTCTGCTTGCAATGATAAAAACATATTATATATTTAAGTCTAACCATGCAATCGTTTACATAAATACATAAATAAAGGACACCAAAGTGCTGGGGATATTTTGCAAATATTTTAAGCTGATTTCCGCGTGCAAATGGATGTGGATATTACAATAAGATAAGCGCTTTCAGGGATTTCGATTGTGTACGGCGGCCATCAAACGGACTAAGTGGACTATGGTAAATGTTGCCTCGATGCGATAAATGTTTTATAAATGTTGCAATATCGTTTTGGCCACAAAATGCTGCCAAATTGATTGGGTTTGCGCATTTCATAAATAATAATCCAGATTTGCGCGCTTTTGGCACTAGATAATTCATTATGTTCCTCTCACTTCAAGCTATGAAATAAAATTACGTAAACTTTGTCACAATTTGCAGAAGAAAATTCCAGTTGGGGAAATATACATAAATAAATTGGAACAATTAATGCATACATAAATCAATTTGCACATGCAAATTATTGAAATGTCGAGAAAGTGGCTTTATAAAAAAATCAGAGATTAACTGCATTGTTTTCGACTAGCAGATACTCAGTGAAAATGCTTTGGAAAGTGTTTGAACTTATTGTTCTCTACAGAAATTAATCTGTGCTTATGTTTACAACAAAAGCTAAAGCAACATGCTTGAGTTCAGCGTGCTCACGCTGTTCAATCTTTACTGGGTATGCTCGGTAAAAACCTGAAAAATGATATTACTAATTGGGGAACTCGCGTGCTCGTTGTCGGGTCATAAAGCAGACAGCGGCAACGGCAAGCAAAAACCAATCGCAGGTGCATATTACGAATAAAAACAGAGAAAGCCGGATAAGCGGCCAAATAAGAATGGCAAAAAGCAGTGAATGACACACTTATACATATGCAGAAGGCACAAGCCACCAGGCACATGACCAACCCCATTTCCATTTCCATTCCAATCGCCCTGACCTCTGACGCGCAAAAAAGTATGCACTACAAATCAGTACTGCGCGGTTGGCAAACAAAAAACTATTGCATACTTTTTCGGGGCCATCATTTGTCGCTTTGCGAAGAAAGGGGGAAAAGAAAGGGAACATAGGCAAAAAATATATTGTATATTTTGGCAGTGCATGGGACATGCCTGTGCCTGTATGTGCATGTCTGTGCAGGCTGTAATTGTTATATTGATGGACGAGCATTTTGATTTGTTGATTGTGTCAATTTGGAAGCGGCGTAAAAAATATATATCTACATTTATTGATTGCCATGTGCGAAGCTATAAATAAATTTTGCGGCAGAGATGGGGCTTTTTATTCGCGCTGGGACGGAGGTGGGGCGGCGGGGGCGATGTCATTTAAAAGTTATTCAAAACAATCATTTTATATTTTTGAGAGTTTTAAAGAATTCAACAAAGTTTGCTTGCGACCTTGTATACAAAATAATTAGAGCACAAATGGCACAAGCTATAATGGCAGTTGTAATGGCATTGCGTATACGCAATATTTGGAGCACACAGACATAATTCGATTAGGCCACAACGAGCATCGTTTGGCCATCGAAATGGGCAAACAATTTGCTTAAATGGATTTTGGGCGCATCGCTTAAAATCGCTTTTAATTTTGTTAATTAGTTTGCAACAAAATGTTCGCATCACCGAATCCCAATCAATTATGGTCAATGATAGCCATCTCGATATACGAGAGAGATTCTATGTTACAAGCAAATGGCACTCATAGAAATGTGCTTGCAATTGAAGCTTAAATTGAAGTATCCCATCAACGATGCGCACACAATGTCAATTATATTGTGTATTATAAATTGAATTTGATATCAATACGAAATGCAAATGAAATTTCGATGTTGCCTCAGCCACTTCCGCTCGATTAACACGCATTTCCGGCATACATATTTAAACACGTGGCAAACCAGAGAACAAGTGAATCTGCGTCCACAAAACAAACGATGCTCAGCTTTGCTCTGGCTCTGGTTCTGCTCAGAAAAACTGTAAATTAGTGTGTGAAATTTCAATGCAGCCAAACTAGTTTGCCCTCTGGCCAACCAAACCGGAAACGAAAGCTGCAACCAAACTAGAGGCAACAGCAGCAAAGGGGCAGGGGCACAGAGCAACCGCAACAAAACCCAAAAATCGAAAAAGCAAATACCCAAACTCCAATTGCAACTAATTTCTATTTTATGACCACTCCGCCCATTAGTTCCGCCTTCTCTATATACACATAGAATATAGAATATGTATGTATGTATGAAAGAAAAAGAGGGAAAAAAACTTTTGTTTGCACTGTGTTTGCCGCATTGACCGCGTGGCTGAGTTCTCGATACGCTTTCAATTTCCTTGTGAGGTCAGTTTACAAAAGCCATAACCGAAAAAGGAAACAAAAAAATTGAGCAGGAATTATATCGATTTGTGTGGAACATTTACATGGAAATCGAAGCGGATTTCGCTTTCCCTGAAACCTCCTTTTAAAGCAAAGATGCAAATTATAAAGCATACTACAGAAGACGTAATTATGACTCGATACTGTAAGCTAATGCTTTGTCTTAAGCTCACAATCTAGATTCTGTCTCTCTCTTCCTTTGCTTGGCTTTCACAAGTTATTCTTTGCGCTTCTGCTTTGTGTGCCAAAGTTTTTGTATTTTCATTTAATTATTCCGATGTCGGTCAATCCTTTAATGCACTTGGTTCTGATTAGAAATCTGTGAAACTGTTGGAGATGTTTAAATAAACACAAGTAATTCAATTCAAGGGAAATACAATTAACACAGTTGGAATAAGAATCAGTTCATATAAACATAAACTGCAGTGCACTCTTTAATTAGCTGCCATAAAGGGAGGTTCCTTTCGTGGTCAGTCGGACATGTCCTTTTTTTTTCTTCTGCTCTCTGTTGTGGCTGCTGTGCTGTCTGAACGAGCGCTTAAGCGGATGACGCAAAGCTGTTGCTGCAACACTGGGCGTATAATTAATTTTAAATGCGAATGAGCATGGGATGATCCCCTCTCTCTCTCTGTACTTATCTGTCATGTCCTCTGCTCATGCTGTCTGCAAGTTTTGCCCTTTTTATTTACACAATTTAACATGGTCATATTTATTGTTTAATTACGTTGACAACTTTGAAATAATTTCAACAAGCTGGAGCATCATTTGAAGCGAGTAATTAACTGCATCAGTTTAATTAGTAATTGCCGGTCAATGCGTTGTATTTTCATTTATCAATTCGAGCTCTGCTCTGCTCTGCCAATAATTCCATATGCCTTTGTGCAATTAAAATAATTGACTACAAGTTACACGAGAAGTTGTCTTTATGCCTTCTATATGTTTTCACAATGCAACTCTTCTTGTTTGCTAATTAATAAGGACCCGATTTATCCTCCATGAAAAAAGATATACAGAAGCAAGATTCGCATTTCAGTTAATCACAATTTATAGCTCTTGTATATTTTGAGCATTTCCTTTTCTTCCAGTGCATGGCGTAGCACAGTTAAGACTGCAATTTGCTCACAATACTCGGGGAAATATTCAACAACAAAACCCGAAATGACCAACTGCAGTAGAAGTAAAGCACAGCATAATCAAACAACGTACAACAATTTCTTATGCTGCGGTGAAAATGTTTTATGTTCCCGCAGCACGCAATGAAAATTGCAAAGTGAGAGCAACAGCAACAACAACAACAACAGCAACAGCAACAGCAACCATAAAAGCAACAGCGAAGCGAAAGGAGCACAAATGTTTTTACGGCTACTGATGGCAACTTGACAAGATGCCAAAAACAGCGAGCGACGCGATGTTTGTGCCCACAAAGCACACAACAGCAACAACCACAAAAGAATGAAGGAAGGCAGCGAAACAGTTACGACTGCTTTAGGGCGCTGGCAGTGGAGGCGTGGCAGTAGGTGTGGCAACTGTTGCCTTGCTTGGATTGGAAGGTGTTGCTTAGATAAACTGACATGATTTAAATAGCAGAAAAACTTTCGCAGCTCTGACAAGGCACCTGACACAACTGCAAAAAAGCGAGACACACACACACACACACACACATAGCATAGCTGTAGTTGTAGTTGTGACATTTTTCAACATGGCAACTGTCATCTTGCGTCTGTCATTTGCCTTTCCATTGTGACATTGCGGTCCAGGCGATGTGCCTCTTCCTGTTCCCGTTCCCGTTCCCGTTCCTGTTCCCTTTCCCGTTCCTGTTCCACTCTTATCAAGCTGCCCGTTTGTTGATTGAATAAACAGGCACAACCTGTAAGGCACACTCTCCTCTCGCTCTCCCTCTCTTCTTCCCCCGCTCTCTCTGTGAGTGTATGTGATGCCCTTTGTTTGTTATTGTTTGTGTGAAAACTTTTTTGACATGGCCACAGAGACCGATGGCAGACTATGTGTGTGTGCGAGTGTGTGCGTGTGTGTGGTTGTGCGTGCCACATGGCCAGAAGTAGAAAAATAATATTTACATGCCGACCGAAAATTGTCAGAAAGCCCTTGCCTTTACCTCGTTATCCCCCCCTCAACGACTACGCCACTGGTTCTGCCACAAGCTCAGCCTGTTCCGTTGTCATGCGGGCTAAGAGCCACAGCCAGAGCCAGATCCAGAGCAGAAATGAAAAATGGCCAAAAATGGCCAAAAATCTCAATGGAGTCAGTTTTGAAGCCCAAAAGAAAGGAGCGAGAGTCAAGCGAGCTGCTAATAAATCATTTAAAGCGTTCTCCTGCAGCGACAATAATGTGTCAGAGAAGTCATCAAACTGACTTCAACTTAATAAAGTGAGATTCGTTATTGAAACACGCATAAAAAGAAGAAGAAGAAACAACAACAACATGCATATTTATTTATGGCTGACAAAGATTATAGCGAAAATGTGCATATAAATTGAAAAGAGAATTGACACAGAGAGTGAGAAGAAGCATGAAAATTTAATTTAAATATTAAATTGCATATGAGTATTAATTTAAAAATAAATTAAAGTAAATTAATATAACTATCCTTCTTTCTATTGTATTATTTATATCACTATCTGCCTTATTATATATCTATCTATATATCTATATCATTTTCTGTATACCTGTCTGCCATATATCTGTATTTATATTATATCTATTTGTATGTCCATCTATACATTTGTCTGTCTGTAACTGAGGTTTTCTTTCTGCCTTTCATACCTTCACATCTATACTTATGTTTATCTGTAACTATCTATCTTCATCTGTATTTAGAGTGTATGTATGATATTGTAGTAGGCTTGTTGAGGGTTACAATGATATATCGATACTTATATAACACGATGACTATGTAAAGCCTATGTGTATCGATACTTATATAACACGATGACTATGTTAAGCCTATGTATATCGATACTTACAGAACACGATGATTATGTTAAGCCTATGTTAAACCGATGTAAACTAACTTTCAGACTGAGAGAAGCATTCTGTGTTAACGTGTCGAATAAAGAAGAAGTTCTGCAACGTCGTATGTGAAACAATTGGCCTTCCACAGTATGTATATAAATATATCTGTCTAGCTCCTCCAACCATTCATCTGTCTATGTATATCTGACATTCTTCTCCAGCCTTTATCTACTGTTTTTCCAGTCGCCTTGGCCCTGCTTCTTATTGAACTTGAGTTTTCATTATCAAGTGTTTCTTTCCTTGTTCAATGTTTTAAAATGTAAAGGTCAAAGTTCCTTGTGATTTATGTCTCAGAGACGTGTGTGTGATTTTCAGTTTATTTATTTACACTCGATGCTGTGTGAAAATTCATTCGCATGTTGTACACACTTTGTTACCCTTGTTGAACACGTTGGCTTGCCTTTAACCTACCCCTCCACCCACACCTATGCCCTACCTATGGTTGAATAGCCGATTCTGGCCCAGTCAGCAGCAGTCCAGGCTACCGTTTCATTATGCTGACTTCCTTCTTTTTTTCTGTCTCTTTTCGGTTTTTGTATTTTGTGCTGATGCCAGGTTAGGCCAGGGGACTAATGATGACAAATGTATAGAACAGCCAAAATAGTCTAGGCCGAGTTCAAAGGTCAGACGGTCAGCCTGCCAGCCAGGCAGCAGGTCAGACTCACGGCTGGTCAGTCGCATCGCATATGTTGCCGCAGCAGTTAGCGTGTCTGTCGTGTCTGTCCCTGCCGTTGTCCCTGTCGTTGTCGTTCGTCGTGTCTGCATGCAAATGACTTTATTTGAATTTTAAATGTGTAAATTGCGCTCGTGTTGCTTGATTTCTACCGTTCCCCGGTGCTACGGTGCCTTCTTTCGCTTTACGACCTGACCGTTTGTCACTGATAACGGCGCAAGTGAAGCACACGGTGGCCAAATGAAAATTGCAGCCTCTCTCCCTCTTTTTGGAATGGAACAATGCCTGGGCAGCAACAATGGCAGCAGAGGTTCCTCCTTCTTTTCGTTCATGCTCCATTCCCACGGCATCTGGCCAGCCTCCCAGCAACTGCTTGGCCTGCCAGCAAGGAGATATAATCATTTCCGTTGCCGGCCCACGTACATACGTCTTTTATCTCTTTCAAATTTTGCGTTATTGTTATGCGTTTTAAAAGGTTTCCTTGATAATGGAGCTGCAACAAAAAAAGGCAACAATGAATGCGAGAGAAAGCAAAAGAGTGTTCAAGTACAACAACAACAACAACAACATGAGAAATTGTTGACTCACCTGGTAATTTCCGCCGCTTGCCATTCCACAGTCGTCACACGTTGCGTATACGTAATGCGCGTTATGTATGTGCTTTCAGCTTTGACTGTGGCCGTGGCCTCGGCTCGAAATCTTAACTCTCTGCAAACTCAAACAGCACGTTAGTGCGGGAACACCTCCATCTGCCGCTGACAGCTTTTTAATTAATTTCAAATGCGTCTTGCGGGTCCCAACGCAAATTTCAACTCGCGAGCGTGCTGCCCCTGTCTCCCTTCCCCTCTCTGCCTGTGGCAAGTTTATTAACACGCAACTAACCTGGTTAAGCAGCAGCTGAGCTACTAAATGCATAAGTTGTGTCACGCTTTTATGTTTTCTTTTCTTTTCATTGCTTTTTGATCATCTAGCTGAGTCTGCTATCTTTCGTTTCGCCTGGCAATAATTAGCTATATAAATCGCAAGTACCCGCCTTCAAGTTATCATTGCATATTGCAGCCACTTGCGAAACTTTGACAATTCCAGTACTGCAAACTTTTGCCCAACTATTAGCCAAATCGCTTGAGTAAAGCGCCAATAAAGCGAATAACTTGTGGCTGCCTGGCCTCAGTTCTTTCCCTCTCTCTCTCTCTCTCTCTCTCCATTTATCTCACAGTTAGCGTTACGCCCACTTCTAAAGAATTACGACACAGACGCAGAATTTATGATCCATCGAGCAGAGCCAGCGGAGGGTAAACGGAAACGGAAACCGCTCAGGCGCTGAAATCGTGTGCGTGTAAACATATTGGCTACCTTCAAGGATATTTACGGCCGTGCCCGTTACACTTGTGTGTCATTGATGTACGGCTGGCGTATGCAAAAGGTAACCGAAGGGTAGATAGGCCATAGGTGGCTGATGAGGTAGGCTGCACCCTGCCAAATGTCGTGCGACCTGGCATGAAAAATGGCAAATTAACTGAAATTAATGGCAGGCCATGTGCGAATTTATTAAAATTGATAGAGCAGCAGCAGCAGCAGCAGCAAGTGGAGAACCCAAGCAAGGAGAATGTTTCTAACTTCATTTATGTGGATTTATGCAGAGACCTAATCAAACAACCACATTTGACAATGAGGACGCGTGTGCACGGTTCACCTCATGCTGTTGTTTTTTCTGACCTCCTAAATCGTGTATCAATCAAAAGTCAAATCGATAAGACTTAAGACTTCGGTGTACGATTGCTGATTGAAGGACTGAACCAACAAGCACAACTCACAGCTCTCTCCCCCTCCCCTGGGACCTTTCAATTTTGACTCAAAGTTAAGCCGAGCAACCCGTAAATCATGCAGCTTATGTTATCAATATGAGCATTAGATGCTTTCATCCTTCCGTTCGTCCCTACGACCATCGTCCTTCTTTCAACCATTCACAGCCATTGCCATTGGGGCATTCATTCTCACAATCGGGCGTTGAAGTTCTCGTTTCAGCGCTGCCTTTGGGCGCATTTTATTTATTTATGGCTTCAATTTGCTTGTAAGTAATTAAGCCGAGTTTGTCTGGATTATCGGCGAACACTGAAATTGCCAAATGTCGAATGCCAGTCAAAGTGTACGTCAGAATTAAATGCAGAACGGCAGGGAGGAAGGAAGGGTGTAGAATAACTTTGAAGGGCATAGCATATTGAATTTAATGCTAGAGGGAAGTGACTCTTGGTCTTCTGCACAGTGTAGACAATTTTATATTTCTTTTCTTTTGGATTTTTATTAATTTACTAATAAAAAAATAACTATAAAATATATTCAGATTGGTAGAGAGCCAATAGAGCTCTTCATCTGCTTTAACACTCTTCACAATAGCCAAAATATTTCTATTGAGTCATCTAACTAATCAGTAACTCCTTAAAACGACAAGTTGATGCATCACTTGGACACCTTCTTAAGTCGTTTGCCACAAGCCCGAGTGAGGTTGGGGGAACTAACAATTTGTGAAATAGAAGATGTCTCGCGTATCGAAAATAAGCTATGAAACGTAGAAGTGGAAACTGCCATGATCGGATCTACCATGGCGGTGGATTTGGATGTCTTCCGCTTGTTATTTATCAGATCTTTGGTTGCACGATACTCCTCCCAATCAGAGGATAGTCTCGACATTATCTCATCGCCATAGATCAGAAATGATTGACCCGTTTCCTGCTCGTACTCCTGCACAAGCTGGCTGAGCTGCTCCTCAATCTGTGGCAACTTGGTGGAGATATGCTTGCGTTCCCGCTCCTCGCGCAACAATTGTCCGCCCCGATTGTTATAGCGACTGGGCTCCCTGGCCTGCTCCTCGAGTGCCTCCATGCGTCGCCACATCTTGACCCGCTTATCGTACATCGCAAAGATGTTCTTGTTGCTATTGTAGTAGTTCTGCAAGTCGCCGAGCTTATTCTCAAGCAGCTCCAGCAGCTCCTCGGTATAGCACTCGTTCTGATAGTTCCTTATGGTCGGGAACTGCAATGTCAATTCGGACCACTGATTGATCTCGCTGCGCACATGATCGATCAGTATGGCCAAGTTCTTGTGGCGCAACGTCTCGCATCGCTGCAACTCCTGTCCGAGCATTTCATAGTGCGACTGCGTGTACTCCTGCGTGTGGCAGAGCTTCTCGATGGACACCTTATCCACTAGCCCAATCCTTTGGAGTGTCTGCGATATTTTAAGTATTTTGATTCGCATCTTATCTAACGATTTGTGCCATTCTTTCATTCGCTTCTTTGCATTCGCTTCATTGTGTCGTCGTTGCATCTCCTCAGTCAAGTGAATCATTAGCTCGGTCAGCTTGAATTCCTGTTGGGACCTCATCTTCTTCGCCAACGCCTCCTCATCGTCGTCCGGTTCGTCAGCTAAAGCTTCAGTTGCTACGCTCATCTTCTCTGCCAATTCTTTGGATTGGTCCAGCAACGAGCGAATGTCCTGCTCGAAGGTGCGTTGCTTTTGCGCCCACAGCTCACAGAGACCTTCCACGCTCAGTTCTTCTTCGTTTCCCATACTTAACTTCTGTACAGTTATTATTTTACCGTTTGGAATTTTTAAATGTATGTTGACTGTGTCGGAGGCTTTACAATCAAAACATGAAAACTAAATAAATGAAACTTTGTTTAACAAATTTAACTATGTCATAAAATAGCACTCAATTTCCTCCATAAATTAATCTAGAAAATATATTCACCAAAAATGATTTATAAAAAATTTTACAAGTGCCGTAAAATAATATTCAGGTAATAATTTGCAGCGCACGAAAAACTATATAAATTTGCATTCAAATTTTGTGGGGGCAAATCTCTAACTAGAAAAAAAGTACCCAGCAGGAACACACACAGACACACGCACACACACTGCCAACATGCACAACAAATTATTCAATTGAATTGAAGCAACCGCTGCAGTTGGCATCAGAGTGGATTAAAATTCATTGAAGCCAAAGTTGAATCTGCTTTTTTCCAGCTGCTGCGGTCTGTCAGACAGTCGGTCCGCGTGTACGCTGTTGCCATGTCTATGATGGACACACTTCCGAAGCACTCAGTCCATCCTCATCCTGCTGCTTCTTCTCCCCAACTGCCCAAGAGCCTTGTGGCTGTGATTTAAATGTGCCGCATCAAAAAAGCGAAATCAACTTGAACAGCAAGCAAAAAAAAATCAATCGCATAGCAACCGCGAGCGTAATTAATAGTGAATAAAGTGCAAAGGACAAAAGTTTAGTTGAAATGTTACTGGGCACACTATGGAATACCCTTTAAACACTTAGTTTGACATATTAGTTATATATATGCCATTGACTTTGCTTATAACTTCATAATTTAATATCTAAGTTTTACTATATTTTTGCATTCATATTTGCATTTATCAATTGAACTTTTTCAACACTTATTGCTAGACGCGATCAACGATTCATCAAAAGTGGAGGTAAGCCGATAACAAGTACGATAAAATAATGGCAAGAAATAGGAGGCATTCAAATCGCAAAACGTGACAGATGCTTTTTTGTTTTAATCAAACTCCCAATTTGTTATCGAAAGTGGCGGTAAGCCGATAACAAGTATGTGGAGATTAAAACTAAGCAAAGTAAAGCTTTAGCCAAGGCAAAATAAAGTTAAATTAATTAATATAAATATATTAACTGAATTAATTCATAATTTTGAAAAATATTGTGCTCTTCTCCCCTACCCAATTTACACTGTTTGTATACATTATGTCAAATTTTTGCTTTCCTTACTTCATAAAGCCCTTATTATCTTGACAATCTCTTCATCAAATCCTCTCAAAAAACACTCGCAGTTTAAGGTGACCTCTCTGCGCTTTAGAAATATCTCAATTGTTGCATTCGATATCCAGCTTCAGTTTTCGTGGCTTTTGTGGTTTTCCATTAAGTGTTGAGCTCCCACTCTCTATCTCTCTCTTTCTTTATTGTACATTGCTACTATTGCCGCTGCTGGCAGCGACGATTTCCGCCATTTTGCGACAATTGAGCTTCCGCTGTCGAATGAAATGCAAATGTTGCTTGCCATGCAAATCGCGACATTTTCAATAATTGAAGACCTTAGACGGAAAATAAACGATGCCACCATTATTATTATTATTATTTGTGCTCTTCCGCTGTCAACACCTTTTTGTTGTTGGCATTTTTTTGGACTTGGGCTGGCAACAAATTGCGCACATTTAAATGCAAAAATCGTCCAGAGTTGCGTTTATTAACAAGAGGGGGCAGGCAGGGGGTGGTAGAAAGGTGTTCACGATTGCGATGCCAGATGCCACGCCCTCTCTCAGAGGTTATTTACTGCGTGCTGTGCGTGAGTTAGCACTGGCTCTGTCTGTCTGTTTCTGCTGTCGACTGTCTGCCTTGGAGCACTGTGTATCTGCTGCCTGTGCCTTGTTGTACTACCTTTTTCGTCGGATCTAGAATTTGCCCAAGATTTATGTCACGCACACACACAAAGCAGAGACAGAAAGCAGGCTTCTCTACCATTGTGTGTGTGTGTGTGAGGGTATGCGAGAGTGTGTGCTATGAATATGCATGCGTTCATTATGCCGGATTATTGTTATATCAGCGGAAATGGTGTAGAACTCTGACTGCAGCATGAATACTACGATTTGAATATGCGCACTTTGCTGAGCTACATTCGGAATGGGAATTTGCACATGGAAGTGCCGCCAGTCGCATGGGCAAGTTCTTTGAACTTAACAACGGAGAGGAAGAGGAAAACGTAGAAAGAGGCAGTGAAAATGGAGATAGGCTCGTACTATGATATAAATAGCAAGAAACTTGGGGAAATAGTGTGCAGGGAGGAGATGCTGACAGAAAGAGAATGGTTAGAGAAAGAAATAAGTAAGACAGATGGAAGTAGGAAGATATACAGTAGAAAAGGGAAATTAGAAAAGTAGTAATAAAAAGCAAAGAAAGCAAGGGAAAGATGGATCAGGCAATACAGCTAGCCAGAAATCAGAGATAGTGTAAAAAGAACTATCATCAAATGTGTTTTACATATTTCTCATTGCATTAACAAGCACTTTTAATATGTTAAATTCCATTTAAAATCACAAATAGCTATTTGACTAGTTATTACCATAGAAAAAACTGTTCAAAACATGCGCA
This sequence comes from Zaprionus camerounensis, assembly GCA_018904165.1. NCBI lineage: Eukaryota > Metazoa > Arthropoda > Insecta > Diptera > Drosophilidae > Zaprionus > Zaprionus camerounensis. The sequence goes on along the minus strand of JAEIFS010000479.1, from coordinate 11,165,688 downwards.
ATAAATCACCCGCATTATCAGCACACAACGACAACGGGATAAATTTAAATAAATTCAAATGAAAAGTAGCATAAAATCGTAGTTTACAAATTGTGAATTGTAAATTGGTAAATTGTGAATGTGGGCAGAAGCAGCACAATTGGCGACAGGTTCATTTGCCAGCTTACTATAGTAGTTCCCCCCATTGCGCTCCCTCCATCAAGGGCACCTCGGGGCGTAGCGATTTAATCTGTGCCGCTGGCCCAAACACAACATTGTCATGGCAGCAGAGAGGCAGCAGACAGCAGCAGCAGGAGGCAACAACAGCGAGTTGCAGGCTGCAGCAACAACAATTAAACCGTGCGTACAAATTCTCGGCAAATTTCTCATTCATCGCCCGATGGGGCACAAATGGAACCGCAGTCGACCAATTGCAATCGCAATTGCAAGTTGGCGTAATGAAAGCGCCGCGACTCACGGCGACTGACGTCCATTCACAATGGAACATGCCCAATGCCCTTCCTCTCCTCTACCGACACTGTCCCGTTGCGCAGTTTAGTGCAGTTTTAGAGACCACAGTGCTGAGTGGGGCGAGGACATCGACGTCGATTGGCGCTGTGATTAACTGCATCGCAGCTGCGCATTTTCGGTTTCAGCTTTTAATTCTAAACAGCGCACGGCGCTAATTTGTGGCAATCCTCGTTGACCAAGTGTTCGGGGTATGGGGCGAAAAACCCGAAACCAATGGGGATCTAAAGCTGGAACTGGAACTGTTGTGTATCACAGCAAGTGCTCCCACTCTGCATATTCCCCATTTTCATCATCATCATCTACTCAGGGCTTCTGTTTGACATTCAGTCTTTTCATTTTCTAATTGCCTGAGCAGCAAGCAACGAAATCAAATTACTTTATGTATGTATGTTCGTCTAAAGCATGAAACCCAATCGAATCGAATGTCTGCACAAGCTCAATGACATCGATTGGCAGACAAAGTTCCAAAGTCTCTTGGCAAATGCGAACGAATATTCAGACAACTGAGCTGTACTCAGAGTTCACACACACACACACGCACACGTACATACACTAAGAGCAGCACATTTAATCAAGGCAGCAAAAAGTAATGAACTAAGAGTACTGAGCATACATACGAGAACGTATGCCATATACACCTTGACATAATGTCAGGTCTCTTATTATTTATTATGCATGCATTCGGGTGTAAAAGTTGAGCAGATTAAAAGACACGACTGACAGACTATACACCATATATACTATACTATATATGCCATATGAGAGTGTGCGTATCTTGTCATAATCATATCGTAAAACGAGCCCCATAAGGTTTGCCTACTTTGCTTACAGCCTCATTTCAGCTTCAACATTACTTACTATATATATTTTACAAACCAGATAAATTGCTTTCTATACTTTGCCAATTACACTAATCAAACAAACAAACTAAAATGAACTTTGTTTAAAAAAATGCTTCTTTAATTATGGCAGCACGTGAAACAAAGCAAAATACAACTAAAAACTTTTGCCGCATGCCTGCAAAAAACGACTGCAAATTGTTCTTGTTGTTGTTTTAGTTCTCTTTCTAACTAACAATAGAACGTTTAAAAAATAGTTCTCTAAACAAAGGCAAAATTAACGTTTGTTTTATTATGCAAATCAGAGAGAGTGAGAGAGAGAGAGAGAGAAAGGAGAGAAAGGGAGAGAAGCCACATTTGTTGCCAAACTTTCTATGGAAAGTTTCAGCACATTAATAAATAAATAGTTGAGAGAAGGTTTTCGCATTATGCTAGTTTACAGTATTCCATTATTAGTCTAATAATCGTACCGTTGGATGATTATAGCACACATATTATAAACCAAATTTGAGTAGTTTATTATGCTTAAATTGTTGAGCTTGGTGGGGTAGACAAGCCAATAAAGGGCAACAGTTTATAAATAAGGAGTAAGCAAGGACGAACAACTGGAGCAAAGCAGCAAAGAATTACACAAAGACAGGCAGAGAGAGAGGAAGAGAACAAGAGATTGAAAGAGGAGAGGAGAGTGCGACAAAAACCACTTAAAAAGCAAGCAAAAGAAGCAAGAGCAGCAGAAGAAAACAAACTGCTAGCACCCACATAGCTTCAGTTTTAGTTCTAGTTGTAGTTGTAGTTGTAGTTGTTGTTGGAGCTATACGTTCTACAACAACTAACACGCAGTATAACAAGAGCAACAACAAGAACAACTACAAATAGAAGCGTGTCTGTCTGTCTGTCGTTCCCTTTTGCCTCTGATATAAAAAGCAAAATAATTGGCGTGTCAGACATTTTGTTACGCCCAATTTAAGTGCTTCCGCCTTTGCATGAAACTCAGCAACGCTCTGTGGCACGCAGCAGCGACGACGACAGACAAGTGGCAAGTGGCAAGTGGCAAGTAGCAAGTGGCGAGTGCACTCTCAGGAATGCTAAGGCAAAATCGAGTCAAACCAAATCGCCTGCTTTGTATATGCATTGAGTATTTAAGGGCTGCATTAAAACTATATTAAATAACTTAGCTTATTTGCAGCTTTAAGATTATATAATAACTTGAATATTTATGCGTGATAAATGTTTGCGCTGCTATAATAATAATTGGCCAAGTAGCTTATCCGGCAATTTCTAGCAAATTAATCACGCGCATTCACTCGCCATATTGACATTGTCGCCAGAATATACATATATATGCAGTTCATGCATATATATATATATTATATTTGTACCCACTAAATTAAAACACATCCGTCCGGGCTGTGAAATAATTAATTTCCATAACAAAATTTACATTAATTAAATAACAAAATGGCAATATGAATGCACATTTAAATGTAAATAATTAAATGCTCCATTATGCAATTGGCTCGAGGCAATAAATGCAATTAAGATCGATTAAGAGATGGCAACAAAAAACGCACAAGCACAAACATACACGCACACCCACACACACACACAGATGTAGGCAGATCAATAAAAAGTCTGTGTGTGTGTGTTTGTATTTATGCAGTTAATTTACCCATTGAAATGCCATGAAATATCTCAGTGAAATGTATAATTGATAATCATTGAAGTGCATTAGGGTTGCGTTGTGCCCTAAAAATGTAACAAAAAACTTATGTAATATATAAAATATATATTTAAGAGTATATCAGTTATGTTTTATAAATATATATATATATAACCTATATAGGCTAGAGAAATCGCTTTGGCATTCCGACATAGTTTTTGGTGTTTGCTGTACAAACCGTTTGCGTGCGAGTCAAACATTTAACAGTCGAGCCCTGTAATTACTCACACAAACACACGCATGTGTGCACATATGTGGCACAATATATATGTACATGCATGTGGTTAGAACGCGGCGCACTTCCGCTTAAAACCTTTCACTTCCGCTCGACAGTGCAGTTAAAATGTATGCAACAAGCCGGGCAAGAAATACAACGCAAGGTTCTTTCTCTTTGTTTCCTCTTCTTGTTTTCATTTTTGGGCATCGCATGTGACACGCAAATGCAAATTTTAACTTATAATATATTGTTGTTGGTTGTGTAAATGTGGACGATTTAAAGAGCGCATAAATAGGCATAAAGCGGTTGTTGATACCAGTACGTTGCGCTGTAAAGTATGCTACAAATATTGAAAGAGAGAGCCTCCCATACGGCAACCTGCTCTGCATATTATCGGGCCTGAGTTATGGCGACAAAAAGCAATCAATTTTTAATTTGCGTTTAATTAAAAATACAGCAGCCCAGGCGCAATTTAAATCGAACAGAGAGCGAGAGAGAGACAGAACTGAACAGAGAGAGAGAGAGAGAGAGAGAGGGCGCGCGAAGCCAATGTCAATAATGTATGGGGCGGCCGGGGCGGCGTCGAAAGTTAGCCAACGCTACGCTTAAATGACAGCAACCAAAATCTGGTTTTGTTGCAATCAATCATGGCCAGCACCGGAGCCGGAGCCAGAGCTGAAGCCATAGCAAGCGTCAGTTTCAGTTGCCAAGAACACGCGCCATCCATATGCTGCTGCACCGTCAGCGGTAATTGGAAATAGGTGGCGCTGTGATTGCGTGGTCAACGACGGCAGCTCGTCGACTGCCCAGCCTCCCCCCCACCCTCATACCTCCTACTCTTGGATGGCACATGCAGAGCAGCAGCTGAGTCCAAAGCATACCGCACTGCACTGCGGTTGTAACTCGAAAAGTTTCGCATGACACGCGCTCTGTTTCAGCTGCCTCATTCATTTTGATGACTTTATTAGCGTGCGACATGTACTATATATGCATGTATGTGTGTGTGTGTGTGTGTGTGTGTGCCTGTACATACGAGATGTGTGTATAATGAGCATTCGTTAAATTGGCAAACAATTATCGTTAGCCAGCGGATACCTAATTAAAATCGTCGATTTATGGTGCATCGAGTGGGTATTTGCCCCACTGTAGTCTCTTGTTGCGAGTTATTTAGTTTCTTTCCGGTCAATGCGTAGGTTAAATGCGGGCAATATGCGCTTGACTTGTTGAAATATATGTTAAAATTAGTAATCTTCTTGTTGCTATACTTTTTGGCCTTGCATCTGTAAAGTGTAGCTCATTAAGGAGTTCCTCATATAAGAATGGGAAATAAATAATAACAGCAACAAGTAACAAGCTACAGTGGAGTGTGCTTGACACTACCATAACGTTTTATTATTTCTACGTTTTCTACGTTTAGGGTATTTTGTATTGCATACTTTGCAGCGGTTAAAAATCTGTACCTCCATAACACTATTTCTTACATAACTTCTATGTTATTAATCCGATCTCAACCACATTTTTAGAAATCATTTGGACTGTCTTAGTTATTGTAATTATTAAAAGTGAACAATCTAGCATTAAAATTACACTTGCAATATAGATTGATGGGGAAAAAAGGGGGCGTGTACAAATTCTAAAATAAACTTGTACACTGTGCAATATTAATACTTATTTTTTGACTTATTTTGGCATTCCTTTTATAGTTATTAAGATCTAAATTTTTACAAAAACGGACAGAGAGACGGACAAGCCCATATTGTGTCGTCTGTTGATGCTGACTAGGAGTATATACTACATACTTCGTGGAGTTGGAAACACCTCCTTCTGGGTGTTACATACAATTTCGGCTCGTACCCCTTGTGTAGTGCATATAAATGAATGTATAAGTGTCGTATATATCTAAACATACATCTGTTTCTTCCTTAGAGCATACAAACAATGTTAAATATTTTCAATAATAATTAATTTTGATGTAAACAAAATCTGTATATTCCGCAGGTATTCCCCTTCAGTTGATGCTAAGCTATTACAGAGCTTAAGACCTTGACAGCTTCGACAAGTGCAGGCATTACGCTAACCTGTTGACAGAGCTTACTTCACACACATCAGAAGCAGCAGCAGCCAGTCACAGCTCAAGCAAATTGTGTGCCATAAATTACGCTGTGGGGCTGAAAAAAAATGAAGGCAAATGCTAAACGCGCCTGACGCCCAGAAACGTCGCAAACATGAAATTTAATAATTCTAATTTGTTAAATTTATGAAGTTTATTACTTGTTTAATAGACATAAATGCCGGGGTTGCCAATGCCATTCCGTCGCGAGGGCCACATTGTTCTGCAGTCCAACGTTCCAGAACCAGAGAGACTGCCCACAGTGCGTGCTAAGTGTATACGCTGGTATATGTATGCTTACTAGTATGTTGACTTCTATATACACTAACTGTATTCCCCTTAACTGTTCAAACTACTCAAGAATCTTCTTATTCTTTATTCTATTTGCAAGTAAAGTAAATTACATTATTTTCTGACATCTTTTTCCCTTTACAGAGCATCACAGCTTCGCTCTTGCAATTAAATTTCTTTCTGCTTTTTTCATTTCTACTTTTTGCTGTCCTTAGGTTTTACTCGCTGTGGGGACTATTCTGTGTAAGTGTGCGCATGTGTGTGTGTGTGTTTTCTTTATTATTTTTATGTGTTTTGGGTTTTGTTTTCCAACGCGGCGTCATGTCGCATTTGGAGCTTAAGAGACTCTGCCGCTGCTGGCTACGTGCGGAAATGTCTCTAAATTGTGTGTAAAAATTTTGGCTTTTTTCTTGCGGTTTCCTTTTTTCTGACACCATATGGCCCCTGCAGATAAGACTAAGTAATTGATGGAGACACAGCAAAAGTCAAATGCAAAGCAAAGCGCTTTCTGTCCAGATTTAAGGAGGGCACATATGCGGCATACCAAGAGGACACACCAAATGCGTTTAGGCTCGCCTCAGTTATTGCTTTAAGCGACCTCAGAACTGGCCGTAATTGTCTGCCGAGACTGCAGCTGAGGTTTGCCCAATGGATTCGATGTTTAAGCACGAAATTGAGACATGTTCCTTGACTACATTTTGTGGTTAACTCAAATGCCATGGCTTTTTTAGATGAAGGAAGGAAGGGTGGAGGAGAAGAAGGGGGGATAAGCGCACTAAAACTCATGTACTGTAACGAGTCGGACTTTGTTTGCCTAAAACTTACCAAGGCCATTGCAAGTGGTTGGCCAAGAGCAAACAAGCGGCAAAATGCTTCAAGCTGCATTGATCTAGGCACACCCCTCCCCCCCCGCCACATCGAACATCGACGTGTGCTGCGAGAGCTTGGTCAACTTTTATGGCCACTCTCGGTTTTCTGTGGATATTGTGCACTGCTCTTGGGGATACCACTGTATCTCATATTCCCCTCACAGCATGCCCCTTCTCTTTCTCTCTATCTCGTCGGCATGTGTGTGCTGGTTTGGAAAGGGGTGTGCCGCTCATTTTCACTTGATTGGGCAATTTCCAACTGGGCATTGTCTAAGCGACCACAAGCTGATGGCTAAATTAACTGGCACACATAGCATTTTCAGTTCGAATACTGCTCTGCTCTGGCCTCCAAGTGCCATAAGAGATTTGAAAATGAGAACACAATCAACTGAAATTTCAGAAAATGAACCAATCCCAGTTCCAGTGCCAGTGCCTGTCCCTGTGCCAGTCTCTGTCCCTGTCCCAGTCTCTGTCCCAGTCCCATTCCCAGCCCCAGCCCCAAACCCTCAATCCAAAATTGACATTAAGCATTGATTTGCAATAGAATAATTTAGCTTAAGTGCTTAATATTCCATAGTTTATCTTGAAACATATGTATATATATATGGGATATATGTTTCTTTTACAACTAACTAAACTACGCACTTGCCGGTAATAAAAGAAATCAATTGATAACATCGCCTGCCATTAAAATAATCTCATTCATTGTGGAAATAACCTATATAGCAAGCATAAATTCCCATGTCAGGCATAGTAAATGGGTACACACAGAGAAGTGTACCGGGAGTACATAGTCCTCTCTCGAGGTCGCAACTAAAAGCTGTCAACAAGGGCAGAATACAATAAATATGCGCTGCTTATGATTAATGATTTACGCACACTGGCCCAGACCAAGCAGACCCGGCCAGCAGACGAGGGGTAAGTTGATGCGAAAAACCTAAAAAGTGTGCGCGCCTAAAAGCAGGCAACGTCCAGCAGCAGCAGCAACAGCAGCAGGCAACATTCAACAGCCCCCGCGGGCTGCGGCTTTCAGTTTGTTTGGCTTTGCAGCCAGCGTAGCGTGTATTAAGGGAATTAAAATGTTATTATATGAAAAACGAGCAGAGGGTGAGGGCTCTGAGAGAGGGGGAGAGGTGGGGAACATAAGAGAATGCGTAGCTGGGAGGGCTGCCAAACTGCTTGGGTACTCGTTGTGCTGCCTGGCGTTGGGGCCAGCCACTGATCCCGGATAACGACACGATAATCACACCCAGTATATGTCAGACTAACGGACGGACAGACGGACGGACGAACGGACGGACAGGCAGGCCAACTGAAATGAAAGACAGGTGACTTGTGCATAATTCTCAATTTTTTCTCTCTCTCTCGCTCTCTCTCTTTCTTTTCTGCTTTGTGTGAAAAACTTAATTTTACGCTTCTGCATTTTCGGCGTAAATAAGCCGCGGTTGGGGAAAGGAAAAGGGCAGAGCAGGCATAGGCAAAGCAGGAGGATTCAAAGAGCAGACGAATTTTGAAAAACTGATGTGGGGCTACTTCAATTTTAATAAGTTTGACAGCAACTTCGACGCATTAAAGTGAATGCCTGTACTTTAAATATTCAAAAGAATATACAGAAAAGTTTACAATTTAAACTAGAATATGTCAAGAAGGTTGATTAGAGTGAGCTATAGATTGGAGTATAAGAACAGCTAAGGTGAAGTTCAAATTTATTATAATAATGTGCGTTCTACACATCTGTTAACGAGATAGGGTCGAGCAGACCAGACAAATTTTAAACTAGACTACGCAGACAGGGAACCACAATCCCGATAGATCTAAAAGGTCTTCCCCGACAAATAATAACACACCTTTCTCTAGATCATAGTGCGCACAAACGTAAAGAGTTGATAGGAGAACTTCAAGATCTGTAAATGCAAAACTTGTCAAGTAAATAAAGACTACTCATATTGCGTATACGCACCGCCATGTAGGTGGCCATAGAGATGGGCGTGAACTTGTAGGTGCGCAGCACACGCGACTCGCAGGAACTCATGATGAAGAATAGCAACATCTTGCGATAGTTGGCATCTCCCTCATACCAATTGTTATAGAACGCAGCTGGCAACAGTTTATCGCTCTGCAAAGGCAACAACAGATAATAAAACATTTCCATTCACAGAGCAAACATCAACCTACTGCAGTTGTGAACTGTGTGCCATTGTAGCAAATGAAGAGTGTAAAGACCAGAAAGGATAACAGGCCCACAGAGTACTTGAAAGCGGATGCCAGACTTATCATGACCATGGCAAAGCCCATCAGGCAAATGGCAATGGTCGATGTGGTGAAGTTGATCAGAAATGTAAAGTTAAAGATGCGATTAATATCGTCGGCAATGCGCAGCAGGCGACTGTGATACCAAATCAGGGCCTTGAGCTTCTCATTAGCCTCGGGCAGTCGAGCATCCAGCACGTTGAGACTATTTGCCAAGGCATCGAAATGCAATTGCATCTGTGTGATGAAAAAGCACAGCAGAAACTGACTGGCCATAATAAAGGCCACGCCCACCAGTGAGGACAATGCCTGACAGAGATAGGCGCAGGCAAAACTCAATGTAGACTTCTCGCTAGTCAACAATTGCCAGGGATACCAGGTGTTGCTCTGGTATTTGTACTGAAAGTGTTGTGACTCCACCAGCAGCTCGTAGATAAGCTCAACAATGGGCAAAGCATTATAGTATGCATAGGCCGACATAAAGAATATCGTAGTGTATCGCATAAGACATTCCGACTTCTCGTAGTAGTTCTCAATGCGATAGAATCGCCTGCGGTGTGCATCTGTCTTTGGATAAAGCTGCTGCAGCTCGGCCAGCAGAGTCTCGATATCGTTGCGACGTTGCAGCAACATCCACATGTTGCAGGCACCCACAAGAGTCAGACCCATCACACTGCATGTTTCCGATATCTCTGCAATATATTCACCGAGTTGCTGCTCCTGTGTGTCTGTCACACACAGATAGATAATCATGCCCAGATTCTGATAGACCAGATTGAGTGCACCGAAAAGAAACCACAATCGTTTCAGCAGAGATTGATGGACATGTGGCACCTCGCCGCTGTTGCTCCACTCGTAACGGCGCATCATGGCCAGGCCGCAGCCAATATTCGGATAGTGCATGAAATCCTTCAGCTCCATGATGATCCCACTTGAAAGAGGCACTTAAAACTGTACAGGTATTGGCCATAGTTGAGGCTTATATAGCCGCACATTGTGGCGGCCATTGGCGGCCAATCAATCCAATCATTAAATAATTCGCTTTGACTTTACATATTCTTCAAAGTAGAATTTGTGCCGTTGCGCAATTTTTAATGAGCACGCCTGGGAAACTGCCACTGTCCAGACAAATTGGGTCAGCTACAAAAAAGAGCTGAGAAAATTGGTATGAAAAAACTCATCCTTTAGCTGACCGCCTACACTTATCTCGCTGCCGCACTGAGCTCTTCAAAACACTTTAAATATTAATATAAAAAACCCAAACCGAAGTGTACTTTTAAATATTTAATATTTCTATTTGCCGTTTGCTAAGTGTCTCTTTCTCTCTCGGCCACTCTCTCTTTCTCTGGTGAAATATTGCAAAAGTTCTCAGTTCGCAGTTCGGAGAGAGAGAAAGCCCTCAAAAGAACTGATTTATCATTGCTGTTGTTGCTGTTTGCCAGGTATTTGCCATAATAGAGGGTGATTTTTTAAGAGCTATAGAAACATTTTCAAAAAGAATAACACATAAAATTCAAAGAAATGCATTAAATCTTTATTTGAATCGATAGTACGGTTCATATAATTTAATGTTTGAAGATTATTTCATGCAAATGTTGACCGTGACTCCGCCTCAAAAGGTCCATCCGCTTAGTCCACTTGTTTAAGCCAGTGTTGCCAAAAAGATAATAGCTAAAAAATCACCCTTTAGAAATGTAACTTGCAGTCGGGTAATTTCAATTAACTTTTTCTGTTATTTTTGTCTGTTCAGTGAACTTTATTTTCTTTTGTTTATGCACTTGATCCCGTCTACATGTCATTGTGCGTCAGTATATTTGGACTTTTTTTCCAATTACACATGTATTGAGTGCACTGAAAAGCCGGTGACAAGCAAATAACGAGGGAGTCCATTGTTTATTTCTTTTATATTTGTGTCAACCTCATAATGTGATGCCCCTAAGCCGGCTATCAGTCTTTTATATTTAGCCCGATGCTGTTGCCATTGGCGTTCGCTGCCATCATCATATGTTTGTCTATTGTTTGCCAGTGTGTGTTTGTGTCTGTGTTTGTGCACTCCATTTCCGCCGGAAGCCTTGCGACAACCACACAGATTCCGCGCTTACTCACATATGTACAAATGTGTATGTATGTATGTGTATGTGTATGTGTATGTGTATCGTACTTACCGCTTGCTGCCTTGTTTATTTCTTTGTTTATGAGCATTCTTGTTTTTATGGTTTCTTTGCCACAGCTTTCTGATTGTCGCTTTTATATTTATGTGGTTGTGTTGTCCCGCTCGCGCCCTCCAGCCTCATATGGTAAGTCTTCCCTATGTGTGTGTGTGTGTGTATGTACAGTCTATGCATGTCTATGAAATTTCCTGTGCTCGGACCTTTTGCTTTATGGTCTGCTTATGTTCCCTCTTTATTCTACTGAATTCGTTAGTGTTTATTGTGTTTCCTTCGTTTGTCGCTGGGTTTATTTTTTGTTTTTTTTTACACATCATCTTTTATCCGACGTTCGTTGTGGTAATTAAACTTTGATTGCTTTCAAATTGTTTTTATTGATTGGAAGATTTCACATGAGTTTTGAACAAAGTGCTGTCTTCCTTAACGAGTTGCTATTTCGCAATCGAAAGCTAATAACAATGTCTGCTGACACTCCCGGCTAACGAATTGTAATTGGCCAATTGCTGCTAAAGGTGTCAGCCAAAAATGATTGGAATTTTCAATAAACAAAGTGAAAATTCCATGCACAAATTTGGAATGTAATAGACAACAGTGTGAAAAATAATAATTTGCAATAAAAATTCAAAGTATTTCTAGTTCAATGAATTCTTTAATAATAAAAATGTTTGATGCAGCTGATAGGAATGAACAGGGACAATGAATGACCATAAAAACGTTCTTTCTCTGTCTTCCATACACGTGGAGTCAAACAATAATATTGTTATCGCGATCACACTCATTCCAGTTGAGTGCTCTCAATCCACGAGGTCAATGCAAATGCAGCAACAACAAGAGATGTTTGGTCATCGCTCTCGTAACACATAAGTCAAATGCACTCTCTGTGTATCCCATTTGCTCACACATGCATTCATATAATAATCTTGCCCTTCCACCTCCACTTAAAACTCTCAGAGAGCGCAGTCAGATTGTAATCTTGCTCTCCCGTTTGCGCTCTCACGTTTAAACATCAGCTGAGTGTGCCTGTGAAGTCAACTCCAATTAAAGAGCACGCTCTCAGAGAGCGTAATGAGATTGTAATCTTGCTCTCCCTCTTGCACTTATACCGTCAACTATCAACTGAGACTGCCCGCGAAGTAACAACAACAGCGCACCGCAATCAGATTATAATCTTGCTCTCTCGTTCACACTCGCACATTAAAGTATCAGCTGAAAGAGCTCAAACCAAAACAAAAGAAAATAGAAACAACAACAATGGCTAAGGCAGTGTTTGGTACTATTGCGCTCCCGTTCTCGCTCTTTGAATTCGTATACGCAACACTAAATCACTTGGGGTAGGCCTTAAATCCGGCTTTAATTTAGCTAAATAAACATAATAAATTGCCTCTTTTTGCAGTATTCTTAAATTCGTAAATATGTTCAATTGATCGATAGCAGCAGCTGTTGGAAATTTAGAATATTACCGAAGAAGAACGATGCTTTCAGATACTTAGAAGGCCATTTGGCCAGCAATTTGAGCTGAGCGTGTGCCAGTCCAACTGCAAGAAGACAAACAAAGTGCACAAAACTTGGCAGCGGCAACAATGCTCTATACTGTGCTGAGCAAACAGACTTGGCGATGGCTCTTGAATGCAGCACGTACACAATGCCAATTGCCAGCACTCAGCTTCAGCTCCAGCTTTAGCTCCAACTTCAGCATCAACTCAAACTCAAACTCAAATCGAGCGGCAGCTGCGCGAAATGGACAATCTAAATTATAACCAAGTTGGAGTGAAAGCAAGGACGAATGAAGGTGGAGGTGGAGATGGATGTGAAGGGGAATTCAGGCACGGGGTGTGAGTAATAGTTTTGGCTGGCATCGTGTCCGCCTGGAATTTATGGACGGAGTCCGGCCAAGTGCCACTACACACTGATATTCACATTGAATACTTGGCAAGCCAAGGCGCAGGCACAGGCATGGGCATCCATCTTGGAGCTCTGACAACTGCGCCCAACTGTTGGATTTATCGATCTCGCCGCCGTCAGAGTCATTTGGGGGTAGCCTTTTAAACTAATTAGGCTCAGCTCGCTGCCAAAGGGCCAACACATGCTACTAATTTCCAGAGCATGCTCAAAATGAACTTCTTTGCCCAAATAAATTGCCAGAATACTTAGATTGGCTTAGCTAAGGCTAGCCAGGCCGAACCGTTGCTTTGCTCTGGCTATAAATCCCATTCAAAACTGAATTTAAAGCGGTAACTTTTGTTTGCGTTGTTTACAAGACGCTACGGTCCAGTATAAAACTTCAAACTCCCAACTCTCAACTCCCACTCTCTGTGGGATTCGAATCTATTGCACCTTTGCCAAAAAAATTATAGTCAGTCCGAGAATTTATGTGCATTGCCCATGGAAATTAAACGCTTGAGCTGCTGCTGCTGCTGCTTCTTCTTCTTTACCCAGTTGCAGTCAGTTTGGAAAGTAGTGAGAAAAATTATTCTTGCTGCCATTGTGAAATTTTCAATTAAGATAAATGAGTCCATTAGACGGCGTAATTTATTTGTTTTTATGGCAATTTTCACACACACATAGCACTATTTATTATGAAATTGAAATCCCCGTACAACTTATCCATTTACCTTATCTAATCTCGCACTCTCTGTGCAAGCTCAGCGCGAACTGAATTCAATTAAAGTAATTTGCCTGATGAAAACACACGTTGAAACCCGTTGACGTTGGCAAAAGCGGAAAAACAAAGATAAGTAAATGAAATAAGTTAATTTCAAATGTTTTACTACTAATTTCAAATAATTTTCGCACCTTTTATGTAATGAAATATCGTACACAGCTGATGGCATCTCTTTCAGCTCGTGTTCTGCGAATTTGTGGCAACATTTGTATTGTGACTTCAAAGGAATTGTTAGCTTGGCATACCCTTTATTTGAATTGCTCAAAAACAAGTAAACGCACACACACACGCGCATGTCAAAGAGTGCAAATATATACTATGTATATATATATATATATATAGTACATACACAATTCCAGGCATAAATCACAATTCCTTAGCCATTAACACGAAACCGCAAAGATTTGCGGCACTTCTAAAGTTGATGATGAAGCGAGAGCGTCGGGTTTTCTGTCCCTCTCCTCTGCCTTTTAACAAAAATTTAAATGGCCAGAGGGTGTGGTAACGAGGCCAAAAGAATGTAAGCCTCTGAAACCGCGCCACAAACTGAAAGTTTCACTTAAAACATTCTGAGAGGCCAACGAAAAATAAAAAAAGGCGAACTAACTCTTAAAGTTTGTGAAATGAAAGTTTTTTCTTATTTTTTTTTATTAACTTCTAGATTAATTGTTAGCAACAGTTGCTGCCGGGCGAAGTAGTCTGACATAACTTTTCACGGAAATTTCTCTCAGTGTTGTGTGTCTGTGCCACTCTCGCGACTTTAGACACATTTGTTTCGGCGACCGCAGCTGAGCTGAGCTGAGAGGTTAATAACGTAGCAGTTGAAGTCATATACCATATATCATATGGGATGTACATATGTCACGATATGCTGACAGAGTTTAAAGTTCACGTTGGCCAATTAATTATTTTGCGCTTCGATCTTTAAGATAGCCAAAGCATGCGCCTGCCCGACTTTCATTTGCTTTCACTTTGCCAAATAGCCGCAAATAAATTCCGGCCACATTCTTTGGCAAGCAGAAGACAGAGAGGGGGAGAGAGAGAGAGGTAGAGAGAGCAAAACCAGTAAATTACATTTGCAGAACGCTCTCTCGACCCGCTAACAAATTGCTATGGCATTTTGTTTAGTTGCCCAAGTTGCCGAGCTGTAACCGAAAAGTAGGCAGCAGTTTGTAGGCTGCCCCACCTACCCCACCACCTTCCCCGTACATACCTCACCTATCTGGCTACAATTTTCTTCACTTTATTTCACACTTGGCCCCAAAAACGGCAACACACATAAGGTGTGTCCATTTTATCTTGTTGCACCCCCCTCGCAACCGAAAAATTGTAAAAAAGAGGAGGAGGCTGCCAACTGTAACATCGAGTGAAAAACTTTTCTCAGCTGCTTTTTTGCTTTTGCTTTTAGTTCGCCTACTTAGTTACTTTTGCCAGCGACCCAGTTACCTGCCTGTGTGTGTGTGTGTGTGTGTGTGAGAGGGGGGTAATTCAACTATTGCGGCTGCATTTGTTGCTGCCAGTCGGGACAAGAAGATAAATTAGGCAAAAGCAGTTCGGACAACTGGGCGTATGCGTTCTGTGCCACCAACAAAAGTGAGTTGCCAACAAAATCCACTCGAAACTTGTTCGATTTTAAGCTATATTTATAACTTTCTTACTTTCATTTAAAATATTTTTTGTATTTATTTGCAGACAGTGGAAATATTTGACGAGTTACTCAAATTGATTTAGCAGCAATTCTTTTTTAGCCTTTTTCTGCTGCAATATTTGTGTAGTTTTATTTACCAGGCTTGCAGGACAACTTTGACTTTACCGAACTGAGTGTAAAACAAATATTCAATTTATATTTATACACTTGCAGAGGGTATATTATTTTTGGCCAAGAGCTTGCCACGAATCTTAAGCGACATCTCCGACCTTATAAACTATATATATATGTGGGAATGATCTGGCAACGCTGAGTCAGATGGCCTAATTAGCAGTCGATGGACTGGCAACGACGAAGAATGGATGTAGAAGAAGAAGACGACGGGAGGAGCGAAGACGCGAAAGAGCAAGGCTGACGCTCAATCTATTAATAAAAGACGATCATATTAAAGAATAAAAATACGACATTAAGACTAAACTAAAGAACTATTTAATTTTATGAAGCCTACATTGAAGTAGTATGAAATAAAACCATTCAATTTAATATTAAAACAATCGTATATTTTACACTACAACTGTGACTTAAACTTTAAACAAACAGCTTATAAACAAGTCCCACATACACCCTGAAGCAAACGAGCCGATTCGGAGCGATATATCGTATAGCTGTCATACAAACTATCGGCCAATTGTTGTTGTTTGTCAAGATATTGCAACTAAATTTAATACATCTCTTTCTATATATATAATATGCATATAAAATATCATCAAAATATAAATGCCATGGGAACAATCGGTCGAAATGAAGACCTTCATTTCGACCGATTGTTCCCATGGCATTTATATTTTGATGATATTTTATATGCATATTATATATTCTAACTTTGGTTAGACATAATATTCTACAGCATTATATATCACTAGTAAAATAGTCATAGGAGATCATAAGAAGCTGCAAAGGCTGCACTCAGCAAACCGCAGGTAGCCTTTGTTCTCGTCTTTAAATAAATTAAATTGCATTCGAATAAGCTAATAATTAAAGCCAATTAAGTTGCACAGAGCAAAAGAAATAGTTAAACACTTTCGCAGTGCAACTAGCTCTGCCTGTTCCACATGCTTCAGCTTATTATCCACGTAATAACAGCGCACTTTGCAGCTGCTGCTGTTGCTGCTGCTTTGTGCCACTTTGTTGCATAGGTAGGGATAATTTTCAGAAATTATATATGACCACTTAAGTTGTCATTAACGTTAACGACCTGGCCAAAGCAGCAGAAATAAAAAAGGAACCCAGCCATGTCGAGGGCATTATGAAATGCTTGAACAGCGCGGCTAAGTGGCGCCGTGGCAAGCCTCTGAATATTTTGCTGCCTTTCTTCTACCTCTTCATTCTTTCTCTCTTTCTTTTTTTGGTAGGGCCTCTACAATCGGCAAATCTGGCAGTGCTTGTAGAGCTTGTGCCTGTGTCGAGCTTGGGTAATCCAAAATTAATGGCCTGTCAGTCATAGTCGTCTAGCAGCCGCAGCCGCAGCGGCAGCCGCAGTCGAACGGCTAACACGGCTCTTAGCCGCGTGTCTGGCCTTTCGACGCCTCCGTGTTGGCCTCTGCTGCTGCTACCAAAATGCTGCCTCATTTCGGTTGCAGTTGCAAGGCACTTACACAACTACACAGGCTCCGCTACATCCTGTCTTTGTGTAAATTTCCGCTTCCTTTCGAAAGTGTTTGCCGCTGGCTGCCAGGCCAGAGTCTGTGCCCTGTCTCCGCCCCGCACCGCACTCCCCTTCATCGTCTTCTTGTGCTTCTAAAAGCTGCGCTTAATCGAAAACTCGTATGAATGCAGCCGTAGCAAAGGCAAAGAGCCAGACCAGTGTTGGCTTGCTTTCATTTTGTGGCCCACTGTACTGACTGCACTGCACTTAAGTCCCTGCCGTATTGCTCTTTTTTCAACGGGAAAGGCGGCAGAGCGGAGTGCGGAGTGCGAGGAGGCGTGACAGCAGTCAAGTTATTACAAGCACAAAAATATTTTCACTTAAGTAGCTGCTGCCACTATTTTGCTCAATTTATTTCAACATCAAGCTCCCTTTGATACCCCTTGCAAGTGGCTGAAGAGAAAGGTTGCTACAAATCGAAGTCCCTCTTAGATCTTGTACTAGATATATGCTTGAAAAGGAAGCTGAAACAGCATGAACTATGTAGTATATGTTAAGTATATAGTATAAAGTAATATATACCTAACTTTGTTCTCAAGAAATAGCTCATGATGAGGCTCCATTTGTTTTGACCCTTTTTCAAAGTATTCTATCTTTCTTTTACTGCGTATCTAAGCCGTCGACTACAGTGTTTCTTCTTCACTAGCTTTTTTAATTTCCCACACAATTTCTGCAGCAATATTTGTGCAGTATGAGTGCGTGTGTGTGTGTGTGTGTGTGTGTGAGTGTAGTTGCTGTCGTGTTCCTTTCAATTGAACTCTCATATGAAACACGCTTTCCCAAACAATTCCCCACAGAGTAACAGAAATATTTTCTATGTTGCTCGAATAAATTTTAATTGAATTCTAGACACATATTTTATTTTTTTTTACTTTAATTGAATAAAGGCAAAAAGGAAAATGTCTGTATGAAAAATATTTCATAATTGCATTGTTCTAATTTTGAAAGTAAATTACTGCAAGCATGTTTAAACTGTGTAAAAACATTTAAATTGATAACCTTTTGTGGCTTATTTGTGAAACTAAATATATGAATTATTTAACTAGATTTATATGCATATAAGCTATGCATTTTTTTGCAATAAAACGCTCGTTTGTTTCATATCTGCTATTTTATTTGTGTTTACACATATTTTTCTGATACGTTTTTATGTGTAATTGTGAGTGCGTACAATGCTTCGTGCTGTTCTTTTGGCCATGTTTTTTTTCGACATTTGGGCGTGCAACCATGTGCAAATAGTCAAAATTTGAGGCAACAGGGAATATGTTTTGGAAATGCCTGACGTTGGTATGATATGGGGTAGTCTTCATAAATTGTTAACAAAGTTATAGTTATAAAACAGTCAATGCCAAATCGTTTAGAATCTTAGCAAGTTTAGTTCATGTTGGTAGCAAATGGAACCTATATATCAGTCTCTTTTATAGGGTATCTCCTAGTCGCGTATGCCTTTTATTGGCCTGCACAACGACTACTCCAATATGTTTCGTTATTGTGGTGCACTCGTGTGCATTTGGGCATTTGACTATGTGTGAAAATGTGAAAATTCATTTTCATTTTGCTAATTGAAATGCTGCGTTCCACAATTTCATTTCAAGTGCGTTCCTCTGTGCGAGTGTGAGTGTGGTGAGTGTGTATGAGTGTCTATTTGCATATGTATTCATATGATTGCCATTTGCTTTTTCTTTTCCATTAGTAGCTCAATTCTGATTTGCAAAAACATTCCACGCATTCAAGCAGAAACATAAAAAGACGACAGAGAAAGAGAAGCTAATCTGAACAGTCAGACCAGGCTTTAATCAGGCCTAAATCGGCCACAATTTAGTTAAAATATTCCTCACCCCTTATGGGCTGTTAGGCAAAGCCATAGCTCAAGTTGCTTAGCATATTTCGCTATTTTGGCGGCTTTGATTATCTGTAAATCAAATGCAATGAGATACGCTAGCAGACCCTGTTGCCTAGACCTCTCTCTCTCTCTCCTCTCTCTCTCTCTCCATATCTCTTTCTCCGTTCTGAGCTCCTCCTTTCTCATATTGCTGCTTGGAGAATCGAATTTCGTAGCGAAAAATTATGAGACGTT
This sequence comes from Zaprionus camerounensis, assembly GCA_018904165.1. Lineage (NCBI taxonomy): Eukaryota > Metazoa > Arthropoda > Insecta > Diptera > Drosophilidae > Zaprionus > Zaprionus camerounensis. The sequence goes on along the minus strand of JAEIFS010000479.1, from coordinate 11,146,622 downwards.
TGCGAAGCGAGTGACCCATAAAATATCACGTATACGTACCAGAATACGTACACGCAGCGTAGACAAAAGCAACAACAACAACGACCGCTTATACTAGATGCGTTTTTATGATTTGTGTGGCATAATGCCAGGCAGACCGGCCAAGCTGATTGTAAATCTATGCGGGCAACCAAGGCACCCTCCCTGAGAAGGAGGAGGAGGAGGAGGAGGCTGCTCATGGCATTGAGCGGGTCCAGCGCCTGTGGTTTCGCTCGCAGCAGCTGTCACTTTCATCTTTAAACTTTAATGGCAAAGCAAAGTTTTTGGAGCTCAGCTCCCTCTCTCTCTCTCTCTCTCTCTCTCGCTTGCGCTGTGTCTGTCTGTCTCCTTCTCTGTCTCTGGTCAATGTGGCTGTGGCCGCACGTCTTGGCTACCATCTTTTTGGCGGTTGAAGCTGCTGTTGCCCCTGCTCCGGCTGCTGCTGCTACTGTTGCTCTGGCTAATCCCCAGTACGTGTTCTGCTGGTGAAACGAAACGTTTTTGGTAAATATTTATTTATTATTTACTCCTGTGGTCGGACCTATGGCGTGCGCACCTTGAGCAAGCCGAGGAAGAAGAGAAATACAAAAAATTTACTTGACATTGCCTTGGTGGCAGGGCAGGTGAGCAGTGGTTGGAGTGGAGAGAGGGGGAGAGGGGGAGCTACGTGCCATTTGCTCTGGTTTGTGGTAGCACAACTAAAAGCTGTCAAACACGGCGTATACTTAATATTAATTACATTGACAGCACGAACACAAAAGCAAAGCAAACGCACTTTGTAATACCCCCAGTTAGTAACCTTTTTTGCGCCTGTCACACCCCCGAAAAATCACACAAAATCCAACAAAATATGTCCTCCATACCATTCTCTCTTTCCTCGTCGCAACTGATAAGCATCTTGAAACTTCTGCACTGAAAACATTTGCCCAGGCAATTGGCTAACTAGTCGCACATACTAGTTGCAAGTACTATATGCCATAATTAGTGAACTTAATTATATTATTAGGTCGTTAGGCAAATTACTTTAAGCGGCCTCACTTGAGTAATGCTTCCGCGCGCACCATATACTGGGCATGTGGGGAAATAAGCTGCAGTTTGGGTGATTGATGGACAGCGTGTATGCTGTGAGGTAGTTGGGGCTTTTATTTCATTATTCACTCAGGTCGAAAGAGAGAAAACTATTTGCGCGCACTATAAAAGAGAGAAAAATGCCATCAAAGTGAATTATACAAATGCACTCAAGCAGCCTATAAAATGTGATTTCTTCAATATTAATAGTTGTATATAGTTAGTAACAAAACATCAGCAATCTAACATCTAACACATCTAGTACATCTAACTTCCTTTCGCTCAGTGTATTCGCTGCTTTCATTTGTAGTCGGCTCAGACATTTTACCCACGCATTAAAAGCGTATGGAGCACCCATCCACTTGCAATTAACACTTAAATTAATTCATATTAATTAAGGCACACCCCATACCTTAACATCCACAGCCACACACCCCTCCCCCCACCCTCCTCCTTGCCTGACCGTGGCCAAATGAGAACACACTTAACGCTTTGGTGCGGGCCACGTTTCGTGCCGTTGTTGCGGGTGTCGAAATTGGGCGAACATTTGAGGACTGAGTCTCGCAGGCAGAAAGTAAACGCATTTAACCTCAACGCAATCAACATGGCAAAGCAGCAAATACTTAACGTATAATAAATAACAACAATAACAATAACAACAACAACAATACAGCAACAACAAATAGGCAAAGTCTCGGCCAGACACAACAGCAACTCATTAATAAAGAGCGTGAACGAGAATTGTGCCACAGCAGGATACGAGTAACCCAACAACAACATGTAACAACAACAACAACTAAATATTAATCATGTTTAATAAGTTGTAGAAATTAGCCACGTCTCTGTGGGCTCTACTCACAGCATGGACTCGACTCTGAGTTTGCTCTTTCATCTGGGGGGAAAGTCATTTTGTTTACTAATTTGATTTGATATTTTTTCGAAGACATTTCTTTTATTTATTGTGAAGGTAGATTTTTAAAAATAACTAATTTATTACATATAGTGTATATATAATATATTATTATAAATTATTATTATTATTATAAATATATTATATATATATTAATATATTTAAGCATTACAACATTCAGGAAAATCTATGAATAACTTTGTCAGCAGTATCGAATGTATAAAGTATAAAGCAAAACAAACATTTCTAAATACATACGTATACATATATTTTCATTGCTTCTGTTATGTCTCTCTCTCTCCCTCTCTCTCTCACACCCTCTCCCTCTATTGCAAACTGCAAAGCTGCTGCGAAATTGACGTTAAGTTCTCCTCAAACTTAAAAACTTAATGCACTTGGAAAGATGTGCAAACAAGTTTATACATGACACTCAGCCTTTTAGACAGGTGAGAACCAGGCAACAATATAAACAAATAAAACCATTTAAAGAAATAAACAGAAATAAGGTAAACAAAAGTAAAATAAACAGGCAACAATAGCAACAAAAAAGAAAACATTTAAAGAGATAAAAAGCAATAAGAAAACATAGGCAAAATAGGTTTGTAATTTGCTTTAAGAGCTCTCACTGCCTTTTACATTCCCGTTACGCATCTATAGTTCCGCACACATTGACACACCTCTTATGAAAGGGAAGGGAGGGGGGGCGACCGCAGCATCCTTACGAAAACTTTCAGGCGTAAATTTCAATCAGACCGCTTAATGTGTGCTACAACGCCCCACACAGCTAAATTGCCTTGGAGAGCTAATGCGAGGCACGCAAAATCCGCTGCTCGAAGAAACCACTGTGCAGGCAGGTGTTGCCAACTACATGAAGTCTGATATGGGAACAGAACAAACATAAATATTTATATTTAGCTTGAGGCAGTAGGCGACACTTGGCAGCTAATCAAATATTCCGGAATCAGACGAATAGGTTGATATGACACCCTGTGTGCTATAATTCCAAGTCAAATAGCAGATATACATGGCATATATATTTGTTTAAAGGGCAGACTACGTTTAATTGGCACAACTGAGAGCTGAGTTTTTCATTTGCATTTTCTTCACATTACTTATGCATTATGCATGAGCTCTATGGGAGGAGAAGAGAGTTAAATAGGACGAGGCTTAATGCATGGGAAATGACAGAGAGTGGGAGAATTAAAGCTAAAACTGCAGCAGGAATAACAGGTAAACCAAGGATTGGAAAGAGGTTGTAGAGAGAGAGAGAGAGAGAGTAAGTTACTAAATACAGAGCAAGACAGACAAAGCTGGCCAATTTAAAGAGCATTTACCATTTCACATTTGCTAACGAGTCGTTTCAAAAATGTTGCATAAATCTGGAAAACAATCGTAAATTTGCCTCTATAATAAATAAACTCAAACATGCAAAGCATAACTAATAAAAAGTGTACTCTGCTTTTATTTGTCTTTTTCTTTTTTACTTTTTGCACTTTGCGTTTTATGTCTGCTTACCAAAACTATTTATGGCCACAGAGACAGAGAGAGAGAAAAGGAGAGAGGGAGAGAGCTTGAGAACAGAGAGCTTATTGCAATTTTATGATAAATTTGAAATAACTGCAGAATTTCGATAAAGGTCATTTGAAAGCAAAATATGCAAAAGCAGGCCGCACTCGGGCTCTGCTCTTGCTTCCAGTTGAAATAATTGTACGCACCAGTGTGCTGCATACCCCTGCCCTGCCAGGCTACTCTCTCCACTGCACTCACGACCCACTTAAGTTTCGAGTAATACTTTGGAACGAGCAGCCACCGTGCAACATCATGAATCAGACGCTTTACTTCCCGCTGTGGCACAACACAAACTCGAAATCGCAATGCTACTGAGGAAATGTGCGGGGTGGGTGGAGGGGTACGTGGAAAAAGAATGCACAAACAGCAGCAGACGGTAAGAAAAAGTCGACGTAACGTTGTAAAAAATTACTTATCTGGGCCCCCAAAATGATTTATTGCCCCAAATGGCAGGCAAATAGCATTAAAAGAGTGGTCTGCGGGTTGCCCAGAAGGCAGGGGGGAGTAGCAAAGCGGGGCCAAAGGGTTTCGGCATAAATAACGCAAAACGAGAACGTTATAAACCTACGCCTATGCAGGTCAAATAGTCAAGCAATTTTGGTCGAGCTGAATCTCTCAAATAACTAAAAAATTTAACCTAAAAGAAGTTCTCTACCTTCCAACAATTGGGTGAATCCCAACATTCGTAGAGATTAAGCTAAAAATTTCCCAGCAAGTTGTTTATATACATGACGTGGCGCACTTCCGTCTATAATAAAACATAGCAAATACTATATAAAATATATATAATACTGTTCGCTTAGCTATCACATAATTGAGTACGTTTCACTTTGACCGAGGCCTTGGAATTATTTGTTTGATGCACAATTAACAAGAATCCTTATCACGTTCATATATGTATAAATACATACATATATTTATATTCTTTACATACAGTAGTGCAGGGTATATTTACTTTGTTCTAAAGTTTGTAACAACACTTGAGATAAATCCAACTATAGGCGAATGACTAAACCTGCACATACCTTTTAAAGAAATAAGTAAAGTTATGTTTTTAAGATTTATACAATAACTTGTTAGGGTATTTACAAAGTCTATAGCATGCCATTGCTACTACTTCCCTTGTTGTCTTGCTTTCGTGATGCCTATTCTTGAAACAGACTTAAGTCGCTTTAAAAACGTTGAACTGAATAGAACGAATTTCTGAATATTTATTTCAAAATGTTATTCAAAATATTGAGTTGTTACTGGATTATTATGTTGGTATTTCCAATATACGCCACTCAACATATATCTTACACAACAGTTAGCCCATCGGTGAGCAATTCTTGGAGTTTATTCGATATAGTTATATACAATGTTATCGTTTTACAGTGCCATCTATATACAACAACAGAAATGCATGAAAAATGCGGAGTCTACGCTTACCTTCGTATAAAACCTCTTCTGATCGATATACATACACAACTGAATCAGATCAAATTATTAGAGTCAGTGATTGAATCTAAAAACAACTCTATTTATTCTACTGCAGATGATTGTAAAAAAGCAATCCTAGTCGCTTATAACACAATAAGCAGTAAAGATGATGAGATAAGCAATTTGACAGCTGAAAATCAGATTATTGAAACACAATTGAAGTCTAAGAATGACATCATTAGGGACAAAGATAAGCAAATTGACACATTAAATTTAGAAGTTCTGTATGCAAAGAACAACTACGACGCTCAGATATTTCTACTAAATTCACAACTACTGGATTTTAAATAAAGCAATCGAAGGGAAAGACAAACAGATTTCAGTACTAGGCAATACAATTCAAGATCTACAGAATACGATATCAACCAAAGACAAAGGTTTTACAGATCTACAGGGAGAGCTAGGGAAGTTAAATTCAAATATATTTACGCTTGGGCAAACTAACGAAGAGAAAGATAAACAGTTAATAGAAAATGGGAAGACAATTGAAATTCTTCAAGCTGATATATTGAAGAAAGACAATCTTCTAGCTCTACAGAACCAACAAAGTGGGAAATTAGTTGAAAAGGAAAAAACTATCGAAGAGTATAAGCAAAAAATCAACAATCTTCAAGTTGATGTGAATAATAAAGACAATCGCATATCAGCTTTGCAAACTACAGTGAATTCATATGGCAGCACATTACAATCTAAAGACAGTCAACTATCGCAGGCACAATCGAAAGTGTACACACTACAAGCTGAACTGGACGAGTTAAAAAGGAGGCCATGTCACAGTCCCGGCAGTCATCCTTATCACCATTACCCTCATCATGGTCCTCCTCATATTCACCATGGTCCACCTTTTCCTCACCATCACCATCACCATCATAATTAAGAAGACTGCAACAACCAATGTGACTTTGCAGGTAGAGTTTCTCATTTGTATATGTATTTATCAGTCTATAAATGTTCTCTTTAATTGTATTTCAGTTTAATAACCGTGTGCAGGAATCGAAACATCAAACATATTGAATACCCAGTATACATATGTATGTATATAATCTACCCAAAGTACAATACAATAAAAACTCTTCTCTCTGCAACTATTGACTATTTGTATTCGTGTAAAAAGAAATGTAAATGTACATTGTACGATACTTTTTTCTATGAAGTATCGTAATTCATTTAGTTAGTTGAATAAAATATTTACAATTTTTACTAGATGCGCATGTCATCGGCCAGTTCTGCGCTTTGTTGGTGTTCAATCAACCGTTAGTTCGTTAACAAAGAATAGTTCGCAATCCAACAAAAAGTTTGCAAGAATGCTCGACTAGAAGATACCTACATAGTTCCCCCTGTACTTTGTTATATATGTTAGCAATTCATACAAACCTGATGTACTTCTCATTGTCCATAATTGTAAACAATAAAAGTAACAAAACTTGTACATTAAATTAAATTGTATTGATAACAAATAAGTAAAAAGTAGAACTTTCCCCTTTTCAATTATAAATAATTGTTTCACTTTAAAGGGAGTCGATTTTTATTGAATATGTTATAAAATATATATGTAAATACATACGAATAAATGTTAACACAACTGAACTCACTTTAAGACAGCACATATTGATGAGAGAGCATTGATAAATGAATTTTTAAATATATATCTTATTCTTAACTATACAAAAATATCAGTGCATCATATGTTTAGTCGAAAATATCAACAACTTACACTATATAATAACTATACTCTGTTAAGTGTGACCTTAGTCGATACACTATCGTATGTTTATTTAGTTATCGTAAACCCTATCGATAGGATAGTGTTGAATAACGCAAAAGGAGCGGGAGAGCGTCATTATCTTTTCAGAGAGCTAAGGGAATGCATTGTTAAAATTGAAAAGAGTGTAATAAATAATTAAAACATTAAAAGATTATCTTCACAACTTATTATACATATGTTATTTACACGATTATACAATGCACATTTGAATACATTCAGATATAATTTAAAAGTATTTATAGTCAATTTGTTTAAACAAAATAAGGCAAAATATTCAACTTGCACAAAAATAAAAGATTGCTATAGTTAAGAAAACTGCCAACGTAAAACATATTTGCAATAGTAGGAAAAGTAAATAAAAGAACAGAAAAAATGCAGGCAGGTTCATTTGAAATGTATTTATGCAATTTTAATGAAATGAAATGCATGTGGGTGCAGGCTCCGGCACCGAATCGCTCCGGATTCAGTTCCAACTCCAGCTCAGGCCAGGCTCAGACTCGGGCTTCGCGGTATTAATGTAAATGCGCCCGTCAGACACGCACGTGCAACACACACACACCCGCACAAGCCTTGCCCGCACAGGCCTGCAAGTCCAAGTGCCTTTAGGGCTTTTTTCGCTTGCCTTTTGCAAGAGCTCTGTACGTCTGTGTGTGTGTGTGTGTGTGTCTTTGAGTGTGTCTGTGTTTTTGTGAGTGCGTTTAAATGCAAATTACATTTCATTTCATTATAGTATGCGGCATTTGCACGTTGGGCATGGCCAAATAAGAATGCAAAAACTGCTGCATGCGAAACGAGTTTAAAATGGCTGCCGTTACCGTTAGCCTGCGCGTCGACGCCCGCGCCCACTACGCGGATAAAGCCTTGAGGCACGCATTAGACACAGGCACAGGCGGCAGCGGCACAGTTAGAGCTGGAGTCAGAAACCGGAGCCAGACTCCGAATCGCCGCCGTTGTCTACGCCTGCGGAGTGCCTGTCAGCAGATACCGACCCCTTCCCCCTTCCCCTACACAGCAGCTCACGTTTACCGACATTTTTCCAGAGCACAACAGTTATGAACATTCACGCTAATGCGTTGTGAATGTTCAGCATTTTGCATACCCTGCAAACGCCAGCTAGCAATGGGGTATATCAGACGCTGCATACATTGTGCGTTAGAAAACTTACATTGAACTAAAATGAATATTTTACTATGGTTTTCATAAAACAAACAAAGTAAAGTTCATTTAACACATACCTAGAGTATTTGCTGATCTATCAAAGTTGTTGACAGCACAGCTGCTTGTTTTTTCTATATAAATAACGGTAAGCAAGTGTTGCGCATCGCTTCGGTTGGAAGGGAGTTGCTGTCCTTGCTGCTAATATGCAGCCCTGACTCGCTCTCTTTTCTCTATTCCTCTGTTTTACTATCCATCTCCCCCTCCCGTCATACTCCCTTCGCCACTTGGCACGTCCACTGAGGCGCCTGCACAGGTGCTCTGCATCTCTTTTAGCCATTCCCCTGGACGCTGTTTTGCATTGGAAATTAAATTACGTTTAAGATTTAAAGTGCACGGCACAAATTGCCATTTGCCACTGTAGCCGTGTGCTACTAAATATAATGAATTATAATCAAATTTTATCCAAAGAAGATAAAGCACAAGATGAAGAAGGACCAAAAGATGTAGAAGAAGAGCCAAAAGATGTAGAAGAAGAGCCAAAAGATGTAGGAGAAGAAATGCCAGAAATTGTGTTAAGTTGCCAAAGCAAGTGGGCGAGCAGCAAATCCATAATAAGTATCCAAAATGGATAAAAGTTTGCACCACGCACTAGAAATATTTGCCAATCCATGACTAGCTGTAGTACCCACTACATTTATCCCGAAAGGGGCATTATTTTGCTGTTGACTGCAACATTTATGGCCGTTAACTGGACCCCAAGCGAAAAGACCCCCAACAAGAACATGGCTAGCTGGCAGTGTAATTACGCATTGAGTGTGTGTGTATCTGTGTGTGTCTGCATGGGGTATATGTTGTTATTTTTACTGCTAATTTAGTGGTGCTTCACTGTACCCTTCCTCCTCCTCTTCCCCCCTCTCTCTTGAACTGGTATCACCCATAAAGTTTTGCAGCCCCACAGCACGCAGTGCATATTTCGTTGGGAAATCCTTGTAAGCCACAAAGACTTGAAAATTTGTGCGGCGCCACAAATTTCATGGGAATAAAATTGCAACGAAATAAACTCTCGCACAGTCACACACACACACACATACGCATGGAGCTGAACATCAGAAGAACACCGAAAATGCAATTGAAGTAAAAAGCACTCGAAAAATCAGCGGCAAAAACCAAAAAACGAACGGCCACTCAATAGTCTGGGCTGGCAGAGGAGGCGGAGGAGGAGGAGTTGGAATGCAAGTTGGGCTGAGAAATGAGAAATCACAAATGAGAACTGGCAACTGGCAACGGGGCACGGGGCAAACGGCAAACCGAGAACGCTGAGGCAAACCAATCGATTTGGCAATGCGTACTAGTTTCCAATTAAAAGTTTACTAATTATTTCTAAACTTTTGTGCAGCGATCAATGCGCATTGGGCATGCAAGCCACCAACCAACGTAACAAATGCCAAGCACAGTGGTGCAATTATTGTCAATATGCAGCAAAATGCATAGAAGTTAAAGGCTATTGGAGGCTCACGTTGCTGTACCCTTATGCAAGTGCAAGAAAGAGATAAGCTGCGTGTTCGTAAACAAAGCAGAAAGCGCGCTCTCTTCTCTCTTTGTATAGAACAGTTTTTATTGGACAATGTACTGGGAGCAGATTGAGAACACTTAGCATTTGCAGACCAGACTATATTGTATATTGTATATGCTGCTAGCTGTAGTGAGCAAGAGAGTGAGCACTTTTAAAAGGTGGTCAAACGAGAGAGCCGACAAGAACAGCTGACTTATCAATTAGTAGCGAAAGAAAACAGATCAAGAGAGTATGCTTTTCCAGTATTGAGCCAAGTTTTCTATGCCAATTAATTCAATTTATATTCGAACTATGGTCAGTCGACTGTTTAAAAGTAAAAAGAATTAATAAACCTAATTGTTTGTAAATTTTGAATTAAAGATATAAAAAGAGTAATAATTTTAAATAAAAGGTAAAACCTTAAATAAGAAAATGATTGAAAAATGCAGAACTTGCATAATTTGCAAGCCAGCGCATAATAAAATAAATAAGAATAGATCTCTAGGAGTAAGAGCTAAGGAAATAGAACTAGAAAGTAAACGAACCTTTCTTTCTTCGTCTAATGCACTAAGTTATTAAGTAATGTATTATATAATTATTAATTGTTGATACAAAATCCTTATACAACAAATACTTATACTTATAAATTAAAGTAATAGTCACTAATGGTTTCTTACAATATTAATTACCTTAATGATGTAAATAAACAGATCTCTACCAATTATTCTATTACTTCTATTAATGTTTTGGTAATAACTAAAGCAATATAATACAAATTATGATACTAATTATTGGATAATAATAAGCCAAATAGTGTTAGTTTTGCGCCACTGTGCAACACTCAGACAACGACGACAGTCCGGATATCCTGCCACAAATTGGTTACGACTGTGAAAATGTGTGCGTTTGCCGCTGCGTTTTTGTGCGTGTGCGTGTGCCGAGTGTTGCTGTGTGTGTGTGTGTATGTTTGTGTGTGTGTGTGGGTGCTTTGCGTTTTAGCTATAGGTGCGCCAAGCAGGCAGGCAACCGTTTCGCTGATGAGACACACAGCAGAGCCTCATGTTGTATGTGTCCTCCGCATCGCCAGTCGCTTGGCCGTAATTGACTATGCGTTGACTTTTGTTAATTTCGCTGCGTTATGGACCGACGCATGTGTGTTTGCCAGTTCCGTCATTTTGTTGCCACACACACGCTCTTTCTCTCTCTTTCTCACACACACACGCGCACGCAGCAGTTCACGCAGTGTACATGGCTCGCATTGAGTAGTCAATCAAAGCGCAAATCGATTGACATGCCTTCCCATTTGGGACAATGACTCTCCGGCCACATGGCGCGAGCTCTGCTCTGCTCTGCTTTCGGTATTAACGGCAATTGCACATAGCCCGCGGCTAGAAGGCTGATTGTAATCATTGGTTTTGGCTGCCGTCTGCGCGACATGCCCATTATTTTTGCAACCTAACGAGTTTTGCCAAGAATTCTAGCTGCCTGCCGCCCACCTGATTGACACGAAATCGAAGTGCCAAGTGCGTGTGTGCGCTTCAACAGCACCAAAGTGATCAAGCAGATGATGGTCATGTGGGGGAGCAGCACCACGACAGGTAACCTACATGGCAATTAGTCGCAATCGAAGAAGACGAGAAGGGAAGTCAAGAACAGAACGTCAACTTCATGTGTGAAAAGTTTCCTTGTTAAACTGATTAATGATTTAACTCGATTTTAATACATTGTTATGAAGAAACAATCAATTAATCGATCAGGTCTGTGGCAGCTCTCAAGCACTTTGGCTAAATAAACAGCAGGAAATTCGCATGACAAACAAAGCTCGACAACAAATACTACAAGTGCGCTATCTGATAGATACATAGATATCCACGACAGGCCCTAGATCACATGGCAATTGAAAATGCGACAGCAACCAATATTTGTTATTGCAGTCCGTGCGAAGAATGGGTGCAGACGAGCAGGAGGATGCATTTGTCGCCGTTTTGCTGGCGTCATTATGCCAGGGCAAGAGTATACCGGAAGGGGGGGAAGTTGAGTATATTGGATGATGGCTGGTGGTTGGTGGGTTTACGGATTGGGGTACGAGATAATGTTCATGCGCCATGTTGACGCACTTAACATTGCAATTTGCAAGCTGTGCTTTATTTTCTGTCGTACAGCGCTTCGTATACGCAATATCAGGCAAACAATGAGCACCTATCGCACTGTTACAAAACCCACACCCGCCTTGCCACATTCCCTTTTCCGTGCAACCCTCATTCGATTTGTCTATTGTTTGGCAAATGTTTTTATCTCTGTTTGCGGTCGTTTAATTATTTTTGTCAGCTTCGCTGTGCACACTTTCGCCAATTGTCGAACAAAATTTAATTATGATTCATTAAAATAGATTATTTAATTGTTATGCAATCAATTTCCATATTTGCTGTTATGTGAACTTACAAATAAATTTCGTTTAATTACACAATTGTTTGAATTGCGTAAACAAAGATACGGAATTCCAGGGAATTCTAATTAAACAAACTCAAAATGTTTTAACGCGCAGTGTGTTCGACAATGAAACTTGAGCTTTTCATTAAAATTATTTCCACAAATATTTAATTTTTTTAATTAACTTTCAAAACATTTTAATTGCAAAGCATAAATAATTGATGTATTGGAAATTGGATGCTACAGTGATGGAAAATCGATTAAACTCACCCTTATGCTTTAAATTTTTAACAGAGCATGTTGAGTAAAATTTTAAGAATATGGTGCAAACTAAACTTACATACATAATTTAGTTGCAGATCACTCTGTTCGCAAATTATCGATCTATCGAATTGGATGCCAAAGTGGCGGTAAGTCGATAACATTCCATGTTGTGGCTTGAACTTTTAGCAGAGTATATTGAGTAAATTTAAAAGAAGTGTTGCCAACCTAAATTAGTTATAAATTGAGGTTAAATATAAACAGTAATGGGTATTTTCTAGTCTATCCCACTGAACAGACAATATTCACAGCGTTCTTTTAGTGCCTTCGTGCGCAAAGCTACTTGCATATGTATTTGTGTGTGTATGTATGCTTCTTCTGACTTGCACATTTATTGGAATTATTATTGCTGTTGTTGTTTTTTCTGTTGTTCTGATTCTCTTCGCTCTGTTTAGACATTTTTACAGTTGGACCGCACTGCGTGAGCTGCATAAAGGGATTGAATCCAGCGTACTGGGTACGGAGTACACTGGCAGCGGCCTGCCAAACTTCGCAGCACGTGATCACAGCGACTATAAACAGACACACACACACGCACAAACACACAAAGGCACACTCCACTCATACAGTGCGCATGAAATGTACTCACACACGTTTGCGTGTTATGGCATTTTATTGGCAGCATTTTATTCGCAACGCGTGAGTCGCTAGAAACGTTTTGTTTTTTGCAATTGCTCTTTTTATGCAGAGGGCAGATTGATGACTCTGTCATACAGCAATAAAGCAAGGCAGACGCGAATTAGTTTATGCCACAAGAACTACAACAACAGAAACAATAGGCTCATATGCCAGTACGCCTATAGACTAGGCAAATATTGATGAATGTTTCCCATCTGAATTTGCATATAATGCTTGCCACAAACTTTACAATATGCTGGCATAAAATATACTACATTTCAAATTTTAAAGCTGTTTATTAAATTTTTGGTGTTGCATGCGTTGTGAGACGTGTTGCAAAAGTTTGTTGCCTGCACTTGTCGTTGTGTGCGGTTGTGTAAACACACACGACAATGCAACACGTCAACAGGGCTGGCAGTTGCAGCTGCCGCTGTTGCTGTTGCTGTTGCCCGTTGCCCGTTGCAGTTTTGCGCCTGTGAACTAAACAAATTTTATTTGCTCACACATTGAGTAAAAGTTTTGCCATTGCTACCGGCTATGGGCGTGCCCCCCATTCCACGCCCCCGCATCCCCATGGGACTGGGAAGGAAAAACTGCATGTTTGCGATTTTCATCTTGTACGAGTTTATTTAGTGCACCCCCTACCCCGTCGTACTGTTCGCTTGGCAGCCTTTTTGTATCGTCGTTATTTGTACGCCGGAAATACCCAGCTCCGGGTCGGGATGCAAGCACGAGCTCGGGGCACAGGCACGACGAGCTGCTGTCTGACGGCATCCGAGTGTGCTCAAGTCAAATAGTCAAACTGTCGAACTGCATGTCGATATATTCGTTAGCGTCTACTTTGTTGCCCTTGCCATAATGATTTCAGCTGTCGAATGTTGTTGCCCTGTGTGACGGGGCGTATGCGCAATATTGCACCCTGATTGAAATAAATCATTTGTATGTGTGTATCAGTGTGTCTGCCTGTGTGTGTGTGGTCACATTTGGCATGACCCGCTATTTATTTATTAATGAAATTTTGCTACTTTTCACAGGCCAATTGACAATTTTCGGGTTTGTCTGCCACTGCAAACAAAATAAATTAAATACGGCAATAATTAAACATATGTGTCGCTTTTAATTTAGCTTGATTAAACAATATGCATATTTAAAGATTTGTTTATTTTGTTTTAATTAAAATCACAAAAATATTCATTAAAATTTAAATGAAATTAAAAAGAATTTCAGTTGGCAACTTTGGCAAAACTGTAAACTAACAGTTGGGGAGGATATGCAAAGATAACATAGTGTATTTTTGCAGAATTCTGTTAGAAAACACTGCACTTGCCAATGCAAATGTTAACATTGTTTGGAGGAATGTTATTTTTTTCACAACTCTGTACACATATAATTATTTTAATTCGGAATTGTATAACTGCGTCTGATGGGGATATGCAAAAAAATAGAATGATTTAAAATACTACAAAAATACCATTTTAAGTTAAATTAACACAGTGCAGTCAAGTGTTAACTTCAGCTGGAGCTTTGTTGCCAACATCAGGCAAGAAGAGCGCAGATTAATTACTGGCTTTTTAAGCCGAAACCTGTCAAAGCGCGTTTAACCAGGCAACTAGCGTAAAGGATATGTTCAGTAGTAAACCTGAAAAAAAATGCAAAAGTTAATTCAGTTAAAAACAGCTGAAAAATGTTCAAATGCCTGACTTTTTTGTATATTATATATTCCTAAACTAACTGTCTTTCTCGCTTTCACAACAATTAAGTAACATTTTATTTATAGTTATGAGTAATTTAATTGAATAGTTTGACTTCGTGCGACATCGGATAACGCAGTTGTAGTTTGCCCTCCTTTGCAGCACGAACATTAATCAAATGTTTTGTGCCACAGTGAAGCTTCAACATTTGACACACTGACAATGGGATCAATCAGCAAAAATATTGATTGACATATGTATCAGTTTGAACAAGCAATGGGTGGCAGCGACAACAACAACAACAACAATTACCAACAATATAGCAACATTGACAGGCAGATGAGTGCGAATTTGAAAGCGCATTTTCCGCAAATTATGCTATGGCAAAACTGCAAAAGCGGGGCCAAAATCGGCGCACAATTAGCCAACAAATGATGAAGTTCTGCGGTAAATTTGCCAACATTTATGTGAACTGCAAACACCAGTGAAAATTTACTCATTTGCATGTGAATACACACACAACACATGGGCTGAAACACAAGCAAAAGCACAAACACAAATACAAGTGCATAAGCACAAACACACCCACACACACAAATAAATAGGCCCCGAGCCTGCCTTCCCAAATATGTGAGCTGCGGCTTAATGAAACGTTCAAGCTGATGGCACACACACACACATACAGATGAAACTCAGGTTGATAAAGTCAAAATATAAACTATAGAAAAACAGTTTCAAGAGAAATCAACTTAACTGCAGAGTTGATTCTTTCTTAAATTTGCGACTCTTTAATTGAAAGATCTGTCACAATTGTCTGGCATTGCCACACGTAGCCAAAGAGTCGAGTCGAGTCGAGTCTATCGTTAGGCGCAGACACGTACGCATAGCTGTATCTTGTTGCCTTAACGACCCTTGGTTATCCACATTTGTATGGCCCAAATCCACTTGAAGGCCGACATATGCAAGCAATCGATGATAAATGATGACAGAAGTGCCGTTAATGCAAAAGTGGAAGCGAGCAAAATGCGCAAAAATCGGCTGACCCATAAATATGCCAGCGCTTAATATGTATGTCTCTCTCTCTCCTCCTTCTCTCTCTCCTTTTCTCTCTCTCTCCTCTCTCTCTGCCTCTATACTTATCTATGTCATCGCTGCCGCCTCGGGCCGAGTGCGAGAAGAATTGCCGCATTAAACTCCACGCAGGCGTGAGGCTGAAACATCATTAATTTTCTTATATGCATTATGAAATTTATTATTATTGATTTTATGACGCACATCGAAAGCGACTTTTTCTCCATCTCTCTCGCTATCTCTCTCTCTTCCTCTCTTTCTTTGCGCTGACATAGGTCAACTTCCGTTTGATCGAATGACGTAGCGTTTTAAAGCAACTTATCATGCGGCGAATACGTAATATGGCAAACAAAAAATACTTGCCAAACATTGTGCATGCGCTTAATTTGCTAAATTGGCTGACGAAAAACTCTTAGCAACTTATAACGAACTGCTAATGCTCTTCATAAGAGTGGAAATGGGAATGAAACTATACAAATTATATATTTTAATTAGAAATGTTTAAGAAGGAAATTTAAGTGTACATAAATAAGAGAAAAACTGCAATAAAAACTTATTTTTAAATATAAAATATATTTTATAATAGAATTTAAATGTTAAATATATCTCTATATATCTATATAATAATATAAAATATGTATAAAAGAAAACTTATTATTAAGTTAAGTATGTACTACAAATTATTTATGCAAATAAAAGCGCAATAATTCCATGGCAAGTTAAATTTAATTTAAAGTAAATATATCCATTTTTTTGGGCCAGCAATTTGTGGCTAAAAATTGCTGCTGCCAATTGCAGTTGGCAGTTATACTATATAGAATATATATATATATATATCTTTTTTCTGCTGCTTTTGGCCAGTTTGCGGGACGTTTAATTTAAAATGAAATACATCAAGTTGGCCAATTATTTGAGCAATTTTGCAAATTAGTGGCCCGGACTTTTTCCAGTTACCCAAAAAGCGCCAATTACCAGTAACGGGTGTGTCTCCGCTCGTCACCTACCTCTCGCTCCCTCTCTCACCCTCACTCTCTCTCTCTTTCTCCCTCTTTTTCTCTCTCTCATTGCGTTCTTCCTTTTCGCTTTCCGTGCTGTCCGTGTGTAACACACTTTTGTGCAGTTGCCGCTAATTACGTGGAGCAGTGAGAGACAATTGCAAAAACGCCAGAGACGGGACAGCAAAGTCAGGGCTATAAAATGCAAGTGGAGTGAGCCAATAACAACACTAACAAGAACAGAAGCAGCAGCCACAACAACAACAACAACAACAAGTGGGCATTGTGCTTGGGCTTGTCTCAAGGGTCGCCGTTGCAAACAATATGCCAAATAGAGCCAGGCAAACGCATTAACACAAAAACAATTGTCTAGCTGACGAAGGGTGAAATCAGAACGAAACAAAACAAAACACAGAGAAAGAGAGAGGAAGAGAGAGAGGGAAAGAGTGGGGGGAAGGGAAGCGGAAGGCGCAGAAAGTAAAAGGTGAACCACACACAATGAAATTTTAATTAAGTCTGAGTCGGTTCGCCTTTTATGCTGATGCAGCCAAATGAAAATGCCACTGATTATGTTTGCATCTCTCTCTGTCTGTGTGTGCGAGTGTGTGTGCGTCCGGGTGAGTCTAAAATGTTGGCATACATGTACTACATACATACATATTTTGTTTACACTTTGTTTTGTTGTGTTTCTTCTGTTCTGAATGGCTGCACAAATACAAAATGTCGACAGATTTCTGTCTGCCTCTGCCTGTGTGTGTGTGTGTGTGAGTGTATTTGTGTGAGTGTATCTCGTGCGCTGTGCAACATAAATGCATTTGTGTAATTACACAACAAACACAATTGTATCTATAACATGTACTTTGTAGCCTTTCATCTTGCATCCTTCATCCTCTTATCCCAGACCTTTCTCTCTCCATCTCTCTCTGTCTGTCTCCCTCTCTGTCTGGGCAGACTTGCCTGCAAGTTAAAGCCATCTCTCTAATTGAAGCAAATGTGCTAATGAAGTGTTTAACCTATGACACAAACCGTTTAGATAATGTTTCCAAATGGTTGACCAAGATTTTCCTAATGACCTGACTTTGTAACAGTTCCACATTGCCAAAGTAATTTCCAGTTGAAAATGAAAAGTCGCTTGAAACATTCTTGTTGATATCTTGGGAAAGTTGTCCTGCATTTGGCATACTCTAATAACATTCAATCCAACAGAATGCTAGTACTAATCAGCTATAGAGCAGGGTGTGGAATACAAAATAAAAGTGAGAAGGTTTAGGAATATAGAATAGAATAAAATATAGAATAGTATGGAACAAAAGGAGAGATCTTTTAGGATTATGCACATGTACAATATAATTATAATTTGAATAATAATATTATAGTTTGAGTATTTCTAAAGTAATTTTCCCTTTTAAGAATATCAATCTTTCTATGTGTTATTTTCTTTTTAAAGTCAATAGGGAAAAAATGCTGCTTTAAATGCTTTCACCTCGCTGCGTTGGCCTTCAAAGGGACAGCTTGTGGCCAAGTGCAGCAGCTTTATTTCAATTAATTAAAATTGCAGCTCGATGCATGTTGCATGTCCCTAGAATTCCCAAAGCTCAGAGCAAAGGTTGACCCTGACTGGGGGAAAAACTGTGTCGAGGGATGCGTTATTAATACGAACTTTTGGCAGAGCAGATGCAGAGAGAGAGATAAAGGGAGAGGGGGGGAAGATGCGACAAGTTGTCCTGCAGCGAGTGAAGCGTAGGAATCCCTCTCAGTTGGCGGGGCTTGAGTGGTCAGCCACGGCGTTAAGAGGCAGCAATTAATCAGCACTGAAATTGCCACAGAGAAAGATAAAGTTGTGGGCCAAAGGCAGCTGGATTACGCTGGCACAACGCTCCTCTTGTGCGTAACTCTTGAAGAAAGCGAAAAGAAAACAGAAAACATAGCACAAAACTTCTGTAAAAAAGTCATAGAGCAAAAGGCAATGGCAACAACATAAGGAACAAGGATTACAGTGACATTTTGGAGCTTAATACGCGAATAAAAAAGTTGATCGCTTTAATATGACGCAGTATTTCCATATGTCTAAACTTTAAAAATAAATTCTTACATGAGAAAAACATGGCAATGGGAATTTATATAGATATTTGCATTTGAAATATAAATTAATTCTTAATTTCAGTTTTGACTTATGCCCTACATGATTATGTTATTTACATGCTGCGTACTGTAAACAGATATACACGTTAACAGACAAAAACGATTGTTTGTCTTTGTCGTATATCGCTATCTGTTAATTACTGCTGCTAATTTAACAGCCCAACTAATAACATTGCTATCTCATTTTTGCACACACTAACTGGCAACTCTTAGTGTTAACATTAACATTGCCAATGCTTGTTATCGTATATCGCTCTCAGTTAATTAACACAGTTACCTAAACAGAGAAACTATTAACATCGTTGTCTCATTTCTGCACACACTAGCTTACGCTTTCAAGAGGTATTCAATGCAATTGGCGGACTTACTAGTGCAACAAGCAAAGCACACGTAACATACATTAGCACGCTCTCCCTTTCTGTCTTTCTGTTAAAGCCAACAAAAGCCAAATAATAGGGAACATGCATGCATTGAATGACGAGAGAACGTTGATGCTTTGGTAGCCATTGTATTATTATGGCTTATGGTTCAAAGGGAAACTTGAAAACTCACTCAAGCTATGACGAAAATATCACAGATAGACTAAGCAAATCTGTTGCCAACTAACTGGCCACAAAACGAGCCAACAAGTGCCAAGCCAGCTGGGGGAAAACGGACGACCTCACTTCGAGTGGCTCAGTACTTTGTTATATTTCTCTCTTCATTTCCTTTCCTTTTACTTGTCTTGCTTGTCTTTTCATTTTTCTGGCCATTTGTTGTTGTGCATTTCATTTTTGCCACTTTTGAGTTTGCCAACTTTGGCGAAGAACGAAATGAAAATTGGATTGGACTGCGGAATACAAAAGCTAAAAAAAAAAAAATAAACTGGTCGGCATTCAAAGCCATTAAGAGAGGTGCGCGCGGGCAATGCGAAAAGTTTTTTGACTTCAATTTCAACTTTTGACCAGATACTATAGAGCGCTAAATTAGACGAGTATGACAGTCAGTTGGTCGGCCTTTCCTTTCACTTTTTTTTGACCACAATTTAACGTTTTCTTTTTGTTTAGCGGCAAGTAAATTAATTAAGCTTACTAATCACAATTGGAGTAGCTTAGAGGGGACTAAATCTAAATAATAATAAACGCAAATAAGTCTGGTCAGCCAATGTTATTACCATGTCTGTGTTCTCCCACTTGAGCCGAGACATTTTGCAAATTTGATGTGGGTGCATGCCACATCTACATCCCAATTTGATCACAAAAGCCAGCACACTAATGCCTTGAGCCGCAAAAAGGTCATGTGCCAGTAAAATCGGGGCTCTGCTTCAAGTTTGGGCAGAGAATTTCATTCAAAAATGAGAAAAAAAACGAGAAATGAAAATCAAGAGGAATGAGAAGGGAGGGATCCCTACACACACACATACAAATTACTCAGTTGTCAATAGTTTTTTGTGGCATGCAACGCCTTCAACTTTATCGGTACTTTGAAGTGAGTTCAAAAGGTGTCTAGTAAGGGACTGCTTTCCCATCTCCCATTCTTTGACAGTTTCAGCGCGTCGGGCGTAAAATGGAGAACTTCGCACTTTGACAAAATTTAATGGAAATAGTTGAATATGAAAAAGATACTCCTGTTGGAAATAGGAATAGGGAATAATTGGAATATCATGTAAGATGTGTAGGGGATTTATAGATTAACAAAATCAAACTTGGCATTGGAAATATCAACTGTCAGTTGGCCATGCATGAAATATGCTTGAAAGAATGCTCTTGAACTCTAATGATATACTTTGAATTAACGTAAGATAGAAAGAAATACATGTTATAACAAGAAGGAATGATCTGTAGTGTTAATGTTAATGTTAGCTTTAATTAGCATAAGAGTAAATCCGCTGTTTTACCAAAAACATAATGTAATGTTAAATAACATAATTATGTTATGAAATGTCAAAAAGAAAAGAAGTGCACGAAGCACAAGCTTATTAAATAATAAATATATATGTATTATCAAATCCAGTTTATTATTAAAAATGTTCATGCAGAAAGTATGTATATATTTTATGGGATTTATTTGTCTGTTTGGCATATTCGAATACAAAATCAAACTAGGCATTGGAAACATCAACTTGCAGTTGGCCATGCATAAATCCTGATCAATACTCATTCTAGGCCTTACATTCGTTTCGGTATTTTCATTTTAATTTCGTACCTCATCAATAGAGTTTTATTTATTTGACCTATACACACACACACATACAAATTACCATTGCAATAATGTCAACACAAAAATCTCCTCTAAGCCACAGGCAAAAGCAGGCAGCTATTGAAAAGAATCTGGAAAGGAAACTGCAGCAGGTGAAGAACGATGAACTGAAGAAGGCCCAGATGCTTGAAGCTGTGCGCGATTTGCCGCATGTACCGGGCAGTTGTCCCGTGGCACATTGCAACGAGGTGATCTTTCCGTGCAACCTAATGGTGCATATGCTGCACAAACACATGCACAAGCCAAACACATTGTCCTCGGAGATATACGATCATACGCCGGTGGTGGTATGCTTCGATCCCTCATCGTTTAGGCATAACGAAAATCATTGTGTGGCAACACTTTTATACGGCGGTGTCAAAGGTGATATAAAGACGCAGCCGGGAGTCAGCAATCTGAGCAGACCCAACACGGCACTCATCTCACAGAACTGCAAGTTCGAGAACTATTTGCCCATCATGATGATGGTCTGTCGCAGCACATGGTATGCCCAGCTCAAGGATAAGCAGCTGGAACGCCAGCTGGTCGACATGAATGGCGACAAGGCGGTCATCTATGTCGTCTGGCTAGTGGCGCCCTGCACCACGCGCAAACTGCACTACACACTGACCGTCTACGATAGACACTGCCTCAATGCGCGCAGTGTAGTGCGCGTCGTGCGCAACTATACCAGCTTTCAGAATCCCAGTGATTTTCTGCCCTACGAGGATAACTATCTGCTGATGCGCGAGTCAGAGATGCAAGACTTTATCACTCCGATTAGCACAATGGGACGTGGACCCTGGGCTGGCAAAATACGGCATAAGCAGGGCATGCCCATGGAGGTGATAGTCTACGAGCGTCCGCCAGATGCGCCTGTGCAGCACAGCAGTATCAAGGAGATTAAGGAGGCGCAGATGAAGCTAGAAGAAATATATCTCGAAGGCAGTTCGGCGGCACGCTTGTCAGGTGGTGGTAAAAAGACAAAGAGTAAATTGAAGCCACTGAAAAGGACGAAACCGAGCTCGGAAAAGAATACTTCGAGTATACACAGTCCCATCTCAAATCCGAGCAAGAGCTCGGAAAAGAATACTTCGAGAATACACAGTCCCATCTCAAATCCGAGCAAGAGCTCGGAAAAGAATACTTCGAGTATACACAGTCCCATCTCAAATCCGAGCAAGCAAAGCATACCACTTGTACCGATTGGTCTGGAGGCCGAGGAGAAAACCCTAGAACTGCTTGAGGATAATGCCCTGAAGATGCTAAAGGAAACACGGCAACCGCACGAGACAAGCTCGAGTAACTTCAGTGGAATATCTCAGAACAACAGTAATCCCCCTCTCAGTTCGACAAGCACGAGCCGCGTCTTATCCCTCAGATAAGTAATTTTATAACACAAAATTAGCATAAAAAGTTAATATTAATGTAAATTATTATAAATAAATTCATAAATTATTGTATGCATAAGTTATAATACACTCTTTTTATTGTTTGTTCCAAGTGCAGAAAGATAGTTCGATAATTTCTGTATACAATAAGTACCGTACCGTGTACCGTGTACCCTGTACCTTCTCAGCTACTACAAGTGCTGCCTTTGTACACATAACATAACCAATTCAACATGCACAGGCACACACACACACAAGCATATACACACATACTTACTGCACATGCCTCATCGATGAACATGCAACAGGCTGCCCCCCCCTCACTTGGCTCATTTATTTGACTCTTATTCAATTTTCATTACAAATTTGAGGTCGCACGTGATGTGCCTGCCATGTGGCACGTACACTTACCACTTCCCCCTTCAACTACCCCTCCTCCCTACCTCTACACCTACTTTATGCCTCCTACTGTAGATGGCCAGAGATAAACCTATACTGCTCTGCCGGCAGTCGCATTTGTATGCGCCATTAGCGCACGAAATACAATACAAAAATTAGTTAATGCCACAAAGAGAGAAGCCAAGCAAGAGAAAGACAGCACGTGAGTGCGTGAGAGGGAGAGGGGGGAACTGGAAACTGGTATTACATTGCCTGTGGCTGTTGGCTATTTTGCTGGCTCCTTATTTAATTAAGCACTTAATTATTTAATGCGCTGATTGTGCCATATTTCAAAGCTGCCCTCGACTACGTCTGCTTAATCACAACTCATCAGGATTGCACGTGCATGCCTGCTCTCTCCCTCCCTCCCTCGCTCTCTATCTCTCTCTCTCTCTATGTGTGTGTGTATGTGTGTGGCTGTGTTGAGGTGTCATAATTACCACAAGCAGCATGCAGCTGAAATTTAATCAAGCAACCACAAGCATTGCACCTGCCCCAGTCGAATTCATCTGGGCCTCGCTAATTAATGATGCAATTTCACTCCACTCCTCCCCCTCCCTTCCTGCCTTTCCCTCTGCTCTGTAAGCCTGTCTCAATTTTCCACTGGACTGCACTACATCGCATTACTGTGCGTGTGTAATTTTCAAGTAATTTGCGTACTTACAGTCAATTTACTCACATAACTATTTATAGAACTTAAGTTGTATTTAAATCTCTTAAAGAGTCCCAGTCTCTAAGACTCCTTCTTCTTCTTTACTTGTTTCTTTTATGCTTGGAAACATGTGTCGGCATTATCGTTGACTGCACTTCTAACGTTTTTAATATAGTTTTCATTAGGCAGGCCATTTTTCTTGTCGCTGGCATTTGCATAGCATATGTTGGTTTTAATTAAACTCGAGCAAATGCTCAGTTGGTCACATTATTGGACACTTCTCTGCATATGCAGCCAAGTGCAGGAAGTGGGAAATATGCTTGAAAGAATATAGTTGAACTTTAATGATATCCATTCTGTCTTCAAATAAAATTAACTTAAGATAAAATGAAACACATGTTATAACAAGAAGGAATGAACTGTAATGTTAATGATAACGTTAATTAGCATAAGAGTAAATCAGCTGTTCTGGTAAAACATAATGTAATGTTAAATAACATAATTATGTTACTTGTCCACTTGCTCATGGAATGTCAAACAGAAAAGAAATGCACCAAGCACAAGCTCATTAAATAATTAATATATATTGTATATATAAAATAAACAAATCCAGTTTATTATTAACAATGTTCATGCAGAATATATGTATATACTTTCTTACTTATTATTATTTCTGTCTGTTTGGCATAATCTGGTATAACATAATACAGAGAACTTTACATAGATCCTTTAACAACTGCGGAGTGAGCAATTGTTTCCCTTGTTCCATCAATTTATTTAATTTCGTGATTTCAAATAAAACATATAGTACTGCATGTGATAAAGAACTGTATGCATACATAAATAAATCGAATTGAAAGTACAAACAATCAGTTGCAGCAGTGAGTAAACAAATACGCGACTCGACTAAATTAATCCGCTGTGCGTTGTGCAATAAAATGCAATCAGTTCTGCGTGTTATTCAATCAAAGCTGAATGAATTTGTACAGCACACACACATACATTAATTCATATATGTTATATACGTATGTATATGTGTGTATTCCGTTTAAAATCGAAGCTAAGACCGATGTAAACGCCCAATATATATTTCACTTTTTATTTTTGCACTTTTACTGCAAAATGCTCATAACACACATTTCTATCTGCGCTTTACGTGTCATGCACACCGAAGTACGCACCCAACCGCACACACACACAAACACACACACACACATATATACACACACAGGCAGACACTGTGCATTCTTGCTGCTCTGCAACAGAAAATTTGCGCTATTAATATTTGCATTCAACTGGCACTAGAATCTTCTCCCTCCTTCCTCTTTCCTGTCACTTGACAATAGCAAACGCCTGGGCGTGGCTGGCAATGAGGTGTATTTTTATATGCATATGGGAGTCTCTGTATATATTTAAAAAGGCTCAAGCGGCACTTAGCTTCTGCTCAGCCCATTTGCCACATTGCAGCACAGTGGGACGCATCAGTTGCGAGCTGAGTAAATAAAACATTTCATCAAGTGATCTTCGACTGCAGTGTTAAGTAAGTGTATAAGTAATTGATCTATATTGAGAGGGGTTCTCTTATGATTTTGAGCAGTATTTTAGCTGTTACACCCACTGTTAAATGAGGTCACAAGCACTCTGCATGCTTTCATGCGTCGTTTGTCGGTTGATTAAATTTATTCGCCTAATCGCGTTAATGTTGTTCAAGGTTAGACGGTAGAGTGCTTAATAGTAGTTCATCCTTGTGGCTGCTGCCATTGAATTCACAGTCAATGATGATAGTATGTTAGGGTACTAGCTCGAGGCTGAAATGCATGAATACATAATAACAGTATGTCGGGCATTGGCCTGTATGAGAGGTGCAGCATTAGAAAGGCAGCTTCTAGAAAGAAAAGAGAGAAGGTCAATCTGTACAGAACAAATCTTAGAATTCATAAGAAACACTGGACTAATAAGGGAGATCTAAGCTCAGTAGGGGTACAGTGAATCTTATTGGTCGCAGTACAGTTCTCCTTTTTCAATAATAATAATAATATGTGTTACATACTAGCTTAATCTGCACAACTGTCAACAATTGTATAGGGTTACTTTTGCATCTTCAGGCTACTTTAGTGGTTAATGTATCCTTAACTACTTCTCCTCCTTTATGTTGGTGAATATCCTATGTACATGCATATATAAAGAATGATTTTTTAAGAGCTATAGGAAAGTTTATCAAAAAAAACACACATACAATTCAGAGAAATTCATGAAATCTATTTTTGAATCTATTGTACCGTCCATGTAATTTAATATTTGAAGATTAATTCATGAAACTGCGCCTCAAATGGTCCATCCACTTAATCCAATACTTGGCATACTATTTCCAATATTTCGGCGGGTATCTCACGAATACATTTTTCAATTTTATCCTTCATCATTCTGTTTCCTTATTTTACCTTGATATGCAGATGGAAAATAAGAACTTAATAGATAAATAAATTATGCAGCATAATATTAAGAAGCTGCAAAATACTCTTGTGTCTGCCAGATAGTTTGGCAAGCTAAAAACTATAACAAAGTCAGCTTGTTTTAATCGGAATCGTACCCCGTCGATACTCTATTTTAGCCTAGACTACCCTGCATAATTTCTACATATTACACATTACCTTGAAACTGTACTAAGTTATTTCTTAAATACGATTTGTATGTAATCTCCAAATATTCAAAAATGTTTACTGCAGTTAAAGAACTAACCACAAATATATATTTAACATATTTTAACCTATATGTAACCTATTTATATTTTTACAACAACAAAACACTCTACTGCAGTATAAAAACAACATAAAGAGCAGCTCGAGCTAACTACGCCGTGTAGCCCAAAATCCTTTTGGCATATTAAAGAAACCGCTGAGAGCCGGCGAAGCCAAAGTGAACCGCCAGCTCAATTAACGCTCGTACGTATACGTAATTTACGTTAAATGAGTTAGGCAGGCCACGGCAGAGTTGGGAATTAGGTAGAGCTGTGGGTTGGGGTCAAAATAATTCATATGCGTGTGCTCTTTGCTGAGCCATTGTCAGTTATCTGCAAAGCATGAAAGAAGCAGAAGGGCAGAAGCGCAAAGGGGCAAAGGGGAAAAAACTGTAACCGTGCGTTGTCATCATCGTCGGCGCTGGCAAACAACAAGAAAATCCCCTTTGCCAACAAGCAACGCACAGTGTAATTAAGAGACACTCAACGCAGCCAGAGCCAGCAGAGGCAGAGGCAGCAGCAGCGGCAGCAGCAGAGGCAGCAGCAGAGGCAGCCACACTCCATCAATGGATCTCTGGGCTCCGCCTGCGGCCAAAGGCCGATGCGAAAACAATGATGGGCGACGTGGGGACAGACGTGGATAGCTGCTGCCGCCGGTTCGCCCTCAAAGCTGACCCAATTAACAGACTGCGTTGGGCGATGTTTCTTTTGGCTCTCTTCGCACACATCGATGCCGAGGCTGGCTCTGCTGCTGCTGCTGATGATGACGCTTAGCACTAGTTGGTTGCCACGTTTTGTAGCCACGTTAATTAAATTATCACGTGTCAATTAATGCCAGCTCCCAGGGCAACAGGCGAAAAAACTGACGTTACTCGCTTTGTTTCCATCATCAGCCGCGCACGCTGCGTATGAGTGATTTTAATGCCAGTTGCTGCTGCTGTTGCTGTTGCGGGCGCTGCTGTTGTTGCTGCTGCTGCCTGTGTTGCAACTATCAACTGTCATAATTTTTTCGCTGCCATCCTGCGCTGGGCAACTTTCACAGACCCCTCCTGCTTCCACCTCTCCCCCCCTCCTCCAACTCCTTTTTCTCTCTCCAAAAAAGAGCGCACTAAATATTGTCGCTCACAAATTTCGTTTGAGTCTGCGTCAAAGTTGCCGCTTGTGGCATTGTATTGGATGGCTGTCGTAGCATGCTGCAGGCTTCGCGCATTCCGCCCCTCCCCCTCTCCCCTTTCCCCTACGCCCCCCTCTTCCTTTTTGCCACAACTAGAAACTGTCGTTTATATTCTCCTGGGACAAAACTCGCGTTTAAAGTTTTTCAATTAAACGTTTAAATTCTGCGTTGCTTCAGGTTTAATTAAACCCCCCCCCCGCCTGACACTGTGCCCCTGCGTCTCCGTTTGCCTCTCCACTTCCTGTCCCCTACTCCTCCTCCTACTCCCATTCTTGGCTAACAGCCTAGAATTTTGTTTAGATTTATGCTCAATTTGATTGGGAAAATGCCTCGAGGCATACACCGCGCGCTTAATTAGGGCACGAGGCGGGCTTTAAATGTTGCAACAAGCACGCAAACTTTGAGCCACAAAAAACGCTGAAGTTTTTGAGATTACGCCAAAAAAGAATAGAAAGACAAAACAAAAGAAAACTGCAGATAACTCACTGAACTTGAATGAGGCAAGAAGGAAGAGAGATGAGATTGTTAGGCAACTTATCATGTCTTTAAGGTTATCATATTTTATTTTATATATGCAATATAATCTAAGATATATTATATTATATTTATATTGTATTTATATTATTCTATTATATCACTAAAATATTATTATTCTTATTATAAACTCAATTATATTTTAATTCACAATTAAAACGATTAACTTAATTTAAAGCCTTTGAATCTTTGAGCTTAGATAAATCATGAAGGAAGAAATATAACATTATGGAGCAAACTTTTGTATCTATAAAGTTATTATATATATTTTATAAAAATATTATTATTTAAGATATATAAAAATATCTGTGTTTTTATATTCTCAGTTATATTTGAACTGACAATGAAAACATGCAACTTATTTTAAGTCTTCAAAACTCTGAGAAGAAGGTAAGTAGAAGAACAACATTATAGGACAACTTTTCGTTTCTATTAGATTATATAATAACATTAGATTAATTGATATGATAGATCTAGATGTGGAATAGCTCTGTGTACACATCTCTTACGTAAGTTAATTATAAACTCAGTTAAATTTGAACTCAAAAAAAAAAAATATTCGCTCAAACTATACCCTTTGCATCTCTGAGCTTAGACGAGGCTAGAGGTAA
The DNA here is from genome assembly GCA_018904165.1 of Zaprionus camerounensis. NCBI lineage: Eukaryota > Metazoa > Arthropoda > Insecta > Diptera > Drosophilidae > Zaprionus > Zaprionus camerounensis. The sequence goes on along the minus strand of JAEIFS010000479.1, from coordinate 11,118,081 downwards.
GAAAGATAACATAATGGGCCAACTTATAAGGTTACCAAATCCACTATATAGATTCAATATAATCTATGATACATACATCAATATAATCCTATGATATATGCGCATATCAGTATGCCATATAAGCTCAGTTCCATTTCAACTGACATTCACTTTATTCAAAGCCTTTGAGTCGCTTGACGCAAATCTTAAGCCATTCCATGTAAATTTATTTATTTAATATGCCGTGCAACCGAAAATCTGCCATAAACATAACAAGCTTGAAAGCCTTTGCGTTTTGTTTGTTGGCTCCTTAAAAGGAAAGCCACATGACCGCAAAATTTGTGTTGCATTTGCTTGGTTTGGCAACGCGCTACTCTCTCTCTCTCCCTTGTTCCCTTGGGGCTTATGCAAATGCCTATATAAGGGACTATATATGTGCATGTATGTATGATTGTGTGTGTGTGTGTATAAGCCAACTTCTGGGCGCTGCGCCAACCACCTGTTCATGCTCGCCAAATGTGTCTCAGGTGTGAAACATCAACGACACGTTATTGTCGCCATTGCAGTTGTCCATAATGGTCTGGCCATAAGCCTCGACAATGGCGCGGCGCAGACACTCACAGGCAGACAGACAGGGAGAGAGAATGAAAGAGAGAGAGAGAGGCAGAGCAAGACCCGGCCCGCAGGACAATTGTTCAGGCACGAAGGACACGCGGCGCGGGCTGTAAACATTAACAAGCGACGTTTATCGCCATCGCAACATGCGGCAACTGCAGTACCTACAGACACACACACACACACACACACAGACAGACAGACAGTACGCGCGTGTCTGTATATGTATTTTTAATATTTTCTTTTCGGCTAGGCGTTGCTACAGTTTTCACTTAAGTCTCCATGCGGCGCCTCGTTATGCGCCTCATTACGGGAAAAGGCAAATGTTGCGCGCCTGAAATTATGCAGCAATAACTTTAACTGCCAGCCAGAGCACTTAAAACACATTGAAAATGCCAACTTATAGCCACAAACACACACATACATATAGTCACACACACAGTTACACACACACACTCACAGACAGGCACGTGCACTGATCCTTTAAGCAAGCATTGCGTATACTCGATTTTTATTGTTTGTCATTTATTTTGGTTTGTCGTGCACTCCCACTTGCTGCTCACCTCTCTCTCTCTACATCTCCCCTTCTCTTCCTCCCCAGTTAGCAGTAAAATTCAGGCAACAAATATGAAAAAGAAAAGCCCTGCAGGGAAGCTGGCAGTTGGCTTGGCAAATCTCGCATTGGGCTGACATTGCAGCACGAAATCTCAGCATTTCTGCCTTACCCACTTAGCTAAAATTAGCTTTGCTCTGTCTCGCTCACTCCCCAGCGAATTTGGCTTGTTTATTTTCTGTCTGTATTTTACTTGCGCTTCGCCGATTGTGTATTTAATGTGTATCAATTCGCTTATCCGCTTGGCTGCCTCGACTCTAAACGTGGCATAAACTGTTCCGATTGTGCACGGTTCGTAGCATATGATACGCCATTCATTATCTGACAAATGAGACATCATATCAGCATACTTCGTCTGCGCAATTATGCACGCTCTCCGAGCACATTTCGTATGCCTCGAGGCCCCCTTGAAAATGCTTTCAACTGGAGCAAGTTATCCACTTTGTGGCAACGAGCAAAGTTTCGACTAATGAAAACTTTAAAAATGCATACTGCTTAAGAGCTGCATAACACACATGCACACAGACACACACAGACACATGCATATGCCATGCATACACATGCACACGTTTTGTGGCAAGCAAATGCTTGACAGGAATTTGAGTAAAGCTCAAAAATCCTTGGCCGGAATTTAATAAACAAAAACCAAAAATGCCCGTAAAGCAAATGCACACACTCAGACACACATACATACATACACACACATCAGCAAGACTCTCTCACTCTCACACACCCACGCCTAGAAACTTCTGATCGAGAGAACCAAGGCGTAGGCTGATTGGCTTAGCATGTATGTAGGTGAGAGTGCAGTATATTATGACTCTCTCCTTCTTTCGCAAAGCCAAGCAAGTGTGACCGTGAGAGAGCGTCAATTGGTCTCTCAATCGATAGGAAGAGCGGCGATTATTAGAGATGACAGTTCGTGTACGCGTGTCTTACAGCTGTTAGTAAAAATGTAATTAAAATAAATAACTACAATATAATTAAAGTCATGATAAAATATATTTTTCTATTGTGACGAACTTTTTAATGTATAAGTAGCAATACAATTAGTGCTAGGAATTAACGTCAATAAATAATAATGCAAAATTGAATCCAATTGTATAAATGTTTGCCAGCGCCTCCCTAAACGGACGCACAGAGATCGAATCGCATGGCAGACTGACATAACTGACATTTTCTAAGCCGTTAAGCTGCCGAGTGCCTTTTTGCCAATGAACTTGAGCAATTGACATTTGTTCCCCTCCCCCGTACACCTTCTGGCTTGCTGCAGCAAACATAATATTCATGATTTATTTGCCTTTACTTTACGCGCCGCATTGTTCGGGGTCATCAAGTGCTCAAGACTTCCAGCAGCGAGTGGACGGACTGTAATAACATTTTAAATACATTTAATGCTTGTAAATATTCTACCTGCTTCTGCGCCTGTTCTTCTTGTTGTTTTATTTGTTGTCAACGTCCTTTAAATAATTTATCATTAATCATTTTCGCGGCCAGGACATGACCAGGACACTGACGCTGCTGCTGCGCTTCAATTTACTCTGTCTGCCCTGTTGGGTGTTGGTTTTTCCCCCCTCATTTCGACATAATTCTGCCATTTATACAGCGTTTTTACTCTCCTCTCTCTCTCCTCTCTTTTTTTTTTTGTTGCGCATCGCTGTTGCCTTTTAATGCATTTTAAATCGTGTACATTGACCAATTGTCAAGATCTGAATTAATGAGCGTCTTCTTGATTGATGATTTTTGCCTGACATTCGCACAGCAGATTTCTCTGCGCGCTTTCTCCTATTTGCAGCCTATTTAAAATTCATTTGCGAAACTGCAGTAAGTACATTAATCAAAGCTGTAAGCTGCAAAGTCAAGTTCCTCATTATTATACACAATATCGTAGAGTATCAGATTTGCCAATTGCCTTATCGTAATTGCTTTATCGTAATGAGAGGTGACAAGTAGAAATCGAAAGTCACGTAGGCACGTTCTCAGAGAGCGCACATTGACGCTAGACGCAGTGAGAGCGCACAATAACAATGCATATTGTTGTGCACATGTGCGTTGGACTTGGGAGAGCAGCTCTGATCGAGAGAACCAAGGCGCAGGCTGATTGGCTTAGCAGGTGAGAGAGCAGCATATTATGACTATCTTCCTTCGCAAGGCCAAGCAAGTGTGACCGTGAGTGAGCGTTAATTGGTCTCTCAATCGATAGCATGAGCGGCGATTATTAGAGATGACAGTACATGTACGCGTGTTTAATGCTGAATGCTAAAATGTAATACAAATGAATAACTATAATTAAAGCGAGAATAAAATATATTTATATAATATATTGTGACTAACTCTTTAATTTATAAGTAGCAATAACTTTTGTTCTAGTTAATAACGTCAATAATAATAATAAAGTTGTCTATTTATTTATAGATGAAAACTATTCAAAGGTTTCCCCCATTTCCCAAAAAGTCAACTAATAAGACATAACTATATTTATCACCAGAATAGAATATAATAAACTATTTATAGATAAAAACTCTGCAATGATAGAAATCCTATTCCCCCTTCTCCATCCCCTATCAAGCTGCCTAGAACGGGCTCTATCAATCAACAGGCACAGACAGACTCCCCGTCATTAGACATGTAATCCCAAGTCCCCAAAACTAATTAACACAACATTTGAATGCCCAGAGCTATCATCTAAATGGCTTGCCGGCAAACTTTCGCCTACAACCCAACCAATATATGCTCTGTCGCCCTTGGCTCTGCTAATTTTTGTCTAATTTGCAGTGCACCTGGCTACAAAAATAAATTCAACACCCAAGTGGGATGTGTTCCAGCCAAGAGCCAAGGCATCACTATCATCATCATCATCATCTTACTGACAATCTGCTCATATAAGCAATTAAAAATCCTTTTGGTAACATAAAAATACCATTAAATCTAGGCCGATTATCCTTGTGGGCTTTGTTGGCCCATCATGTGAGCACGTGTGTGTGTGTCTATGCTAAAATATCCGGTACAACCTCTGTGTATGTGTGCATATATGTGTGTGTGTGAGTAGATGCTAAGATAAAGAGGAAAACTGATGCGAAGCCTCTAATACACCCAGGGCCATGGACATATTTCAGTTGTGGTCGCCATGTTGTTGTCGTTGTTATTGCAGTTTTTGTTGCTGTTGTTATTGTTGTTGTTATTGCTTCAATAGGCAATTGCATTTTTTACATAGCTCGCAAGTTCCAAGGCGTTGCCTGCTTCAATGACCATAATGATTATTTCGAGGATTATTGCCCAGTTCTTTTCCCAGTTTGTGCTTTACTTATGTTTATTGGCAATGTTAATATTTGTTCGCTTGCCATTGTTTATTTGCCATGTTGCACGCACACAAGCAAACGCATACATATGTACATACGTTGCTTGTGCTCTCTCTCTCACACACACACAGTCGCATTTAGTTTTATTGAGACTGGATTTTTGGGCTTGTGGGCCCAAAGTATTAAAGCCATGTTTTGTGGCTGCTTGTGTGCAGCAGCTGTTTTTGGATTTAACCTAAGCCTTGGCATTTTCCGCAGGCGTTGCAAAGTCTCTGATGAAATTGAAATATTGCCAATTGCTGCTTGTTCGAATTGCCCCCTCTCTCTTCCTCTCTCTCTCTTCCTCTCCCCGCATCCCTGTTTGTCTGGTACATGATTTTGTACTTGCCTTTTTTCAAATACAAATCATCGGGTTGCTTGTATGATCTAATGTATGTGTATGTGTTCTTTTAGAGACTGTAAATAGCACATCATTTAGATAGACAATACACCCTGAGGATATTAGATATTAGGCAAATATTTTGATGATATAAGTTGGCAACGTGTTATCAAAAGACATAAAAGTTCGGAAAAATTAAGTAAAATAATATCATACATAAGTTAAATATCAGGTAAATATTATCATAGACAGATATTTGGATTTGGACTGCCCATTACTTATGACTTATGCCTTGTCCCGATTTGGTTATTGTTGAATCGGCAACACTCGCCCAGTACTATTATATGTAAATCAGCTTGTGGCCAACTGAAATGCGGCGCTCGCTTAGTTGTTGCAACGCAATTGCGGCATAATTACAATTTCAGTTCGCGTTGGCTGCAGTGCCATTTGTGCGGACATGTGTATGTGTGTTCACGTCTGTAGCCACAATTTTCTTTGCTATTTCATTAAACTGCTCTTTGGTTTGCCAACACGCCACAACCACACACACACACATACACATACATAAGCAGACACATGAAGAGAGAAGCGAATTCCACTTGCCACACATACAGCATACTATAGTATGCCACATTTCGCTGCAGTTGCAGACAGCAAACTATTAAAGGCCACTTCAAAACGTAACCGCAGGCGGTCCAAAGCTCCAGAACTTCTGTCTGACTGCAAAATCCAGTCAGACTCTCTGCCTCACTGTCTGTCTGCTTCTGCTGTGTCTGGCCGGTCTGGCTGATAGCTACGTGCAGGGTATAAGCGCACTCACATACATACATACATACATCAGCATACGTGTATGGCACACCTGCTCCAGTGCTAGGGTCACAGACAGAGTCGCAGTCATAGCCACAGCCGCAGTCGGAGATGAAGACAGAAACAATGGTCGGTCGAGCGGCGACCTACGTAATTTAATGTTTTATTTGCTACACAGTTGGCCGCGCTGGCGTATACGTAATAACAGTTGGCACACGTCGAGCACGCGATGCCAACGTGCTGCGGCCTTCTAACCCGATGACGCTAACAACGCCAGAGCACTAGTTCGTCCCAAACAGAGCTGAGCACGTGATTCGGCAAGATGATGCAGTTCTGCCTTCTTAGAGTCGACAAGAAATCTCAGTTGCAAAATGAAATGTGTCTATGAAAAAGCTTAAATTAAAAAGAGAAATCGTAGTAGGTGTTATAATAGTAAAAGAGAATATATTTTAAGAGAATGCAGAGCTCAGACTGTCCAACACAAATATTAAAACACGATTTCTTCTCAATTTCTTTCATTCCCCGTAATTTATTATTTATTTATTTCGAGCGCCTGTTAGTGATCGTCCTTCCAGTTAGTGAAGGTACTACTTACATCGATTACATGTTTCTCTTTGCTTCATTCGTTATTTAACTATCGAATGAACTGATAAGAGACTGGCCATCGATAGTTGACTAACGAATAGATATTTATATTATTTTTATTATCAAATTTTTAAATAATTGCAATTTAAACTTATTGAATAATTTTCTAAACATTTATAGAATTATTTTTAACTATTACTACTACTATAACTAAATCACAGGCGCACGTTTTATCTGTTATATCATTTTATTGTCGTGACACTTACCCGTTACTGTCACGCGATCAGCACCGTCTGCATTACGGACATACGTAGTTGAGCAGACAAAAGTCAAAGTTCAAATTGGAGTTTTGTCGTCATCGTTGCTCGAAGTGTTTCCACACTCCGCCCCGTGTGCAATTAGTGTAATTAGTGCTACGTTGTTGCTAATAGTGCTGTTGTTGTTGCTGCCTTAGGCATGGGAACAACATGCAAAGCCATTTTCATGTTACACATGCAAAAGTATTAAACACAGCGCACACTGCAAACCCCGACGCAATCAGCCGTTCATTTATTTTGTTTCTGTTTCTCTTTCAGTTGCTGTTTTTGTTTCTGTTTTACTTATTTTTGTTGTTGTCGGTGCGTGTTCCCGCTAGCTTTGTTGTTGCCTGTGATTGTTGTCGCTGTTGTCGCTTGTTATTGTTGATTTAAGTCATGACATCAAATCAATGCCATATCGCAAGACCTGCCCCCTCATTGACCTCTCCCACTCGGAGTTTTGGGCGTATTCCACACATATGTATGTACATATATACACACAAATATTGTACATAAAGCGCACAATCGGCATATATAATTAGCATATTATTTGCCAGCTGACTTCGTCTGTTTGCATTCCGTAATGAAAATGTTTTGCATACTTCTAATATTCTAATTAAATGGCATGTGAAATTGAATCGCCAATTTGAAATAAAATAACAATTTCAAACATCTTTGAGAGATTTCCATTTGGTAAATGTACTTATCCGACTGCACTACTGAGCATTTAACGGTTTCTTGCCATCGGATCTAATTAGTGGAAGCACAAAAGCGGCTTCTGCAATGGCAATGAGGCAATAGAGCAACGAAGGAGCAATGAGGAGCGATGGGATGCGCTGCGATGAGCTTGGCCCGCATCTAAGCGCATTAGGTATGCGTCTCGTGCACCAATTAAGTTGAGTCAGCTCTAGCTCCGCCTTGTGCCTGAGCTCCTTGCCTGCAACTTCGTGGTTAGGTCCACATTTTTTCATCAAGCCGCTTACAAAGCAATTAACCTTTTCGCTTAGCGTTTATAAATCTCTTAATCAGACCACACAGCTGGGCAGGGATAGAGATAGAGAAGCGAATGTAAACTGAAAAAACAACAGATTACATGGTTTTATACAACTATAGGAGTGATTTTTTTATATATTATCTTCGAGGGTAATATATTTCTGTATATCTTCTTACCATTCAGTTTATTCTGTATTCTTATTACTGTAATTTCAATTTCAGCTCATATGCTTAGAGAGAGAGGCATTTAGGGTATTTTTGAATCTATCAATTTCCTTTTTTAAAGAAACAGTCCACGCACACAGAGGAAAAGACTGCGAATGAACTGTCAGAATTTATTTATTATACACAAATTGGAATTGTTCAGTAGCCGGCAACCAAATCCAATCCGTAAGCCTAGCAACATAAAGCTGGTCAATTTTGTTGCAATCCAAAGAGCACAAGTGTCTGTCTGTCCCTCCGTTGGTCGAGCGACTGCGGTCTGGCTGTCATGGCAGTTAACTCCTCAATTCCTGATGATATCTCAATGCAGAGACAGTGTCCCTTTGGCTGCTAAAGCAAAAATCAATTGCAATTAGTATATTCGACAATTAAAGTATTTGGGTAGATCCGGGAGACCAGAAAAACCAAAGCCTTTGGCCTGATTGACAAAATTACTTTGTGTAAGCACCGAGAGAGACCATTTGATAAATTGGCCAATGTTTTGCCGCTATGATTGGCTAGCTGAGCTGCAGCTGCAGAAAAAGAAAAATTGAAACTCAATATCGTTATTGACTCCTAAATATTAATTTACCCAATATTACTAAATTATTTAATTTAAAAATAAGAATAAACATACATTTGCGTGTGGAATTAAGTGTCACTGCGAAAAATTAATCGATATTTTTAAATATTTTTTATATATTTGCATGCTTGCGAAAAGTGCAATCACTGTAAATTCACAAATACTGCATTAGTCCATCTCTAATTGTGCTCATTAGCTTATTCCCTTTTCGCGGCATTTGCACAAATTAGGTTCGGTTAAAGCACAAACAGAATGTGAAAAATCACATAACAGAGCCACCAATCAATCATAAATTTAATTAATAGCCAATATAATGTTCTTTAATTATAAACTTCAACAATAATATTTAGTTTTACAATTATCAGCACATTTAAGGCAACAACAAAACAGAATAATAAAGTGAAAAGTGAAAATAAAAAAGATAAACGTTGTTGTCAAACACTCAAATAAGTTTTAATATAATATGCCTATAATTATATTTTATATAACTTGGAATTATTTATTGTATATTGTAGGAATGTGTGATATTAACGGCGGTTTTGTGGATCTGAATGACAGCGATGACGATAGCGTTGCATCCTTTGCCACCGCAGCTTCCCCTGAAGAATCTAAGGGAATAAAATGCTCTGAACTTTTGCCCCATGAAGTTTCATCATTGGAACAGAAACTGCAACGTATAGTGGTCATTCAACAAACGGATCAGTCTTACCATATGGCTATTAATGATATACGCGATCAGGCCATTATTTCGGTTTTGGTGGAACCAAGTTTTTATGGACGGCATTGCAATATGAATGTAATTATTATTGCCACAGCTAACAATACGTACGTGTTCGATCTCAAGGCGCTTGGCGGCATTTTCCCAAGAACTATTGAGTCTATTCAATGCGGAATATCCCAAAAAGATAATGCACTATAGTCACCGAGTATGCGATCAACTCTATCATCAGCACAAACTTAATGTTAATGGAATATGTGATACATTTGTGGCTTTATGTGTAGTACGACAAGATCGTAGTATTCTGTCGCTAAGAGACGCCATATCCCTGATATTTAATATACCAATGAGTGAGCTTACATGTGAGGAGATCGATGGCGTGAGTATGAATATAAATTGTTATTATTATTTGATACTTATGTATTATGTATCTTCATTATTTCGACTCAGATCACTGAATCCAAACGTAATTTTACTGCTCGGCCTCTATCAAGAGGACAGCTACAGTACTTGGCCAAGATTGCTATACTACAACAAAAACTACACGATAGACTTATGTACGGAAACATTTGCATTGGCTTACAGGAAATGTCTTCTAAATTAAGCTGCCAGTTTAATAAAAACAGGAATTCAGACCAAGTGGCCCTTAATATGAATACAAGTAGCAATTCTGGATTCGAGAACATAGATCCATATTATGAAATATCATCGCTAAAAGACAAAACTAGTTTGGGCAGTTAGAATTATATTTATTATTTGTTACTGAAAGAACCCATGGCATGAATTATTTTTTATGCATGTATGTTTATACTATAAAAACTCTTTAAGAATGAAAAGTTCCCTGCATGATCATGTATATTTTGCATATATTTAAAATACTCTCGGCGGAATGACTGTCATGGTGTAACTGCAAGAAGCGTGTATAATGCAAATTTATTAAAGTTTCACAGAAATTTACTTTTATCCTATCGACCATTGAAAATGTTTAAGTGGTATACTTACTTTGCTTAATGCAAACAATATATTTGTTTATTGCGTAAAAATGCATCCTACGTACGATTCATTCATTTATAAACAAAGAAAAATGTTGAACATTGTAAATTATTACATGTAAGAATGGCTACAGTCTAGTTTTGACTGTATAAGGCAATGAATTATCAACGCCCACTAAAATTATTTTTTTAATTTTATGTTTATTATTCAAATCATAAAAATCAAATCATTAAGATGTTATAAAGATAATGTTCTGTTGGTGATGAAGAATATACCTATGTATGTAATGCATTATGTATGTATGTTTATACTATGTGGACTCTGCCACGATTCCTTCTGCCCGTTAAATACATTTGCACAATGATAGTATGCCTTTATTTGGCCATTTGGTCGAAGTGTAGGAACAACCAAGTCATGGTGAAGCCGGGCATGGCATCATAATTTAAAAGTTTACATAAATTAAAATCCAAACGTATACATACAATATTAATATGATTTTACACATTAACTAAAATAAATCAATATCGAAATGTATTAATTATCCTGTATTTGTTATAATACCCTTTATTTCTGCAAAACATTCACAACAGTTAAAATAATAACTAACAAACACGTCAAAATTGCATAGCATCTAGCAAATACTTTCGAATGAAGTCCTTATAAAAAACTGATTGCTACGATACTCGCATGTTGCAGAGACACAACAGGTTAAAATAGCTACAGTCGAATGTGCTCGCGGACCATGTGGCTCAACTATTTCTGCTCCTCAAAATAAAGTAGTTTTGTGGGATCTTCAATGACTTTAACTTTTTAACAAAGCTTATATCTCTTTATTATCTATTTTAAATAGTGCAAGGGTATAATAAGTTTTGATTAACGCTTGCAATGATTTTTTCGCGGCAATTAATTTATCGATATTACGATACATCGCGTATACTCGAAGAAAAGCATCGATAATATGCAAATTGAAGATTCGTTTTCAATGAACATTTTTCATCACTATAAGGAACAACTGCGACCGGTACGCACGTGTAGTTCAAGTCTTATTACAATTAATTAATTAAGTTATAGCTTAATAAAAACTCCAGTTTGCATTTAATCACATAGAAATGGTAAGTTATCTAAGATCACTATTATTGTTTGAAAACACCGCATGCTGTGAAATGATTTTAAGATGAGCTTCTCGAAGCTTCCACAAACATTGATAACTCGCCGTGCCGGGCTGTTGTGTAACTCTTCGCAAGCCTAAACAGCGCGACAATGGTGACTGCAACATGAATAAAATGATTAATTTTTTCATTGATTCTGAATTATGTTTAGGCCGCCGCTATTAAGAGAATCATCCCCATGCTGGACCGCATTCTGGTACAACGCGCTGAAGCTCTTACCACGACGAAAGGTGGCATTGTCTTGCCAGAAAAATCTGTAGGAAAAGTTTTGGAAGGCACTGTTGTCGCTGTTGGACCCGGTGCACGCAATGCTGTAAGTATTTCATAATTTCGAAAGTTGATTACAACATTAATTGATGTTCATTGACATCATTTCAGACTACCGGCACTCATGTTCCAGTTGGTGTAAAGGAGGGAGACCGTGTTCTGCTGCCCGAGTTCGGTGGTACCAAGGTCCAATTGGACGAGAAAAAGGAATTGTTCCTTTTCCGCGAGTCGGATATTCTGGCCAAATTGGAATAGACGATGGTCATTGAAATTCTATGAATTTTATGTTTTCTATTAGTACGTAACCCCTTAAAATAAAAGTTAAATGCAATGTTATTGTTTGCATCACAGAAAATAAAATGAACCCTTCAGTTAATGTAAAAACTATATTTTGTACAAGGTACTATAAAGAACATTTAAACTAATCTTGCTTCAAATTGCTCAGTCCGTAAACCTGATTAAAGGCCGATCTTTGTTTAATGTCAGGCAGGCCCTCCACTGCGGCACGCTCTCGAGAAATATTTACCAACGCCTCGAAAGAGCGTGGCTCCCAAATGGCCAGATCGGACAGCATTTTTCTATAGAAAGTAAAGCAAAACTTTAAATTACATCCAAAAATTATTTGAGTAACAACTGACTTGTTCAACAAGATATCAGAGCGTGCGAGGCCTTCTTTAAACGTATCCAGAGCGACTCCATATTGTTGGCAGCCGGCTTCAACTCGTGTTGTCCACAGCTGAGCCATATCCAGTTTCTTTAGTTTACGGCCCTTAGTGGCATAGGCTAGTGCTCTGTTAACGCTTCGTATGGCAAAGGAATATACATTGCGTGGGCGACTACGGTAATGCTGTAAGAATTGTGGACTATCAGAATATCGTCTTTAACATGATGTTTATACAGCTTACCGCAGCGAGCTTGAAAATTCGCCTTTTACGCCAGAATTCATCTGGGCCGCGAGCGCGAACCATCAGTGGGATGTTTAAGAACACCATAGTAAAGACTTTATGTCAAATTAGTTAACAATTTCTAAAATATTTAACTAAAAAGCAATTTACATAACCTGCATGGACAAGAATAATCGAGCTCCATGCACAGCAGATTATCGATACTTTCCATATTTGCAGGTAAACCTATCGATACTTTTGAAAAATTACAAGAGTCTAGCATTGAAGATTACATTGGTGACTGAACTGATGGCTTGTGACGTCATTAAATACAATTTGAAATATTGAATTATTATATTTTGTCCGTTTTTATATTCAGTTTTCTTCACGTTAAGCTTATAAACCTTTCTCATCTATTCATAAGTATTAAACAATAAATTGCAGTTTAGCAAAAGTCCATTATTACTAAATACTGACGTATTGCATGCAACAGCGCGCTAAAACGGTTGTCAAAACGTAACCTTACTTATAACAATTCTCTAATTGCCGGTTTTACGCTGCTTATTTACATTTTCAAACAAATGCTTTAAAGTAGATCAATTTAAATGTACTCTACGCCAAAAATCGCACAAAAATCTTGTGAATGAGTTCGAATGTGCTCAAATAATCAAATTCCCTATACAACCACAACACAGCCAGACGGACATGATATGCTTTCCTCCGAAGGACGAGTAAGTTTGTACAGCTTTCTGATCACAGCAGGTTTAGTCCTGCTGCCTTCAGTGCCACAGATCTATTATGGAATTGTGCCAAATGCATGGGGTGCCGTCCTGTGGGGCCCCCTGTTGTATTATTTTCTTATCAACTTAATAATACGTTTTGTACTAAGGAATACAGACTATCAGGTACCTATGGAATGACTCATTGTAGCCAAAATGGTTGGAGTTCATATACTGAACATGTTTCCCTTTCAGGTTGCCATACGCGCTTCTTTCTTGGGATTTGTTGAGGCTGTGAGCGTGCTAGTCATTTGTTTTGCGCCCACGCTTTGGAAGCAATTCGGTGTTTATGGCTGCTTCATGGCCTTCTTCCACTATTCGGAGTTTCTAGTGATTGCTTGGGCCAATCCCCGCACACTGTCACTAGACTCATTTATGCTAAATCACTCCGTGCATTATGGCCTTGCCGCCGCAGCCAGCTGGCTGGAGTTTCTACTAGAAATCTACCTCCTGCCCGAGTTCAAAGGTTACGCCAACATTTGGCTTCTGGGCGTGGTGCTGTGTACTTGCGGTGAGGTAATACGCAAAGTGGCAATCGTTACTGCAGGACGCAGCTTTACACATTTGGTAAGTCATGCTAAATTTTTAATATATTGATATTAAGTTGATCAGTTTGATTACTTTCTGTGCTGTTGCAGGTGCAAGATCAAAAGCATTCGGAGCACAAATTAATAACCTGCGGAGTTTATGCCCACTGTCGTCATCCTTCGTATGTGGGCTGGTTCTATTGGTCCATTGGCACACAGATCATACTGATGAACCCGCTGTGCATTTGCATTTATACCCTAGTCAGTTGGCTGTTCTTTCACGATCGCATCTATGCCGAGGAATATTCCCTACTCAATTTCTTCCAGTCTGATTATGTTCGTTATCAGAAGCGTGTGCCAACCGGCCTGCCCTTTATCAAGGGCTATCTGGTTGAATAGCTAAAATGCCACTGGCAGAGTACGGGATCAAAGATGTCATCAACACAAAAGCAAACAACAGTCTAAACTGCTGAGATGCTGTCCAAAAGATTAAAAACTTGAAGTTCAACTATTTATACATTTTTCAATTGTTATTTTCAAAGTATTCATACAACGAAATAAATATAGAAGCGTCGCAACGTCGCACACTGAATTCAATTCCAATTACGAAGAAACTACTGCTTTCTTATGCGGTTTAGGACGTAATATGTAGTTTAAAAATTTACGACAAAGAAAAAGAAACTAAAACTAGAGTAACTAATAATTAATTTTGCTTAACTAGCACGTACACATATGAAATATCTTAAACCCAGTCATAAATAATAAACTCAGAGTCATATAAACCAGTACGATTCATAATTTTTTCTAAGATAATTACCAACAACACAATATATACATATCACTAAGCTGAAAATGGTAGATATCTTATGTCCTGCCATAAAATCTAGTCATAATCAGCAGCTTCATGTAATCAAACTAATCTGAAGTGTTCTGAGTCACTGTCGGTCAGTGTGTAACTAACTTACGTAATTTTTGATACAATATATTTACAGATGTGTATTATTATTCATTTAAAATGTAATTGTTATTTCAACAAGCATTTTTGCAAATTCAGCATGGGTTATCTCTGGGTCAGTTAACTATCAATATAAAGAATGGAAACTCATCTATTTAAGGTGTATGTTTGTGTTTTGTTTTTTATTATTATCAATTTAAATTCGAATATTGCTCTAACTTTGTATATAAACCACAAATCTCAAGTTCCGTTCGTTACACATATATACGAGTGTGTGTGTTGTGTGTGTGTGTATGTTTGTGGATTATATGTACAAATAACCAATAATAACAAAATTGTCTTAGACACTCTTTGAACTTATATGCAGCGAATGCAAAACTATTTGCGCAATGACTCTTGGTGTACTCTGCCTGACTGTGTGTGTGTGTGTGTGTGTATTTCGGTATGTTTGTGTCTTGGTGTGGGTGTTATTCCCAGCTGATAATAATTATTCGACAAACTCTGGCGCACCAGAATACGTACAGCCGGGATTTTTGATAATATGAGCAGCCGCATAGTTGCCACAGCGTATGCACACGTCCAGCGATTTGTCCTGAACGAACTGCGCCAGAAAACCTCCAACGAATGCATCCCCAGCGCCATTTGTATCCACAATTTCATGCTCCTCCAAACGTTTGACTGGAAACTCCTGCACGGAATCGTGCTGTATCAACAGCACCGGGTCACAACCCTGCGTGAGTATGGCAATGCGAGGCCGTGTTGGATTCTTCTTCTCCAGCCCAACCAGACGCTTGCCAATCTCACGCAGATCCTCGTCAGCAGGCCAGCCTTGGGCGGTGGCAAATGCATGCGCCTCCGACTCATTGCCGAAGATAATGTCCACATAGGGCATTACTTCCAGCAGCGGTTGCATGAAGAACTGCGATATGAATGGAGCGCTGAGGTTCATTAGGAACGGTCGCTTGTTCGCATGGGCGGTGGTGGCCACGCGCAATATGCTGGGCGGACTAACGGTCAGGAAGAAGCCCTAAGAAGAATAGGAGAAAGGAGAGTCATCTTTAAATTGAATTTCGATTCATTAAAACTATATATACTTACTGATATATAATAGTAGTGGCCATTCTCTACGAGAGCTTTGTTCACCGGATGTTCCAAATGATCGATGGTGAATTTGTTGGCTGCCGCCAAATTGGCGCAAAGCGAACGATGTGTGCCCGTTATGAGGACAGCACAGGTGCCAGTTGGCGTGTCCTCGCTGACTTGATAGTGCACATCGACGCCGGCAGAGCGAGCCTTCTCCCTTAACTTATCCGCATAGTCATCCTTACCCACACAACCGAAGAAGACAGCCACATTCGGCTGTCCCAGTATCCATTGAGCAATACGCAATGAGTTCTGCACCGAACCGCCAGCTAGGAACTCCGCCTGGAAATTATCTACCAGCTCCCGATAGATAGGCATATGACGCTCCTCGGCCAGTATGGCGTCGTCCTCTTTCATGTCATATTTCTTCAGGAAGTCCAGTGGAACCGGTGCCGAAATATCCAACAAAGGATTGCCGCAGCCGACGAGGATGCCTTCCCTGCAATTAATACATTAGTCAATTGCACAAAGTAAGAGTGGGCGATTCCCCATATAGTCTATATGAAACCTTGGCCTTCTTGAAAATACTCTGTCGCACATGTTTGCCACTCGAGAGCTCATACTCTAATTAGCAATTGAAACAGCCGACGCCCGCGGCAAATAATTATCAGAGACAGTATCAGTTGTCGATGAACCGCGGCGATAGCCCCCAATTGTGCGATACAGTGCTGCCGGTAACACTACGCACACCACTCGAGATATCGCGGAAAATATCGATACAATAATAATGCTTCGAAAACGATTTTTAATATATGTCAAAAGATAATTTATTATTTGAACATAAAAACAATTAATGTACGATTATATACGAATGTCATTTAATTTGTTAATCACAATCGATACGATTATGGATTTAATAGTTCCCACTGTGTTGCTACTTGTTTACGCGGTCCATTGTTGTATTTGTTATCAAGAATGTTTCTTATCAACACAAAACATATGCTTATTTGGTTAAATAGATAGCTACAATTTGGAAGTTCATTCAAGCCCCGACCAGCAGCCAAACGGATTAGCGAAACACATCAAAGAATTCATAGTATTTAGATAGCAGAATTTGAAGCATGGCATGCATACACAGAACAGTAGGGGCTTGGTGCTTGCAGTGCCGCATGATTTTCACATGGCACTGTAAATTTCGGCAGATGAGATACACGAATAACACGAGCACGTGGTACCATTTGTAGATATTTTTTAAACTACGACCCGTCGGCGGGGTGCTATAGTGGGACCGGAGGCTGACGTGGGCAGACAGCGAAACTTACTTCAGCTTGCTTGTCATTGTTGTTGTCGTTGTGATTATTATTGGCTGCTTATGTAAACATAAGCACGTTATTGCACTGTGAAGCTGAAGTCTACAATTGACTTTATATCACTCTATACCCTATGAATTAGTTAAATTACACCTATTATGAGCTATTTATAGCGTATTTCCCTAATTCTTGGAGCTGCTTGGCTGCTCTTTAGTTTTTGGGCGCAAAATGACTATGATATCGGCCGCTGAAAATGTACTAAAATACACCCAAGTAATTTCACGCATGCGATAGTATTGTCTCTAACATTCACTAGTAACAGAATATAAAAATTAACCGGCACAGTTACTGCGCATACTATAGCAGTCAGCTATTTTCTGGCTGCTTGTTTTAGTATTGTCAAACACTCACCTAAAACATGAAGTTAGCTGCATCACTTTTCTGTTCTCTTTCTTTCCGGTTGTCAAAAAGGTACGAAAGTGTTTTATTTTTGTGCCGAAGCCGCTTCGAATATAATTCATAAATATGGGCGCCATCAGTACTAATATCAATTTTATTATTCTCGTTTGCAGTGCAGCGCAACCTCAATTACTTAAACATGGCCGACGTTGATGTGTAAGTTTAGATAACTTAAATTCTGATTTAAAAAAAGATGCCGACTTTTTTTTATGTTGATGAAATTAATTGGTCCGTGTTTATGAATTTACGTTGATTAAAAATCTTCCAATTACTGAATATTGCAAATAAAATGTGCTTTTATGCCGGATATCTGTGATGATTATTTGCTAAGAATCGTATTTACTTTGTTTTTCGCCCCAACAGTGATGTGCCCTCTGCTGCGCCCGTTCTTGGCGGTGCCATGGACATAAACACCGCGCTGCAAGAAGTGCTCAAGAAGTCGCTGATTGCCGATGGACTCGTTCACGGCATTCACCAGGCCTGCAAAGCTTTGGACAAGTAAGCAATATTAACGAATAACGTTTACACGATGAAGATAGTGGAGTTGGCAGTAACTTCATCGTGTAAGCGCCGAAATTTGGTTAATCTCACGTTGATGAAATTAATTGGTCCGTGTTTATGAATTTTACATTGATTAACAAATCTCCAATTACTGAGTTAATTTAAATGAAAAGAAGCAACTGGAAAAACCCTTGCAGACAAGATAATTAATTTGGTTTCCCTTTTCTTCAGGCGTCAGGCTGTCCTCTGCATCTTGGCCGAATCTTTCGATGAGCCCAACTACAAGAAGCTTGTCACTGCCCTGTGCAACGAACATCAGATTCCCCTGATCCGTGTGGACTCGCACAAAAAATTGGGTGAATGGTCTGGCCTGTGCAAGATCGACAAGGAGGGCAAGCCCCGTAAGGTGTGTGGCTGCTCTGTTGTCGTCATCAAGGACTTCGGTGAGGAAACGCCCGCTTTGGATGTGGTTAAGGACCATCTCAGACAGAACAGTTAAACACTGATTCCGTCTGTTGAATGAGAGACTACGTGGCAGATTTTTATTGCTTAACTAATAAAAATATATTAAAAAATCCACAGTATAACGTTAGAAACAACTCAGCTTGATACCTTTTTGGAATGTTCTTTATTGAAAATAATGCTGTGGTGGTGATGTGATGAAAACATGTTTAACTCACAGTTAAATTGCCTTGCAAGCGTCCTTATGAACGGGCCAATCCTTAAGCTGGCATTCCCTGTAAGGATCGAGTTGGATATGAATGTTCTCTTCAAAAATTCCATGTGAAACTTACCGTGAACAGTAGTGGACACGTTTGCATTTGGAGCATTTCTTTTTGGCCGGTCCCTTGCATATGCCACACTTGTGAAATGATTCTGTTGCCGTCTCGGTCTTCTTCTCTGGTTTCTGTATCTCCATATCGGACATGACCTGCTCCAACTCGCATAGGAGTTCCGTACCATATGCATTACTTAGCTTGGTGGCCAGCGCGCAAATCTCTTCCTTGTTGTTATTGAGAAATATACCGTCTTGGCTTTGGGCAATTTGATAGAAGCCACCATCACGATCCACCTCCTTGATGAGCTCCTCCTGTATCTGTGGCAAGTCCTCGAGCAACAGATTTTGAGTCTTGCTAGACCCCGTATTGCCGCATATTGTCATGCGACTAATGAACTGCTTCAGATCGATAAGAACAGGCAACTGATCCAGTAAGGTCTCGTGCATGAGCCCCAGTAACTGAGAGACAACATATTTTATTAAGATGTGCACCAAGAAGACATACGTTCCATGCGTACCTTGGCAAGCTGCTTGCAACGTGCCTCATTGAGTGGATAGTTGTCCATTATTTCAGGAGCGAGGATCAGCTGGCGAATACAGAACCAGGCCTGGGCTTCGGTCTTTAGCACCTTTGCTGGATCCTCAACGGAAGTCCACTTCTCATCGACGAACTTTTGCAGTCCCTTGCTGGTCTTGCGTTGCCATGGCCGGAAACAGAGCACATCTACCATGAGCCAGGGTATATCATGGGTGACCAGAAGGCGACGTGCTGCACCCAAATGAAACAGCGAGACATTGTCCGCCAGATAACTGAGCAAGGAGACGCAACGCAGGCCAATCTTATAGATAAGATCACGCTTCTGACGCTCCAGCTCTGTTAGCACAGCCTCATCGACATCCAGCTTGGTCTCGTTCTCGTGGTAGCCCATGCTAACCAGGCCAATTACCTGGGCCACTGCCTGGGCGCAGTAGTCGATGAGATCGAGCACCGAATCCTGTAACGATGAACAGCCACTGGGATGGTAGAGGCAAACATCGAGAAGAGACACCACAGCGGCCTCGTGATAGAGCACCGTATAAATTAAGAATGTTGCCTGCGGATTGGGATCTATCTCCAGCAGATGCGGTAGCACACGCAACTTCCAGAGATTCACACAGTATGCCTCGTGGATGAGCGTCGATAGCTTGTCGCGTGAGATGAGAAACTCTTTGACCTCCTCTTCGCGATGCTCGGCCACCTCGAGGGTCGCCTGCTGGCTCAGTTTGATGATCATCTCGTGCACCTCCAGCCATTTGTTGTTGCCAACATCGCGCACCTGGAAACAGCGAATACTCTCGACGAACAAATACAGTTCCTCTGGATACACAAAGTTTACCATTTTTTTTACAGTTTTTCTATTGTAACTTTACGTTTTAATAAGATTCTGAAAATACTTGACGAAAGACTCGTTGAATTCACTTGGGAGGGCTGAGAATGATGTGGGATAAAGTAAATAAATAAAGTCTCCGTTGTCATGGAAATCCTTCGGTTGCTAAGTCACCAGTTTTTACAAAATATGAGAAGATAGAGAAAGGAATCAATTAAAAAACAACTCGACAACTGTACATTCAGATTGTATTTTAATAAGATTGTATATTAATATTTCCATCCTATAACGTGTTCCTACCACTCAATACCATCGCAACTTACTTTGTCATCTGTTAGTACTATTCTATATAAGTAGCTTATGCTTCATCACGTATCAGATACATATATCATGCCGTAAACTTAACTTTACATACACAGAAACCAAACATCGAAACTACATAAAGGATTTCAATGTATATTTCTAATCTCTAGAGATGAGAAACCTCCTATCCTTGTTGACTCGTTTGCTTCTTCATTACGGGTGTTCACGTTCTTCTAGACTGGATCCCGTGAACAATAGAAGCGTAATACTGCACACACATGGAGGAATGACTTGTCTGCTTTTCAATTCCATATACACATACTATATATAGTATATGTACCATCATCATAATCATGCGATTAACGGTACAATTTCACCTGCTGCTTAAGCTCGGTGTCGCTGATACGATCCTTGAGATTCAGCTCATCCTCCTGCTTGCGCAACAATTCAAATATTGCCGCCAACTGTTCGCGTTCAATGCGTCGCTCCTCCTCAATCTGACTTGGCGAAAGATTCTTCTCCATCTTTTGTTGATACTGTTTTGCCTTTAATTGTCCCATTAGGTGCGAATAGTTTGAATTTAATTCGACATCACTTTCGCTAAACGCCTCCTGCTCCTCCTCCTCGTACGGTTCGTCGTCATCGTCGTTGTCATCATCCCCTGTTTCGCTTTGCAGGCGCATTCGCATTTCTGCCTGCATCTCTGCATCGTCCTCCATTCGTACCTCGTCAGCACCGAGTCCCTCGTCCTCCAGTTCCTATATATTGCAGATATTTACATACATACAATGCATAAGGATTTATCTACTTACGGGTTCGTCCTTCAAAAAATTGGCAAAATAAAGCGATATTAAAATGCACAGCAGAAGTGTGGTCAGGGCCACCACATAATATCCAGATGGATCAAACCATATGTCGCCTGCTGTTCTAAGCGTATGTTGCATTGCTAGATATGTTTTCGAGTTCTTAATTAATTTACGTTTTCTGTTTTGATAACCTCAGCCACAACCTCAAAATCAATGTGACCAGGTTTAAGAGCGCAAAAATACCAGAATGTTACTCACGTTTGGTCACACTGTAACATTTTCGCCTGGCAAATATGTTTTTGATATGAGTACTGGGCGTAATTTTTAAAAATTGAAAGTGCAATATTATTATGAACTATTCTAATAATTAATTCATTAATTTGTAATAGCTATAAATGCACATTGTTAGAATAATAAGGCATTTCGTTAAAAGCAACCTAGAACAAGAAATATTGCACACCTGTGGATTTACTATGATAGGTAAAGGTGGTAAAGGCTCATACTACACTGTACTACACTAAATTAAATTTTCGAAGAAACTTCTCTTATACAAAATCCAATCGAAGAGAATAAGTGAAACAAAAAATAACATTTAACACCACGATTATCAAATTTAATAAAACTCTGCTTTAATTTAATCCAAAATATCAGAATATTCACAACTGCAAAATTTAATAAAACACAATTGGATTTTACATTTTCACTTCATCGCTTTTTTATTTTTTTAATATAAAAATGGCATTTCTTTACTAATATTAAGTTTAAATTACTAATGTAAAGTATGTATGATCGCGGCAATTGAAAAATATATATATGTGTGTGTTTTTATATATATCAAGTGAAAAATATTTATAATGAATATGAAACGTGGTCGTCGTCTGCCAAGCGTATATATAGTTCTATATATGAAAGCGTTCAAGTTGACTTAAATAATATATATATGTATATAAAGATTTCAATTTAAGCAAATAAAACATTGCATATTTGAAAAAACAAACGTATTTTGTTTTCATTACTTTGCAAAATGTAGATCAAAGGAAGAAACAATTAACAAACGATCCAGAAAAAACAATAAGTTACTCTTTATGTTAGTTAGTCAAACTTATATCTCATCTATACAGATGCTACAGATGTTTTCTCGCTATTATGCAAAAATAAACTATGAAAAAGACATTTCATGAGTAGTTTCTCGTTTGTATTCCATCTATTTTCATTTTCTTCACATTCTCTGCGCATTTCTTAGTTTCTCTTCTCCGATCATCCTTCATTCACTTCTCATTGCTATTTCGAAGTACAACAGTTTTGATACGCTTTACATTATACCTTATTGCTAAGTGTACTTAACATGTAGGTTTACCAATTTTTTTGCATTTTCTCTTTTCCTTGTTAATTATTATTATTATTTATATGTATATATACGAAGCTACTGTTGAGGTTTCATTAATTGTGTGTTCTTTCTTCTTTATATAGATGATTTGTTGCACCTTTTGCTGTGTGTGTGTATTTTGTATATTAGCGTTCTGCGTACGATAGTGTGTTTCCATACGTACTATATAGATATTTGTCATTTTTATTTAGAATTTGCGTTATATGAAAACGTAAATGTAACAAGTTTCTTTTTGTTTTGTATGTTGTTTGTTGTTGTTTTGTTGTTCGCCTATGCACTGTGCACAAGCCGTTAAAGTATTCTCCCTTTGTTGCTTTTCAATACAATTTATATATATGTAATTCTAGTTTTAAACTATAACTCTTTCATATTTCAAAATATATAATAAACAAAATGTAGTTGTTTGTTGTTTTATAAATGAGGGCTTCTATGTTGTTTTGCTTTTTCTTTTTTTTTTCCTTTTTTTTTTTGCGTTTTCTGTTGCGGTTTAAACTACCGTCACATAAGATCGTAGTGTTGTATTTGAGAGTAGGTTGCCTTATGACAAGTCTGAAATGGAAGGCAAAAGGAACACAAGTGAGAGATTATATAGTTGTCTCGCTCGCTCTCCAGCAAGGATATACTTACAGCTGGGCGCTGCCTCGTAGCGACGCTGTATCTGATCGTATGTGAACTTCACAAAGGCATCGTATTGTTCAGCCAATTTGGTGGTTAGCACCGACTCGTAACGCTCACGCAGCTGATCCTCCCGCTCCTTGATCATGCCCTCGCATATGAGTTGCACCTGTTTGAATGTGAACAGCGCCTTGTCCCCATGGTGGCGCATCAGATGACTCGGTGGGCTGTCCGGGCGATGAGGACTCTCGGGTCCCATTTCGGAACCACTCGACTCCGAGTCCTGCATGCGTTCCAGTGAGGACGATGTGATAGGCAACTGTTTGCGTTTGTGCAGTCTTTTGATTTCATTGCACAAGTTCTCAGCCATTTTATCTAGTTAGAGATAGAGACAGAGAGATTAGAGATGTGGTGCGGAAAACAGGCTGTGTGCTGACTCACCTGGCGACATCTTTGCCAATGCGGATTCGGAGAAAGGACTGAGCTCAGCACTTTCTTTGGCATAACGATTGCTGGGCCCCGTCGTGGTCGAGCTGGCTCCGGCAGAACTGCTGGCATCGCTTGCTCCGCTGCGTGAGGGAGAATTGTTCCCAGATTGCCCGAAGGGATTGCAGCGGCGACGTTTTGTGGGACGCTGATTGAGTGACTCCCAGTCCAAAGCGCGTTTAAGTGTTGCACATGCCATAGCTATGATTAATGATCTGAGCACCAGTAACTCGGTAGATAGATTATCTATATATGGTATGTATATATATATAAATAACTCTTTATATATAGTTTTCCTTTTTTTTAGTTTGTAGGTAATAAATTGGTTTTGTTGTTGCTTATTATTGCCACACAGTTTGTTGGAAGCGTTCACTGCGAATGAGATCCAGAAAGAGAAGATTAATATAAATATATATAGCTAGAGAGAGAGCTAAGTCAGTTATAGTCTCGATGCGTTGCCAACTGAGACTGAAAGAAAATAAAAATTTGAAAAACTCGAAAACTGGTTTCAAGGAAAACAGGATTCACCTGTCATACACACACACACACACACAAAGAAAGGAAAGAAGAAAATGGTTCAGCGATTTATGGCCTGGCAGCTGCTGCCGTTGAAAGAGTAGACAAGAAGATAGGGAACGGAAGGGAAGGGGAGAGGGGAACAACTCTGCAGAGCGCGAAGGCATTAAAAGAAAACGAAGCACCGATGCGCAATTAAAGGGAGTGTTCACCCTGGCCACAGGCCGACAATACAACTTGCCACCACTACGACAACAACACGAAGAAGAACAACCACTACAACTACAACACACCCATGCATAGCAATGCACGCCAAGGCGAAAGAGACCAAAGAAAAGACATAGTAAGAACTACCACTCACACAGACGCATAAACTCAAACCCGTGCATCGTACAAACACACACACACATGCACGCACTATACGAACTACAACAATAAATATGCTTGTGCGTATCCTTCGAGCTGTACCAGCTGTTTTTGCCTCACTGCAAACCGCACACATGAACACACACACTAACGAACTCACACACATACGCGTGCTGGTAATGAACTCAGCAGAACCAATTTTAATGATTGCCTTGCTGCAATTTTTTCTCTGCCGCAATTTACACACAATTTTAAGTAGTATTTTATTAATAAATGATTAGTACTTTACGTGACAAACACCATGCCAAATAAAAAAAAAAACAGTTCATTACAAAAAAATACAAAATGACAGCAGCTTATGCGCTCAATGGTCATCTCGCTCGCACACACACACACACACACGCTCAAAAACATACGCACACATCTGCAGCTGTGAGTTGGAATTTTGATTTTTTGTGAAATTTTAAAAATGGTCGCAACGCATATCATTATCAGAGAAGCTCTTTAGATAGCACTTGAGGGAAAAATACGCCTAAGAGAATGCAATTCTGCCCGTCATTTGCTGACTACACTTACGTTAATATGTGTAGTTCTTCTTTCGCTTCAATTTCTTCGCACCACTTCACACGCGCTTTATTTACTTTTTTTATTTTTATTGTACATATGCACGAACGTTTTTAGTTCATTTGTAAAACTATATGTATTGCTATTGCTTATTGGGTTGAGCAGTATTTCAAAGGCCACTGAAATGCACTGTGCTTAGTTATTATAGAGTTGTTTATAAAGTGCTTTATTTGTAAATTTGTCTTTTTTGCGATGTAATTTTCAGTTTTCTGTCGGATTCTTACGAAAAATGGACGACCGATGCATGCGTGACGACGATTCGTGAACAGAGAGGCGAGTCTATCGGCGAGCGACAATTTCCACGCTGTCATCGAACATGCAGCCCTGCCTGTGGGGCTGCAACGGTTCGATAGCTGCATTCAAAAAAGCAGGTATGCTGTACATGTCAGCGATGCAATTTTTTATTGAGAAATAAATGTTTATTCTATTAATATTCAAATATATGCTGTATAACTGTTTAAATTTTAGCGAATAAGTGACGCAGTTTTAATATAATAGACTTGTTTGGGTATTTTTTTTGGTATTTTCGTTCAACAAAATATTTATTTTTGTCTGTCATAATAAGGTCACACTGGTACGAACGACTAAAGTAGGAATAAAAGGCAGAGCTCGCAGCGAATTTGTGCAATTAATAATATTTAATATTTTTATACTTTTGTAGATTGATATTTTTTATACCCGTTTTCAACGAATTGAAAACATATATCAGCTATTAGCTCAGTGCGTGCATATTAATAAGCAATATTACGTATCGCGGTAGGAGCCAAAAGCAAAAGAGGAGCAGAGATAGAAAGTTCTAAAAATATTTTTATCGTTGTGTGAAAGTCGAATATTTTATTTCGAAAAGCAAACAAAACTATTAATTAAAGACGCAACGACACAAAACTAATTGCAAAAATGGTATTGAAAGTGTACGTAAGCGGTATGTCCGGAAACAAGGAGGTGAGTACATACTGCACTCTGCTGCGTGGGCGTGGAGCGGGCTGGGTAACACACTCATTCATTTGTGCATTTGTGTGTGTGTCTTTAAGTGATTGAATCAAAAAGATTGTCATATGAAAGGAATGTATGGTTAGTTAATAGAATATATACTGAAACGAAATAATCAGCTGTACAGTATATTTAATGCATTTGTTTATTTGCTTATGACAAACATAAGTGCGCACTCTTTGTGCGAGTGTGTTTGTATGTGTGTGTGCGATGATGTAGTAGTACAGTCAAAACGTCATCAACAAAACAGAACAGCAAGTGGGTATTTTGATTGGCCTGTGCATGTGTGCGTGCGTCCGTTTCGATGGTAGTGGTTGCAAGAAGCAGCAGGCACAACGACCGCAAACATTTCCATATAAGCTTATTTGAAAGAATTCATTGATCGCGCTTCTACG
Organism: Zaprionus camerounensis; assembly: GCA_018904165.1. Taxonomy (NCBI): domain Eukaryota; kingdom Metazoa; phylum Arthropoda; class Insecta; order Diptera; family Drosophilidae; genus Zaprionus; species Zaprionus camerounensis. Next base: position 11,091,453 of record JAEIFS010000479.1, on the reverse strand, counting down.
TTTGTATGTGTTAAACCGTTTAGTTCTACGTCTGTGTGTGTGCGTGCATGATTCATTGTGCGACTGTCGCTTCTCCCTTTTCTATCTTTGTTTGATTCGCATGTTTCCAATAAGAGAGCTCAGACAACGGTCTTTGTGCATAAAAACAATCTGGAATGAGAGAAAGGGAGATAGGGTAACGACAGTGGGTGCGATGGCTTGTATTGCGTTGCTTTTTCTGCGATTGAAATTGATAAGTATAAAATGTTATCAAAAGTCAATAAAATCCGTGAAATAATAAACAACAAAAATTCTGATATCATTAAACAAACATATGCACACAGTCTCCATATGTACATAAGTGGCAAGTGTGTGTGTTTGTGTGTTTTGGCTTGCCGGCAATTGGAAACCAGGGCTGGTGACTAGCTCGAAACTATCCACACCTAAGTTTACAAATATATGTACAGTGGCGATCGTAGACTCTTGATATATAATACTCCCTCTAGCTTGTCTACTTACATGTTAAAATACCGTTTTAAATCTCCTCTTTCTCACATATTAAAATACCGTTTTAAATCTTCTTTCTCTTTGTTTTTTCAGGTCAAGAAGCGTCAGCAGCGCGTGTTGATGATCTTGGACAGCAAGAACATCCAGTATGATACCGTCGACATCACAGAGCCCGGCAAGGAGAGTGAAAAAGAGATGATGCAAAACAAATCCACAAGCAACGGCGGCACAGTGAGCGACCCTGATCCCCGTCATCCACTGCCACCGCAAATCTTCAACGATGAGGATTATTGCGGCGACTACGATGCCTTCGACATGGCCAACGAAATCGACACCCTGGAGGTGTTCCTTAAGTTGGCACCTGCTGATACCACGGCTGTGAGTACTGCCACCATCGAGCTGAAGCAGGAGAACGGTGTAGCCAAGGAGGATGGCGAGAAGGCAGAGGAGAGTGGGGAAGGCGATAAGGTGAAGGATGATAAACCAGCGGCGGAGGAGCAGGCGGAAGGAGAGGCGGAGGCCAAGGCAGAGGTTTGAGAGCAATTTGTACTTTTCTGTTTACTGTTACGAAGCGACAACTGCATCAGCAACAACAAAAATATCAACAACAACAAAAACAATAGCAACAGCAACTACAACAAGCCTGCACAGAAGCAACAACAATAATTCTATTAACCAAACAGCAACAACAACAGCAACTTTTATACTAACTCAACTCGACGCAATCAGCAGCAAATTCACCACGCTCTAGCCATGTTAACAACAGCCTTAGCAATAACATTAAACTGTAATCTAACAGCATTCTGGAAATTTTCTCAGCTTTAAGTTAAGCTACCATACTGACATACTTATGTATATGTATATGTGTGTATACATACATATATACGACTATTCATGCATACTAAACACTAATTTATTAAGCGATTGTGTTCACGCTAAATTAAATGACATTTTTTATCAAAATATATACTTACAACATATATTTATTAAACACACAAACACACTTACATGACAATTGTATTAAATGCGATCTTTATGTTAAAAACTAACCGACACTGACCCGCAAAACTCGATAAACTTTTTAGTTTCTCTCATGCTTCCAATTGGACACCTTTGTCTTAACCCTTGTGTATCAAGCTAGCTGAAGCCTGAACGATTTTTGTGAGGCGGCCGAGTTATGTTAATGCGAAAACATAAAAATCCGCGGAATATATAAGTAACATATGAATAAAAAATTTGAAATATATTTGTATTTACTAAAAAACAAAAGTCGCAAGCTTTCTTAACCCTCTAAACACAAGTAGCGTATTTAACAGTGCATTAACAGCAGCATGCTGAGTAACAGCGAGGGCTGAACAACGAGAATCTCTGTTAATCTTGCCAAATATTTTTGAAGAACGAAGATGGCGAGAAAACGAATGAAGAGAAGCAAGAAACCGAAAAAGGTGAAGATGATAAAGATAAAGATGCGGACGAAAAGGAAGAGGGTAGTGAAGAAAAGGTAACATAAATATATAGTTGTGGCATGAATCAAAAAGCCAAGTTAACATTCGACCTGTAGATGCGATCGATAAGCTAATCTGGCATGCTGCAACAGTAGAGAAGCTTAGTGAAAGATATATTACGTAGTATTAGATACTCTTACTGATCTGTAAATACAATTTCCCATTTCTAAAACATTTCCTTACACCACACCAACTCACCTTGATTGTAATTCACCACACCCACAATACGATACAATCACCAATCAAATACACCAGACTGAAAACGAAGAAGTTAAAGAAGGCGAAACTGAGTCTAAAGAAGAGAAAGCAGAAGCGTCAGGTAAAGTAAAGGAAGATGTCTCGTTTGGCTTTAGTTTTAACTTTCTCCTGATGGCAAAGCAGAGAAAGCAGACGATGCTAGCGAGGAAAAGACAGAAAAGGAGGGCGACGAAAAGGAGAGTGAGGAGAAGAATGCTGAAGAAAAGTCTGAAGAAACTGTTGAGGCATCAGATGAGACCAAAGAAGAGGGAGATAAGCCAGAGAAATCTGAAGAGAAAGAGAATGTTGAAGAAAAACCTGAAGAAGCAAGTGAAACTACAGAGGATGCTCCTAAAGAGAAGCCTGACGATGCCGAAGAAAAGCCTGAAGATGCCGATGAAAAGCCTGAAGATGCCAAAGAAGAAACTGAAGATGCCAAAAAAGAATCTGAAGATGCCAAAGAAGAAACTGAAGAAGCCAAAGAAGAAAAGCTGGAGAAATCAGAAGAGAAAACGGAAGAAGCTGTTGAAGCTGAAAAGGAAGAGAGTGAAGATGAAACAGATGATGAAGTTAAAGAAGAAGCTCAAAAGGATACTGAAGAATCTCCAGCTCAAGAAGCAAGTGTAGAAAAAGAAAAGGCAGCGGATTCTACAACTGAAGAAAAGAGTGAAGAAGTTGCCGAGGAGAAAGAAGAAAAACCAGATACCAAAGAAGAACCCAAAGAAGAGGTAAACACTGAAGAATCACCAAAGGAGGTCGAGAAAGAAGAAGAAACAACCGCAGAAGAGGAACCGAAAGTCGTTGAGGTAGAGAACAAGGATAAGCCAGAAGAAACGAAAGAGGAAGAAGTGACGAAACCCGAAAAAACCAAAGACGAAGCTGAGGAATCTTCTTCGGGCGAAGAAGAGGAAGAGTAATGCAAAACGAACGAACGTGACGAACCACAAAATACCCCGCACTCTCATCAAATGAACCCAAGCACACATACCCACGCACACACACATACACACATTAGAGATAATGCACATGTATTGTAAATAAAGAAAACCAAAGAAACTAATCGTTCAGCCGGTGGAGGGTAACCAAGAAGAGAACATCGATGAGAAGAAAGTTAGTTAAGTATCCTACACTCTAATTGCCGATTCTTTCTTTCCCTTTCCCAGCCAACAGCGCAAGCAATAATATCAACAACAACAACAACAGAGGCAGCTCCATCTGTGCCAGGACCTTCATCGGACTCCTCCTCAGCTCAGCTGCTGGACATGGAACGCGCTGCAGCAGCGCAGTAGTATAGTCTATGTGGAGAGGGATGTTGAATAAACCAAGCCGAGATCTTAACTGCTTTTTTCATAGTTTTATTTCGAAAATGTTTTCTTGTCTGTCTCTGGTTTATTGACCGGAAAAAGGTCAACAAAACACACGATTTCACACACTTTTTTTTTTGTTTGTTTAGTTATTCTCTCTTGTATCCAAGTAATTAAATATACAGTACATTTATAATTATGTTTAGTACAGATGACATTAAAATGAAGTTTCCTTTACTTATTTATTACGCTCTAGTTTCGGGCTCTTTTATCCATGTTGCTTCTGCTTCTTCTTCTGCTTCTCTCATTCACAATTACAAAAACTAGTAAAAAAACCTATGCGAAAGTGATCGCAAAACGCAAAATCATTTACTAAAAAAAGGGAAGAAAACCAAGTTCTTGAAAGGGTCTGGGGGGGGTTAGATGAGGAGGAGGAGTAGGGGAACATTCACTCGCTGTGGAGAGAGACATCTCTAATTGCTATTCTCCTCATCTGATGAATCTGTTGTGTAATCGCTCAGATTCTCCTGCTGATCATTGTGCTCCGGCTCCGATTCGCTGAGATCCCACTGTGGATGATCTGTGGGTGGTGCGGGCGCCTTCTGCACGTCAAGTTTAAGCTCCTGCTGCTGGTCCATGCCCAGATACGAGTCTGCAAGGAGAAGAGAGGATGTTATACTCTGATATTTCTAGCTAAGATTCGCCTCGCCACTTACCCGATCTTAAGCACACCGTAAAGGGATAAACACCCGGCCAACGAGGCGCCGTAAATCGTAGTTGAATCTCCTCCTTGTCGACCAGATTTGTCACATGGTATGGCGCCGTGAGCAGAGTGCGTGACTTGCGGTCGCAGATGTAGGTCCACCAATACTCCTGCTTCTCCTCGGGGAAGTAGGGACAGTGCACTGTGTGCGACATGCGCGATTTACCCTCAAGACGCTCGCGCTTATTGAGCTTTGCCTGCAGGCGCTCCCACTCCTCATCATCGTCATCGTCCAGCGAGGAATTGTTCTTGTTCTGCTTGTCATCATCGTCGCTGCCAGATCCGGCCACAGACTCCACATCGCTGTGCTCACCGGCATCGGATTCTGCCTCTGAGTTGGCTGCCGTCTGATCATCCGCTGTTGTTGTAGCTGCAGTTGCAGCCACAGTTGCTGCAGCTGCTGTCGGTTTGGGTTGCGTCTTCTTCTTCTGATTGTTGGCCGGCTTCTTGCCACCCTTGCCCTTGCCGCCCTTACGTGGCTTAGCCCAGGCTGAAGCCTTCTTCACGGGTGCAGCAGCAACAGCGGTAGCCGCCTCATCATCATCGCCAGCAGCCTCCTCATTGGCATCATCCTTAATGCCCTGTTTCTCGGGTGCCTTTGTGTCGCCAAACAAACTACGCATATCCTTGCGCTCCAGCGTAACAGTAACCGTTACAATGGCTCCCGCTGTCACCACGTTGGTGTTCTCATCGTCAATCACCTCGCAGCGTATAGAGAAATCAATCAACGGCATCTTGCCAAGCACACGCATAATATTCTCATACTCGAAATCGGTGAGATTCTTCAGCAACATGCGACTCTCCTCTGGCTTCAGCTGGGCAAACTGTTGCAGATTCTTCACATGCCTCTTCTTGTTCATGAAGTACAAATGATCCTCAGTAAGGTGTGGCAACTGCAACAGGGGCGACTTGAACTCCCACAATCCCTGTATGATCATTGGCGACATTTTCATGCAGTTCTCAATTGTCTCAATGCTGGGCAAACGATTCACACGTCTGGCATAGGCCATCATGACCAACTGATGTACACAGCTGACCATCTCCTGCACCAGATACGGACACTTCTTCACAATGAACTGACGATCGCGCTCCAGGGTCTCCGGGTTAAGTGGAATGCGTGTAAGATGAGCGTGCAGTATGGCACGTGCCTTGATCGAGTACATGCGGCACAATGGATGCTCCTTGCACTTCTCGTTAAGATTAGGCAGCTGTCTGATGAGCTGTTGAAGAGCAGGAGAGAATGGTAGATGGATTAGCTTATGTTCTTACTCCCCCCACTTAGTATATGCCTTGACGTACCGCCGGCACTTCATCATTATCCGACTGCCGTTCCACCACCTGCGAATTGTGTCGCTTGTCGAACTCCAAACTGGCAGCCAGCACCATAAGGGCTCGCTTGAGCAGCATGTGCGGGGTCTTGTGAATGAAGTAGAAGTACATCTGAGTGGTATCGAGCAGCACTTTGTCTCCGCTGAAGCGTATAGAGCGATACCACCAGACGCCCACGGCAGAGGGCATGGCAACCATGAAGACCAGACCATATAGACCCAGCACCCAAACACTGTTCTCCTTCTCCACAATCCAAGAGGGCAACGCAATGCCAAAGGACATGACTCCAGGTCCATCTGGATTGCCATATTTCTCATAGTTCTCCTTGGCCACCTCGTCAGTGAGTGCCTGATAGGCCTTGCTCAACATCATGAAGGATTTCTCGTCACCCGTCTCCTTGTCCGGATGCAGCACCTTGGACAACTTGTAGTAGGCCTTCTTGATCTCAGCCTGCGTTGCCGTTGGCGGAACATTGAGTATCTCAAAGGGATCAAAGCTGGCCATCTCATAGTCGAACTGCGAGACACGATAGGTGAGGTACAGCAACAAGGCCCAGCCGAGTACAATGGACAGTTTGATGGTAATCGATTTGACCACACGATATGGTTCCGCATTGGCCAGGATAATGTTCTTCTTTAGGCAATCCGCACATTCACATTCCTCCTTCCGCTTGCTAGGATCTGAGAGAGAGAGCAAAAGAGAGAAACACAATGGAAAATTAGAATCGTATATGGGGCAAGAGAGTAGAAGAGAGAGCGCAATTAAGATCGTGAGAGTGATTTGTGTGCGTGTGTGATTGTCGTGTCCGTCTACACTTGTGTGTGTGTGTCTCTCTGCCTCTCTCTATGTGTGTGTGTGTATGTGTGCGTGTGCATGTGTTCCATTTGTGAGGTGAGCTGGCTTAAGACGTCGTTGTTGTTGTTGTTGCTGCTGGTGCTGCACTCGCAGCTTTCACCAATACGTAGAAGTCTCTCGGGTTGTAAACGTTGTTAGAATAACTTATTGGAACGTGTCCATTCCGCAGCACATGTTTATATAGTTGGGGAAAAGCTCAATTTAACCCATAAGCATGCAATGTGAATGAGCGAGAGGGAGAGTGGTGATAGAAAGAGTGTGGAAGAGGTACTGCAGTCTGATTATAATCAGCAGTAGCAGCAGCACTAACTAACCTTCTTTCTTTTTACGTGGCCAATAGTAAATTGTTGTTGGTATCAAGACTAAAGCCAAAAACGATAAAACAAAATAATAAAACGTTCCGCCACTTTCATCATATTGAAACTTTTGACCCGCCATTGTTGTTGTTTTTCTTTTTGCTGTTGCCGCAGAGCCGGCCAACTAATTATTTACACAAGACAGCGTTGTTTCTTCTTCAAGTGGTTGAATTTGGGTTTGGGTTCGGTTTTGTGGTGTGGCCTTTTTTCCTTGTCCGGCTTGGGCACAGAGCAGCTGATGTTTTGCACGCTGGCAGCTAGTTTCTAACTGCGCGCTACTCTGGTATTTGGTCAAATGCAAGAGACTTTACATTTGGGTCTTCGGGTTGAGCCAAATGTGAAAACCAGCGGCTTATTTTACCAATAAAACGCCGCAAATTTTAATTAAAACTTATGTATTTACAGTCGTCGTCAAATGACACGTCTGTACGGTGTGACCGTTTACATTCTTTTCAATAATACCAAAGACAATGTGGCCATTGCACAAGCGCAAAAGTGAGTGAGTATAAAAAAATACTAACTTTACACTTTTATAATTCAAATAAAAATGCACCTGCAGTGGATCGGTTATCTGAACTTTTATTATTTATTTTATAACTTGCAATATTTAATTTGTTTGCATGTTTTTGCAGCAGTACAACATTTTTTATTTATAATTGAAAATATCAACTTTATTTAATAAAACTAGAGTTTTCCCGCCGTCATCGACTACATCCAATTAGAATTCTTACATATCGAATACTTATTCTTTCGATATGTTTTGATTGCTTTTCAAATATCGCTGCGCTTAGTAGTTTGTCATCGCTGAACGTTTCATTCTATCGCGTTGAACGCGCAAGGAGAGAAAAATTTGTGCGCTCCGTGCGTTTTGATTTTCAAACAAGATTGCTAATGATAATAGCTGTTTTTAATAAAAAAGGTGCATTATAACTTAAGATTTTGCTTTAATCTAAAGCCCCCTGCAGACGCCGAGCTCAGCGAAACGCATAAAGCGATGCGAAAAATTGCCACATAAAAAACCAGTTATGTATGCGGAGTCGTCGCGAGTGTTTCCTTTTTATTGAGCAGTACAAAAGAAAAAAAGAAACATTTTTATGGCAAAAAAATGTTAAATGAAAGTGTTTTGCGATGCGTCTGAAGTGAGTGTTTTAATGCTTATTAATTGTATGGGCACAGCAACAAAACGTCAACAACTACTCTAAATGGCCAGTTTCATAGCCAGGCAAGGTTAATTTTCTCCATAACAAGTTGACGCGAATAAAGAGTTATATAGAGTTAAAACATCCAACCAAGCCATAAGCCTATTTCCTGCGAATTTCTTGCAAGTATAAAAAGTAAGTACAACTAAAGTAAAATATGTATGTATTCACTAAAATGCATGTGCATACTTGCCTTTAAAAAAAAACGAAGAGGCGGCGGCCTCTGCCTCCTCTGCGTGTGTTTTGGGCGTGAGTGCGTGCGTGTGTGTGCGAATATCAGGTATAACACACATAGATAAATAAGACTCAAGGGCAGCTAGCAGAAATTATACGTGTGATTTGTTCTTGTGCGAAAAATACATTGAAGACACGACAAAGAAGACGCCGCTTGTCGTATTCGTTTTTGCTACGTTTCTCCCCCGGGACAGGTGGTTTAGTTAGTTGTACGTTTTGTTTTGCTCTTTTTTTTTAATTTGGCCGTGGCCCAATGCTGTGCTAATTATAATTCATCGTTTATCGCATTTATCTCTGCTTTTTGCATGTGTTTTTGTTGTTACTCTTCGTGTTTTATATAATTGCCGAATTAAAACCCGTTGAGAGAAGGGAAAAATCGATAAATCAGCGCCGCTGCAGCTGTTTGTGATGCGTGCGTGGGCTGTGGAGCCCAGGACGTAATTGGGGTAGGAATCGCATACACACACACACAGGCGCATGTTCGTAAATGCAAAGATGTGTGCGTGTGTGTGTATGTGTATATTTATTTATTTCTTTTCTGTGTATGTGTATTGTAAACGAGTGTAAGCCGCATAAAACAAATAAGCCGCTCAGTTTTCGGCATGCTCTCACTCTCTTTACTCACACACACACGCATGCACATTTCCATTGTGTGTATGTAAGTGTGCACTTGAGTTGTTTGCAACATTTCGTGCATTTCCTCTTATGCATTTTGCGCAAATAAGAAAAATCAATAGAAAAAAGGGAAACAACTAAGACAAATTTAATTGTTTGCATCTGAATGTGTTAGTATGTACACATGTTATTAACCCAATTTAAATATGGCAGACAGATGTAGTGTATGATACAAAGAGAGGAACACTGGGAGAAAGAGAGACAGCAATGCCAGCAATGACTGCATGCTATATTAAAACAACAACTAACGCGCTGTGACTCATTTGCTGTTTTAGCCTTTTTTTGCGTTAGATGATTTACTCATTTAAATATTAAAATTTACTCAACTTTTCGCACGTCGAATGACGAAGACGATTTTTAATCAGACCCACACACTGCGTGGGAAGGGGGAGGCAGAGCTGTGCTGCGGCATTCCAGCTGGCCAAAAGTCAAGTGTTTTTTGCATGCGTCAGCACAGAAGCCGTTATAAAATGTGTTAATCCGTATCGCTGCTTAACAATTTTTCCATTTTCCACACAACTGGGTCCACTTTCCCCACACGAAGCACACAACTAACATAGAGAGAGCATTTTTCGTCTATGATATCATATTTTCGTTGATTATTATACCCTGCGACCATTGAAAACGGTATACTATGTCTGTGCAAATGTATGTAACAGACTGAAGGAGGTGTAACAGAGCGGACAAAGTACATACATATATGTTTATTATAGAACTTTCTGACTTCAACATAAAGTTAGTTAACTGTAGTATCTACTTATCCTTTAAATTCGAATCTGATCGTACAATAAAAATAGAAGTTGTTGACCTTAGTCTAAAAAGAAAACTGTTTGCTGGGTACCTTACTGTCGAGCGTGTCTGACTGTATCTTTCGTTTCGTTTCAATTAAAATGCTTCGCTGTGCTGCGGCGAATTCTATGGAAAGCATGTGTGAAAAATTGTGCTATTTTTATATCTATTAGAGAGCGACTTATCATTGCTTCGCTTTTTCACATGAATTTCCGGCAATCGATCAGTGTAGAATTAATATCGCATGCGATATTTTATTATCAGGGAGGAATAGCCAAAGCGTGCTTAAATTGTCAGACATGCCAAACATGTAAGAACATGTCTACGTGTTTGTGTGTATGTATGTATGTATGTATTTGTTTATTTACTAACGGCGCCTGTGACTAATTTATGTACATAAGATAATTTATTTAACTTTGCGAACAACTTCGAATGCAACTGCTAGTTTTATTAGTCAATAAACAATCAAAGTTTTGACACTCTTAATCGCTGACCTAGAATTAAATTCGCCGACTCGTGCTCTTTCTCTCTCTCTCTTTCGCGAGGTTTTTTAATTGGCACGTCTTGTGCGACAGCTAGAGAAATGACGCCATATTGCGTGCCACACTTTCAATGAACTTTCTGCTGTGTGTTTGGGTGTGTATGTAATTGCGTGTACGTGTGAGTGCACCCAAAGGGCGAGTGCAAGAGAGTTGCCAGCTGACATTTGACAATCATAATAAACCGGGTGACTTCTCTTCAAGTTTTTTTTAAGGTGTGTGTATGTGTGTTGTAGCTGCAATTACAGTAGTTACACGTGTATGTACAACATGTTCCAATTTCTTTTAATGATAATAGAAACCAGTTTGGTCTCTGCATATGCAGCTGCAGACGTAAAACAAATGTGTTTACATATATATTATACATATGTATGTATGTATGTTTATTCCATTTCACTATCAGCGTAACTCTAGCTGCAGCCAGTAATCGCACAACCTGCAAAGAGCAGCAATAAATTCCAAGCTTAACACACACACACACACACGCTTTGATCTCCACGAAATTCTGTGAGAGAGATAGGGAAATAAAGAGAGTGAATTTCTTTTGAATTCAGTATTGTGTTTGCATGTGTTGTTGTTGTTTGTTGTTTTTGTTATTGTTTGCCTTTAATTTGTTTGTGTGAAAGTGAGATTGAATGAGTTTGGACAAACACACACACACACACATACATACATATATAGACAAACAACGTCTGGCATTGCGATGCGCCCTTTGTTGTTTTTGTTGTAGGTATTGTGTGTGTTTTTGTCTTATCAGCTTTATTTATTTATTTCTGTCGAAGTTTTTTTTGTATATTGCTCATGGGTCTCATAGTTTCGGTCATTTTGTGTCTTGTACTTTTCCATTACTAAAGTATTCGTTACGCGCTGCCGTTGCGTTGCACTTGATTCGATTATTTTTTGATGATTTATCGAAAGGGAAAATAAGTTATCTACCCTTTCCCGTTACTAATTAATGATACATGTTCATTATTTTTATCGTTGTAAAGGGCGTTCGCTCGTTGTGGTGTCCGATATCTTGGCCCATTTAAAATCTAATTAGTTTAATGGCACACGTTGCAAATTAACTTGAAATGCGCGCTACATGTTGCAGCCAGCGATATCTATCTCCGCACACACACACACTCACAAACACTCATAAGCGCGCCTTAATTGTTTACAGATTAGTTTCAGCTTTGGGTGTGGCCACAGTGAGTGTGTGTGTATGTGTGTGTCGGGTGTGAACAATTAGCCAAGCGGACAGGAGGAGAATGCGTTGCCAGTGTGGCCGCCCGCTTGGCAAAAGTGTCACGCAACCTGGGCACACCTACCCACCCGGAGGAGCCTAGGGTGGCTCATCACGTTCCACAGAGTTATGGCAACTGATGCTAATCGGCTAAACTTGAGCTATTTTTGGGCACGCTTTGTGCTCCTCTCTGTTTACCTGGTGTGGAATGTGTAGTCTGCTTTTGGCTATGATTTATATTTGGCACATCATTTTACAAATCGCATGCCTAACTTGAGCATATTTACATACTATATACGAGGTTGTAAATATTTCATATTTTTCACCACGATATGCGTGGGTCTCTCTTCCCTTTCCGCATTGCTCTTGGCTGTGGTCAGTTTAGTTGCTCTCACGCTCTCTCTCTTTGTTTTTTTGTCGCTCTCTCAATTGATCTCAATTTAGCGCTTCATTATGCAAGTCGTAACAGGGGTTCATCAATCATTCAAATCGGCAATTCGGGACACATAAATCAAGCAAATCAAAAATAATGGAAAAATACGTGTTACTTTGTATACTCTATAAATAGAAACCAAATATATTTATATGTTATAAAGTTTTTATTATATTTTCATTAGATTCGATGCACCTAACAATGGTTATAATTCCTTTTATGAGCTCTATTGACTCTGTAAAAGGTTTTATAACTTTCGAGTGCTGATATACTCGACTGCAATTGCCAAGAACAGCAACAACAACAACAACAACAGTAAATAATGCAAATAACCTTCAACACCTCTAAAAATATTTTGCGCAACATCGAAATATGACGAAAATCAATTTTCAATTTGCATGCGATTTCTTTTGAAGTGTTTCTAGCGTGCAAAATTATGCAAATTTGTCGAAACAGCCAAAAAAGTTTTGAAGTGCTGCGACCTGAAATGCAAAGAAGTACAATGTAAAGAGAAGAGAGAAGTACCATCTAAATATTTGAATGGCGTTGCCACGAACTTTGAAAAGGCTCGACAAGCCTTTGTGTGTGTGTATGTTTGTTTGCCTTTGCCCTTCGCAAAACTACTCAAGCGAAACAGTTACCAAAATAAAGTAAGAACTGCATCCGGCAACAAAGAGAATAAGTCATAATCAAAAAACTCTTTGCAAAATGAAAGAGATCGACTGAAAGGAAGGAAGTCTCCAAAGGCAAGAACATATGGAATGCAATGGTACACATACAAACATACTAAATTACATACATATGTATATTCTCATCAGTTTTCATCGAAATTTTGCCATTCACTGCGGTCGCCACAAGAATAACTCGATTACATGCACTACACACACACACATACCTATATGTATGTATATGTGTATATGCGCCACTCGTCATGGTTTGACTAGCTTTAATTTATTGGTTTCGTATATTACTTTTATATGGCATCAATATCGAATGACTTTCTGAATGAGCTAAAGTTCGCCACTGACTAATCGTTTTGAGGGCATTTAAAATAATTTGATATACAGCAGGTTTACCTGTTGCGCGTATAAATCAAAAACAAGTGGAGAGAAACGCTGTTTGACCAGTGTTACCCATCAATAATAAAAAAGCCACTTCGATTAATTCGAATCAAATGTTGACATTTATTGCGACGCAACGATGACGATGTCGATGGTCATTTACCTATCGGCTTCCCTGTAACTTTGCTCTTCGCTCAAGATAAATGATTGTTCTGTTGCTTAATTCGCCGGTGTTGTTGTTGTTTGTTACTCGTGTTTGCCTGCCCTGCCTGGTTTGACTTGGCCATAAACGTGTTGAACAGGCGCATTATGTTTTTGTTTTTGTTTCTTCTTTTGTGCCACTTCGTGTATGATTCACGCGACTTTTCCTTCTTTTGCATGTTCTTTGCTCCTAACTGTTACTCGTGTTGTTCTTGTTGCTGTCTCATTCTACCGTATATCGTGACTTTCTTTTTACTTGTACCATAAATCCACTTCAGTTTTGGCACTTTAGACATGAAAATTTGTCAACTGTGTCTGCATGTGTGTGTGTCGTTTCGCACATCATTTTGATTGTACAATTGCGCGACTTACAACATAATTTGCCAAATATGATTAGCAAATTATATGGACATGGAGGCGGTTTCAGAGCTCGCCGCTTGCCGCTACTCGCTTTCAATTCAACGCTTCGTTTAACTGCGGCAAATTGAAAGCTTGACTTGCCACAATTACAGTGAATTGAAAAGCATACAACTTGTGGGCAATAATAAAAATTGGCCAGTGAGACCAGCTCACATAGAAGTTCGTTAACCTTTATTTTTTTTTGGTTTTTGTTTTTACTAAGTACGTACGTTGTTATTAGATCTACACACACACACACTCATATACTCATGCGTATATAGCGCATAAGCCACACAGCTGCTGCTGTTCTCTTCCGCTCGGCCGCCCTCTCTTTTGTTTTGTGGCCGCGGGGTCGCTGACGTCATTGAGTGGGAGTTCAAGCCTCGCTTTGTGGTGCCTTAAGAGTACTTGCCGCATTTGCTTAATTGTTCTATGAAATTATTCATTTTCTTGTAATGAGTGTGTGTGGGCAGAGAAAATATATTAATTGCGCGATCGGTCTTATTATGTGCATTAATAAATAAGTATACAATTGATTAACCCCTTCGTGTTGCACTTTCCTTTGCCTACACAAAAGTTCAAGTGGAAAGAGAGACAGAGAGAGAGAGAGAGAAGAGAAGACATTGCAATTATTACAAATGTAATGACACTTTTGCGCAATAATAGTTTATTAACATTTTGCACATTTGCCTAGACATAAAATAGCAACAACAACGACCGCCTTGCCGGCGACAACGATGTAGACGAGCAACAACCGCAAGAGTTGGTTAGCTTTATGTACGTGTAACGGTACCTGAGCATTCAGTGTTGAATAATGATGGCGCATAAAAAACGCCGAGATTAAGAAATGAACAAACATTCGTTTTGTCTTTCTTGTTTTATATGCAAATGCTGCTCCAGCCCCAGCCACGCCCACTGTCAGCTTAATTATCGTATATTTCCTTGTGGCAAGAGCATCAAGATGCAATGTTCTCTGCACAAGCAAAACAAAAAAGCAGAAAAACAGGGTGCTTTTGGCATGTCGACTGCTTAATACCCTTGCAGGTTTTGGAGTTTGTCTCCTCCGATTGTTCTTATACTAGTTACTTATAAATATTTGCTCCTATTTTGGTTTTGTTAGGTACTCACTGATCAATATTCAAAACTAATAATTTGTAGGGTCGGTTGCAAACTTCTACTTCAAATTGATTTATCCTCTGCAAGGGTATAAGAAAAACGCAGCTTAACAGAGAGCACCAAAGCGCCGACAGCAAGAGAAAAGAGAGGAAGGGAGAGTGAGAGAGAGATAGCAAGGCAAGGAGAGGGGTGCTCTTATCTGCGCACTTTGCATCTGAGTTGTGTGTGCGAAGGTGGTGCAAGGCGCACACAGCAAAAACTACAACAAATAGAAGCGAAGCGAAGCAAACGCCGCAAACTTTAATCATAAACAATGGAAAATTTACAGCATGGAAAGTTAAAGCTACAAACTTGTGCTAACAGAGTGTGATGATGATGAGAGTGAGTTAGAGGGGGTGGGGAAGGGGAAACGGGGGGTAACGGTCGGGCTGCTATGCTCTCCCAACGCAGCAGCAAAATTTAGAAAAACTTTTATTTTGTTTAGCAACAATGGCTTATACACACACTCTCTCACACATTCACACACATGCATAACTGCCACTGCGCTCTAATAATTATTTATAATAATTACTTTTTTGTGGCCTGCTGTTTAAACATTAATTATTTTTTGGCATGCTCTTTATGCGTGGGGTATAACAGTTATTTCGATTGGATTACAAAGTGTATTTAATGTGAGATTTTAAAGAGACTCAGCTTAGTCGCATATTCGTTGTGTTTTTCTCTCTCTCTTGTGTTGAGGTTCTTTGATACCGTGTTATGCCAATAAAATACTCAAAAACTCATAAAATACTCAACATTTTGACTATCTCTGTCTCCCGCCGTGTCCAGTTCGCACACGCTCACTCTCTTCTCATGTGAGCCCCCTCTTCGTATCGTTTTAATCAATCTTTCGCTTGGTTTCTTCTTCTTCGTATGCTCTGTCGAAACACTTTGACAGCGATCAAGCAGCGCTGCTGACCTTGAACGTGTCGCGTCGTGTGCAGGAGGAGTGACTAGACAAATATGCCGCAAACGGATTCTGCATTTCAATTGACAGTCAAAAAATAAATAAAAAATAACGCACATTTCTTGGCAGACCTTATGGCCATTATGCACATTTGTCGTGGAGACTGACATTAAAATTTGAATTAGAATTTGCCTGCGTTGCGTTCTCTCTTTGCTCGATTCTCTTTTTGACTTGAGGCCATAAATAAGAATTTTATTTTGTGATGCGTCTCCTCCCTCTTAACTCAGCTCATCATGCGGCGAATTTGCATATCGACTCGGATATTTTGTTGTTGCTGCTTGCTGCGCTTTGCTCATTTGCTGCTGCGTCCTTCCAAACAGATGGCGCCATTGCACAGTGGGCCAGTCAGCTGATTTAACTGACTTAAAATCGATATCTACATTAAATAAAATTAGATAAAACAAAGAAATACTAGACGCATCACCCTCATATAAAGATTATGTTTAATTTTATTGTTATTAATAAACATAAATTCCTCTTGAACGGTCTTCTGACCCATTGTGCATCGCCTGCTGCAGTCGGCGTTGAGTGACATCAGCTCAGGCTGCGACGCAGTTGCTGCAGCTGAGTGTTTTTGAGCCACCCAAAATGCTGCGCTGCGCTCATTTGGGGGGCTCATTTGAGTGATTAATCGGGTAGCAAAAAAGCACGTACCAAAAGCATCAACCAAAGCGGAGAATGCCATAAAAATGTGTGTACGCTTTATGTTTGTAATAAAAAAGCGTAAAATTGTTATTCTTTTCGTTGTTGTTGCTGTAGCTGGGAGGCCCGCTATTTTGGTTAATCAACGTGCAATGAACTTTTTTACATAAGGCAACAAATTGAGGCAGGTTCTCGTTGACTGCGGCTGACTGTGGCTGCTGTATGGGGGCCATCGTATCATACACTCATTGTACCGTATCAGCAAAAACAGTTTTTGTTTTTATTGTCAAAGACACACAGAGCCAAAGGCATAAACTTTTATTTTTGTTTTCCGCATACATATATAGAGGGGGCTGGTGAGGGGGAGGCTAATTTGCATAAAGTTTCACACGCCGGCACACACAGACAGACTCACAGACGGAGAGACAGACAGGCTGACAGGCACTAGACGGATTGAGTAAAGAAAAAACCACACTCCACACACACACACTCAGCCCACTCTCAATGCGGCAATGCACTTGCCGCCCATCGGCACTCTCACTCTCCCACACACTCATAGCACAGCTTACCGTCGCTCTCTCACTATGCTGTTCTCTCTCACTGACGCTCTCTCTGCTGCTCTCATCGGCGGTCTCACAACTTCGCTTTGGTAGCTGCTGCTGCCGATTGTTCAGTGTGTCTCTGGCTTTGAGTACGTGCGTTACGTTGTCGATGCGTTATCGGATCGCGCAGATCGCGTCTATTGCCGTCGCTCGTCTTTTGTTTATAATAAATCGAAGCAATCGTGTTTTGCCACGCTTTGTAGGCTCTGATTGTTAGTTTATAATTTAATTTGTTTTATTTTTGCGAAAAATTTCGGCGAATTGGTGAGATACGAGATTGGTGGCAGACGTTAGCGGGTGCCGGCTACGGGGGAATTTTAATTAACAACATAAAGCTATCAGAATTATTTCTTTACGGAATTTAATCAGTAATAACCCGCACTCGTCGTTGTTCTTAACAATTCAAGCGATTTCGATTTCAGTTTCAATTAAATTCAGAAAAGACTCTTGACAAACATTCAATAAGCTAAAAAAAAAACTTCCGCAACAACTGTTTATGGCAAAACAATTCAAAATAAACAATAACAAAGGCGATCGGTCTGGTTATTTAATTTTGTTGTAATAAATGCAAAAAATGCTGTGTAATTATCATCGCCCACTCAAACAGAAAATGTGTGTGAAGCAAATTCCAGCTGCAAACTAAAGCAAATCGAATTACGATCCACACACACACATGAATGCGATCCACACGATGTTTTTTACAGTTGACTGACGATGTTTGGGCTTTGTTTGTTAGTGTTAAAGTTTGTTTGCCTTGAAGGGCTCGCTATGACGCCAGATTGAGTTACAAGTTCTATATAGAGTATTCCAATAATTTGTTGTGGGTTAAATTTAAACACATATTTTACAGAATTGTTTAAGTTTTTTGATGAAACTATTCGAGTCTTTTATGGAAATCGAGCTGAATCTACATTTGCTGTGTACATATCCGTTTGGAATTCGAAACTGGGGTCAGTATACACATACTATATTTTATATTTTATTTATATCATAAGTTTGTCTATATCTTCAGCTCCGGTTCGTGTTACATTTGTAACTTGTGAATTAAAAAAAGTTTCCCATCATTTGCAATTGTTCAAATTTGAACCAAAGGGGGAGGAGGGGTTGAGTGTGTCTTCTCTCCCTCATTTCCAGCCGTTGTCCCGTTGTATTCTTCTCAGTTGACAAAGGTCAAGTTAATGTCAATGCCAAGTCGCATTATTAAGCGCGTTTATTGCACTGTGCAGGGAGGGGGAGGAACAATGTAAACTCTCCAATTAGTGAACTGTTTTTTGAGACGAACCTTCTCGTATAATATTCATAATTTTTTATATTTAATTATCATGCGGAGTCTTGTTCCGCCTGATTGAGTTGAGCTGCCAAGTTTGTCGAGTTTGCAGTTCGTTTTTCAAAAATCTTAATGATTTATTACCAAGCACGTTTGGGTTTTGTTTTTGCTCAGGGTCAGTTGGTACAAATGTTTTGTTCTTCATTTTCCCCAAACGCGTATCTAGTTCTTCTTGTCTAAACTGAAAACTCGCATGCAATATCTCAATCAGCATTTGCAACAGACATTGGCGTGTTGCAAGGTCCTTAAGCCCAGAATGTGCCACGTCTCACTGGTCGTAAAAATCAGGGTTCCATTACTGACCTCGTGAACAGACTTTGCACATGTTGCACAACACTAAAGCTCAATGAAGAAGCGCCTGCCCTGCCACCTACACCCCCCTAAGTAAGTGCCTTGTTGCCACACGCTTGGGCAGTTAACTTCCAAGAATGTTTCGATTGTGTTCTTGGGAACTTTTGCAACTGATGTGAATTTACAGATTGCATTTCACAAATGAAGAAGGGAAGGGAATCTCTGTACTTAAGGTATCCACAGTTCGAGCAATCAACTGAGAAGTCACTCTAGTTATGATGTTATGGCAGTAAATAAAATATAGATATTATATACCATATCTTTATACTATAAACTTTCCATATTACTTGCCTAATTACGATTTCTTATTACAGAACGCAAATCCCACACGCTTATTGAGGCGCTTCAAAGAGCTCAATATTTAGATTTGCAATAAAACTCATTTGGGTATATAAATAATATGAATATATAGATGCGTATGTATGTGCCATATGTATGAATATCACATTGGTGTGTGTTATTAAACAAAGGTCGTGTGGGGAATGAGTAATGCGGTTGGCTCAGAGAGAACCCAGACGGGGTAGACAGACAGACCAGGCAGGCAGGCAGGCCGACCAGATCCAAGATTCTAAACAATCGATAAAGCAATAAAACAAACGTAAGATTTGAATTTGCTGCCAAATATGGGCGTAACAAGTTGACGCGACTACAAAGTCGTCAACAACAACAATAACAACAAGACAATATAGACATGTAAATTCAGATTGTATAAGATTGAAAAATTGTAAATAAGCAGACAATATGATATACAACAATATACAATACTACGGCACGTAAACCCCTCACACGTATAGGAAGTGTGGGCTGCAATCCGAAGATACTTAAGTATCAATTGCAAGCGAAAGTCGTGTACAGAACTTAAGTTAATAAACCGAAAAAGAGAAACAGCTGAGTGACAGCAGAGGCAGCAGCAGCAGCTGTTTTAAATAGAAGTTATGTATGAAAGAATTCTACAATCGACAGATCAACTCAACTCAACTCAATCGAAAACCAGTCGAAGACAGACGCAGCTCAAGTGGAAAGCAGGGGGGGAATAGAAGACAGAGATAGAGAGAGATAAAGAGTGTGGAGTGAAGCGACAAAACGGTGGAGCTTATAAATGCGGCTACATTGTTGCCAGTCAGATACTTAGATACGAGTAGAAGAAATGCCATAGACATGTGTATACACATTGTAATAATTATAATCATAATGGGGTTCTGTATTTATAGCGAAACGAAGTCGTTGTCGTTTGTCGTTGTCGTGTGTCGTCGCTCCAGGCGTGCGATGAGTTTGCGAATTGTCTAAGTGCCTACAAGTTTTTGCCCCTCTCTCTCTCTTTACCATTTCCCTCTCTGCCTCTCTTTCACTGATCTAGCCAGTCCCGCCTTCGGTTTCTCCTGATGCTGACGGGCGACAACTTGAAACGACGCCTAAACTCCAAATATCACATGGAGCTCACAAATTGCCCAACAAATTGCGCCTCGGGGCGTGCCCAGTTAGAGATGTGCGTATTGCGAAGATCGCAAGATCGTGTATATCTTGTATAGCTGTAAATCTGTTGAAATAGAGTTCTTAGATTGAGTTTAAGTCATTTCTCAAGCCAAGACAAGCTATTGTTGGGTTATAAATGGCAGAGTTGCTGGAGAAATTTGAAATTTGAATATCTTAAGCGGGCGATAAACAATAAGTTATACACACCTTGCAAAACAACGAATATTATGTATTTATTACCATAGTTTGAGAAAGTTAAACCTTTGTGATACATTGTATATATAGCAGATTATCCCAACTATTCAGCATATCACAATTTATTGATTGTAACTGAAACAGGCATTGAAATGTACGATTAATTATTAATTATGGCGTAGAATGTGGACTGACAACTGGAATAAGTTGTGCATATGGTATGACATATTGATTGAACGTGCAATAATCGGGTTACAAATGAATTTACTCATTCTTTGCATTAATATCGCATTTCTGCTGATAATGTTGATTAGTATCTGGTTGACTGGACAGTTCTTAGCTGGTTCTCTTGCGTAATCTCTTCCTGTTGTTACAATTCATTGTCATTTGTTCTTTGTTCGCTGATGACCTATGTGCCAGTTTAGCATTATCTATACTGTGAGGGCTCTCCCCCATATTCGTTTCATATAAAGAGAACAATATTCTATCTTGAAATCTGTTTGTTTTGTTAATTGCTGCGATATCACAGCATAAAATCAATCGATCTTTTGTATTTTCTTTATATTTATTTATTGCTGTTGTTGTTGTTGTTGATCGTGTGCACGATTTGCATGATTAACTCGAGGTTTCTCTATATAGAATGTGTAGTATTAATTTCCATGTTTAACGCTTTACTGCCATTTTGATAGACGTCTATAGTGTCGTGCCTTTATATGCAAATCAAAGCGAGAAATAATACCATTCATATCTGTATATATAGTATAATTATAAATAAAGAAAAAGTAACGGACTAAGTAGAAATAATTCCCTTCAGGTTATTGCGAAGAAACCTTCGGTTTAATAACATTTTGTGCTTAATCAAATTTCAGTGAACTGCGTCAATATTTACACAATGTCTGAATGGTCGGGTTTTATCGAATACGAATATAATACGCCCCTCGGCACGTTCAATGCGTATTTACTCGGGCAGTTCGCAAAGAAACTGCTAAAGTATTGCAAACAAAGGGTACGAAATTGTGCATTTAAAGCTTTTAGCTGACAAATTTAATACTTATCCCCTTTCCACGAAACATACTACATATGTATGTATATACATAGATATCTGTTGGTATATGCTGATATATATGTACATACTTATTAAATTTCCATGCACTTGCACTTCCGAGATAACAAATTGAAATTCTAGAAGTCGATGTTTGCCTTGCGCTTGGTGTGGGGTGGGTTAGCCAAAGGAAGCAACGGGAAATTGTCGGATACCATCACTAGAACCCCGAGGGTCAAGCTGACGATGAGTTTGTTATTGTGGTTTCTAATGGAACTTGTGAGTGGAGGTTCTGGTGGTGGTGGGGGTGGCAAAGCAACTGAGGTTAACGG
The DNA here is from genome assembly GCA_018904165.1 of Zaprionus camerounensis. Lineage (NCBI taxonomy): Eukaryota > Metazoa > Arthropoda > Insecta > Diptera > Drosophilidae > Zaprionus > Zaprionus camerounensis. The sequence continues at coordinate 11,069,777 of JAEIFS010000479.1, read as the reverse complement.
CAACAAATGCTGAGTTGGGTTTCGGTTTTGGGTGCGTCGTTGTCGTCGTCGTTATTGACGTCAATTTAATTGTGATCTATTGAACATTGTTGGAATAGTAAAGGAATCATATATACATAGATTGTTGTTGGCTAGACAGATAATGCAGTTGATAGAATTAACGAGTAATTATCACATTTGAAAACAATTGGGTTGCTTGGGTTTACTCTTTGAAATACTATTTGAATGGCATAGTCTAACTATATTAGCTAACTGGCCTTATAAGCATTGCTCACTCTCATATATAGACTATATAGATAGATATAGTATATAGTCATATAGTTCTTTCAATTACCAACAGCATTTATAATCAGCTAAATGCGTTTTAAATTAAATTCGCGCAGCTGCGTTTAAGATAAACTTAAATTGCACTTAACCATTCAGGTTATATAAAGATCTCCTCGAGTATTTCACAATTGAAATGAGGGAGAGGTACTTAAGTAGCATTAAAGAAACTACCATGAATGGAATTACCCTAAACGCAGGTAAACCAGTTTAAATACAAACTATGTATTTATCATGCTTAACCTCAAAATAAAATAGATTTGTTTGCTGTGGAAGGTGTTTTGTCTCTGGAATCGTATAAAAAAACTATATACACTTTATATGCAGTTGTCATCTTAACGATTCTGTCCAAAACAGGCTGAGTTTTATTTGAGGACAACAAACTGCAATTGTTTTATCATATACAGATCTTAATTACAATTGAATTAAGTATAGTAAGTGTAGTGCAGTGATCCATAAGTCTGGAGTACTTATAAAGTATTTATTTTCATACGTTTTTATTTCCGCATGTTGACTCAACTTGCAAACCATAAAATACCCTATAAAAACCAAACTCACAATGCTATGTGAAGTATATGAAGTAAACCTGAACGATCTGTCAAATTTGTAGCACAATCGACCTTTTGTTTTCACACTTATCTGATTAATTTCAACACATTTCATAAATTCCCAGCAATTTTTATCTTATATTGTTGATATATTATACACATAAAGCTTATATAATCGATGCAGTTAACGCATGAGAAACAGTTGCATTTTAATCGTTTTTATTCACAATAAGATAAATAATACTTGAAATACTTGAATGAATATTCTGTCTGTTGCTGCTGCTCACTCACAGTTGTTTATTTCTTGCTGTTTTGCAGTTTAATTGTACAACAACTACAACAAGTGCAACAATTGGCACAATTGGCAATATATCAGCAGCAACAAGAAGAAGAGGAGAAGAGGAGAAGAACGATAACAGAGACGCCGCTTGAACTTTCAGCAGGGCACCGCAACATAAGTAGAAGACGAAGAAGAAGACTAGCAAGAGAGGGAGGAATATAACGAGAAAAAAAAACGAAAACGAAAATACGAAGGAGGAGCAGCAGAAGACGAAGAAGGTGGAGCAGGAGGCATCGTTAGCAACAGCAGAAGATACTGAGGATCGGTTTCGCTTGGCGCTATTTTTGTTGTGTCTCTCTCTTCTCGTCGTTGCTGTATTTGGGGCCAGCCACGCCGAGCACAAGAAATGCAGCATGTGGCCAAGTAGAGGAGCCAGCAGACAGCCACAAAGCAGCGAAAGCAATAGCAACAACAACAACAACAACAGCAACAGCAGCAACAGCAAGTGAAACGGCAATAGCGACTTGGCCACTTGGCTGTCACTTGGAAATCACTTGACAGTCACTTGGTATTCAAGCAGCGAACCGGAAAAGCGTCGATGAGTCTACAAGCTGCTGCTGCCCCCCGTCTGGTTCCCACTCCCATTGCCGCCATCCTCTAAAGCAATTGAAAACACCTCACGCCTATCCCCCCGCCAGCCACGCGCCCATCCAAGCCACATTCAAACAATGGAAGCAACGCCAACAGCGGCGCATGTGCAGCAGCTAACGGCAGCAGTTGCCAGCAGGTCATTGGACCAGCAGGAGGAGGCGCCCATTGGTGGTTCGCCCAATCACTCACACTATTCGAATCTCACAAACAGTAGCAGCAGCAGCAGCCACGCCAGCAGCCCCTCCGTGGCCACAGACAGCAGCAGCTCCACATCCTCCTCAGCGCCGCAGTATAGTGAAGATCTGCGTGCCACAGCGACTGCGACACAGGCTCAGCAACGTGGCTCGCATTCGGGCAGCGGCTCAACCAAAACCTGTGAATTGGATGTGGGCGAGGAGGAGCGTGATACCTTCTCGCCCGTGTGCAGTCCGGAGTGCAACGGAGCTGCAACAGTTGCGGGCGCAGCTATAGTCGCGGCCAGCAGCAGCAGCAGCAACGGTGCGAGCTCTGCACCTCCTGGTCGGGATAACAAGAGTTACAACAGCAAATTGAAGCCACCTTCGAAGGAGGAGAAACAGCGACAAAACGAGGAAATTGTCTGCATGGAAACATCAACAGTTTCCACTGAAACTGGCTCGTGGGAGTCTGTGTATCCCACGGCAACGGCCAACGTTACTGCAGCTCCACTTGCCCTGGGTGAGGGCATCAGTGCCAGCTGCCTGTTGCGGGAGTTTGAGAAACGAGAGCAACCGCTGAGCACGTCAGGCCACAGTGCCTGCTTCATTGATGCCTCTTCGCTGCGCGATGAGGATGAAGTGCTCTCGTTTCCCAGCCTGGATGGCATGCAGGCAGCAGAGGATCTGCATGAAGAAGCGGAGGCAAAGCCAGAAGCAGCAATGGAACTAGAGCAATTTCACAAGGCTTTTGCCAAGTGCAAAGTGAACAGTGTTGGGCAACGCAGCAGTCAATCCAATTGCAGCTCGGATGTGGAAACAGATGAGCCACAACCGGACTCGACTAGTGGCACCAACAATCTGTCCGACGAGGAGAAGCTATGGAAACGTGAGCAACAGTTGCCGGCAACAAGTGGCAGTGGCGCCACAGATGCCACTGAACCCAGCAGTGTCTCCTTGGCAGCCGATGCGGACTCCTCAGCGGATTGTTCATTGAGTGCACGACGACGTCGCACCACGCCGCCAGTTGTGCCCGCATCGGTGCCTGTGTCGGCGCCCGTCTCGGTGCCCTATAGCTTCCAGCATAACACGCAACAGTTCAGTGTGCATCCCCTGGCCAGCAGTCCCAAGTTTGCCACCCATCATCATGGCCACGATCTCAGCTATACCACGGACTACTCATCGAGCAGTCCGGCACACAGTCTGGTGTGGTCCGATCAGGGCAGGACACAGTCGCAGTCTCAGGCAGCTCATCCGCCACAGATGCCACAGCCGCCGATCACAGAGACGCCACACAATTCCATGGTGCATGTGCTGGAGCATGTGGGAAGCAGCAACAACAGCTCAATTCATAGGGATTACACGCTCAGCTCTTCCCTGTCACATCATCGCGACTCTGGCGCCTATTGCAGCGATGCCACAGACTCTCCCCTGCCGCTGCCTCGTACCCCCAAACGTTCCAAGTTCGATGAGGCCAATCCCATTGTATCGGGCGGCGCATCTATTGAGGATTTCGCAGCAAAGCGATGCTACAGTCCCGGACTCAAGCGTCGCACCGAAGGATGTCCCATTGTCTCGGGTGGATTTATTTCATTGGATTTTGCAGCAACTCGTCCGTTGCACGATGACGATGATGATGAGCAGCTGGAGGTGGAGGAGCAGCAGCAGCGTCAGGCACTTGCAGACGATGCTGAGCTGGAGGGCGTTGAGCTGCGCGTGAAAACGGGACAACAGTTGACACAGCAGCAGCGGAAACCTTTGCCTGGGATTGCCTCCTGGGTGGTGGACATGAGCGACTGTCGGCAGGAGCGTCGCAAGAGCAGCAGCTCAACTTCCAGCCTGGAGGCAGTGAGTTCTACTCCGGCACGTTTCCGTGAACGCACCGATTCGAATAGTTCGCATAAGAGTGGCTGTGGCTTTTATGTATCCCTGGATGACATGGACAGGAAGCCAAAGCCGCCACAGCAGGCGCCAGTGCAGGCGCAATCTCAGTCGCCGCTGAGTAAATCCTACACAGCGCCAAAGGGTGCGAACTTCTTTGTGGATCTCTCGCACAGCGATTGCCAGACTAAGCAGGAGACAGAGCAGCAGCAGCAGGAGGAACAGGCGCAGGAGGGGGACAAGAAGAGCAACATTTTCAGCATGTTCATTGACTTTGGAGGAGATCAGGGCAAGCCACGTGCCGCCAATGGACGCAAGGAGCCCTTCAACTTGGCACAGCGTCTAAGCAGCTCACTGAGTGTGGCCCAGCGACGTGGTGACGATGTCATGAAGTCCAGTGCCAGCTCAACGGAAACATTGATGGCCAAAAGTGGTTCACAGCTGCAGCAGCAGCAGAAGGAGGAGAGTAAATCTCTGGATTATCGCTGCAATCAGTTGGATCAGCAGCAGCAGCAGCAGCCGCTGACTTTGGCTGCACTGCGTCGCATGTCGCGGCAATTGCAGCAGCAGCATCAGGATCCAAGCAAGCGCCACAGCTGGGGCAGCAACAACAGCAGCAACAACAGCAAGGATCAGTTGCCCACTGTGGGTGACTACAAGCGTTCCATCAGTCTGACAGCCAACGGAGGCGATCAGGGTGCAGGCACAGGCTCTGGCACTGGCCTGATGAGCATCATTGATAAGTTGCCCATCATCTCGAAGGCTTCGTCGCTCTCAGTGGACAGTTCATTGTCGCCATATGACGATTATAGTGGTGGCTCCCATGCCGGTGCACTCAGCAGTTGCTCCGATGAGGATCAACAGGCAGCGGCTGAGGATCGTCTCAAGAAGCGACGACGCGATGCTCAGTTGAATGAGACGTACGACAAGAGCAGCAGCATTGCTTCAGTGATGACAGAGGGTGTGCTCTCCAAGGACATGTCACCGGCATCGAATACTGAGGATACCGATGATCTCACCTTCCAGCAGGATGAACAGTTGGCGCTGCGTGAGGTGCAACAACAGCAACAGCAACAACAGCAACAGCAAATGCTGCCACTGCAGCAGAGCAGCAGCTCCAATCGCACCTCGATAATGGAGACCATCATTGAGGCCAAGGAGACAGCATCGCCAAAGAAGCAACCAACCTCGGCGGCCGCCGCCTCCTCTGCTCCACTGCAGTGCAATGGCCACACCATGGAGACATTGCATGCGACCATTGAGAAGCAGAAGCAACTGCTGGAAACAGTCAATGAGCACGCAGAGCAGCCGGCTAACTTTGTCAAGCTCTCTGATATGGACAAACCGGTGGCCAAGCACGAGCTGCAGTCGCCGGATGCAATGAGCAAGAGCGCTGGCAATCAGCGTAGCAGCAGCCAACGTTTCTATCGCGATGAGCAGCAGCATCGTGCCGGCGGACGTCCACATTCGTGGGCCATGACCAGATCCACGGGTGGCAGCAATAATCCCATACAGAACTTTGCCAGCTCCGTGGACAATTTGCGTAGCTTGTCGCGTTTGTTTCCCAACTTTAGCAAGGAGTTCTCCAACTCGTTGCCCGGTGACATGACGCTGGACAACACCAACACTCAGGCCCAGCAGCAACAGGAGTATATTCAAACGGATCTGAGTGCAGATTCGAGTCTGGCGTCCAGTTTCAGTCGCTCCGGCATGGATGAGTCTTCACTGAGTTGTCGTCAGCCACGTCGTCTGGGCGAGGATTTGCTCAAGATGTTTCTGCAGGAGGTGGCCACCGATATGCTGGTCGAGGTGCATGGACGTCGCATACGCGCCCACAAGTGCATATTGCGTAGTCGTTGTCAGTATTTCGCTGCCATGTTGGCGGGTCATGGATCCCAGAACGTTGTCTCGCTGCAGGGCTACTCCTATGCAGCAGTTCACTTTGCACTGTGCCACATCTATTCGGGTGCTTCGCATCCGCCAGATGGCATTAGTTTGATGGAGCTGGCCGCTCTCGCTGATCTGCTGGGACTGGAGGGTCTCAAGGAGGTCACGTCGCATGCACTGAAGACAAACTACTGCCACAACTTCCATAAGCCGTGCTCGGGCTGCGTCGATGGCATACTGCAGGTGCTGCCCGTCGCCTTGAATCACGCACTCGATGATCTCTATCGCAAATGCCTGCGCTGGACGTGTCGCCACTATTTGAAGGTGTGGCCCACACGTCAATTCTCTCAGATGCCGCCCGATATACTGGGACGTTGTCGGCAACAGATTGTGGCATATATGGTAAGTGGCAGATGACATTTACTGATAGATTCTTCTAGCTAATAATCTCGTCTTCATCCTTCTCAGACTTCGGAGACAGTGCTGGACACGGTGCTGGATTGTGATCATCTGCTGGCGCAGTTGTCTGCCTATCGCTGGGGTCATGTCTGTGAGCAGTTGGTGCGCGACATTCTGGACGCAGCGTATGCGTATGTGGGCGATCACTTTGCCAGCTTGATAGCCAGTGATTCGTTCCTCTCGCTGGGCCATGATCGCAGTCGTCATATTCCACGGCTCGAGACATTGCTGCTGGAGACAGCGGCGGCACTGACGCCAGAGCAGGCTTGTCGCAGTTACCAGCGTGTCACGCGTTTGAACACTGTACTGCAAGCGAAACTTATTCACATGCCCGTGAATCTGGGTGAACTGGCCAAGGAGTTGCAGGGCCTGCAGGAGGAACAGCTCGACTGGCAGCCGGAGTACATAAGGCTGGTCAGCGCCTTGGTCTATGCCGTGGAGCAGTGTCTGATTAGACAATGTTCACGTGCAATGCGGGTCACTGCATGGCAGCGCATGGATCTGGAGCTGCGCAAGAAGATACAGACCATGGCACGGCTTACGGAGCCACTCGATCTGAAGAGAAACAGTGGCAAGCCAGTGAGCAAGGCCTTCTCGTTTGGGGGCAGTACACGCAGTCAGGATCTGGTGCAGATCAAGCTGGCCATACAGGCGCAAACGAAGCGTGCGCAGGCACAGGAGACGCAGCTGTACAAGGCGACGCAGACGACATACGAGGCGGGACATGTGCAGACCACGGAGCGTGGTGTGCAGGCACAGACCTACGATTTGCGTGAGGGCAGCAGTAAGTAGCAGGCATAGCAGATCTGTGTATATTCATTGTAATCCTCTGTACCCGTCTCTCTCTCCTCTCCAGGTAAACTGCTCAAGTCCAATTCACGCGCCTATGTGCCGCAATCGCAGCGTGCCAGCTTCCAAGTGGCAACAGATCGCAGCAGTTTTGGTTCACACCGACGCACACAGTCCGAAGCGCCACCGTTGACACAAAGGAGGGCAACAGCACCAGCACCAGCGCCAGCAGTTGCTCCAGCACCTGCAGCAGAGCAGAACAAGCATGCTGTGGCCAACAGCAGCACAACGGCAGCCTCAACAAGATCTGCGGCTCCTCCAGTGCGCATGGGAGAAGTGCGTGCACGTTACCTGGAGCCAAAGAAGCAACGGGCCAGCAGCAACAACAATAGCAACAGCAGCGCTGGACCCATACGCAGTGCCACCAGCTCCAGCATTCCAGCTGCACGCAAAGCGCAGGCCAAGAATCTGCACATCTCCTCCAGCGACAGTTCGCGCAACTCCAGTCCGGCGGCAGTGCGGCGTGCACAGAATGGCACACGATTGGGCAACAAGTCGAACAACATGTCATCGGATAGCTTGGCCAAGAGCGGCTCACGGGAACGTTACTCCTCTGATCTCAATGTGGACTCGCTGGCAGAGAGTATGAAGAGTTCGGTGATAACGAACAAGACGATCTCACACGAGTCGCTGTCGAGCAGCTCTAAGCTGGCACGCGTGCAGCAGCTGAATGGGGGGCATGGTGCAAAGAAAACGATGGCATTGAACCCGGCGACAACAACAACGATGTCTTCCTTGCGGGGCACGCAACGTGGCACGAGGCTGGCTAACAAATCGACGCGACAACTCAAGCAGCAGCACAATGCTGCAGCAACAGGCGCCTCAAACGGATCCAGTCCGAGTTCGGTGCACACCACCAAGTCGGCGGCAAGTCGCCTCTCCTCTGTGAGCAGCACATTCTCCACGCGGGAACTCTTCAAGCAGCGTTCCATATCCGTGCCTGCTGGTGGCAGCGATGCACCTGCAAAGGGACGTCATAGTTTTCTTTCTGCCAAATCGCGTGAGATTCTTGCCAAGCGTGCGGAGAAGAACAAACTGCAGCAACAGCAACAGCAGCAACAACAGCAGCAGCAACAACAGCAACAACAACAACAACATAGTTCCAGCGATGAACGGCACACGCAATTGCGTTCATCTGCTGGTCCATTGCGCTCTTCCTCACATTCCGCTGTTAGCAGCATGCTGCAGCAGCACAACCTACGCAACAGTTTGCCCTCCAATATACCCACACGACGTCCCAATACGCTGCAGTTGCGCAAGACAACAAATGCACCCACAACAACAACAACAACAACAACGGGAACCACAAACGGTGGTTCGGCTCCTGGTCACAGGTTGACAAATGGCACACATCCCTATAAGGCTGCACAGGCAGTTAAACAGAAACTTGATTTGCTCATCGACACGAAGCACGAGAATTGCAATGGGCAACGAGTCGAGTCCAAGCTGGAGCGCTCAAGCACCTTCTGCAAGGATAGCGCCGATCTGGATCTGGATGTCAGTGAACTGCAGATTGTGGAGTAAAGTTGCAAGCGGTGAGTGGAGAGGCGGAGGTGGAAAGGAGCAATGATTAACCTATTATATATTATCTATCTGCCTTTCCAGGTTCATATCAAATATGTGCCGAGCAAGTACACACCCGTACACACACCCCATACACACGTCCCATAAGGCAACTCTAGTCAATAATAGCATGTAGTTGCAGGCGATAAATCAATAATAATCCATAGAGAACAACAAAGGAGTGGAAAAGAAAACCATATGTTACTAAGCTGCATAAACAAGTTATATATATATGATACATACATAGATACAGCAGATACAACCTATTTGTCGTTAACCCCCAACTCCTTCCGCGCATATAATAGCAGAGCCTAAATAGAAATAGTGATTATCAATAATGAGTTTGAAGCAATGTCAAAATAAGGAAAGGAAGAAACAAATTTGGTGATATTATTTAGAGTGCGCTTTGATTTATTTCGATGCCTTATTTTTACCATTTTCGATATTCGAATGAGTGAATACACTCCAATTATTTGTATGAATGTGTGTGCTTCAAGTACTTATCTTCCAATAGAGCTCTACGCACGTGCTTTGCCAGCTGCATTTAAAGTAGAATTTTCCCTCTCTATATATTAACTATCTATTCTCTCTGTCCTTTCACTCACTCACTAGATCGCTTTCTCTCTCTCTTTATCTCGTTTACTTTAAGCCTTGCAATATTTTATACTGTTTATTTGAATTTTTACGCCAATACAAAGAATATTTTTCATTTATTTATAAACTTTAGTTATTGGAATATAAACAAAAAAAAGCAACTGAAAGAGAATGTATTTTGTAAGGAATCCCGACATTGATATACAGATATTGATAAAATTATAATGATGAAGAGCAAGTTTAATAAATGTGTGTATTTATTAAAAGTTATATTTGCAAACTTAAATCGAGTTTGTTTCTATTGTATTTTGTGTTAAGTTGCTTAAATAAAACATTCAAGGGGTGCACACTTTGAATTCAAATGTGCGCGCCAAACTTGCCATTCACAATGCACTGTGAACATGGCGGCTCATTTGGCGCACTGTGGCAACGCTGCGCAAGCGTGCTCTAATCAGCTGATTGGTAATTTCTCTCTCTCTATCTCTTTCTATCTTTGTTTTTGCGTCTGTGATTGGCGATTGCGATTGTTTGTTTTTTAGCTAAATTTTAGTTAATACCTACAAGTGCGACTACAACGTACTACGTACTACTACTATGTGGGTGAGTTCTGCAACGATTGCGCCCACTCGGTAAATACATTGCGACAATGTATGACAACGCACTCATTGCTGCAGTACTCGTCCTCCCAGTCGGGATTGATGATCGCCGGCTTGTTGCACTGATCACGCGTGCACTTCTGCACGGCTGCCGCCTCCGTGAGTAGCTGTATCTGGTCGGGCGGCTGCTGCGTGGGCTGGGACTGTACCGCATTGGATTCGGTTTCTGTAGCAGGAACTGACAATGGCATCGTGGGCTGCTGCACATCGTTTTGCGGCAACTGCTGCTGTTCCTGCTGTTGCAGCTGTGGGATCTGCTGCTGATGCTCCTGGGATTGCTCTGCCACTGGCAGCGTTTCGCTTAGCTGCGCATTGCGCTGATAGTCACGCAATTGTCGGATATATTCACGCTTCTCCTGCTCGTGCCGCTGATCGTAGACATTCTTCTGCTTCTCGTCCACCGATTCCCACATATTCTGTGCTATGGACGTGATTTGCTCCAGTGTGCAGGCGGGATTCTGTTGCTTGATGGCGGTCATTGTGTCGCGAAAGAAGAGTGCATATGGGGCCAGCGGCTTGGACGGCGGCGTCACCTGTGTCAAGCTCTGCTGCTGCTGCAGAGGCGGAGGTGTAAACACTTCCTGCGGCACTTGATTTGTAGACAGGATGCTGCTGGGCGTGTATGTGTTCGTTTTGTCATAGTCCATATGATCCATATCCTCATCGTCGTCCACGTGATCCAACGTCGAGTGATCCAGGCTGCTCAGCCTGCTAATGCGGCGCGACTGCAATGAGAGCGGAAAGGGAAAAGGAAAAATACCGATTGGCAGTTGTTAGTCACATTTATTGTTTTATTGGCAAGCCATTGTAATAATAAATATTGTGTGGAAAGACGCTCACGAGCAACTTCTTCATCTCGAGATGCGCGCACTAACAGTAATATAATTATAAATCAAATCACCGAATGTATAACCAAACTAAAGTATTAATCGTTCGCCCAGCAGAGGCAGAGGCAGAGAGCTAGCTACACTGTAGACTTACATACGTGTACGTATGTGCGTGCATGTGTGTGCGTATGTTTGTACATGTGCTTTGTGCATAACACACTGTGCCAGGCCAGCCTGGGCTGGATAGTCGAGGGGGAGACGTAGAGTCCACACAACCTGCTGATTGTTTATATGTGTGCGGTGGGGGGAGGGGGGTTGTACGAGTGTGTGTATATGTATATGTATGTGTGTGTGTGTGCGTGAGGCACTTTTGTGTGCGTGCTGTTTGTTGATAAGCACTGCTGCTGCTGCTGTTGTTGCTTTGTATCGATAACCCTCATGCGCTTACTGATGCCATCATCTAGGGCTATATGTACCCAAGTATGTACAATACAAACACAGGCGCACACACACACACACACATAGAGAGGGAGCAACAGACACTCCTACAAGACGTATATATGTATAGGTGTACACACACATACACCCGCACACACAATCGCATCTGACTTCTCCAGTTGTCCGCTTCCAATTGGGCGCAACTCCAACTATTATAAAACGATTATCAACTGTTATCCAGTTGTGACGGGTCACAATTAATTCATGTACTCGGCTGTAAAAACATTTTAAGTCGCGCCAAATCTACAAAATCAGTCGAAGCTCTGCTGTGGCGATGTCTGTTTTGGGTTTCGCTTTGGGGCAGTGAGAACGTAGTGACTTTATTGAGAGAGAGAGAAGAGAGCAATAAATAGTTGAAAAAACAGCCTTAGACTCTCTTCTGAATACGTTGTTGGTATACGCATTATCAATATTTACAAAACAACTGGACACTTCTTTGGCGTGGACACTCTTCGTGTTGCTGCCCCCCGTAGCCGCTGCTCCTGTTTGCGATGATGGAACTTACAGCAGTTTGATGGTGTGTCTGCTCCATGGGTGTTTCATTCATCTCGAACACCTCGTCACCAAATGAGGGGGTATGAAATTGATTCATAGTTACGGCAATTCTACAAGATTATGCTTAGTTACAGATAATAAACAAATCAATTTTTGCGTTCCCAGCGTGGACTTTTGTGTCGTCCAGATGCAATGTTTTGTTAGTGTTGAACAGTTTCACAATTTGGCAACACTTACTCCACAGCAGTATGACCAGGTTAACTAAAAAATACTAACAAAAGACACAAAATAAGGTGGTGCCTTAGTTTTCCAACACTTATGTACGAATTTGACAGCACTGATAATATTGTCAAGAAAATGCATTAATAACGTATTTTAAAGTAAGTTAAGTCACAGTAGTCTGCCTATTTTAGCAACATTAATACGGAACAGAATTTTAGATAGTTTTGTCGATATGTCTGTTTTGACCAAATTCAAAATTAGCTGGATGTGGCATTCAGGATTAGCAAAACAATTTTATTGCACGAACAAAATTCCAGATAGCAGCTCAAAAGAAGGACTTCCAAAACAGCAATCGACTGAAAATCGAACAAATCCAACATCTACAAGAGATCCATATTACTGTTTGAAAGATGCCCTAGATAAAAATAGTTATTCCAGCATGGCGAATGCCAGATATATTGAGCATATGTATTCAAATTGGGTAAATAACATAAAGTCTGTGGATAAGGTAAGTTCAAGTTAAGTTCATGACGAATAAATATAAGCTAATAATTTTTTTTTAAGTCTTGGGATAATTTTTTTAATGAACTTTCACAAGACAAGAAGATCATCACAAAAGAAGCAAACCCGAAACCGACTAGACCACCACCACCACTACAAATCGAACCATCAAAATTAGATCCATATTATTGTTTAAAGATTGCAATGAATAAGGATAGTTATTGTAGCCTGGCGAATGTCAGATATATTGAGCTTATGTTCAAAATGTGGGCGAAGGACATAAACTCTGTGGAAAAGGTAAATCAAGTCAAACAATTTGACTGCTTTCCCATGAATTTTACAAAAACATTAATGCCATGTTTCTAATAAATTCATTTGAAAGTGGACATGTTTTATTGTATTTAGGTACATTTTTAAATCTTATTTTTCCCCCTAAAAAAGGTTTGGGATGATTTTTTCAATGAACTTTCACAAGACAAAAATATCTTGCAAATTTTACAAGACAAAAAGATTTTTCAAAAAAGAGAGAGAAAACGTAATTCAAAGTCAGCCATCGAAAATAAATCTATTATATCAACTTTAGTAAAGGGGATTTCATTTAAAAGACCCACCAAGGATACCAAAGAAAAAAATATAAACAAACCGAAATCCCAAGCGAAATCCCAGTTAGAGCCCTCTTTAGATAAGCCCAGCAGTAGCCAATCATCTCCGGATAAACCAAAACGGGAAGCCAATAATAATTCTAAGATTCAAATGGATGCCGTAACAATGAACAAGTCACCCAAAGGTCCCTTAGTAAATATTAATGAAAATCGCAGAGGTAAAATTAGGAATTCGATGGAAATAGTGAACCGCGTGAAGGGGATAATGTATGAAAATGCGGTCATGGAAGAAAATCAGAGGAAACTACGCCAACTACAGAAGACATTGAGGAGTAAAAGAGGATACCCTAGTAACAATAGTGACTTATAGAAATGGGTGTGACTATAGAGAAGAACTGTTAAGTAACAAAGCATGCTTGATTCTTAAGTAGTGTTTGTAACAAAATATGAATAAATAGTAAACCTATAATTTGAAAATTATATCACAGATGTTGTTTTAAATTTCATAAAAAAAAAAAAATTATTATATCTTCTCTTACTGGAAAGTTGTTGTCAAAATCAAAATGATTAGAATTTAAAATTTAAAAATACATACAAATTATCAATTTGGATTTCTTTACAAAACTAATTGTTTCTTATCGTTGGAAATGAGATTTAGCAGGAATAAAATTGTACCTGCCGGCTTATACAAGAGCATGCGATCTAAATACTACCTGTTCAAAACGACCACCCGTGGTTTCTTTCACAGTCCCTTCTGCAAAGAAAAGAAGTCCGACTCTCAACAAAAACTCGATGGCGAGGCAATTGCAAATGGATCCAATGCTAGTTACATGGATCAACTCTACACTAAATGGGCCAGGGACCCCAAATCGGTCGATGCGGTAAGCAATGAGATTGCAATTGCTCTTCTCCCTTTGTGCCCCATGTGTATCTATCTCTCTTTGCAGTCGTGGAATGAATATTTTTCGGATAAACCACGTGCTTCACGGGGAGCAGGCAAGGAGAGGACGCCGAGAAGGAAGCGCAGAAAGTCTGAGGGCCCTGGTGGGGGTGGCGGAGGTGGTAGTAATGATGTAATGTTTCAACCCAAGAATAGATTGCCTCCTCCAACTGTAAAAGCTCCGGAAGCGGACTGGAAATATATCAACGACCATCTGACGGTGCAGGCCATAATACGTGCCTACCAGACGCGTGGACATCTTGCGGCTGATCTTGATCCTCTCGGTATTGTGGGATCAAGTGCCCTGCTGGCGCTCGGCGATCGTAAACTGGAGGCAACGAAGGCAGTGCTGAACCAGCACTTTTACTATCAATTCAGTAAGCTAATCCCAATATAATTATGTCTTTGATTGCAAGATCGATTAATTTGCAGATGATCTAAATGCCATTTTCAAATTACCCTCGTCAACGCGCATTGGCGGCAACGAGGAGTATCTGCCACTTCAGTAAGTCTGTTGTCTGTTCTGTCCCTTCGGGAATCTTTCTGTGAACACGGCTTCGACTTCTTGCAGGGAAATACTGAACCGTTTGGAGCGTGCCTATTGCGGACACATTGGTGTCGAGTACATGAGCATCACATCGTTTCGCAAAAGCCAATGGATACGCGAACAGTTTGAGACTCCGGGCGCAATAAACTTCACGTCGGCGGAGAAAAAACTGATACTGGAGCGTCTAACCCGCTCCACTGGATTCGAGAACTTTCTGGCCAAGAAGTTTGTGTCCGAGAAGCGGTTCGGACTGGAGGGTTGCGATATCTTGATACCAGTCATGAAGGAGATTGTCGATAGTTCAAGCCTGGCGGGTGTCAAGTCGGTGCTCATTGGCATGGCGCATCGCGGTCGCCTCAATGTGCTGTGCAACATCTGTCGCAAGCCGATTGTGGATCTGATGACCCAGTTCCATGGGCTCCAGGCGACCGACCAAGGATCCGGGGATGTCAAGTATCATTTGGGCCTGCAAATAACTCGACTCAATCGGATGACCCAAAAGAATATACGCTACACTCTTGTGGCAAATCCATCGCATTTGGAGTTCGTCAATCCGGTTGTGCAGGGCAAGGCACGCGCGGAGATGGAGGAATTGGGCGACAGCCAGGGTACCAAAGTGATGCCCATACTTATCCACGGGGATGCCTCGTTTTGCGGCCAGGGCGTCGTCTACGAGTCGATTCACATGTCCGATCTGCCCGCATACACCAATCACGGCACCATACACATTGTGGCTAACAATCAGATTGGTTTCACCACAGATCCTCGCTTCTCGCGCTCCTCCCGCTACTGCACCGATGTGGCTCGGGTTGTCAATGCGCCCATCTTCCATGCCAATGCCGATGATCCTGAGGCGTGTGTGTATTGTGCTCGGGTCGCGGCCAGATGGCGTGCCAAATTCCATAAGGATGTGGTCATCGATCTCGTTGGCTATCGGCGCAACGGTCACAACGAGACGGACGAGCCGATGTTCACGCAGCCATTGATGTACCAACGCATACAGAAAATGAAAACCGTCACAGCAAAGTATGCCGAGCAGCTTGTGCGCGATGGTGTCATTGTGATGGAGGACTATAACGAGATGAACAAGAAGTACGAGAAGATCTGCAATGATGCCTACGAGGAGTCCAAGAAGAAAAAGGACTACAAGGTGGGTCACGAAGGGGGGGTCATGATGATATTGATTAACAAGTTCATTTCTGCAGCACTCGGACTGGCTAGATTCACCCTGGACAGGTTTCTTTCAAGGTCGGGATCGTCTCAAGATCTGCCCCACGGGCGTGGACCTCAAGGTGATCGAGCATATTGGAAAAATATACAACTCACCTCCGCCTGATTATCTCAAATTTGTTGTGCACAGGTTGGCTATAGATTATATCGTTTATATCGCATATATGACGCACTCTCGCATTCCCGCAGAGGTATCACGCGTATTCTGGACTCACGCAAGAAAATGCTGGAGGAGGGCACCACCGACTGGTCACTGGGGGAAGCGTTTGCCATTGGCACGCTGGTCAAGGATAAGGTGCATGTGCGTCTTTCGGGCCAGGATGTTGAGCGCGGCACGTTCTCGCATCGCCACCATGTGCTGCACCATCAGACGGAGGATACCACCAAATATAACTCGCTGAAGCATCTCTATCCGGATCAGGCGTCCTACGATGTGAGCAACAGTTCGTTGTCTGAGTGCGCCATCATGGGATTCGACTTGGGCTACTCAATGGCGAGTCCCAACACATTGGTCATTTGGGAAGCGCAATTCGGGGACTTTGCAAACACTGCCCAGCCCATTATCGATACGTTTATTGCCAGTGGCGAGACGAAGTGGGTGCGTCAATCGGCATTGTGCTTATTCCTGCCACACAGCATGGAGGGCATGGGACCAGAGCATTCCTCGGGCCGCATTGAACGCTTTCTGCAGCTTAGCGATGATGACGAGAGCGAGCATCCAGATATTTGTGATCCCTGTTTTGTGGCACGCCAACTCATGCAGATCAATTGGATAATAACCAATCTGACAACGCCCGCCAATCTCTTCCATGCCATGCGCCGTCAGATGGCTCTGGGATTCCGCAAGCCGATGATCAATTTCTCACCCAAATCTCTGTTACGTCATCCGTTGGCTCGCAGTCCTCTCAAAGATTACGACGAGTGCAGCTCGTTCCATCGGGTCATATTTGAGGATGGTTGCGCTTCGGAGAAGCCCGATTGTGTTAAAAAGTTAGTCTTCTGTTCGGGCAAGGTGTACTACGATCTATTCAAGGAGCGCGATGATCATGAGCAAAATGACAGCGTGGCGCTGTGCCGTGTGGAGCAGGTTAGTATAAAGGGGGGCCAGGGGTAGTAAAAGGCAATTTACTGTTGGCTTTCTCTACTCTCCATAGCTGTGCCCCTTTCCCTATGATCTGCTGGAACAGGAGATGGCCAGGTACAAGGGCGCGGAATTGTATTGGGCGCAGGAGGAGCACAAGAACCAGGCCGGTTGGACCTATGTACAGCCGCGCTTTGCTACAGCGCTCAAGTATATGGGAGATTGGTAAGACATCTTTATTTTATAGGTATTATATATGTATGTACATAATTACATACACAGTTAGTCTATATAGCAATACATTGTATAAACATATAGTCTCTACAGAACTGTCCAACTTTAATTGAGTTACTGCAAACAGTTTGTTCTTATCTTAACATAATTTTAAAATGATTTTATTGACAATATTATGATACTATCTACTCTATATGATACTATCTACTCTATAATTTATTTTTTTATTAATTTAATTTAATTTAATATAATGAAGTTTCTATAATTTATAAAGCTCCTGCAAACAGTTTAATTCCTATCTTAACATAAATCTAAATGATTTTATTGACAATATTATGATACTATTTACTTTATAAACCAAAGGGTTCTTACTAAGTTTGGTTCATAGGAGTTACCTGTTTGAATATTTCGGCCAATATAATTTCTTTATCTAATTTATTTTAAGATAATGAATAATTCTTCGCAATATTTAATTAGTCAATTATGTTGAACAACAGTTTTCGCAGGGTTTCTAAGTATTTTATTAAGTAACAACAATGGATTGTTCAAAAGTTCAACCATTTATTCAGTTTGTTAGCGATCGAAAGCGAATGATTAAACAGGATATCGATAATACAAATATATTAATATCTAATGCAGGTGGTTACTTATAAAAAGTGTGATTGGCAAATTAAGTGTGTTGCCAGATCTCCATATATGATTATTTCAGCTTATATCTTCAGGTTACGATAAGTTATAATGCTCCTATCACTAAGCAATAAAAACATTGTTTATTGTTCATTCTTGATCTTCGCAATATTAAATAATTCAAACAACTTTGCATACATAATTTATCCATCTATACAAACTCCAAGAAGAAACAGCATGAATAATAAGCAAACTTGTTCTATATTTTTATTTCTTTCTTTGTCAATCATCGCCTTAGTATTTGCAGTGTACTGCTCTAGCGGTTTATCTTTCGTGGTGGTGCTGCCACACAGGTATTTGGCTGCCCCGCACGCACTGCAAATGCCAAGGCGCATCGCCAGGCCTTGGGCTACTGCCACAACGCATAATGATTCAGGTGCGCGACGCGCCCTCAACCTGTCAATCGATTGCAATTGCGATTGCGATGCTCTGTGACGATTGTGTTGTAATCACATCGATTGCGAAACAAAATGGCGTCGCTGGCTGCTCAATGACGCCATGCTCTCACTGCAGTCGTCGTTGTGCGACTTGTTGCTGTCGATTGCTTGCATTAATCGATCAATAATCGTGCCCAGTGCAGAAGTGTGCCAAGCGAGAGATTCAGAAAGCATCACTCGAAGGTTGCAGAGGTCTCCCTCCCCCCTCTATCTTTCGCTCTTCCTCTCTAAGATTTATGGCACAACGTAAACATTCGAAAATATGTTGATGTTGATGTTTGGCCTTTTTGTGCCCGACGACGACCTTGTCAAAGTTCAGAGATCGACGGCACGTGCGCTAGGCTCTGCTGACCTTGCTGAGTAATCTGCCAACTATGCAGCATCTATATCTATCTCCGTCTCGTTCTCGCAATAAATTGCATCACGTCAGCGAGCTGAAGGCTCCAATATTTATTTGCGCTGTTAGTAATTAGCCGCAGTTCAACTTCTCTCTCACTCTCTGGCTCTCCTTCTCTTTCTTACCCGCGAATCGGCAATCCACTAGACAGCCATGTCGATGTCGATGTCCATGTCGCGCTGTCGCACGAAACTAGCGCAAGGAACTTGGCACAATTTTTAGTCGGCGTTTGATACTAACCAATGCGATCTTTCTTCCTCTTCCTCTGCCTCCCCTCTCTCTCTCACTCTGTCTCTCTGCTTCGCCTATATCTGCCCCATTTTATATCGCATATAGCGCTTGCCATTTCTTTGCAACGATTTTCTAAAGCAAATTTTAATGTAGCGACCGCAACACGATTCTTCTCTCTGATGATAATGCGCGCTGGTCCTGCTAGATTTGTGCGCTGATTTATGGAAATATTTCGTGCGGTCTTAAAAGCTGTTTCCCTAAACATTTGAAGGCCTCAAGAACTTGTATAAAGTGTATATATATATAAAGTATAAATACATAATACTTATGCTTCTTGCGATCTAAGGAATTTCTTTTCGTTTTTATAAAACAGTTCCACTTATACTGTATCTGTATGCCAAGCAAGTTTGTAATTTGTATTCTTCTTCAATATGATCTACTGTTCTGCGCTGCACTTCATGATTGGGAATTCCCTGTGCTCTTTGCCTCAAAAGAATCAACAAATTGCTATTACATATCCCAATAAGCTTTGCAATCGGCGTGAAATGGGCAGCACATATATCATATACATATGTATATGTGTAGATGTACCATATATATAGATAGATATATGTGCACACACATCTGTACTGATCGCGTCGCCAGCGTCGTCGAAAATTGAATGAAAATCCGCATACAAAGCAAACGCTAAACCCCAGGAATTTAGCATATTTGCTAGACTATATCATAGATATATACCGTACATATATACCATATATAAGAGATATTACCATATCTCTCTGTATACTCATGTGTGACGGCGCTCTTCTTTGTATGCTTTGTATTTGTCGGCGCACATAGAATAATTCTTTATTATGGGATTGCTTTGGCGAAATTTCGCCAAATGCCTTGACAATCAATTATGCGCCAGAGATCCCAAGGAGAAGTGTCTGAACGATCTGTCGAGCTAGCTGATTGCAGTGCGCCAAAGTATTATTAATGGCACGCAGTTCTTCTGCTTCTCCCGTTGATGGAGTGGGCGGCAGATCGAAAGATGTGCCAGGGTTTTGTTTTGATCACGATAAGAAAGATCGGAACTAGGCAGAGCTATATAGTCGAAGGCTATTTTAAGAGTGCCTATATGATTGGGGAAGAGTGGCGGAGGTTCGTGAGCGCCGAATAATATCCGAATCGGGAGCGGGTTTATTGTTTATTCGCGTAGCGCTCGCCTGTTTTTCGATGATGATGTTTCATTCATTTACGATCTATAAATAAAGCGGCGGAGGGGCAGGCGCTAAATAAACAAATTCATAAAAATTTTATGAGTAATTGAATTCAAATTCTTTTCGATCAACGAAACGATCCGCAACGGACGGAGGAAGAGAATGAGAATGAACGATGATGTAAAACGCACATGGTTAAAATATTTTCGATCTTTATTAAACATTTAAATCGATAATTTACGATAATTTGCTTATAGCGAGAGATAGGCTAAATATTTTTTAAAAACGAAAACGGGGTGAAATTTCTTCTCTTTCTTTTCTTTTTCTTTGGAATAACTTACAGTACGATTAGAAGAACTTGGAAGAGTCTACACGAGTCTAACACTAGGATACATACAATTTACATACAATATATTTATATAGATATTTACACGTAAATCTAGCTAAGGTCGAAGACTATAAACATAACTGAATGTCGTTTTGAGATCCTTAAGAAATTCCAGAAGAAATCTCTTAAGAAATTTCCTAATTCCACTCAAAGGCTGCCGAGGGGGGCGACGATCACATTTGCTTGATACACTCACACTCACACACACACACACAGACACATACATACACACACAGATATTCACAGCTGCTGCTCAGACCATATTCCATATGCTGTAGCTGCGCGCACGTCGCTCCTCCTCGACCACCTGCTCGTAGTCGATATCCAGATACTCCTTGCCGACAAACTTCACCTTGCGCCCGGTGTACTTCTTGATATAGCTGATGTGGGCCGGCACCTCCTTGCCCTCGATCTCCAGTTTGTACGAAATGCTGGTGATGCGCTCTAGGATGCGTCCACGCTTCCAGCGCACCTGCGTCTTGCGATACCGTTCGGCATAGAGTATCAAGTCGCCGATCTTGTACTCGCGCACATGTAGGCAGGATTTCAATGGTTTCACTGGCTCCGGCTCGGGCAGCGGCTCCAGATCCTCATCCTCATCGTCCGTTACATACGCAATGGCCTTCTCAATGGTCTCGATCTCCGGCACCTTAGGCTCCTCCGGCTCCTGCTGTATAAAGAAGGTATCGCCAATCGAGAGTCGTCGCTTCTGTCGTTTAATTATGACTTTTTTCTTGATCTGCCGCGGTTTCTTTGGCTTTGGCGCTGGCTCCGGCTCTGGCTCTGGTTCTGGCTGCGACTCGGGTTGGGTTTCGCTTTCAGCTTCCGCCGCAGCAACTTCAACATTTTCCTGCTGCTTCTGCTCCTTGGGCTGCTTCGTTTGTTTCTTGGGCGGCGTCTGCTTGCTAATGCGATCGGTTATGTCACTGATCTTGTTCTTATCCTTGAGAATATTGCTCAGCTTGGACGACTGCTCCCCAATCTTCTCCCTGCCCTTGTCTATGGATGATTTGCGCACCAGTTTCTTCAGGTGCGGCACCTTCTTTTTGCTGGCCACAATTGTGGGATCCTCGCACTCATCGTGTGGCTGCTGCTCAACTGTTTCGATCTTGACGGGCTGCACTGGACCCGAGAGTACTTTCAGCTCTGGCATTATGGCTAGACTGTTCTGGGGCTGCTCCTGTGCGTTGTCTTTTGTAGCTTCGACTGCGTGTTTTTCTTCTTCTTCTTCTTCTTGTTGTTGTTGTTTCTCTTGATCTTGTTGTGGTTGTTGTTGTTCGTCTTGTTTTTGATGTGGCGATGAGTCGTCGCTCGGCACTTGCCTCAATGTCGCTGCTATTTGTGGCGCCGATGCGTCGTCCACAACGACGGGGGCGACTTCAATGTCAGCGTTGGCGGCGGCGGCGGCGGAGGCAGCAACGTTTTCAACGACTGCGGCGGCAACCACCTGTTGAAGCGCTGCCTCTGTGGCTGCCCCTGTGAACTGATTAATGGGTTCTTTGGACTCGCAGCTGTTTGCTGGAGCTGCTGTGGTTGCTGCTGTGGTTGCAGTTGCTGCTGCGGGCACCAGCACCGTTTCACCAACTAACTCCGCTAATTTCAGGCTGGCGCGTCTGCTCTGCTCGCTGGCCGCTGATCGATTGGCAACGCCATCGATTGCCAATTGTTCTGGCGCCGTTTGCTGGCCGAGTTGCTCGTTTGCCGCTGCTGCTGCTGTAGTTGCTGCTGGCGCTGCAGTTGCTGTTGCTGTTGCCGTTGCTGTTGCAGTTTGCTTCTTTTTGTCATTGTCGTCCTTAGTGATTTTGGCAACGCTTGCTTTGCTGTTGACCTCTGCAGCTACAAGTTGTTCGTTTGCTGCTGTCGCTGATGTTGCCGTTGCCTTCCCCTCCTCTGCTTGAGGTGTTGCTGTTGCTGTCTTTGCTGAACTGCGCTTGCTGCCGGAAGTTGTTGGCACTGCCACGCTCGTTAATTTCAGCTTCTTCTTGCGCTTGACAATCGCCTCCGAGTCGGAGGGTCGTCGCTGTGTAAGCACATCGAGCTGCAACGGTTCGGGAACAATCTTTGAGGGTTCCACGGCTGCAATTGAGGCGCGTCGTGGATTCTTTGACTTTATGATGATCTTCTTTTTGGCATGTGGTGGCACAGTCGACACTGTTGCAGCAACGGAACTAGTTACCTCCTCGCTATCTGGTTGCGCTGTTGATAGAGCGACGGCGTCTGCAGTTGCTGTCTCCACTGCCTCAACGGGCTGTTGTTGTTGTTTATTCTCTGTTATCTCCGTTTTTGTTGCATCCTTTTGCTTGATTTCTACTACTGTAGATGCCTCTTCAGGTTGCTTACTGCCTACGTCGGTTTCTTTGGTAACATTCTTCTTGGGAACATCTTCTCAGGAACATTCTTCTCAGGCACATTCTTCTCAGGCACATCCTTCTCAGGCACATTCTTATCAGGCACATCCTTCTCAGGCACATCCTTCTTGCAATCCTCCTCCTTGTTGACCTTTGCTTCTTTTGTCTTCGACTTCGACTTGAGTTCGCTTTGCACCTTGGCCAGGAACTCTAATTTGACCTTTACTTTGTCCTTTTCAGGCGCTTTGGTTGCCACATTTGTTGCTGCCTTTTCCACTTTCTCTTTGTCCTGCTGATTCTCAATCCTTTCAGCTGTTGATTGCTTTTGCTCCTCTACTTTTTCTTCAGCTTTTATTGCCTGCTCATTCTGCTCAAGTTTTAACTCCTCTTTGCCTGTTTTCGGCTTCTTTTCCTCTAGTTTTCCCTCCTCTTCCTCTGGTTTTCCCTCATCTTTGCCTTTTCCCTCCTC
Organism: Zaprionus camerounensis; assembly: GCA_018904165.1. Taxonomy (NCBI): domain Eukaryota; kingdom Metazoa; phylum Arthropoda; class Insecta; order Diptera; family Drosophilidae; genus Zaprionus; species Zaprionus camerounensis. The sequence goes on along the minus strand of JAEIFS010000479.1, from coordinate 11,046,576 downwards.
TTTCACTTTGTCCTTGACACTGTCATCCTGCTGGAGCTGCTCCTTATCCTCGTCTGCCTCATCAAAGTAGCTGCGCCTGCGCACTTTCCTGACAAACCGAAACTGCACTGGCTCCGCTTCCTTCTGCTTGGACTCACTTGGAGCAGACATACCTAGAGCTGATGCCGTCGACGTCGTTGTTGTTGTTGTTGGCGGTCCCAGCCACTTTTCACCTGCCGCCTCTGCCTCACTCTCCGTGCTATATTGCTTGAGCACACCCTTGACCTCGCTAAGGGCGCCAGAGATGCGCGCCTTCAGCTTATTCAGGCGCTCAATTACATCCTCTGGCTTCTCCTCCACCGACTCCTGCGAGCGCATACGTCGCTGACGACGCAGACGCGTTCGTTCCGGCAGCAGGGAATCAACATCAATGGAGACATCATCACGACTGGAGGAGTTGCGCTTCAGTTCGCCCAGCAGCGGACGTGGAGTGGGCGTGGTAGAGACTGGCAGCGCTGCATCGCGTATACGACTTGTGGGCGCAGAGGCAATTGTTGCTGTGGCTGCTGTTGCTGCTGCTGGTGCAGCGTTGTTTAGCCGACTAGGCAAAGAGTCCGGCAGGCGTGAACTACTCCTCATTACTTCGTACTTCATGTCCAGGCTGGGTGTAGGGATGCTGCTATTGCTCTCATCCAGTTCGATTGGCTGCTCTTCAAGAGACGCTTCAACAGCGACGGCAACTGTTGCTTCACTATCCTCACTCACTTTGCTCACCGTCATGTCCACACATTCACTGGCCAACCGCTGCTCCTGCACCTGCTCACTCCAAAAGTTACCCGTTCTCGTGGACTTTGTTATCAATTGAACCAGCAGATTGCCAAGTAGATCGAAAAGATCAAGATCTGCCTCGGCCACACAGCTGGCGCTCGTCTCGTCGAGCCACTCGCGTACCGCACACCGCGACGATTCTACACTCGGCTGCCGTGACGACAACAACGGCGATGACGACGACGGCTGTGACTGCTGCTGCTGGGATTCGGCTTGGGTTACGTTCGTACTGACAGCTGTGTCGGTTTGCTGCCTCCGCTGCTGATCGTCCACTTGCTCTGGCGACGATTCGCGCGCGTCTGAGTGGCAAATAACAGCAGCAGCTACGGCAGCTGCCTCGTCTATTGTTGTTTGCCTTTGACTTTGCTCACTGGCCAAGCATATTGACTGGCGCTCTTTAGTCATATTTAGCTCATTATGAGCACGAATCTCCTCTAATCTGCTTTGCTCGCAAATTTCGCGTTTATTTTTGGCAAAAAAATCAACAGTAGCATTCATGGCGTCGCCATCGCCGTCGTCGTCGCCCTCGCCCGGTGCGTCTTTGTTGCGCCCGAAGGCGTCATTAAAATTTTCCGCCTGTTGATGCTCGATTTCCTTTCGCTCGCCAACGCCTTCAGGTTCCACGTTCAAGTTTAATGTTTGCACATGAGCATTGAGTTCATTATCAAACAGCAACGGCGCCTTATGAACATCATCAACATCAACTGTCGCCGCGACAGCAACAGCCACACGCTTTTTTGTCGTTTCTATGTCTATTTTGGTAAGCATTTTGTGGCTCGTTTGCGTCACTGTTGTTGTTGCTGTTGCTGTTGCTGTTGCCACCTGCACATCCGTTGGCTCTCCATGTGCGAGTCTCTTACAGGCGTCTGCCTGATTATTGCAAAACCTGACAAATTGTTTTTTAATTGTTGGAAATTCTTTGTATATAGGTGGCAACAAAGAGGGCTGCGGGGGGGACGCCGTGTTGTGCACTGATTGAATTGTATAATTAAAATTCCCCTTGGGTCGTTGGCAGAATACAGGAAATCTTTGCTGTGGCAATAGCTGATTCATATTGCGGCTGGGAAAGCGACTGCGGGTGTGGCGGAAAGCCACTGGCTGCAGCTCATCTTTTAACGGGAAATTCCGCATGCATTTTAGTTGCAACAGTGGGAATTTTCCATTGGAAAGCAGAGAAATTGTTGCATATTGTTGCTGCTGCTGAACTTTGCACTGAATATGCCTAGGAATATCCCTGTGAATGTCCCTCTGAATATACTTCGGAATATCCCTCCTACTCAATTGGCACATCAAGGGAAATTTGTGATCAGCAGCAACTGGCATTTCCGACAGCAAAACGCCATTCGCAGTTGTTGTCGACAACATGGCTGACTCATTGCGTTGTTGCTGTTCCTTCTCTTCAATAGGCAATGTTTGTTTCATGTTGTTGTTGTTGTTGTTTGTGTTATTATTTATTTGGACTGACTGACGCTGATCCTGCCCTGAATTGCCGCTGCGCCTCTCGCTGACTGACACCGCTGGCAACGTGTGATCACAGCAATTGCTCTGTTGTTGACCTATATCACTTGGATGCGATTTGAAATTAACGGCACGCAAATTGTTGCTGCATTCAACAGCGCGTAGCAACCTCAACTGGCGCAAAATGTGGCATCATTCAACGGCCAAGCACATCGCCAGACACAAGCAATGTTCGTTGTTGCAAATGCTAAATCAATGCTGCAGCCATGTACATATGTCTGCATGTACACACATACATATGTATGTATGTATTTATGCAAACATATTGCCAATAAATTCTGCTTACAGACACACGTATTTTAATTGCTGAGTGTTTTCTTTTGGGCGAGCATTGGGTACGCTTCAAAGAACTTCTCATACATCATTGAAACTAAAGGAAACTCAACACAGTTCAAATTGTTCATTAAAAAAATGAATAAATGATATATAATTCGATCTCTGTTAATCATAAGTAATTAAAGGAATTACCATATCTCTCTAAAGACTGGTAATACAAAAGGCAATATGTATAAGATCTACAGATACTCAAAATACCTTGCTCAGACGCTAAAAGGGTTAATAGTATTTAGTCCGCTCGTGGCATTACAATCGAGCTGCTTCTTGAATTGGCCACTACACAAACACACACACACATCTATCCATTTAGACTATTTTATAGACTATAGAGTCTATAGATATGTGCCAGCGTGCCAAATTGCTTTTTTCTTTTGTTTTTTCTACAGGCCACAAAAAGGAAATCTAAGGGGCAAAGTAGACATAAAAAAAACTCAGCCAGCAGCGCGACAAACTATTGTTCAATTAGATATAGACCGACGGGTATATACACAAACACAATCATCTATAATAATATATATATATATACATCATTTAAACCACTCTACTATATACACAACAAATCGCTGCCAAAATAAACCGGCTGCGAAACATAAATAAACGAACTTTAATTTGCCTCTAAACGTTTCGTGTCTTTCCTGCTGTATTAACGATATTGTCTCTAATCCTCTTTAGTCGTACCATGTGCTACCTAGGACGACCACCAAACTCTGCATCCTCCACTGGCAACAAGGCACAGCACTACAGGGAACAAGATGAATTTATAACCAGCGTCTTTGGTCCATTGACCGAGGGTAACAAGAAACGAATGGAGGATATTATGAAACAAAAACGCGAGGCCGCTTTAAAGAAGTCTGAAGCTAGTTTAGCCAAATCAAAGGCAGACAAGGGCGGAGGCAAGCCAAAACAGGCCGGTGCGCCAGGCGACAAGCCCAAAAAGAGTCAAAAGCCCGACGAAACGGAACCAGCGGTGGCCAGCTCAGCTTCTGAAGAGAAACCCAAACAAGCCCCTTCGACTGTTATCAAGCCCCAAAAAAGTCGAAAGCCAGACGAAACGGAACCACCGGTGGCCAGCTTAGCTTCTGAAGAGATACCAAAACACACTGGTACACACTTTGGCAAGCCCGATAAAAGTCGCAAGCCAGAAGAATTAGAACCACCGATAGCCAGCTTGGACTCTGAAGAGATACCAAAGCACGCTTGGACTCACTTTAGCAAGCCCGAGAAGAGGCGAAAGCCAGAAGAATTAGAACCACCGATGGCTAGCTTGGATTCTGAAGAGTTACCAAAGCACGCTGGTACAATCTTTAGCAAGCCCGATAAGAGTCGCAAGCCAGAAGAATTAGAACCACCGATGGCCCTCTTGAAAGAGAAACCAAAGCAGGGCTCTCTTCAATTTAGCAAGCCTGATAAAAGTCGACAGCCAGATAATTCTGAACTAGTGATTACCTTAGTTTCTGTCGAGAAACCTTTGAGTATTTTAGTACCCCATGGTGTAACTGGTAAACGCAGAGGGAAGTCCGACGACAGTAATAAAAAGCAAAGAAAAACTGATGAAGATGATGATTCGGACAACGATGAGGAACGTTAGTGAGCAGATCTTTCCGTACTTTCAGTATTATCTTCGATTTGTTCATATCATGAATTACTATATATATTAAGAAAATTGACAGATTTTATACAAATATAGTTTATATATATATATTTTATTGCCTATATCGATACAGTGAGTAAATGCCCTTATCACATAGCTTCAACATTGCCTCCAGTAGTTGGGATTATATTCCATTCGCCGCTGGAAGTTCGTATACCAGTTCTGTACAACGGAAAAAGGCACAAAGGTTTCACTTGAGGCGGGTGGGATCTCTGGCACACTCAAGCAAAAGCTGGACGCGTAATTGAAAAAGTTTTCCAACATTCGTTGACCGAATTGCTTGTTGTCATTTGCGCTGGACTGCAAAGAAAGTTGGCTAATAAAAGGCGATTTCAATTAAGTTTATACTGCTACTTACCACTGCTGGTGTTTGCTGTGCTATTGTTAACTCTGGTTCAATGGATATTCCAATCTGTGCTATGTGGGAGATCTCTTGTGCACCAAATACCATTCCGTTTACATGTGTCTCCAGCTCGTTACTCTTTTTCAGCTGGGCTATCTTGAATATTGCCGAAGGTTTGTTGTTGTTAATATGGCCCAAATACTGCCAGGTGGGCGCCGCATTAGCATCTGGCCAGCTGAAGTAGATAGCCGCCGCTGTGCCCAGGGGAAGCGGCGAAATGCCAGTCAAGAAAGTGACAACATAATTGACCGACTCTATGTCGGGTACATTAATCAGTAATTTATTTTCATCCACTGCAACAAAATCTGTTTGAGGCTGCGAAGTATGAATTTTGAAATTGCATTGGAATTGTCAGATTAAGTATACTTACCAATCTACCAGAAATAATTAATCCAAACATTGCGACTGTGTAGTCTTTTCTAGAATAAATAAAACTAATTGACATTCACAACGCAACGCGAACACTGTGGCCAATGTAAATACTCTAGTATTTTTATAGAGCCTAAATTGGTCACATTGTGTGATAAGAGGCACATATCGATTCAATTGCAAATATATCGATATTTTTAGTTGTCCCTATGTACGAAACAGAATTTAGTTTTGCGTATTTTGCATAAAGTAATGGCCGGAATATTAAACATAAGTAAATTGTGCAGTAATAAAAAGACACTCACCTACACCTACTACTTCACCTGCCGTAGATCATTTCGAACACGACTGCAAACTCGTGTGGTAAGTATAAATGGCATTTTCCCATATACCTCGCAATTACCAACCAATTTCAAGGCCACTTATGATATGAATTAAAGAGGCTAGATTACGATTTCATAATTATAGGGCTGACAATGATTAGCCAAAAATTGTGATGATAATACAATGATAAAGAGGTCAGGCAACAGTTTGCGTGTGTGTTGTTTTGGCCCCTTTCGAGTAGGAACGTAAAGTAAAGTTGCCCGGGTTCGAAACTAAACTACGCACTTGCTTCTTTCGTTGCAGCAAGCCTAAAGTCAAAACAATAAAGTGGGCGCCAAAACAGCACACACTCAGACCCAAAAGGAAGAGGAATGGGACGCACACAGCGTGTGCGACATCGTCGTCGTGCTCCAAAGACGACGCCAACTGAATGTTATGACTCACTACACGTGCTCTATGAGCACTTGAACCAGCTGGGCTGGCTAAACCAGACACAGCTGTCAGCGCGGAGTTTCACACAGACTGGGCGGGGGTTGTGCTCCAAGCATCAAACTTTTCGCGCTGGAGACGAGTTGATACGCCTTCCAGCCCAGTGCCTAATAAGCATCGCTACTCTGGAGTCAGACCAGGAGTTTAAGGAGCTCTTTGACAAGGACCTGTTCGACAAGGATGCGAGGATTTCGTTTCAAGCTCTGATTGCCTGCTACCTTATGCACCATCAGCATTTGCATGCTACCTCACTGACATCGCCATTGGCTGCCTATTTGGATATGCTGCCTAGCAGCTATACGACGCCCTATTTCTGCACCATAGCCGAGTTGCAGTGCCTGCCCGAGGCATTGCTGGAGCGCACAGTGGCGCAAAATCGTCAGATACGCGATTACTTTCAAATAATTAAGAAGATCACCTCCAGCCAGTGCTGTCCATGTTGTGGTCAGCGTTGCGAAGATGTCTGGACACTGGCGGACTATAAACGTTGCTACTTTGCCGTCAACACACGCAGTGTCTATGTCAATGCGCGGCAGCTGCAGACCAAGTCGCCAAGTCACTTTCAGGCGCTACTCAGTGGCAATGTAAATCTGGCATTAGCACCCTTTCTGGATCTGTTCAATCACTCGGACAGTGTGCAGACAACAGCTGAGCTGCAGTTGGCCGCGGGCAGCAAGTGCCAGGATTATGTGCTCACACTCAACTCACTGCCTCGAGCCGAACTTAGGCCATATGAGCAATTGTATATCAGCTATGGATCGCTGCCCAATTTCAAGCTGCTCACAGAGTATGGCTTCCATTTGAAGGGCAATAGGCAGGATTACTTTGAATTCTCAATGTTGGACATCGAGCATTTGATCGCACAGGACAAGGAACTTGCCGCTCAAAGTTTTCATCGCAACATCTTCAAATTCATCAGGGAGCACAATCTAATGGATCAAATGTTCGTGCACATTGAGGATGGCTGCTCGCACAACCTACGCGTAGTTCTGCATCTGATCTTCAAGCAACAGGCCTACTTTCCTAATATACTAAATCAAATTGCCTTCGGGGATGCGGCACAGTTCGGTGATGTTGAGCCGGAACTGTCCCTATTGGTGGAACACAAAATCAGCGAATATAGAACCTTTATAAAGGCACTCAACCAGCTACCTCAGCTCTCAGAGAGTGGCTCTATAGCCAGAGACTATCTGTTAGAGTGCGTGCGTTATCTGGGAGATTATCAAAGAGAGCATAGTGTACCTTAGTATATAAACTTGTGAAATAAAGTACAACATTTTTTGTATATGAAATCTCATTGTTATTCCTTGCCTTACCTTTACCTTGCCTTTGCTTTTTCAGCTATTTTCTACGGTTGCCAGATCGGATGGCGATCAAAACGACAATGCCAGGACGCCGAAGATTACACCGTTCACGCCCACGCCAGGCAACAAGTTGCTGGGCGGCGTCTTTGGCAAGAAGACAAAAGGTAAGGTGGCTTCTTTCATCAGGTCACGCGCTTGCTGCTGTAAATAACACGAGCTACCTACGAAGAGTTTACTTAGCTTCGTTGTAGACACTCCGTTCTAAAAAATTGTTAACATTCTTTTGCTCTTTTGCACTTTTACTTTTGTATTTGACTAACAAATCGATTTGTTTTAATTTTAAATGAGCTTATTTTGATACAAGAACCACGCAAAATGTTCGTTTGCTTGTTTGTCTGTTCGATTGTTGTGTTGGCGTCTGTCTTGGGGTTTGCTGCATTAAAGTGAATTCAATGCAGTTGCAGTCGCATCGGCAACGGTAGCAGCAGTTCAACAGCAGCAGCAGCAGCGGCAACAACAACAACATCGACTGTTACAACAACAATCAAGACACTGTCACGTTCATATAGGCAGCAGCGGAAATGAAGCGGGCACAGCACTGGGCAAACTAGATGCCCAAGAGGTCACCTCCAAGGACATGATGCAGGCAATGATGGCGTACATATGGCCAAAGGATGATCCATTGGTGCGTAAGCGGTGAGTCTAGCCATGAAGCTATCCCCATTTCGGTATAATTTAAATATAATTGTTGTTCCTCTTGCAGCGTGGGCATCTCGCTGGGTCTGCTTGCCGGCTCCAAGCTGCTGACTGTCTGCGTTCCGTTTCTGTTCAAAGGCGCCATTGATACAATGACAACGCTCAACATGGACACAGCGCCGGATGTTGTACTGTCCGCAGCAACGGCTATGCTGCTGGGCTGTAAGTAAAGACTTGATTTGGATTATCTTATTGAATAACTCCCTTTATCGTTCCTTTCGCAGATGGCATTGCCCGAGCAAGTGCAGCGGGTTTCAATGAGCTGCGCAATGCTGTGTTCGCCAAGGTGGCGCATCACTCCATACGCAAGATTGCCACCAATGTGTTTCTGCATCTGCACAATCTTGACTTGGCATTTCATCTGAACAAGCAGACGGGCGCATTGTCCAAGACCATTGATCGTGGCTCACGTGGCATCAACTTTGTGCTCTCGGCCATGGTGTTCAACATTGTGCCAACCATATTTGAACTGGCTCTAGTCTCCAGTCTGCTGGGCATCAAGTGCGGACTGGCCTTCGCTGGCGTCAGCATGGGCTGCGTGGGCGTCTATGCGCTATACACGCTCAGTGTGACGCAGTGGCGTACACAGTTCCGCGTCTACATGAATCAGGCAGAGAACGAGGCCGGCAACAAGGCGGTCGATTCGCTGATCAACTACGAGACCGTGAAGTACTTCAACAATGAAAAATACGAGGCTGGCTGCTATAACGAGGTGCTGAAGAAGTACGAGGCGGCCAGCTTGAAGACCAGCTCCAGTCTGGCGCTTCTCAATTTCGGACAGAATGCAATTTTCAGCAGCGCTCTCAGTTTGATCATGGTGCTGGCGGCCAAGGAGATAGCTCAGGGTAACATGACTGTCGGCGATTTGGTCATGGTGAATGCATTGCTATTCCAACTGTCCATTCCGCTGGGATTCCTGGGCAGCGTTTATCGTGAGGTGCGTCAAGCCTTGCTGGACATGCAGGCCATGTTCACGCTGATGAATGTAGACAGTCGCATTCAGACGGCACCGAATGCACAGCCATTGTTCGTGGACACGACCAACTCATCCATTGAGTTCCAGAACGTTAGCTTCGAGTATGAGCCAGGCAAGCCCATCTTTAAGGATCTTTCCTTTAGCATACCAGCTGGCAAGAATGTGGCTATTGTTGGCGGTTCCGGATCCGGTAAATCGTCCATGGTGCGTCTGCTTTTCCGCTTCTTCGAACCAAATACGGGACGCATTCTCATTGGCGGCCAGGACATCAGTGGCGTCGATCTGGACAGTCTGCGTAAGGCTATTGCGGTGGTGCCGCAGGACTCGGTGCTGTTTCACAACACCATCGAGCACAACATACACTATGGCAACCTGAATAAGTCGCACGAGGATGTGCAGAACGCAGCACGTATGGCTGATCTACATGAATCGATTATGAGCTGGCCCAATCAGTATCGCACTCAGGTGGGCGAGCGCGGTTTGAAACTTTCGGGCGGCGAGAAACAACGCGTTGCCATTGCACGCGCCATTCTAAAGAACACACCGATTCTAGTGTTCGACGAGGCTACCAGCAGTCTGGACTCCATCACAGAGCATGTGAGTAAATCGAGAGAACTTAACTCCATCATAGATCTTATTCCTTTCTTGCATTTACAGAACATACTGCAGGCACTTTCCCGCGCCACCTCCGGCCGCACCAGCATTTGCATTGCCCACCGTCTGTCCACAGTCAAGGATGCCGATGAGATTCTCGTTCTGGAGAACGGACATGTGGGCGAGCGTGGCTCACACTTCGAGCTGCTGAAGAAGAACGGCCTCTATGCACGTCTGTGGGAGACACAAACCCAACAATTTGATCCTAGTCGTCAAACCGAAGAGAACTCTCGCTCTGCGACGAGTCTTTTGTAGTTAGTCGCGTATCGTTTGTCTGTGAGGAACACACAGAGAATTGAATCATTTTTTCTATTGACGAAGCCACTAAATTTGTAGTAGAGGCTCCCAGTGTGGAGATTTGTTATTAGTTTCGGCGGAGAGTAAAATTGTGTGCCGTTTGTAAATACAGTTAAATACACATATATTAATTATACAATGTACAAAAGATCCCACGCAGAAGTTCAGTTTCAAATGTAAAACTTCGTAACTTGATTTGATCAGGAAATATAGTTCAGAGTCAGATAAGAATCCTTGCATAACAGAATCTTTGCTATAACATTAAACATTTATTATCAGTTTTATCACCCACACATTATGTGACACTTAGGGATAGGCAAGAAAATACATGCTAGAAAGGTGAAAAATGCTTCATTCTTAGTCTCTCTCTCGTATGGCAATCGGGATGGGTACATTGTAGACCAGATAGAGCAGGCAATTGGCCAGATGCTTGAGGAACTGCTGATAGTTAGTGATGCGCTGCTTGAACTCCTTCCACAGTGGCAAAATGGGTCGCTCCTTAGGTGGTGGTGGTGGTGCATCCTCAGTCATTGTTTTGTTGACATATGTGTATAGATAGGATGCCGGCTTTTGGCCAATTGTGGTCACATGGTGTGTGGCATTGCTCTCCAGGGCGATGCTTTTTCCTGAGGTCAGAAAATATGATTCCTCATCGTTGGCGCCCTTGTAGCGCACATTACCCTCGAGTATGGTCAGGGTGCAGTTGTACAAGGCGGGTGCAATGAAGTTGCTCAGCGTCAGGCCGGGAAAGTCGGCCACAAATATGACATCCGAATAGTTGTTCCAGGCGAGCACTTCGCTGGTAATTGTCTTGAGCTTGGGACGCATGTGATTCAGTTCAGTGAGCAGTGGCAGCGACCAGGGCGTCTGCTGGAAGGGGGACCAGGGTGCCTTGAGCAAATCCACACGTGGATCGAACGTGCGCTGCTGAAAGCGTCCATTCATGGAGCACCAGATGTCGAAGTAAATGGAAATGTTCTTGCTTGTCAGTGGACAATTCTCGGGATTCCTGTCCATCTCCTCGTGTATGTTTCTCTCAATGCACTTGGCATATTGCACCGCCATGTCGGCAGACTTCATCCAGCGATCGTACTCCGTGAAGGCATAGGGATTGAGATGATGTATCTGCTGGTTTTCATTGTCCACGACCTTAATGGAGGACAATACGGTGTCGTAGGAGTGCACCATCATGTCCCAGGAGTAGCCATAGAGCCCACTAGTCCAGTTGTTGTATCCCTTTGTAATGAAGTGCGAGTAGGGCAGGAAGAGTTGCAGACTGCAATAGAAGATAATCAAGCAGCTGCGCAGTTGCGCCCCGAATCCTGGCTTATCCACAGTGGGGTTGTCCTCCACAGATGGTGAGGAAAGTCCATGCCAGTTCAACACCCAACGTGGCCAACTGAAGCTGAAGAAGAGTGGCACCTCTGCCAGGCAGACCCAGGGAAACATACCTAATGAAGAAAGTGCTAGACTTCGGCAGATCAATTCGTTGGCTCGCCTCCACTTACCAATAACGAACAATCGCGAGTTCATCAAGTGGAAGCTGATCATGAACGGGGTAACCCAGAGACGCGTCTGATCGCAGGTCATAAAGAACGCAATGGTCAAGTCGAAAAAGGCCGTGAACCAATGCACGATCAGCAAATCAATGAGTTCTCCGTCCAGAAACTGTCTGAATGGCGCAAACAGCCAATGCTGATTGAGACTGGACATGGCGTAGCCGGAGAGCCATTCCAAGGAGAACTTCTTCAGGCCCGCATACATGTAGAGTATGAAGAACTGAAACTTGATGAGAAAGTAATTCCAATATGGTATAGGTCGTCTCAGTTTCGGATCCAACCAACTGTCCAGCGAGCTGAAGGCGAAAGGAAGTGTAAGAAGGAGTTCTAGTTCCAGGAATAATCTTGGTTACCCACCAATAGCAGTTGGCCTGGGTGAAGAGCAGCAACGAGCCCACCAGCCCAAAGAGATAGCTGTGATTATTCCACGACGGCTTGTTCAGCAGAAAGATGTACCAGTAGCAAGAGACGAAAGTGAGGCAGCTGGCGCGGAATCGATAGCCAAGCATGATGCCCAAGGCACCCAACCACAGGCACAGGTAGACGCAACCCATTAGCGGGTAGTCCAGTGCCTGCATCCCATTGAAGAGTGGAAAGTGACAGTGCTGTGGTTCGCCATAGCGTACATCCAGCTGACCACCACCTCGCTCCTCGGCTATGTCAATCAGCATGGCGGCACCGAAGAGCATGCGGAAGACACCCAAGGCGGCGCCATCTACCGGACGTTGCAGCCAACAAGTGAAGCTGCTCAGATTCCTGAAGTTCTGCAGATCGTAGCCAAAGCAGATTTTGAAGAATTGGCTACTTGGTGAGATTGAATGAGTCCTCGTCTTCAGCTTCTTCTTATCCTGCGCCGCTTGATCATTCGCTTGCTGCTGCACTTCATCTGCCTTCACTTCTTCAGATTTATCAGGAAGATTATCGGCTGCATCGGGTTGTGTGGGCTGTTTACGCTTCGAATTGGTCATGTTGCACTGTACGTGGTTCAAGAAGATATATAATAAATACTATAGGTTTACATAATACTAAAGAATAACAATCTGTAAGCTTGAAGATTTTAAGCTGAAACTACAAGAACTTAATCGTTGACCTTATTAAGTTTAATGTTGAAATGTTGAAGATCTAAACCTGTAATATTAAAAGAAACCCATAATAATAAAAATACCTTTTAACCCTTTAAACAATTGCAGATTCACTTCATATCGTTCAGTTTTGTATTTTTCTGTAGAATTTATTGAAAAAGTTGACATAAATACATGCATGCATATTGTTGTATACTAAATATATGTATGTTTTTGTTTTTGTTTGCGTTTCGTTTCGTTTTCGTAAATACAGAATAAATCTACGTTTTGCTGACTTTTTACTTATATGTGATGCACGCCCCAACAACTCCAAGTCCCTTCGTTTCCCGGCCTGCGCCTAGCAACTGGCCAAACTGCCTCACCCCCCGAAACACCCTTGTAGGGCTGCGTTCACCGAAAAATATTGCTGTCGTATTGGTTGGGTGTACGCGAAACAGATTCACGTTTAAAAAAATACATCAATTATGAAATATATAGTATATATATATATATCGTATTTTATTTACTTCATTTCTTTTCATTCCTGTCTTCTCTCTAATCTTGAGTCGAGTTTATTGCAACAATTCATCGACTATCTGCGAATTCTCAAAACTAAACCCGATTTCTCGATCAGGCGAGATAGATTCTTCGGGCTTGGATTTTAATTTGGTTTTGTTCGGTTTTTATATACTTTAGAATACACAAATACATATATTTTTCTGTTTTCGAATAGATTTTACAATTTGCCACTGTTCATTGGTTCGCAAAATTTCTAAAAATTACGGAGAACAAGCTTTGAAAATGCCTAAAACTACGTATACGAATACGATATAAGTAGTAGTAGTATTAGTAGCTGAATATATTGTAAGTTTTGTTTAAGTTAAGTTTTATGTAATATTTATTTTGGGTTCGAATTTCATTGAAAGTACAAAGTAAAACAAAGGATTATAAAGAAAGAAATCTCATTGGGGTGCTCTGTTTAAATAGTTTAAAGATACATATATTTTCGCTCTCTTGCTGTGTGTGTGTGTGTGTGTGTGTGTGTGGTGTGTGTGTCTGGGTTGTCTTTCAAGTTAATTTATAAGTACTCCACAGAGTTTTTAAATATGAGACTTTTGCTGCACAATTAGGTTCTTTGGGGTTTCGTGAGTCCTTTAAAATAGGTTCATTTTGCTTATGATGCTTTGGTTTCAATACTTTTAATGCAACGCTAAAACATTTTGAAATGCATTTCCAAAGTTAATACGATAGCTTTTTACGCTCTACTATATATATATATATTTATGTGGGTAAGCTTTGAAAGTTTTAGACAAAGTTCTTCGAGTTGTTGTCAGTGTCAAAAAATTTGCATACAGTTTGGATTGGATTGCAACCCCCCGCAAAAAACCATTCCAGAGAATGAAAACTGTTTTTGTTGTTCTTCTTTTTTTTGTAGTCTCTCTCCAGTTTGCCGTAGTTGTTGTTATTGTTGCTGTTGTTACTGTGCATTACGGTTGCTACTGTCGCTGACCGAGCCGGCAAACAACCCTCAACCCCCAACCCCCACTATGCAACAACAACAACAAGAGCAGTAACTCCAGCGCCAGCTCCAGCTCCAGCTCCAGCACAATGCGTGCGCTCTCAGTGCAGTGCAGTGCACCCCTAAGAAGTGCTGCGCAGAAGCGCTCTCTCTCTCCCTCTCTCTCTCTCTCTTTCGGTCTGCTTAGATGCGATTCTGGTTGAGCTGAGAGCGCGGAGTAAAGGGGCTAACCATAACACCGCTGGGCCAAATGGCCTCGTTGAAGAGCTCATTGAAACGATAGTCCGGTATGGAAATCTTGAATTTGCAGTATGACAATTGCGACAGATTGGCATCGTTCTTCACCAGCTTGGTGCACTTGACCAGATTCTTGTTGATCTTCAGCTCCTCGGCAAGATGCTCGATGATATCATCCTCGCTGGTATTCGTTGCAAACTTGCCGACCTGCACCCATCGTCCGTAGTCGCATACGACCTGCAATCGATCCGAATTACAATTGTTGCCCACCACAATGAGGTTGTTCTGCTGCGGGTGCTTCTTGTTGCCGTCGTTGCCGATGTGCTGGTTGCCGCCGACAACGGGTTGATTGCCATACTGGAAGTATTGCTGGTACATCCGTCCCTGGATCTGATTGACCCCGTTGCACACCTTGTTCACCTTCTCCTCGATGGTCTGCAATTTGACATTGATCGCCTTTGGCGACTGATTCCTGCAGTCATCGCAATTGAATGAGACCATCGGGTTCTTCTGTATCAGATCGTACATGGTGTCGTCGATGTTCACGCACGTGCGATGGAACTTCTTGAGGCAATCATCCGAATTGCAGATGATGATTGCATCCTTTGAGTTGATTGATTTTTTGCATTTCGGGCAATTTTCGGCCATGTTGCCTAGCTTGGTAGCGCTTCCTCTGCTTCTCTTTCACGTGAGGTGGCGACGGCGGCGACGCAGACGGAGAACGTCGACAATGTCGAGAAAAAAACACACACGCACACACAACAGCAACGGCAACACAGTCACAAATACGGACACGGAGCACAGGCACACGTACACGAAGTTAACCAATTGACAATTGTATTGGTAATTCGATATGTGTTCGTGTGTGTGTGTTTCAGTGCGTGTGTGTGCGAGAGAGAAGTTTGCTAAAGTTGCTGGAGAAAAGAGAGAAGCGCGACCGACCGACAATGACTGCGAACCGCACGCTTCGAAGTTTGCTGCTCAACTGCGGCAACTGCGAACGAACCCCTAACGAAAGCTGCCCGCCTTAGGGGTTGTTTTCTGTCTCCTTTTGTGTGTTTGTGCTTTCGCCCCCTATTCTTGCACATATGATTCACAGGGCTAACCAGTATTTTAGCATATGATAACTTGCGATGCAACTCTGTTTCGAATATGCGCGCTGAGGGATGTTTCTTTATGCCTAAACTACTCTCTGCTACTCTGTCTCTCTTTCACTCTTTGTCCCCCCCCCGCTCTCTCTCTGTGCCCCTTCTGCCTAGTTTGTCGTAATTAAAGCCCAGTAAGCCAAGCCTGACAGAGCGAGCTCGTATTACTTCCACTTGTTTACCCGATTCGGGCTGAATGACTGATTGATTGGACTCTAATTGGAGTCTTGTTGGAGTCTTATCGAATATCACAAACAACACAAACAGCCTGGCCTCACCTGGTTTCGTCTCGCAAGTTGTAAACAATAACGCTGCTTGCCACTTCCGGCTACGCTCCTCGCAACAGTTGGCGGCGGCGATAAGTATAAAGAGAGAGAGAGTTGGCCACGCGAGCAACACGGTCGGTCCAGCAACTGAGGCTGTGTGCCACGAACTGCGTCTTATTTATACGCAGATGAGCGAACACCCCCGACTGGGTGGAGCAGGGTGTGCTGGCGGCCCAGTGTCGGCGGCACAGGTGGGCGGGGGCGATGTGATGACGTTGTTTGCGCATGTCCTTCCCCTGAAGCAGCACTAGAACAGCACAGGCGTCAGGGGGGCGCTTGCTGTAATAATAAAATCTACGTGTATATGAGGAAAAATGCAAATACCGTTAACAGGTGTAGCGGCAGCTGCGCCAGCGACTCTGCAGCTGTTTTTGTTTGCCTCCTGCACGGAGTGGTGCCACGTAATTGGGATTCATTAAGTGGCGGCGAGGGCGACAGTTTCCGTTTCCTTGTTAGCCCCAGTCGGTGTTTGCCTCCTTCAGATTGTGTGTCTGTGTGTGTGTGTGCGCCAATAGATTTTAATCAGGTATGGCAAGCGTAGTAAACAGGCATAGCCATTCCCCCCCCCCCTGCCTTCCTCATCCTCCTCGACCCTGCCAATTCCACGTGCACTACTGATTTAAATATCGCCATCTCAGTCTTTGTTTATGCGACGCTTTATTCTTATTATTGTCTCATAAGTGTGTGTGTGTGTGTCGCCCATTGTTATTTATGTATGCAATGCGCAGCGCCCACGTGTGCCCGATTCCTGGCTGAATCCTCCTCATGTTGTTGTTGTTGTCGTGCTGCCAAGTGCTGCGTAGTTTGCACCTCAATTAGTTCGCATGTCCTCGTCGACAGGGACAGCGACAGCGTGTGCGTTTAATTTGGAGCACTCACTTTGTGGTCCCCTGTGCGCAACATATGCACATAACTGTTGCTATTTTTGGTAACATATTCTGTCACTTTTAGTCCACAATTCGTAGGTGTCGACAGGGTACTAAGGATGATGCTGTGGAGCAGTGAGGTAGGGGAAAGTTACTTGCTAGACTCAGTTCAGATGGGATTGGTTCACTTAAAAATAGTTGTTAGCTGTGGGGAATTCGGCTTAATGTTAGGTATTTCAAGAATTTCTAGACTTGGATGGTTACAGTGAAGCATTGACTGTAGAAGGCGAGAGTTTTGTTGTACATCAAACTACATTAAACTTAAATGAAGATACTTTTGATCATTTTGGGAAGTAATTTAACTGCTTGCAATATATACGTATTGTTTAAAGTTTTGTTACAATAGTTGGTGGCTTTAACTCTTTTAGTCATATATATGTACAAAGTACATACATATATTTATATACATTTGTACATAGTACATTGATGCTCATATACACAGACATGGCTAAGGCGACTCGGCTGTTGATGCTGATTCAGAATATATATGTTAGTATGTACATATACATTATATCCGTCCTTTAGGCGGATACTCGTTATTTATTTATTGTCGTTATTTGTATTAAGTGTTTTTGTTTTGCATGCAGCTGAATAAAGTAATATGTATTATATACGTTTAAATAATATGAGAAAAGAAATGGAATGTGCTTATAATAATTGGATTATATGATGAGTTCAGGATTGTAAACTCTCCAGCAACGGTGTCAAGTTAGCCAGCTCCCTAATCAACTCGGGATCCTGAATAGTTTTGTTTTCAATATTCCGAAAGAGTTGCTCAAACTCCTCAATGGTTACATCATCTTCGTAAATAGTCGTATCAAAATCCAAATTACCTAGTAATGTTTTCGAAATAAGGAGCCTTATTTAATATCGTTTATTTCAATATGGATGGTTGTATTAATCCCGTACCGTGGGAGAGTTTGATGTTCATTGAGTTCTTCACGTGCTGCACAGGCGCAACATGAGATCGCTTCATGCAGATTCTCACGTGTCTGTTTCGCTGGCTCAGAAGCTTGAAGATCTTGAAGCATCTGGGACAGCCGTATTCTCGTGCATCGCACTTGTGCTTGTTGTATTGTGAATCCAGTAGAAACTTTCTATCGCAGTTCTGGCAATGATAATTCTTCTCCATGTGGTGGGATTGGAAGTGTCGCCGCAGCAGGTTTAGACGACTGCCGGCGTACTCGCAGTTCTCGATGGGACACTTGAAGGCGTCGAACTCGTTCTCCTGGGCAACCACGCCGTGTACCCGCTGCAAATGCATCTCGTAGGGCAGACGATTCTTGAACACTTTGCCGCACTGGAAATCGCAATGGTATTCACGAATGGGCAGTAGTTCAAACATTTGGGGAATGTAATTTACACGATTTCTTAACTTGGGCATTTTGCTAACAATAATAACAAACGTGCAAATGGCGGCCTTTTGCTTGAACGTGTGTGCGTGTGTGTGTGTACGATATTGGAGTGTTGCCATCCCTAATTAACATCGATGCAACAAGCAGCTTTATAAAAGTGCTTAAACTGTGAATTGAATACTTAATGTTCATTGGTGCCACAATAATTGTTTCGTTATTACTTTAATCAACTTCCAATATATTTAGATTTTGAACTTTCCGCTTGTACAAAAGTTCAAATTAACATTTCCTTATCGAGTGTTGCAAAACGTGTTAAATTGCATGACATATAGTATGTACATATGTATGTACAAGTTACATTGTTCGCAATATATAACAAATAGTTAATTATTTTAAGCTTAATGCCATGGAAAGCCCACAGTGTGGTCGTTAAATATTTGATTCGAAAACAATGATACATGTACCACTATGTAAACGCACACATACACAAATATATGGACACGTTTGCTTAAACTGCGTGCCCTCTTCGAGAGATTTAAGAGAGGCAGCACGTTTGTGCCTCTCTCACACACACACACAGACATTTGTGTATATTTGTAAACACGATAATGCATTGTCACTGTGAGCACATTCTCTTTCTCTCTCACACACACGCATCGCCAGTTATTATACCTGAGCGAAAGTAGATTCCACCATTTTATTTGTGATATCCACGCCTTCTTTTTCAACTTCTACCTGCTTTCGATCATAGGTTACGCAGTAATAGGCCAGATAACTGTGAATACATTAATGGCACTTGCGCATCAACTTTATTTATCAGATAATCTCACTCTGGGAGTTCAAGAATTCAAAGAATTAAATGAAAATATAACAAAGAATCAAATGAAAATATAACGTTATTCAAAGTAAAAGGAAAGTATGGAAGTAAGAATATATTTATTAACGCGACATGTCGAAGGCGTCCTTGAAGTCGTTTGTGTTGTTCCTGGAAGCAGCAGGAACGTTCCAGTAACTCCTCGGCTCACGTGAATGCTTATTGACTGGACCCTGGCGAGATTGCTTGGGTTTGCGGGCACTCAAGCTGGGGAAATCATCATCAGTGGTCATGTTTGAGGAAAATGCGGTCTGATCACTCGGCGCGTAGCTCCAATCGGGTTCCTGCTTCAACTTCGACTGCACTGTGTGGAATGAGGCAAAGGAAGTGTTCCGGCTCGACACCTCGGGATCTCTTACTTTGAAATTGGGCTGCTGCTTGGGTGGCATGTGCTTGCCAGGCAAGGGTTTGATGGCGAGATCTCCGCACATGTAATCGCTGAATGTGTAGCACCATCGAGTCACCATCGACAGCGTGCAGTACTTGCTACGATCGTTGTCCTCGTGGTACTGCCACAAACATAAAAAGATGAACAATTTATGGGATAAAATTATAATGCAGACTCACCTGGCATGAGATTCCCGCCTGATATTCGAAAAAATCGTTGAGGAATATATTATCAGTTATACATTTGCTTATATTGTCGTGTGGCAAATCTGCCATATCCCTGACCTCCTTCTTGAGCACGTAGAACAAGTACTGTATATCGTAGACCTGGATCGGATCACTTGTGCTCGCGCTATCACAAGCCAGGTACTTGAAGCAGCCCTTCACCACTGGAATTAGCTTGGTGCTGGTAAAGACCACCAAGGGTTTCTTCTCATCAGCATCCTCGTCGCTTGGGTTGAGCCCACGAAGGTACTCCACAATGTTGCTGTAGAGTCTGCCCATATCCGAATCCCCCATGGCATCCGGGGGCAGTGGCAACTGGTGCGTGGTCGTTGCATGTTGCTGTGCGTCGCTGCCCTGTCCGAAAATGAGATGACCTGTGGAAGCAGGTAGTGGTTAGACTGCAGTTCTCGATAGCGGGCAAATAACTCACCTGGATTGATATGGGAGCTGTAGATCGAGCTCTTGCCCGACTTTAAGGAGAACTGACAAGCTGCAAATTCGGCTGGAATGTAGATGTCGTTCGCTATTGTTTTAGTGAAGAAATTGAAGGCTGCGAAGATGAACGGTTCGTCTTCCAGTTCTGTAGAAATAAAAGAGGCAGCAAATGAAGCAGGTAGTAAGTGGGAAAAGGCCGTCTTTGTCCCTTACCATGTCGGGCCTTTGCCTTCAAGACTATGTCTTCGATGTTGCGTTTCATTTTCATTTGCCGACTAGCTGCCTCTCGCTCCTTCAATTCCGCCGCAGCCAGGGGCTGGCCGAGGCAGTTTCTGGGTTCCACCTTGGCACCGGAATCCACGTTGGTGTCCTTAGCGGATGATAGATAAGGCCCACGCTGCTGTGCATTCATTTTCTGCAAGAAGTTTCGATAGAATAGTTTGGTTTATATAGAATAAAAACCTCAACTCACTGTCCACAGTTTGCCGCATTGGGTGATGGCTTGGGGCATGGTCATCCTGCGCCCCTCGGCGTTGCTGTTCCGCCATTCATTGACGAACATCATAAATCCATTCGCTTTTTTGGGCGGCATTTTAGTAGTGAAAAGTTGACGTGTAGCCCGGGTAAATCTCTGAATGAAATAAAAAACACATACGGAAAGAAGTCGCAGATAATGAGAGAGAGGGAGTTGAAAAGATAAGCAACAAGTACGTTTGGGGAAATAGAAGACATGCATGTAAATATTTGAAACGAAAACACGACTATAAATACAAATACTTTACCTCTTCACGTTCTTGTGCAATTAGTATTTATAATTTCACTGCAGTCTTAAATTTCAAGCCTCGCCAGTGTCTTGCGCAGTTGGAAATGCTGCCGACTGAGCTGTTCGCGCTTTGGCGCTAAGATAACGAATAACGCAGCACAGGCAACAAAAAAAGAGAACAAAAATGTATGTGTGTATGTGCTATGCTCTATATACGCGCTCTTTTGAGTTTCACAGCACTGCTCAAAAATACCTAAGCTGCTTTTTGAAAAAATAAACTGAATTTAGAGAATCACACACAAATATTACTTGCGGAAACTCAAGAAGTTAAATTATAAAAATCAGAAAAATCAGTAGTAAGTAAATAGTACAACCGATTGAGGTACACTGAATTATTGATGGAATTTTAAATGATCAAATATTACAGTTGACTAAAGTTTTGGTAGGTTGGCAACGCATGCATGGCCTCCCACAATATTCAACATGGATGGGGTATCGATGCATCGATAACAACAGGCTCTGTTACGTTAACAGCGGCGCCAACTGTTAATGAATTCTTTTTTTTGTAACACAGCTATGTTAAATAAGCAGTGCACTGCTTGGACTGCTTGCATTGTTGTTGTATTCGCTAATGCATGCACGGTGTGGCGTTGCCAGGCAGTCGCAGACTCCTGACTTGCCAGACGTCGAATGGCGCTGCCACAAGTTGGCAACGCGGGCAAACAATTCGTTTTAGTATCAAAAACAACGCCAGCCGGGTCGGACGTGTGTCGCGCGTAACCAAGATTTGTTAACGTTTATTAAGTTAACAAAATGCTTTGTTTAATACGTTACTTTCAAAATGTTAATTAACGAAGGCGTTTAGTAAACAAATGAAAAGGTGGCAGCGTACATATGTACATGTATATGCCGTAAATTTGTCAGTTACAGTCTGAAGTAAAAGCTCGACTTACGTATCCGAATACCTATGTACATACATACATACGTAGTTTACCGGGCTGTGTGTGTATGGGTGTGAGTGCCCACCGCTCGATATTGTCGCCGGTATATCGGTCTTTTTGCCCAGTTTAGTGGCCAAATCGCCACGCGCCTAATATTTTCTCAGTTGATTAAATAAATATTAGTGCAAAAATGATTCGTGACGAGTATGTACTATAGAAATACATATATACACGCATACTCACATGCACACACGACGATCATTCATTAGTGCTTCTTCTTATTCTTGCGCGACGTGTTTCGCTCAAGCTTACCTGGACTTATACGTGTGTGAGAGAGTTCGCGAGAGTGTGTGAGTGTGTCTAAGAGAGAAGCCGAGCTTTCAAGTTAAAGTTCTTTAGCTTGCGTCGGCGTGAGCGTCGGCAGCAACAGCAGCAGTAGCGGCAGCAGAGGCAAAGGCAGCAGCAACAGGTTAGACTCGTATACAGGTTGGTTGGCATTTTTTTCTGTCCGTCTCTTTGTTTACTTTTTTATTGTATTAAGTTGGTGTGCATTTGCATTTAGTTGTTAATCATTCTCAGTCTTTTTGTCTTCTTCTTAACTAACGTGTTATGTGAGAGCTTTGCGGAGCTTAGCTTAGCTTTTATTTGGCAGGCTCAGTTTATCCCTTGCTGTTTCTCGATAAGGCGCACTTATCAGATGACTCAGCTGACACGTTCTCAGATCTCATATTCGCCACATTTCCCCCAATGCAATGTGCTTAATGTCATTGGCACATTCCACTCCAGCAACGTTTGCTGACAACTGCAGATCTCGAGCTCTGAGCTAAGCATGCGGAAACTCTACGTGACGCAGATTCGGATATCTAGAATACATATTGCATGAGAGTATCATAACATATAATATGTATAAAAGTGCTTACATATACGGCACATGTAGTTGTATTTTATTCACAATAAAGTTATAGATATTCTGCCTTATTTGCCACCTGCGGTATTGTCGTGACTTTACTTCGAAGTCGTCCAAAAATAACTGTGGCAAAAACTGTTTTTATGTTTTATTGCCAGAGTGGCCTTGTAGGTGTTTGCTAAGCTAGCAGAATTTTACTATCCTGTCTTTGGACTTCCTACACACATAAAAATATAAATAGTTTTCCAATTCTGTATTGATTGAGATAGTAAAACGACAGTAAAATAT
The DNA here is from genome assembly GCA_018904165.1 of Zaprionus camerounensis. Taxonomy (NCBI): domain Eukaryota; kingdom Metazoa; phylum Arthropoda; class Insecta; order Diptera; family Drosophilidae; genus Zaprionus; species Zaprionus camerounensis. The sequence continues at coordinate 11,023,744 of JAEIFS010000479.1, read as the reverse complement.
CGAATATAATAAAAGAAAATTAGTTAGTATGGTGAAGACAATTTCAAAGGTACTGCAAAATGAAAAAAACAACTTTTTAAAATTTATTAAAATTCTATTTATTTGAATAAAAATTCAAAGAAATAAAACACTTGTGTTTATTCTGCCGAAATTGAGTTTCTGAAACACTTGATATTTGCATTACCTTTAAATGAAACAGAGTTTATCTGCAATTACATTTTATACTTGAACTTCATAGACAGTAACTACTCGCTAGTTCCATTCTTAATCGAATGAAAGTCAATTTATGAGTGTCATAATACTACCCTTTATCACGTGGTTTAATAAAATTAATGTTTCGTCTCCTTGTTGGACAATTTAAAATCTGTTGGCCATAAAAAACTTTCCATTTCATTCGACGCCAATGTCATAAAGTTGGTTAGCTGTTAGCAGTAGATTTCTGGAGTATTTTACGAGCAACTCCCCAACTCAGAGTGCTCCCATTTGACGGGGCTTTATAGGTCAGCCGTTCGTATAGGTCGTCATCGTATGACAATATGGTTGGCGTGCTGCACCCACTTGGCCTGAATGTAAGTTGCGACTTGGTAATTAGCTTTTAGGCCAGTGCGAGTATCTAAAAAGGCGACCTTTTATCTACGAAATGTAATTCTCTTGCGTGTCTGGCTGAGATCATAATACTAAGAGCCATGAAGAGGGAAACTCAACGTTTTGCCAAATTACAGAGGAAGTTGGGGCAGCGAGACTCTTAACCAAGGTTAGGTTAATCCAATGACAATGTGACGTCGGTCAGTTTTGGGCTGGCACACCCTTAATCGGAGTCACAATGACGTCAGTCTGTGTATGTGCTCTTCCTTCAAAAATTTGACTGTTTAACTTTTTAGGGTATCGCCACCTGCGCTCCATTTAAATTCAAATTTGCTACTGCACTGCGACATTTGGCGACAATAAACAAACAAATAACAACAACAGCTACAAATCTTAAGTTCTCTAATTGCTTTGCCATTTGCTAATTAAGTTTTACAGTTGAAAAACCTAAAACTCTTATCACAGTGCAAATTTTCGCAAACTCGCAAACTTGCGAGCGAAGTTTGCATTTTTACACCGTGCGGCAATTCGTACTCCCACCACCTTCTCCTCCTCCTTCTCCTACACCTCTACTTTTCCCAGATGCATCGTTGTTGTTGTTTCTGCCATTGCACTTGCTAGCTGCCGTGACTGTAAGTCATTTAAACTGTTTCAGTTGTTGTTGTTGCCGCTGTACAATATAATTATTTATAAATGTGCAATGCTTCCCTCGTGCCGCAAACAGACGAACAGGTTACCGGGCAACTAACTATGCAAATTTCGAGTGACTCCTCGAGGGCGAAGGAGCCAGGGGCAATAGAGCTGAAGTAATGCTATTTTGGAATATCTAATGAGCTCCTCTGATAAGCTGAGTGTGTGTGCTGTACGCAATGGGGTCGAACGATTGCATTCAAGTTGGCTTTACAATGTCCCTTGAGATATTGCTACTACTATGCAATGGAGCCCACTTTATGTGGGAGGTGTAATATTGATTGATCTACTAGCTTGGCTTTTTTGCTTGTGGAAACTGTTTAAAATTAGAATGATCAGTAGAAAGTTCAAACTTTAATACTGTGCTGAATATATAAAGCACAACATAACTTGACTGTGGGGTACATGAGATTTGCAATTTACTTGATCTGCGTATAGTATATATAAACTTTCAAGCCAAATTTGGTGTCTCTAGAACTTATAATAGCTAACATACATATGTATGTGTAATCAGAGACGGACAGATATGGCTTAATCAACACGGCTGAATTTGAAGTTTATGAATTTGGGCGTGGATTTAAGTAGATATATTTATGTAATATATGTTATATGTATGTTCATATCTTATTCCTTATCTGCCCCGCGCATATGTAGATTCAGCATATTAACTGAAGTGGTTTTAGTTTTCTGAAACAAAACCTGTAAACACACATTCAATGCTTATGGCCATGGCACGCGCTACGCAGTTCAGAGACTCGAAGTTTTCCAGTTTTACGTAGAGAGACAATTTTGTTATGAACACGTTTCGTCGTCTTATCGGTCAAATTACTGAACATGTCTTGGAGTTGTTTTAAAGATGGTTAAAATATGCAAATGCAGCAAATGGTGCAACCTGGCAACAGCTTTGGGCCATAAGAGAACATGTAGAACTTATGTTTAGGAATAGAATAAATAAGAAGGCGGGAATGAGCAATGATGAACTCAATGGAGTCAAATGTCAACTGTAGATAGAGAGGGAGAGAGAGAGAGAGAGTGAGAAAGAGAGAGGGAGACAGAGAGAGTCTGCAAGTGGAACAAATTAAAAAAAGGGAGATTCAAACCAAATAACTCGGCCAAAAAGCCGCAGGGGATCCACTTCAACTTCAATCTTATTTCAAAATTCATTTCGTTTTCAATGCACAAATTGCTCTAACCGGTTTAACAGTTAACACACACACACACAAACACACACACATACACACACACACTCACGTGTTGATGAGGTATTTTGTTTACCAAAAAAAAACGGAGTAAAAAGTAGGTGACGTTAAGCACCGTTAGCCCTGCAGTGGTCGCAACAAAAATACAAACAAAACTGGTTGTTGTTGTTGTTGTTGGTTTTCTTTCCCTCTCTCATTTTGTTTGCTGCGTTTCCACTGTAGAATAAAAGAACAACAATAAAGTTATCGAGCCCCAAAAACAAAAAAAAAAACGAAATTTTGTCTGTTCGCTGTAAAAGAATTTATCGAGTCTACCACGCCCACTCTCATCCCATAAACATGCATACAAATTTACATAAAATCACTGTAAAGGGGAGACAGGGAGAGACAGAGAGAGCAATAGAGAGACTGAGAGCGGGCGGAGGTGAAAAAGCTTTGGTTGACTGGCCAAATACTCGCAAGAGCAACAACAAAACACGTCACAGTTGCGTGGCCAGCTTTGTACAAATGCATGTGGGGGCAGGAGTGTGGGGAAGACAAGAGTGGTGAAGAGAGAGAGGAGAGAGAGGGAGGGAGGAGAACAGCACGCATGCTGTGCTAGCTTTGGGCATCAGCTTCATGGTCATTTGAAGTGATCTGCAACTTGTTGAATGCAAATTTTTGCATTCTCTCACACGATCGTCTCTCCTGCTCGCACACGCGCTCTCTCTCTCTGTCTCTTGCCGCGTAATTAAGTGACCGGTAATTGAGTTTTAAAACATCGGGCATTATGTAGAGACCCTCTCTGGTACTATGGATAGCATGTAGAGTGAATGGTAACTCTGGGCCTCCAGTCATTGTTTGTTGCATTCTCTGCCTCTTAATTGATATTTATGCAGCTAGTTAAGTGCGCTGCTTAACAGAGAGAGAGAGAGAGAGAGAGAGCGAGATGTGCTTAGTGGGAGTTGGTGCGACAGAGATGCAGCTATGCACCGGGAATGCTGCGGTTCAGCGATTCTTTTCTCATGTTTTCTGTCTGTTTTGGTTTTGATTTTGCGTGCTCGTCATGTTGTTGTCGTTCTATGCTTTGTTCTCTTTTGGGGGACGGTAGAAAGTTTGTTGCATTGATTTTAAATTAAAAGTGCAACAACAACAGCAACTTGCAATTGAATTGTAGACAGGAAATTGGCTTGTATCATGGAAGTCAATAGAAACGAAATTACATTATTTAGTGGGAAGTGTTTAGTAGTTTCCAACTGTTTATCTCATAACTAACTTAAGTAAAATGTTCTCATTAATTTTCTAGTATTATATACTGATTATTATATAAAATAATTAAGTCTGGCTTCTGTTTTAATTGCTATAAGACCAGGTTCGCATGCTTCCAGCTCGGAGTAGGTTTTGCACTTCCCCTAATTAGGAGATACACATCTGTCGCGTCTTGGCAATGACAATTACTACGTTCTTATCAACTCGTATCATACTTTGACGGAACTAAGCACAACGCAAATTACAAACAATCGTAGAGACAGCGAAATTGCATGGCAATTACCCAGAGACCTACCTACCTATCTACCTACACAGGTAACTAAGCTACCGTTGACTGCTTACAAAACCACCCACAGAAAACCCCAAGACCAAGTTGATGGCGGCAAATGGCAACACTGCCCGACTGCAATATACCGTGTGTATATAGTATGTTTTTGGACCCATCTGCAACTGCGAAAAGAAGATAAATAATGAGGTAATACTATTTAATGAGCTCCTCATCTGGCAATCGTTGTCAGTTTTGCGAACCTACTCAACTCATATCAACTACAGGGTATGTGAATTTCTCCATAAATTGCTACAATTTGTATGCAAGTAACGAAACAACGATTTCAATGCTCTTGGGTATTGAGATCGGGCTCGGGATCGGCAGGGGTGCTTCACGTCATAAAATTGGAAACTCAACAAATTGCGTGAATCACGATGGGAGAGAGAATATTCCCGCGTGACAATGCAATGAAAGGGATTCAATTGAAGGTGTAACAGTGGGCGGAAGTCAAATTCTTTGTAAAATCCTTTCGTTTCTACACTTTCTAATTACAAATTTAATTTGTTTCATTTCGTCAGCTTATCGACAAAAAAGACTCACTCGACTGACTGCGCTAAAATAACGAAGGCAAAAACTTCAAAGTGTTTAACCCGTTACGCACAACCCACTAACCCTGGCAAAGCGCCAGCCAGCCCAAGCTTATAAAAAATTATAAATTAATTGTACAATTGACCCCATTGTCTAAACGTACACAAGAAACTTAAACTATGCCAGCTCATTTTGTTCTCTCTCTCTCTCTCTCTCTCTTTGTCTCTGTCTCACTGAATACTTTGAATACTACGATTAGGTTTGGTCCCCAATTTGCCTCAGTTTGCGGAAATTTGTTTCTTGCTGCCTGTGTTTGCGCAAGTTCTGCGACTTGTCATGACCTTTCCAAACTTTTTTCAACGGCTATGTGGAAATATCGCGTTGATTGTTAGTTCAACTCATGTGCTACGATCTCTGACCCTTCTATGAATAGCCCATAAATACACATTCGTATGCGTTGCTAGTGCGATGAAATACTTTGTATGTTGCAAGCAATTTCGCCCAAAATTTATGAATAAAACTCATTTATTAGAAATCAATTGAATCAAAAGGTCTGTCGAAATCGACGTCTGTAAATTGTATGCAATCTATATGTAGCAAACAAAAAAAGAAGTTTTATTCCTGTTTTATTGTGTATTAACAACGTTCTTTCTTAACTGAGTAATAAAGATTCATTTATATTTGTATAGCTTCAGATTGGCAGCCATTAATGGCCTAGGAAACTTCATTAATAAGGAATAACTGTTAAATTACAGTGATAATTTATTTAATAGACTCCACAAGCTCTTAAAGAATCCTATAAAAAGAAGTGTTTCTAAATTTTAAAAAAGGCTTGTTCACATCTTTACCCCTTTTACAACTCCAACGTCAATTCCCAAGTTATTTTTATGAAAAGTAAACAAAATTCGCCTCAAGCTTCTAATTAAATTCGCTGAATAATAAGTATTCTCACTCTTCTTCAATATTCGCGGTCAAGGTTGTTAACCTGAACCGCGCCTCACTTATTTTCAAGAATTTTTATGCTCTCTACAACAACAATGTGTGTTATGTATACGCCGCATAGGCCGCTGGCCAGATGAAAGGGGTTAACAGACACATAAAAAATGAGATATCTACATGTGAATACTTGTATGTTTATATATATGTATATGTTAGTTATTAAACACACACTCACATATATCTCAGCTTATGAATGATACGCCAAAAAAGACAAAAGCCACAACCGGTTCAATAACTGACAACCGTAAGACACAAATTGAATTACATTATAAAAGGGCAGCGGCCAGCAGAGACTGAAGCTGAAGTTGAGCTGAGTCAATCGCAATTTTGAATACCCCTAACCCGTTCAATGGGTATTTAATGAAGCGCATTTCTCGCACAAATTACTGAATTATCGACTCTACAGTAGAACGATATATGAAGACAGTTCTTCTGTCGGTCTCATTAGAGTCTCGTTTGCTTGTTTTCATCGCTGACCTTTGCCACACGCGAATGAAAAACTTGTTTTCCACCAACGACAGCGATCAAAACTCGATTACGATCATCAGAGATCACATAGTATATTCGCTGTGTGGGAGTCTAGCTGGTTACTTGTTCATATGACGAACTGTGGGACAAGAGTGTGTTATTGTAAAAGTTCGCAATGTTTATGCATGACTTTAAAATTTCATTGTTTATAACAAATAGTTTGTCTAGAGATAGTGTAATGTATTCCCCGAGGTATGGACATATTTAAAAGCTGTTGTCATTAATCAGGTTTGTTAAAGAATTGAATTTTACTTAGTTAAATATGTTATTATAATAAAGTTTTCTTTACAAGTGAAAATACTCGCTATTTACACATAATAAACAATAAATTGTGTGTTGCTGAACAACTGTGTAAGCAAGTCCGTTACAAAGCTACTGTGAAAGTCTCACTAAGGCCAAGAAACCACGCGGGTCTACAGCTTCACACGTTGCCTGCTGCCTGCCATGGGACCTGCCTTGGTCTGGGCTCCTCCCATGGCTGTCGCGGTTGGCCTTTTGTGTTGTGCCTCCACTGATGAACTGTTAGATATTTGCAATTTCACACCCATAAATAAACAGGCTATGATAGCAATTAGGCATTGCCAGATTGCACTGCGATGCAGGCGATAGGTCACGTGCTCAAGCGTTGTGAGAACCTTGACAGCGTTTTCAATGATGATGTATACCCTGTGTTAATCAATGGTATAAAGAGAGGGTATTTCATTAAGAAACATGCTGTGATGTTATGCTTAATGAATGGTTTATTAACCTTTAAATATACATATATATTAATAATAACTCGTGTGATCTAGTGTTTGTTTCTGTCTGTTATCGATTGACATCAAAGTCAATGCAGCACTGAGTTTTAAACGTGACTTCCACTCTCTTATTCATATCTTTATTACAGGGTATCTTCCATGATAGCCAACTCTTAGCTTACTACTTCTTTACTTATAAAGAGTCAGGTGCTTTCTTGATTCTTGAAGAATTTGTTGATTATTTCAATCACGTCAACGATGAACTTCCGCCCAGCTGAAAGTGGCTGAGCTGAACAGGTTTTTAATTATTAATAACCGAAAGTGTATATATTTCTAGTCGCATTTCTAGCCAGTAAGATACTAGGCATAGTCTGCACTATCTTCTCTTTATCTTGAGCTTCCCATCTCTGTGGTCTGGTCGACAAAGTAGCGGAATGGTGGCCAAAGCTTCCGCTCAATAGAATCAGAATAAATCTCAGGGTTCTAGTCAAAGTTTCCAGCTGTGTCTTCCTGTTCCATTTGGTTTGTCTCCATCTCTGACTCTCAGCTCTACTTTACATGCGACTCTAATTGAGGCAAGTAAGTAGACACGATTCCAAGCGAAGAGGTTTACAAGCTGCATTCAGCTAATCTTGCGAGAGGCTTAGGTAGCAGCAAACTCACAGAACTGGGTCAACACACATACTTAAGTAGGCAAAGACGTGGTAGGGGTGTTAAAGGGGCAGGGGAAGTAGTTTACTGTCTGAACTATGGCTGTAACTATTCGTTCAGCCGTTTGTCATGCTAGTTGTCGGTTATGTTGTTGCTTTATAATTGTTGTTGCTGTTGCTGTTGCTGTTCTTGTTTGATTTGTTGTTACCACATTTGTTGGCTTCGTTACGGAAGCTGTTGACGTCTGGCCATAAGTCTGGCAGAAGAGTAGACTAGACCAGACGCTTGGCCTGTTCAGCTCTTTTCTTTTTTCCATTATTATTTTTGGGATTTTCACGTTCGACTGCTTCATGAAAAACTTTTACTTTGTGACGTCTTCAACTCCCTGAGTTTGTATTTTGGTGAAAGTTGTGGCTTAAGCGCTTTTTAGGGTTTCAATTAACACAGCTGCTGTGCCATCTCCCTCTTTCTCCCCCTCTGCACTCAACCCCGTTAACAATTTTTCTTTCTTTCCCGATGTCGCCCTCTCGCTTTGTCATGTGCATCATAAGCAACTGTCAGTGGGTTGTCTAAACTTTTGCTGCAAGTATTTATCTTTCATTATGACAACTTGGACAAAAAATATGCAAGTTGTACAAACAATCAACCTGCCAACGCCCTCAGACTGGACTACATATGTGTGTATATGTATGTATATGTATGTGTATGTATGTATGTGTATGTCTGTTAGTACATTGACAGGCCTGGTACTGTCTTCTGCCTCTTCCCTCCGCGTTGCAGCTACCCTGGCAGCGTGTGCCCCACATGTGTGTCGCTTTGCAGACATTGTCATTAACGTTGCACAGTCGCCTTGCCACGGCAACGTGTCTCTTGATGACAATAGCTTTTGTGGCTATCAAATGTTGCCTCCCCCACCTACACTAGCCATTTTTATAGGCCAAGCTGTTTCTTTTACTCGTTCATATTTATGTAACATGTGCTGCCTTTTACACAAAACATTTCTTTATCTTACCCTGACCAGGGCCACAATTTGGCTAAGGTTCATGCACTTTGCTAGTTCGTAAAGAGACTTTGTTTCCTCGACTAAATCGTAAGTTACTTACTCTTATTAAACCATAAACTTATAAACTGAGGTCTTAGAATATGAATTTTATATAATGTATTCTTATATGAAAAATATACAAATGTGTAAACCTTGAATTTAGATCTGTTATTCCTTTAGTCGGCTCCGTAACCATTGAATTTATATATTATATATTTATCTATTATTATATAATCAATACATCTTATTCCGTAACCATTGAATTTATATATTATATATTTATCTATTATTATATAATCATCTTATAGTCACACCCTATTCATATTAAGACTATTTTATATTATCTACAAATGTAAAAAATATAAAACCTTTATATTTCTTTTTATATTTTCAAAGTTGAGAACCTTGCTCAAACATTTTCTTTTAATATTATTACTATATTTTCAAGATATACCTTATTATTTGTTACGTGGTATCTAAGGTGTGTTTCTGTTTATTTGCCAAAGCTGCGCACAAACCCCTCCTCTCCCCATTAACCTAATTGATGTCGTTAAGAACCATCGAAGCACATCTGCGCTTCTCTCTCCTGGCTCGGATCTTAACGATGAAAATGCTGATGTTAATGATGATAATGCTGATGACGTTTATGGACCGTTGTTGTCTCTATTCATTTAATTTGTGCGCGCTAATTTTGCGCTTGATAGGCAAAAGTCACACGAAGAGTCAAGCGATGCTCGGCCTCGACTGTGGCTGTGGCTCGGTCGATTCAATAAACTCATTAGCTAAAGTAACCGATGAATGCATTGGGGACCAATGCGTGTGGCTCCACCAGCCACGAGCCACCGAGCCACGGTTCACTGGCTTGGCAAATAGAAAGTGCAACGAGGCGGTGGCGCCGTCAACTCCCAGTTCCAGTCTCTTCGCACCCTGGACTAACTCACAGACACACAGGCACATTCAGTGGAGAATCAGTAGAACGTGTCCATGTCGATGCATAGCTAATGCTATCATGAATAGTTTTCTGCACATAATATTGCGTGCTTCGGCAACTAACTAACTTCAAATCATATATAGAAAGAATCCGCTGTGTAGACTTAGCTGTGGGCTGAGGCTGGACCTCCTTAGGATCAGTAAACTTAGTATAGATATCAAAAGTAAAGTGATTATAAGGCGTGTTATCCAATTGCCTAACTAACAGTCTCACATTCTCAAAAGTGGGATGAACCATTCCATTTTCGCTTTCTAGCGTTATGGGGCATAACCGCTGGGGAATTGCATTTGCCAGGCAAAAATCAAGCAAAAGCAAAGCCAAAACCAAAACTTTAGTCTGTTGCTGTTTGGTCTTGTTTGGTGTTGTGGCCTAAAAAAGTTTGTGCACCTTACCATGGCAACAAGTGCAAGCAGGCCGTCGTAGTCAGTGGGCGAGGGGAGGAGGGTTGGCCAGAGTCGCGTTGCCAACTGAAACCAAACAGTAAACAGACCATGATATGGTGCTCGCTGAAAATCAATAAATAAATAGTTTGGGGCCTTTGTTGGAGCTTTGGCCTACGCCAGGAGGGCACGCAGAGCAGAGCAGAGCAGTCTACTCTGGGTTAGACATTGGATCCCATTTGGGCTAGTCCACAATGAGAGCTGGTCTAAGTCTCGCGCGACCGCGACACGTTTTGCCATTTGATTCCCAGTCGAAGCGATAAATTGAAGTAAATTTCCTGTTTGCCAGCCTTTTTCTCTATTTGCTGACCCAATTTCCGTGGAAAAGCGACTTTTCATTAGTCTAAGTTACCTTTTATACTACTTACTATACCTATATATATATACTATGTAGGTCTCGACATTTGGCTTTCGTTGGCTTGACGTGCCCAACAGATTTGGTGCATTTGATTAAGTGGCGGGCCGTTTTGCTCGGGTTCTTAGGTCTCTATTTGGGGTTGTTGGCCCGATTGTGGTCAGCTGCGAAATTGCTTCATTTACTTTTGGCCCGGAATTGGTTGTTAATTGAATTTTTGTTGTTGTTTAAAACACTAATGACTTTTGGCCATCAACAGAAGATGTTATTTACGCAACCCAAGTCGCAATTCAAAAAGGGATTAGCTGAAAAGGGACTGAACAAACAGAGAAGAGGAATGCAATTCCACAAATTTATATTTACAGATTGAATGTAAGGAAAGAGAACCCTTTGAACTTGATTCTAGAACGCTTGAATAAACTTTTGTTGCTCAAAAGAAAAGTTGAAATCGAAAATGTAAGCTTGTAATCTTGAAGTTAAAGTGTAGCACAAGGCATTGGAGTATTCTAAAATTATACATTACTCAACTTGAGATTAAATTATATATGAATTGTATGGCAAAGGTGTTGCAACTTTTAACTGAGATTATAAGTTCTTTGGCAACTTGATTTAGATATTTATTGCTCTCGCTTAACATTACACAGAACCCAGCACTTTTTCTAAACACAAATTAACTTGTTCCCTGCATTAAAGGAGCCTCTAATACGGGTTGTCCAGCTGCGAGAAGGAAGATGTACTTGTAAGAATGTAGGCTATAATTTATGGCCGAGTGAGCGCGGTTCCCTCTCGACACGACAGCGCGGCAGCCTACACGATGTGTCTTTCAAGTTTCTGCCGATGTGGCCGACGGCCCGCTGACAATTACTTGCTCGAAACTTCGCTGCAAACGTGTTGGCCACTCAATAAGCCCCCTCACAATCCCCTCTCCCACTCGCTCTCTCTCCCTGTGTGCCTTGGCCTCTATTGGTGTCTTGACACCAACGCGCAGGGAGTAAATCATACTACATAAATGTATGCAGAGGCACCTCTGAATCACGCGCGGATAACCAAAAGAAATCAAATGGCCGAAAGCGCCTTAAACTGCCCTCGCTGGCCACACAGTCAGTGTGAAGTCGGGTAGACAAGATGAAGAAGAAAAAGAAGCAGAAGAGACTTTTTTTTTAAATTTATGCAAGTTGAAAGTCGTGACACTATTGGAAAAAGTTCACTTCTTGACTTTGACTAGGCTAGACGGCAATGGAGACAGAGGGAAGGAGGGAGGGAGGGAGGTAGGAAAGGAGGTAGTCGAGCGGAGCAAGAGAGTTGCCCAAGGGCAGCAGGGTCTTTGATCTTTTGATCTAGAGCCTGGAATCGGGCCCGCGGCCAAACTTGTCATATGCATTATGAACGATACACCAAATTCGATTGTATGCCAAGGGAACCTTTCGAAATTCGGCAACCTGTTGCCAACTGCCCTCGACTACTTTCAGACACACACACACACACACTCACAGACACACACACTCGCATACCGTGCATAGAGAAGTAGAACAGCACACAGTTAGGAGATGGTTGATGGTTCCACTCAAGCAACCATACCAAGACGGGCCTCCCAACCGCTTGAGAACCAAGAAGCAGAACCAACGACGCGGACACCTCGTTCCACTGTACCACCTCCCTCTACCCTCCATTTCCCGCCTGGCTTGGTAATTTAAGAAGCTCGCCTGACTTTTTGCATTCACTTTATTTGCCGCTTGTTGATGTTGTTGCTGTTGTTGATGTTGTTGTTGGCAGTTGTTGCTTGTTGTCTGGCTGGTTGTCTATTTACCGCTAAGAGCAACAAACAGCAAGCAGCAAACAGCGATTGCCGGCTGAAGTGGACACCCGCCCGGCTACCAAGTCAACTCGGCAGCTGAGCAGCTTCAATTTCTTGGTAGTCTTCCACTCGTTTCGTTACGTTTCGTTTCGTCGTTTGTTTGGCCACTGTCTCTATTGCCGTATCGGCTTTGTCATCTTCAATTTCGCACTAGTTTCTCGTTCTGCTCCTCTTCTCATTATATCATTGCAAGTGTAAGAGGAAGAGGGAAGAAGGGGTGTAACTTTTGTTTATTGCCCAAAGATTTACTTTTAACAAGCGAGTTCATTAGTTGCTTATCTTTTGTACAGTTCGCGGCAATGGGAATTAAGTACCCTAACAATATAGTTCTATATCATATATGCTATAAATCATGTGTGCTATTTTTAGTTTCCTTCTTACTGAAGAAGCGTGAGATCTCTCACATTATTCTGTTTATAAGCACGCGCGCCATGGTATTTTTAAATAGATCTTACTGAATTCGAAGTATTTCCATTAAATTAGCACAGATCTGTTAAGTAATTGCATTGATTTGTCAAATACATGTGGCATACAGTACAGACATGCCACAGAAACAGATACTGATACACATACAGATACAGATACAGCTACGGCTACACATACAGATGCAGATACTCAGCAGCTTTACAAACACTTGGAATTGTCGATTAATTACAGGAAATCGTTTTATTATTAAATCGGCTTACGATACGACAGAACAGAATTCGGAATAGATTTAAGTTGTCAGACATTTGAGACGGCAGGTTAGGCATGAATAGAAAAACGCGAGCTTACTTGCCACATTACATGCATGTATGTGTGTGTGTGTGTGTGTGTGCGTGTGTATCGAGGCATCTCTCTATACGGGCAGAGCGCCACTTCTGCTAGAGCTTTTCCTCATTTCAAGGTCTGCGGCAAGTAGCTCTTTGTGTATGAATGAGATCTAATTGTTCGTCATGACGAAGATGATGGTGATGATGAGGATGAGGATGACGATGATGATGATGATGTGCAGATGATGAAGACCTACTCATGGGCTTTGAACTACTTATGCGTCAAGTGGGCTTCTACTTATGCAATCACAATGCCAAATATTGGCTTATATATTCGTTTGATGCCCATGAAACTGTAGGAATATGTATGAGAACCTGATCAGACTAGTGGGTGACTGGGCGTATGAGACAGTCTCGAACACAGCCCACACTGCGCTGGCAGTCCATTAATGATATATCACTTAATTGACGTGACTTTTGTTAAGCGTAAAACATGTTCGATACCAGCTGATGGGTGAATGAATCAAATATATATTTAATTTAATTGTTACACTTTTCTTGTCTTACTTTCTCCTATTTTCTTTGTATTTGCAGCTTCGTTTTGGCACTCTTTGGGTACTCTGGATCTCAGTCTTTAGCAATCTTAGTACAGTAACACGTCCCTCCTCCACCTCACAATCCTCATCGTTATGCTGTACAGTAGAACATGGCAACGTCGACACTTTATGTTGCTGGGGTGACCTGTTTGGGTTTCGTGTGCTTTGCTTTGGCATCTGTCGCCATTGGTGTACCCATTTGGGGTTACTACGATAGTCCATCGGGTGAGTAAAGTAATGCCACATGATGCATTAAAGTGTCGCTCATCATCGTATACCCTGCACAGGTGGCTATGACTACGATCGCGGCTACTTTGGCCCCTTCAAAGTGTGCAAACAATTGACTTACAATCGAGAGAAATGCGGCAACGATGTCTCCAAGTTTCGACTTAGCAGTGAGTATTTATATATTAGAGTGAAGTGACTTATAATGATGATAATACCATCAGTCACTGTTCATTTCCATGTACTCCTTTACTATAGTTCTTAACACCTTCTTTCACTTTGCAGATGCAGTATTTGTCAGCGGCCTTCTGGCTGTGGGCAGCTCAGCGCTCCTGGGCATCTTCTGCATATTGTCGATCATTCAACATGCGATGATCTCGTCGCGGGAGAAGGTTGTCATGAGCTACACGTCGCTGGTCATAGTCAAGCTCATACTAGCCCTGCTGGGTGGTAAGTTATAGCTGATACTCCTCGATATAGCTCTTATCTAACTGTAGAGAATACATTGACACTTCAGGTTTGCTGGCCATTATAGCAACTGTGATGTTTGCCTTGCAAATCGATGAGCAGGAACGCTTCGGTTTCAAAATATCACGAGGCATTTCCTTCTACATACAGGTGAGTGTGTGCCACCATATAATGGAGTTCGTCGAACTTGATTGTGATTCCTCTGTGACTTGCAGATAGTTGTGATTGTCTTATCTATTGCACTGTTTGTGGCCGCCGTGTATGATGTCATCTTCTCACGCAGCTCTGGCGGCGATCCCACAATGGCGCTGGACGCCTCATCGCCGGCCAGTGCCACAACGTTCAATAATCCCGGCTTCAAGGAGCCGCGCAGTCGCAACGGCGTCTCTGTGACAGACGCCTCTGGCAAGCCATATAGTGGCATACGCAATGGAGCCGGCACTGCCGGAAGTGTGGCCTCGATGAGTACCACGGTGACCAGTGTGTCGAATGGCTCCACACTGGAATCGGTGACTCGTTCCCCGCTACGTTCCAGTCTCAAGAAGCCACGACCTCGACCCGATCCGACGCTGGGCATTCAGAATCCAGGCTACTCCGGATCGGGCAGCTCACCCCCGATGCGCCGCAATGGCAGCGTGAAGAAGGTGCGCATCCAAACGCACAGCACAGAGGTTTAGTGTGGCAACGGCCAACTTGATCTGATTTTCGACAAGAGCATCAACTTGAAACAAAGCAACTACAACAAACACAAACAACTACAAAGACTGTGTATAGTAGCAACAACAACAACAACAACAACAAGAACAACACAAAAGACACTTGAAGAAACACAAAAGAATGGAAAAGTTTGAGGATATCATGAAGAAAAGCAACAAAAGCTGAAATTGAACTAATATTCGCATTAACAAATTTGAAATTTCATTTTCATTTGTCTTCCAAACAAGCCGCAATGTTAATTTCTTTTCTAGACGAAAGAGAAACTGGAAGAATTTAGTTTTGTTTAAATTGTTAATGAGAGTTTTTTGTAAGCAACGGTTTCCGTCCAAGGGCAAAGTCAAAGTAGTTAATTTAATTTCCATTTGGCATCTCGTTTGATAACAACTCATATATCATATATTTGTTTGTTTATACATATATATTGTATTGTTTCCATCCTCCAAGTGTCCTTACGACCTACGCCCAGTCCCTCCACAAGCTACAAATCAAATAGAGAATACTTTTCCAACTTTGTAATGATTTAGAGACGTAGATTCCATTAATTTGCAATGTAAAATATAACAATTGTTGCTAAGTTAACCATATGAAAATACATACTATGACTAAGCTTGTTTGTTTAAAATTACTTTAATGTTTTTCGCTGTAAGTTACAGATATAATAAATTAAATGCATATTAAAATTAACTATAAATTAAATAATTGTATTTTCATGAATATGATGCAATGGGTAATAGTTTTGAATTGCTTTTAATGTTTCGAGTTTCACATTTTTAAATTGTCGCGCCAAAAGTGGTTGCAAATACAGTGTTGTGGAAGTCTAAAATACTGCACAGTTATCGTTTGTTCCTAAAAAATACCAAACGAAAACATTTCAAATAAGCAGTTCTACTGCAGCACAAGCAGTGCAATTGTAAGCAGTTTTAATGGAAGCAGTTTAAAGCGTTGACAAGCAGTGCATAACACCAGGCCAACAAACTGTTCTACGCTAGATTTTGTGCTACTGAAGAAATCTGTTAAGTAAGTAAGCAGTGTACTGCTTGTAATGCTCGAATTGCAGTGGAATTTTAAATTTTATAAATTTTCAATTGATGGTTCAGACTATCTATCTACATCCAAAATTATTGATGGAGGCGACCTTCCATTTAACAGCTTTAATCCAAAAGTATTTTAGTTTATTTGAAATGTGTGTCAAATGTTAAGTTGATTTTCCGTTGGGGGTCTGTGACCGCAAAAGCGCAGTGCCTGCCACAGAGCGGCTCCTCTTTGTTTCGCTCTGGCTACGCCTATCAGCTGCAGACAAGCGCGCTGTGCTCTCAGTTTGAGATTGTTCATAATCAGCTCTCAACTGTTTGTTTACAACTTGAGGGCACAATCTGAAAGCATTCAAAACAATCGGACGTATCAGCGAATCATTCATTCAAGCCTGACTAGCCTGATAAGCCAAGCACAATCGATAGATCAGCTCCAGCTCAGGTGAGCAGGAGAAACGGAGGGACAAGCACAGGGAGAGAGAGAGAGAGAGAGAGGGGGAGAGCGCACTGAGGCGACCCTTCTCGCTGCCTGCTGCCTCATTTGAAATCACTCAATGCCCAAACAGTTCGAGTTGAGATCGCGTCGCTTGAAGACGTCGCTTGATAATACGAGTACGACTAGCATTATAGAGAGACGCGTGCAGCATCTAGTATATAAAGTCAACGCTTCCATGTGTTGTTGTAGATTGCGCTTTGTTTATATTTTATAAAAATAAATTATGAAATCAGAAACATTGCACAAGTTGCCGACCCTATCGACAATTCTACTGCTGCTATGTGGCTGCGTGTGGAGTCTGCCCTGTAAGTGTGATACACATGCCGACAAACAAAAACATATCCCTTACATATGGTATACAGTATCATAAATGGTATATATAGTATGTAGTATATAAAGATACTGATATGTAAGCCAGATATATAAATGTATAGTACATTGTATATTTGCAACACAACAACTCAGCTCTGATTAGAATCTTCAACCTTATAGTGGACCAGCAGCCTGCAAGAGTTGAGACACAGCAACCCCAAGGAGTCAGACCGAAGTTCGAAGGAGTTCAGCCACAGCAACCCCAGGAAGTCAGACCACAGCAGTCCCTAGGAGAGCAGCCACAGCAGCCCATTTTACTAATTCAAAACAATCTGAGTCCCGAGCAGGCGAGCAACTATAAGATCACCATGCCCAAAGCTCCACAACCGAATGAGCCCTGCCTGACCATCAGCTGGAAGACCAACCCAGATGGCAGTGGACCAGATGCACCCAGAATTTATTTCGTAGACGGTTACTTTCAAATCAAGTCGTCACACGTCGCCAGTACACAACATTAAAAAGATTATTTATTTATTTATAATTATCAACATGTTCAACGAGATTACGCATCAGTTCATCTTCTCATACACCCTATAAGCCTGATCATATTGCAACGCACGTATAAGAAACAAATAAACAACATTAAATCGAAACAAATAAAGAAAGCTATAGCGGATACATACTCTGCACTTTTTTCATCATATTTAAAAATGCAAATAGAGATGAATGCATAAATGTTTATTGCCACGAAAATGACTGAACATATTTATGCTTTCGTATTAAAATATTCAATTCAATTTCAATTCAACAAGAAAAAGATAAGATAATTGTCAACCAATTAACATCGAATTGTCGTTCAAATAAAAATGAAACATCTAAGTTGAGTGAATTAATTGCTCAATTAGACTAACAAGTAGTAGGGAAAAGGGTTTCAAACTCACTTAGTGTGGAACTGAACTGCAACTCACATAATTTGGCTAAATTTGACCACATTCAATCTGGATATTTGGTTATTTGTATTACGATATTTCGCGATGGTGATGTCGCTTGCCTTGGGCTGCTAAAGTTTTAATTGACAAAGTTTGTGAACTTCCTGGCTAGAGCGGAGCAATTGCCAATTGACCCTATAATGCCGAATCCCAGTGAAAGTTATGTCCCTGCCATGTGTGGAGCAGCCTGAGGGGAACCACGCTCTGTTGCCTTTCGCATAGTTCTGATTATTTCAAAATTTACTTTTAATCATTTTGGAATTCTCTTTCTGCCTTGGCCAATTGCGCAAATGTGGCGCAAGTTTGCTGATTGGCGGCATTTGCATTCCCTGAAACAGGTTTGGAATCTGGGGCTTTCGCATTCTTCATTTAATTGTCACTCCCTGTATCTTTTCCCACTCTTCGCACTCTCTGAATGCTCTCAGAATGCTCTGCAAGTGCGAGAGTCGAGAGCCTTTCATTTTCACTTTTGTTTTCATTTTCATTTTAATTAACCAACTTTAGGCATTTATTTTCATTTGCCAACTTTTCTGTTCTCTGTTGCAACGCAACGGTAACTTTTCTTCCGGGCCCCGAAACACACACAAAAATGCAGAAATACTTTGGCCCAAAATAGAAAGAGTTGACTCTGCGGCTGTGTGAGTAATGGATTCAGCTAGCTGAATATAATTGAATCCCAGGGTAACCGCATAATCCAATCCCTGCAAAGCCTGAAAAATATATAAAAAGTAGCCCCTTGAATTATAATCATAAGTTTGGTTACTTTGCCTAGCCAGTTAGAACAAACGAAAGGATATTGCAACAAAATCTGAGGTCGCTTGGAATTCCCATGAATTTGAAATCTTTATATTATCCTTAACAAATTGTAAGCTCATGTTTTTTTATTTTTAAGAATATTGATTATAATAATATATCAGCTTTTGTTTATGTTTTTTGCAAATATGATGAATAGTTCCAGAAATATTATGAACTGAAAACCTACGATATAATTCGAAATATTCATAAACCTTTACGGGGTATATCCTAGGGTATAGCCTAGTATATGCAACTTTAACTGTTCAAGAATCTTTCCTTCGATCCTAATTAGATTTTGCTCTCTTTAAAGCTTACCCAATTACTTTCTAGCACCGGAAAGCGTATCCCAATTTCGAGTTACCTCAGATTGTGCCCCAAAATTGTTGTTCAGCTTGCTGCGCGCTGCATCCACAAGGGGTGTATAGTATGTGGGTGTGTGTATTTCTTTGTGTATGTGTGTGTGTGTGTGTTGGTGTTTTTTGCCAAATGACAAATGTGCAGTTGGAAAATGTTAAAGAATTTTGCGTCGACATGTTGTTTGAGAATTTATTGCGCCTCGCATTACATTGCCAATTTACAACCGCTGCCAGGCACTGCTGCCACACCCTCGCCCCACACCTACCACAGTCCGCATCCCTGGAACACATGCAACGGCGACATTTGTTGCGGCTCTCTTGCTGGCAACGCGAGTCCCTTCGCGTAGGTGAGGCTCTCTCGCTGCTGCGCCCCTTGTTACTGCTGCCTTGTTATTGCTGCCGTCGCTGCCAATTCGCTGTCATTGCCCCCCCCCCTCCCGGCTGGTAGGGACTGTCAAGCTGAGTGGCATGTTCGCCTGTGGATCTATTAATTACAGAATAACGCTGTACACAAACTTTGGGACACATTCCATGGAGGTAATTGGACAATTTTCTAAATATTTTGACTATTCGTTAATTTTGAATAGAACTTTAAAAAAAAGATATATTAGCTGGAAGTTAGAATCATCAAAATGCTCACTTACTGCTGAAAGAGTGTGCTGCACTGTTAGAAAACTTTCAATGACATTTTATTTTATGTTAATATTGACATACTCTATCATCATTCATAGTGTATTTCGATCATTCAAAAACGACGCAGAAGGAGGCGTCAACCCCATATAGTAACGCACTAGTAGACATATAGATGGCGCCACTAGAGTGCGCTAGATTCAGAAAGTCCTGAAGTCCTTTAGAATGCACCTTGTATTTATTTTCTTGGTCAGCTGTCCATCCGTTCGTCTGTATGAACGTCGATATCACAGCTATAATAAAAGCGAGAGACTACAAATTTGGCATGAAGATTGCTGTATACCACATGTAGATATAGTGTGTTTTAATTTGTACATGCCACGCCCACTGCCTTGGTAAATCCAAAGTTTGAAATAAGTATCACGTACAGTTTTTATTTTGCAGTTTACCTTTATTCGTCATATATAACAGTGAGTGGACAGAAACTGTACTCAGACCTGCACTGAAGTCTCAAGATTAATGTCGTATAATTCTGTGATAACTGATAATTTTGGGACTTCAGTGCAACCAGCACTAAGTAGAGTTCCTTCCTAACGAACAAACTCAAGAAACATTTGAAATTTAAAGAAAGCTAAGAAATATCAGCCTCCTCGACTTTGAAGGTATTGTCCAAGTCGAGAAAGTCGGGTATAAGAACAGGATCTGGGTCCTCCTCCTGCAGCAGACAGTAAATGTTGTTTGTTTCCTGTTTGATGACCTCCTTGCCAAGCTGCTTCCAGAAGGGGCGACAGCGATTCTTCCATTGGCGCAGATTGAAGAAGGCGCAGTAACGCGAATTGGAGGACTTCAGCATGGCCATATAGAGGGGGGTGATCTCGTCGGCCAGGAGCTTGCCCATGAGGAAGACGGCCGTCTTCTTGCTGTGTGTGTCGTTGAAGTCAATGTAGATGCCCTTGGCCTGGTTGTAGCACTTCTTGGCAATGCCCGTCTTCTCCACGTCTCGGGCGAAGAGTTTGCCGAGATTGAGCAGAATCTCAGCTTCGGCATCCCTGTGGTCGTAGAGGCGAGAGAGGCGCAGAGCTCGCTTGAAGTTCGATATGGCCTTGTCAAGCTTATCAAAGCTGTAGATGATCAATGAGAATGAAGCGGAGGGAGGTGGGAGGAGCTTTGTGCATACCTCTCGGCGCACTGGCCCAGATACAGATAGAACTTGATGTTTAACTTGACAAATTTGTACTCAGTGCATGCCACAATTGTTGACCTGATCTGCTCCAGGCACTGCTGGGCGTCATGGAACTTGTTTGCCTCCATGAGGAAGAACGCACGCTCCAGGAAGGTTTCACAGAACACATCCAGGTACTTCTGCCTGCCAACTGAGATGATATACATGAACATCTCTCCCTCTCTCTCTCTCTCTCTCTCTCTCTCTCTCTGTGGTTTACTTACTCTCTGCTATGAGCACAGTTGCCTTCCTGGCCAAGTCGATGGCCTCCTGTGGATGCTGGCGCACAATATGCCGGCCGTGCAATAGCATCTGGCGAGCCAGTTGCGAAGCCACTAGTGCATGCAAGATCGGGCTAGCAGATCCCTTATCTGGCTCGGCCAGCCACATGTGTCCGCGCACCAGCTTCAAAGTTTCCTGCAGATAGGTTAGGGCATTGAATCGCTCGCCGGTGCGCTCCAGGAATATGGCATAGGTGTGATAGATGCGTGCGATCATCTCGGCTGCATCGCGCTCCTGCCCCTCGACGTTGTGGCACAGCGAGACAATGTGCTCCATGATCGCATTGAGGGCATACTCGTACTTCTTGCGGAACGGCTCGAGTCTTAGCAGTGTCTCGTAGAAGAGAGTGAAGCACTCCTTGAGGCCATTCGATTTGCGCTTAATCACGGCCAGCTCGGCCTGCTTCATTTTCTCAATCACCTCGTAGAGCAGCTCGCGATCATCAGTGACGCGGGCCCTAATGCTCATGGTCTCGAACAACGATTGCTCCTTCTCGGCCAGGCAACGCACAAACTCGGGCATCATGTGGCAGCCAGCATGACGCAGCTCATCCTGCAGCACATCGTAGACAGGCCCGCGCTGCCTGCGTGCATCAATGTAGGAGAGCGGCACAATGCTCGCCTTGATCTCCTTCTTGTCGAAGGTGATGTCACGAAAGGTGCGATAGGGCAGCTTGGCCCGCACTTGGCGCTCGATGCGCTGAATCTCCTGCTGACGCTTCGACATGCTTACAAAATATACCTATAAATATATACAATGGAAAGTAATTCGCTTTGCCTTGAAGCAGTTTAAATTATTGACAGCAGAGACAGCGCAAACGTTGTTTAGAAGTGAATAAAGACAACGTGGCATGTTGGATTTGTATCTTGTATCTCAAAGAAGTAGAAAAGAATCCCCGACTTCACTTAAAGACTCTTGATAAGAAAAGCTCTCAACTCAGTTAATTCCCAGTTAAGTTAACGACAATTTTCACATCATAGGAGTTAATTATGCCCGATCGAAAGAAGTTGAATGAGCTCATTAGCTGACTGGGCGAAACTTTTGCAGGGCTGCGTGTTAAAAACTGAACAAGTTCGAAATAATTCTGCTGCAGTCTTTCATTTTTCCACACATGAGACTGTATATGTGTGTTTGTGTGTGTTTAAGCTCACAGCAGAAGTTCAGAAGTGAAGTGAAAGAGCCAAAAGTGCTGCAAAGATGGGGAAACTGGCTGAACTGAGCGAACTTACAACGGCCTGCATGTGGTATGCAACAAGAGGACAAGAGGAACAAGAGGAACAACAGGAACATTACGTTGTTGTCTCAGAGCGAAACTGAATTTCAATTCAATAAGTTTTTCAGCTTTTCTTGTACTTGTTGTCTTCTTGTTTCTGCTGGACTTGGCACAGTGCCGAAAAGTATGCTACAAGAGTGAGCGCAAGGGGAGAAGGTGGAAGCACTCAGATGCAACTGCACACGCAGTCGGAGGTGGAACAAGTCCAAGTTTGCCACAGTTATTCATCCCGGCACTGGAGTCGATTCGATTTTGGCTCGTTTCTTCCAATGTCCCCATGAATGAAATTAAATGCAGCGTCGCAACAGGCGCCCAGCCCCGGCCCCGGCCCGCACTCAACCTCAACCCTGCACAACCTCAACTTCAGGCCTGACCCGAGCCTGCAAAGAGGAGGCACCGATGTTCGCTTGTTGCAACTTTGGCTTAGCCCAACAACAACGGCAGCAGGACTAGCAGCAGCTTGTTTTTGATCTTGACTTCTGGCATCCTGCAGAAGCAACAGCAACAGCAGCAACAGCAACAGCAGCACAGTTTGGGCCTGTGGCTGCCGCCGCACAAACTTTGGGCAAGCTATGTGGGCGTGGCCCACTCCCACGAGAAGCGGCAGGACTGGCAGAGGGGTAGGTGCCAGGCTGAGGACTCTGCCAAATTTATGGCTTGCCGGCGGCAGCGACAGCAAAAGCAGCAGCAGCAGCCTTGTGACAATGTACATTGCAACGAAAATTTGTGGCTTGCTCAAATTAAGTTGCATAATTTTTTGGGAAAACGCTGAGTTTTCCTCGCTCTTTATACTTAAGTATGCTAATAAATCAAATCGCAAGCCGAAACAGTTCGCGAGTCATTGGTTTCTTAAAGTTCCGCATAAATTGTCAACTCCCGACAAAGAACTCGCATAAAAACAAGTAACAAGCGCCATAATAACTTGCAACTTGCAACTATCCGATAATCCATAGCGCATAATTGTTTGTTTACTAAAGCCAGTTTTATTACTCTGTTTCTTTTTTATATTCCCCCAATTACTAATAGCTTTGTGCATTTCCATTTATTATGCCTGATAAATTATATGAATTAATAATGCGTTTAATTTGTTCTAATTAAAATGACTTTTTCCGTTCGTGTGCTTTCTGCATACATATTTATTTATGGTATTTCCTTTATTTGTAATGTATTAGCAAATTTAATATGCGCTCATTAAAGCCTCGTTAATCCACAGCTCTAATTAATCTTAATCTATAAATTAATGCAAATGTCTTTTGTGTTCGAGTTTTATTACAATATTTGGTACACTAAATACAAAAGAACAAGTTGGTCAGCTACTGTCGTACGTGCTTAACTATTGTATATAAAATATAAAATACCAATTTTAAAATACCCTATAAATTATGCTATCAGTACTGCATTCCCATTTAAAATACATTGCTTTATGTCTTAATCCTTGACGCATC
This sequence comes from Zaprionus camerounensis, assembly GCA_018904165.1. Lineage (NCBI taxonomy): Eukaryota > Metazoa > Arthropoda > Insecta > Diptera > Drosophilidae > Zaprionus > Zaprionus camerounensis. The sequence continues at coordinate 10,999,979 of JAEIFS010000479.1, read as the reverse complement.
TATATCTTTCTGTTTTGTATATATATCATATCATTTTTACAGGTCATAGAACTATTTCAAATCTGAAATTGCGCTGCTCAGGGTATTTTAAAGGCCTCATCTATTTCCCTCCAATATTTCTTTTGTGCTGCATGTTCAGAAATTTTAATTAAAAATGTAATTTCAATTATCTGTTTTAGTTCTTACAAAGGATTTAGCAGCGTAGAACAGAAAAACAACAGTTGATGTTTGATAAGCTGCCTAACGGATAAATAAATGACGCATTAATAATGATAGTGCAGTCGATGTAGCACAACTAACGATGGAAATTTAATTAATAAATTGTTTATGCCTTCAATCACTTGGTGTGCTATAATTGTTTATTATATTCAATTAAATGTGGAATGTCCTGGCTCTGCCTGGCCTTGCATTAGTATTTATGTGCAGCTATAATTGGACATACTATAAAGTCTGCTGCACCGACTTGAATTTCATTAACACAAGTTGGCGAGTGCAGCTAAGAAGTGAATGTGCCATACATCACGATGAAGGATGAGCCTTCTCGCCTGCCCGGCTGCGTTCCATGCAAATGTGTGTGTGTGTGTGTGTGTGTGTGTGCATATAAATATATTGCCACACATTGTGCCACTAACTGATGTCGCTACTGTCAGCTCCATGATGAGCGCCAGATATTGCAACGCAGTCGCAGTCAGCTCTCTTGCTGTCGGCAAAATTGGATCCGGGATGAATGCACGTGCATATTTCATAGTACCGCAGCCATTTGAATGCCAGTATTAACACTTACTCCTCCCTGCCTCACTACCTCTCTCTCTCTCTCCCTACCTCCCTGTCTCTCTATCTTTCTCTATGCGGACAGCGTGTGCATCAAGGTGAGCTAAGCTGCCGTCTTTGTGCTGCATTTAGACCAACCTCATATGGGGATAAAGAAACACGTTGAGTGGAATAGTCCTCTTACGGTTATAGTTGGTGTCATATATCATATCTGCATTAATAGATTAAGTATTAAATATTTCTTTTATTGGTTCCATGTAGTAGTGTTGATTTTCCATACATTACAAACCTTTGCATTATTTATTGCCTGATTTTTATCAAATTTGAACAGCGTATGTGCTTATAAAGTACATATAAAATACAAATAATATCGTAATAGATTTGTCAGGATATTTCATCAAGTGTTTATTACAAAAACTAAACAAAAGAAGAACATAAAACTACATTAATTCACAACCTAAACTAACCTAACCTAACCTTACCTAACTTAACCTAACCTAACCAAACCTAACCAAACCAAACCAAACCAAACCAAACCAAACCAAACCTAACCTAACATAACCTTACCTAAACTAACCTAACCTAACCTAATCTAACCTAACTTAACCTAACCTAAGCTAACCTAAGCTAACCTAAACTAACCTAACCTAACAATAGCTAACCTTACCTAACCTAATCAAAATTAACCTTACAAAACCTAAAAAAAACTTCCGAAAAAACCAAGTTTAATATCTCACTCCGTTCTAGAGTTATTAATTTTGACCATAAAAACGGACCACAATTCCCATAGTGCAGCGTGTGTGCTAATTAAACTCTACGTTAAGTTGTTATTTATAGTTTCCGATTAAAATATTGTTTTGTTAACCTAACCTAACCTCTTATCAAAGGCTTTTCGACTTCATTATGTATATAATTTATGGCAGATTCCTAAGTTAAACTGCTCGTAAAGTTCTTGCACATAGAATGACAAAATGATTAACTTAATAACCTAACCCATATTAAATAAATATTATGTTTCTTTTTAAATCCTTAAATGCAATGATCTATTCCTAAGCCTAAGGCAAATTATCTAGTAACTTCTCATGCCTAAAAAGAAGTAAACTTAACTTTCGAACTGATTTACTCGTGAGCCGAAAAGTTTATGAAATATCTGTAATTTAATTTGAGGATAACTGTATTTTCCATTGCATACCCCAAGGCAGTTGAAGCTGCAACTGCAGCAGTAGCAGCAGAAAGGAAGCTTAACAGTGCGACATACTGACTCAGATGTTAAGCAAGGTCACTTACGTTCCACGCCGTGTGGATGCCATTCGCATGCTGGCATGGCCGTTATAAAGTAACGGTGCTGTTGCCTGACCGTGTTCAGTGCGCCGATAGCCTCGTGCGCTAACGGTAACGCAACGCGCAGTGCGTCGGAACTGGCAAGAAGCTGCTACGTGATGTGAGTTGTGAGTAAATTGCGAGATTGAGAACAGAACTGTGACCGCGTGTGGTGGTGATGATAACAAGTGACTTGACTGTGGACTCGACGACGGCCCAGCATGAGTTCTGGTGAGTGGGATCTGCGTGCGCTGAAGGCGCTGGAGGAGGAGGAGCAGAAGGAGTTCCTGGCACTCAGCCAGAAGAATCTCTTCGAACCGGCACTGCCAACAGGTGCGCCCGAGAATGGCGGCCTGAGCAACTTTGCCGGCAAACCAGCACTGGCCTATGCCCAGCTGCATCCGCATCTGCTCAAGCTGCCCACCATCGATGAGTGCCAGCTTATTGCTGCCCAGCGGCAGTCTGCCGGCAGCGTGGCCAGCAGCGCCCGCTTGAAGTTCACACGCGCCCTCTCCCTCTCGGCGCACTCGTTGTCGCCACGTGCGGGGGCAGGCAGTGGGGGCTTTGGCAAGAAGCTCAAGGCACGCCTGGTGGGTGCCAAATCTAGTGGATCGCTGTCACCATCGCGTCACTCTCATAGCTACAGTGTCTCACCCGTGTACACGCCACCGCCGATGCGTCGCTGTGCCACGCTGCATCACACGCAGCCAGTGCGCAAAACCTTCAAGACACTGCAGCAGCTGGAGCGGCAGAAGCGCCAGAGCAACAGCAACAGTAACACGTCACATGCAGGGGCAGGGGCAGGGGCAACATTGCACCCGCAGCTGCAGCGCATTGTGGGCACCAACAAAACCTACTGGAAATATGGCGCCAACTCGACGGCAGCCTCGATCATTGGACAGCGCGCCAGGCTGCAGCAACAGCAACAGCAGCAACAGCAGCAGAGCGAACTGGAGTCCAACAACTCAGATGAGCCCAATGCGGAGTTGTTCGACTCGGAGGCACTCGACAGTGCCACGGAGACGGGCTCGTGCAGTGTGCCGCTGCCACCGGCGGACTCCAACGAGCTGCTGCGTCTCAGCATGATGTTGACTGCCGCCAGCTCGGCTGTTACTGGAGCAGCAACAGCAGCAGCAGCAGCAACAGCAGCAGCAACTGGTGGGCCCAGCAGGCGCTACGTCGAGGACGAAACTGTTGCTTACGAAGCTTTTCACAGGCCCAAAAGCTTTGAGCGCTCTCTCTTGCGCGGCAGCAGCTTAACAGTAACAGCGCAAGAGAGTCGCAGCCACAGTCCCAGTCCAAGTCCCAGCCACAGTCGGGCAATACAATCCACAAATGCTGTGCGAATATTTAAGTCCACTTCCCTCGATGTGGCTGCTGTTGCTGCGGGCGCGGTGGAGTACCAACAACAGCAACAGCAGCAGCAGCAGCAGCAACAGCAGCAGCAGCAACAGCAGCAACACCAACAGCAGCAACAGATTATTGGTCAGCCGCGTGCCATGATGAGCCTGACAACGGCCACAAATCAGCTGGTCGAGCATCAAACAAACGAGGCTCATTACAGAGAAAGAGACAGAGACAGAGATAGGGAGAGGGACAGGGACAGGGACAGGCAGAGAGAGAGAGAGAGGGAGCATGAGCGGGAACGGGAAGAAGTCAAATATCATCAGGATTTGAGCGTGGCCTGTTACGGCCACGATGCGGCACTTGGTGGCGCCACAATTGATGACGAGCTGGAGCAACATATCAAGCACTGCTCGTGCTCCTGCAACCACATGGGCTACGGCAATTCAATGGACTACCAGGTGAGTGCTTCCATTGCCATTACAAGGTGCCCCCTGCATGACCGCATTCCTTGCGAGATGATTGTGGCATGTATTTTTAATTGCACCACTGCAGCTGGACAGCAACTGTGTGTGGGCAGTGAAGCAGGCCAGGCTGCAGGGGTAGGAGTGACTCCGTTGACTACGTATGTCCATTGCCATTCAACGACCTCTCAGCTTGCACATTTGTAATGCTGGCACATTCAGTGCTCCCGTTCCACGTCTCTAACCTTCCACTTCCTCCCTCGCCAGCTCTCAAGTGCAGCATCCCAAGTTTACATCCCGCAGATACAATTCAACTCATTATCATCACGTCGCTTTGCGGTGCATTCTGCGTTCCAAGTAGCGAGAGAGTACCGAGTACCGAGTACCGTGTTCCTTGTTCCGTGCTCTTGCCTTCGGCTGCCAACTCCAGATTGCCGCCTGGAGAACGTTTTGTGGCGCAGCACTTCTATGCAGGTCTCGATGGTGGCTTAGGGAAGGGCAGATAAGTTAGCGGGTTTGGCCAAATTGAATGCTCCTTTGATGCAGACAATAAGTTTAGCTAAGCGAACTTGGGGCAAACTTAAGTTAGTTCACTCCAAATGAGAACTTTTCCATCAAAAAAGGCGCATTGTTCTCGCCTTACAAACTTAATATCTTATCTTAAACACGAATACATTCACATTCTTTTAAAAGTGCTTTGGAGAATACAGTATGATAATTGAGCTTGATTATTAAATAATTCATTTACGAGCAAATAAAACCTTTATTACAATATAAGTATATGCATATATTCTAATATATGTCATGTCTTTAAGTATCTAACTTATCTTGCATCTATCTCTCATTTCCTTCAACTTTTCTGTGCTTTATTATTTAATTTAATTTTCTTTACATCGACTTGCAAGTAAATCTTTTAAAAATAAAAAACACAACTGCTTTTCACAAGCTTCGTGTAGACTTTTTGTGTCTTAAGATGATTGCAAGTCGGGTTTATGGTACAAGCTTGAACTTATGTTATTATGTATGTATATATTTCCTGCTGTACTTACACACATGCAAACGTAGTTAGGAATGGGTTTTCTTTCAGAACAATGAGTGCGAATCTTTTTTTTATGATGGGCTGTTTACAGGAAGACCTTATATCGTTGAGATGACAATTATACATAAGATTTCTGAATCTGATAGTTTCCGAAATAGTAGAATACACAATTTTGAAGGTACAGTCTTTGGTTTAGAGGATTGTAATTAGACTTGTCTTGAAACATTCCAAGAGTTATGCAATCTAGACTATCCAATCTTCTCATTTTGACTTACCTGTACTGTTCTGCATTGCTAACTCTAAACTCATCTCAAATATGTGTACCACGAACCTTATACACATATATTAAAGTAGTGCTGATCGGCACTTGCGCTTCATATATTAATGATATATTTATATTTACTCGTAAATCGATAAAAACACATTGGAAAATCATGGTAAAGTATACAATATTGTAGTTAGGAGAGAACATTAGCTATGGTATACTAGTTGGCATTAGGAGGTACTACGAGGGTCTTAAATATGTATGTAAATCGTTCAGTTATACGATCCATCCGAGTAGCTAAGGGTCATGCGTCTAATGGCTGTGGACGGTGCAATGGCGATGGCGATGGGAATGGGAACGGGAATGGTTGCATCACATCACTGCAGAGTGCTTTGAGGAGGTGTCAGTGGAGTCCAGGTGTCCGCACTGACAGCAGTCACCACGGAAGTGGGCACGCCAGTTGGCACACCAGTGCTGGCAACAGGCACGCTAGGAACAGAACCCTGATCCACGTTGTGGTCCAGCGATTCCAGCTTGATGTCATTGTGATTGTTGTGGCTGGCACTACCGGCACACTCCAGGGTGATGACGGACTTCTGTTCGTCGCTTGGCTTGTACTCATCCAGCGACTTGACATCCACAGGCTCCAGAGCGTGTGTGGCATAACTGGAATAGAAGTGGAATCATTGATAGCTACTTTAGCGATATGAGTTTAGAGTTCGCCCTCCAACTGGTCGCCCCTGATCCCTTACCCAATCTCCAGTGGAATGTACTCCGGCTGGTAATAGGCTGCCGCAGCTGCGTTCTGGTAGAGTCCGTACTCGGCGCCTGAGCCGTTGTGCCAGCCGCTGGTCGGGTAGCTCAGGGCAGAGGGGGCGTTCAGCACGTTCGTGTACAGCTGGTGAGAGGGGGAGGTGGGTGTGGGGTGATACACCTGATGAGCAGGTGCTGCGTATGTCTGAGGCGAGCTCGAGGCAGCTGCTCCACTCGCATAGAGATCCGGCTGCGACATGTTGTACTGATGACTGTGTGGTGTCAGGTGATGAATGGTGTAGCCGGGCGAGGGCGTCGTATAGTTGGGCGAACCATTCGTAGGAGAAGGTGAGTTATGTGTAGCTGCAGAGGAGGAGAGAATGGAGTTGAATGGGCTGTGGTAGAAGGAACGGGGGTTGGAGACTCACAGATGTTGCGGCTGCTGCACACGTTCATGGGCATGGGACCGGGCACACTTGTGGGACTCCAGTAGTTGCTGTTGCTCTGCCAGCTGCTGGGATAGGAGAACACCGATGGCGTGGAGCTGGCATCCACCGACACGAAGCCGGACTGCGAGTAGGAACTGGTGAAGCAGCTGCCGGCAACGCTGCTGCTGACACTGGAGCTGCCGCCGAGGCCGCCGCTGATGCTTGTGTTGGTGCCTGCACTTGTGCTTCCCGATCCTATAGAGGAGTGCAGACTGGTTGGCGTCTGTGGCGCCGAGGGTGGCTGTGGCGAGGAGGAGGAGGCGTTGCCTGCGCTGCCATTCGATCCAGAGCCGGACACGACACGTGGTCGGCTGTAAGGAGCGCTGCGATTGGGAGCTGCACTTCGTGTGGACAGCGAACGGCCATAGCGATCGCAGCTGGCCGAACCGTGGACACCCGAGGAGGAGGATGCAGACGAAATGGAGGCTGAGGGTGGGGCCACTAAGCTGTGCGTCTGGGCCATGGACAGCGGTGGTGGTGGTGGTGGTGCAGCCACTGCAGCGGCACTGGCATAGTGGGTGGGCGGGGGTATGAGCCAGCCATAGTGGGTGTCGTGTGGATACAGCGTGTCCGGACGCTCCTTGGCATCGAGAAAGGCCTTGGCAAAGGGATTGTACTTGATCTTCAGCGAGGTGACCTCCTCGTTCTGGTAGGCAGTGACAGCAATGAACTGCGTCTCTGGAAACGGATAGGTGACCACATGGCGCTGCTCGGAGCCCACGCGCACCAGATGCACTCGAGGCTCGTACTTGTGCAGTGAGTTCAGCATTATCTATGAGGGAAATTGAGGTTAGGTTACGCTCTCTTTGCATGATCTTAGATTGGGGGTAACTCACTTGTCCGTTGCCGTTGGTTTTGTTGGTCAACTTGACTTTGGCAAACGAAATAGGCTCCTTCATCCAATGTGCGCCGAAATTGGGCGACTCAGGGTGTACATAAATGGGATTGGAAGGTGGCACCTCTGCCTTGCCGCCGGGAACCTGATGAAGTAAGTGGAAAGTGATTAAAATAAGTTGCAAAAGAATAAGATATGTTAACTATGGAGTTCACATTTGGAAGTCTTCAATTTTAATGTTAGAAAAGAAGGCTTTAGGTTCTATCGGGAAGATTACTATCAATCTTTGTTATCAACCTTGTTCCAGATATCTAACCATTTATTTATTAGGGAAAACTACTTTTTATGTTTATAACATTTATTTTAAGTAATAACATTTATTCTGTATTCTTTCTTGACTAGATATTCGATAGTTTTACAGGTGCAGATCTTTTGGGAATGTGTTTGGTAATTGTCAGTATGTTTATATCACAATTTAGGGATATATATTGAGTACTTTAAAGCTAAGCAGGGATTACTCGATGTAAACGCGTGAAACGGAAACATTTAAATTTTAAATTGTTAAATATATAATGACAGCTGAAATTCTAAATTGATGATGGTAATTTCCTGACTGAACTCGTAGACCTAAATTATCAAAATACAATTTATTGGAACAGTATTTATCAAAATACAATTTATTGGAACTGTATTTATCAAAATACAATTTATGGGAACTGTATTTATCAAAATACAATTTATGGGAACTATAATGCACGTACCCATTCGCCGTTGACGTACTTCCAGCGATGGGTGTCCACCTGAACGAACTCGAGCAGCACCGTGTACATGGCAGCGGGATCCAGGCCGGAGGCGCTGATTTTGACAACCGGAAACATTCGCCTGCAAAGTAAAAAGCAAAGTTTGTAAATGACAAAATTCTAAAATGGTCGTGTTTTTAACTGTTATACTATAACCGTTATATAACAGTTGAGGTTAATGAATATTGTATGGACAAACACACGGGAAGAGGGCAAGGTATTTTCCCATTCCATCTACACTTTTAGTCCAGGCTCACTAGCGAAGCGGTCTGTCTTGGCATCACTTGCATGGCTTCGTGTTTCTCTTTCTCTTTCTCTCTCTCTATCTCTCTCTTTCTCACACTCTTTCTCTCTTTGTCTCTCATTCTGCCGTTGTCGGTTTCGGACAAATATTGAAACGCGCCGTCCGCGCACTGTTCCACAACAATTAGTACAAGATGGCGGCTGTTGCCGAGCCGAGTTAATTAGCACCTGCACCGGGACTGGAGACCGAAGACCGTAGACCGTAGACCGGGACGGTTAAGTACAAGTTCTAAGCGCGTTTCGCACACACACAAACACACACACACAGACTGACGTACACTCACGTATATTGGTAAATATTTTTAGTTATTTCGACAAACGCTCGCATGTAAATAAATACACACACTCACACACACAGTTGTATGTTGCATTGTGTGTGTGTGTGAGCTACAGAAACGTTAACGCTTCATTATAAGGTGCAAACAGCACCAAATAAAAAGTCATTGCAGCAAAAACAAAAGCGCAAAAAAAGAAAAAAACTCATTGCCAATTTGCATAGGAAAACAAAATGCGCCGCAATCGGCAGCGTCGGCAACGCCGTCGGTCACGTTAACTTCCATTTAACACGTTCCACACTGCCAGCAGAAGGGCCCCACCTGGCTGAGCCACTTTAAAGCCACAACTCACCTGCCGTTCTTGGTGACGATCATCTCGTTGGTCAGATTCTGAAAGCGCAGCCACAGCTCGCGATCGTCCAGAGAGACGCGCAAATTGCGATCCAGTTCATTGGGACTGCCCGCACCGCCGACAATGCGATGCCCGCCTACTGCACCGCCAGAGGCCATGGCCACTGCCCCGCCGACGCCGCCCAAGGCATGTGCGTGTCCATTGTGGGACACCCCATGCTGCGGCGTAGGCGAGCCGGCACCAGCACCACCTCCTCCTCCGCCAGCTGCCACATTGCCATTGAGGCCTGTTGTGGGATCCACGGCGGACAAGATATGCGACGTGGTCATGTCTACTGCAAGTAAAACAGTTTCAAAGGTGTGGATTAGCAAAGTGTGGCATAAAAGTTTAAATGGTTATAAAGATAACAGAGAAGGCAAGAGGAGAAGAGGGTTTTGACTTGGAATTGTTGGAGTTTGTATATTTTTCTGCTCTTAAAAGGGTGCCTTAAACTGTTTCTTATAGTTTATTCATTAATATAAATATTATATATATTATATTTATAATTAATTAAATTACTTTCTAGTCTATACCAAATAGTATTAATTTCAGATAATAATTATTTACTTTTGGTATCACGGAATTGTGGAAACCTATTGCAAGTTACATTTTCAGAATCGAAAGTACAAAGAGTCAAAAGAGTGTTAAAACTTATAATAATAAATAGGAATATTTGTTTGTAGTTAACATATGCGTTGTATTGGTGTAGGAAGTTTCAGCTCCAACATCGAATGATATCAAAGAGCATTCATATTCATACTACAATAATAATAACAAGGTATGTTACTGTTGCTGGTAGTTCTTGTTGTTGCTGTGCATTTAGTGAATTACTGAATATTGTGGGAAGTTACAGCTAGAGAATCGAAAGTAGTCAAACAGTCTTTGAGCGTTGGCTTTACATCAAAGACGCTTGACCCGAATGGCCGCCGAGAAGACACGTCGCGTCGTTGCAGCACTTTATACCTTTACAACTCTGTCCCGGGCGCATTAGAAGAATGCCCGGTAAAGTCTCTTGTCGGCTTTTAATTATATTGCACACTTTAGCTATGCCCGGCCCTGCCCCTGCCCCCGCCTGAGAGTCCAATTGAAACTCAGACTCCGACGGCGATTGCGAGTGAGAGTCATGTTCAGATCTCGGCACAGACGCGGTCTCGGTCTCGGGCTCGGGCTCGGATGCTGGCTGACCATAAACAGCGGGCACCCTTTTATTTATGGCCGTGGCAACAGCAACAAACACCTCTGTTTACTCCGCCGTCTCAGAGCATCGCTCCAGTCCGGGCTGTAAATGCGGAGGCGGCGGAGAAGAGAGACAGAGAGAGAGACGGGAGAGGAAAGAAAGGAAAACGCTTAAAATCTGCTTGCTGATGTCTAAATTCTGACCTGGCACTGAAAGTGTTTCTCGCAATGTTTTGTAATCATAAATTAACAAAATGTATTAATTGCTTTGTTTGTTTTTATTGTGCTACGAAATTGGACGTGCAATGCCGACGCAGGTCATGGAATACCCCAGCAGGAGCAGCAGCAGCAGCAGCATCCCCATTTCCCTTTTGAGACAGCTAGAGTTTTATGATCCTAACTTTAGATGAAAGTTAAAGTTCTGAATATCATATTGTTCTCGCTTCTTATTATGCCGAAACTGATTAAATTGTTTTTCACTTTGATTTATCAGGCGGGTGTTTGTATATACTGTATATATATGTATGAATGTACACAGTATGACGTTGGAGAGCTATAAAAAATTGCCATAAAATGTGTCTCCCATTTGTCATAAATGAAATTTATTACAGCCAACTGAACAGGAATCCCTGATCGTGATTGAATCAGCTGCTGAGGGTGTCAATGTCCCAAACACCTCCACATTCAGTTGCAATTTAGCGGTAATTAGAATGGCATTTTGTATATACATACATTATTATGAAAACAAGTAAATAAAATTATAAAGTTAAACTCTGAATTGAAATGGAGTATGGAATTAAGCTCGCACCAAACACACAGAATATCTAATACCTTTCAATGGAATCTGTAACAAAAAGCTTGTGCAGTGTAAATGCTCTGACCACATTCTATTTAGATGTGTGCGTATGTTATTAAATTTTCCATTTGTGGCAGTTACATCCCAACATTCAGGTCTACATACGTACATACAAGTATTATAGCAGACCATACTATGTATCTCTGTATTGTGCTACGCGTATGGGGTACTCTCTGTGATGTAGCACATCAGTTCGTTTTGCGCTCAGTCAGAGGGGCTTAATGAAAAGCTGTTTTTGTATGCTGTCTGGGCACGCGTGTGTGCGCGTATTTGTCTGTTCTCTCATGTGTGTGCGTGTGCGTGTATCTATGTACTTTAACTTTAACATTTGACGGCTGCCATGACGGGTTGGGTTCGACTTTTTCCCCCATCCATTTTGTGATGTTGATTTTTGAATGATTTCGTGACTTTGATGTTTACTCAGACCATTTCCAATACCCTTTCCATGAGTATTATAATTTTCGGAATTGTGTTTGCGCCACAAAGCAAAAGCGCAATCAGACAGTTGCTGTTTGTGCCAGCAATTAATTAATAACCACCATGAATGGGATTCAACCATACTTAGCACTAATGGAATATTACGCAGTATGTAGTTCCCTATTAAATCAGTGTACACACACAGTGTATATATAGAGTATATATGTGGCATGGGCATGTAAATTCGTACAAGTGTTCATTGTGTGTGTGTGAGAGTGCAAAGAAGATTTGCCGCAGCTTAAATGGGCTTTGCGGGGCTTGGCTTCATTGCAATCGAATCGTTGTCGAACACTCTTCACGCTGTATCCTGTTAGGAAATCATTTCAATAATTTCGACTCTCCTGCGTCAAACAGGAATTTCATGGCAGCGGCACTTCGCACCTGTGCAGGATGTTGCTGGCGGGTGCCATTGACAAAGGTTCGAAACGGGGGCAGTGCCAGTCCCTGTGGCAGTGGCAGTGGCAGTGGAATATACTGGTAGCTTATCGCTGGCGATTCAACATATTTGCTAAATTTCACACTTCACTTTACATGAAAAAAAGAAAGAGAAAATAAAGCAGATTTCAATTTAGGCCCTGCACGAGGATCAGTGTTGCAAGTGTCACACCGCAGGGTATCGGGGGCGTGGCACTCACTTATCACACTTTTGTTTTCTGCACACTTCTCGCTTGGCCGGCGACGCCGATAGACGCACTTTATGAGATGCATACTAAAATTTTGTACAAACTGTAATTAATTAGTAAGCATTTGTCAAGTACTAAACTCGGAAGCTACACGTTGTCGCAGCTCAGGGCAGAGCGGGGTGGTGGGGAGTGCTGCTCGGGCTCGGCGCCATGGCAGCGGGGGCGAAAATTCCTTGGCTCTTTGATACGTATTTAATAGGATAATTTTCACATGCGTCGTAATTGGTCGACATGGCTCGCCCAGCCAATTGGGCTGTCTCGTAGTTGCCCGTTTCTGTTGTTGTTGTCGGACCGATTAAAATGCCTGTGGCCATGTCGGCAGCAGCAACCAACAACAGCAACAGCAACAGCAACACAAGCAGCAGCAGCAACACAGGCAGCAAATTCTTATGTCCCTCCTAATTTGCGTGTGAACATCTGCCCCCGGCTGCGATGGCAGCGAGAGTCGCGTGGGCTGCTGTTTTATATTATTAGAGTTATTATTAGGATCATTAATATCAGTTTTTGTCACTTGCTCGTTTCTTTCGGGGAGTGTTGAATAGATTCGGGTGTCAAATTTTGTGTTTTGTGAATTTTGGCGCTTTCGCAGCCGTGTTTGGATTTAATGTTTGGATTTCACACGTTTGTTTAAATAGGCTCGCGAATTGGAAATTTGCATGATATGAAATTTAAATAATAACGCACAATAATACAGCATGGATACGTGAACAACTTGTGAGTCATTTTACCTTGTTTAGTTAAGTGTTTAAGTCTGGAGAGAACTTTATTTATGGCAATCTATGTTCTGATATTCAAGTTTATTCTACATCATTATCCACTTAATTCTACATATTTCATATCTACATATTTATCACCTCGAATTGCGCTTACAGAAAGATAATAAATGTTAAGAATTTTAGAAACAGAATACAGTGGCATATTATATCTACATAACATAAATTATATTGAGTCTACATGCTTGTACGCATTTTAACAACATTTAATAAAATTTATTTCTTTTAAATTACCTAGACTAAGACTTGAAATTTATGCATGTTAAGTTAAGTATTTTTTAAAGTATATGAGCTTAAATAAAAAACGTTTGGGTAAAACTTTGATAATTGAAAGAAGTGTGGTAATATAAAACCATTACAATAATATTACTTAAAGTAAAGAGCTTTTTATCTTTTCTCTTCAATATATTTCATTATCAACAATATAATATTTTTCGTTGTGTGAATTATAGATTTTCTTTTACATGAAATTTGAGTCCTTACTATTTACTGTTCTTCAGAAATTTGTTACAGGTATCAAATATACGAAATTTTTAAAAGTTCGATAGATGAGTAAGTACGTTGGTTAGTATGAAGTAGGTAGATTAGTTTAAGAACACTCTTCCAACGAGTATTTTGCGAATATCATATTTTTCAGATGTATAAAAGTAATCAACACGAGATAAATATACAATTATAAGCATGCCAACGGTTTTAAACAATAAAAATCGGTTGATAGATTATAAGTTAGCTATACGATATATAGGTCAAAATCGGCACGAACACACGGACCCTTTCCTCGTGGTGATTCTGTATAATAACACTCTGTAAGGCTATAAAAAATTCCTTTTGATATATGATTAAAACAATTATATTTTCTACACTTTCAAATTATTTTAACTTATATTTTCCTTTGATAAATACATTGAAAATAATGGAAAAAAGGTGATATAGACTTTTTGAATTCAACAAATTAGATCAACGTATATTTTATTTTAGCGACTAATAATTGACTTATCTAACTGAATGTAACTAAAATATGCCTAATTTTATTCATATTCTTCACAACTATATACAAAATTTGTTGCATGTCGATTTATGGTAAAACTTACAGATTTCCAGATATACTCCCCAGTCCACGCCGGCGGTGAATTTTCCCGTAATCCTTTGTTGGGATGCGATAACGTTGAAGTTTGTATGGTTGCTTATATCACGCACCGAGTCACACACTGCACGATATCACTGTGGTTAATAAATTTATAAAGTTTCACGTTAGGAAAGGATTCTTGCTTTGCACTTCGAATTAAGTTCGCAGATACCGTCGAAACTTTGAGATTCACCAAGGAAATCGCGCTAAGTTTGCGCTGATTTTCTACTTTATTTTTGTGGAACGTTTCGATTTGCCGTCGTCAAATTTCGGGACGCCGTCGAGAGTGCGTTGTTTGCGTTGCCACCGTTCCCGAGCTAATGATCGACGATCGGTGCTAATTTTTTCAACCATCACAAGCCGCGCTTGCCCGATGTTACCTCTATTTCTCTTTGGCCGACTTGCTGTGCTGCCAGTGCCATCTTCCCATCTTGTTTGCGCGTTTGGCTCAATGGCTGATTCAACTCTTTCCCAGTTGCACCTATAGCCGTCTCACTCTCTCGCACTTGCGATCAATCACGACACAATTCGTTTAGCCACACCTTCTAACAGGTAAGCGCGAGCAGCAGACACCATGTGCGCTCTCCCTCTCGCTCGCACTCCATCTCGCATCGGTCATTTGGACCGGTCGACAGGTAGAAAATCTGAATCAGGTTTCAGGTCTCAGCTGCCCGTTGTGTGTGCGATGATTTCCAATACCATTCATGAGTCTGACCAGTCGCTCGTGCAATGCGTCCCATCACAATCACGATCACGATTGCTGTCTGACCTCCCCCAGCAGACAATTAATGCAAGTCCTGTGCAGCTATCGGTGGCCCTGCGAGCTTCACCTGCATGCGCCAGTTATTCGGAGTGAGGTGTGCAAAGATAAAGTTACGAAATAATGCCAAACCTAACCTTAAAGCCCGAGTGCAACCCGCCGGACCTGAGTGGCTTCGATTTGTTTAGACGCTCGTTTTGTGCTTTTGTTTGCGCAACCAATTAAAACTTTGTATATTTTTTCCACGGCGTTTGTTTGTTTGTTGCTGTTGCTGTTGTTGCCCGGGTTGGTCGCTTGTTCAGACTCTACGTGGTTAGCCCCAAAACTGGTTTCTCTACACGTTTTTTGTTCAATTTTCAGCTGAATTTCGAGTTGTAAACATTTAACCGCAATTCAGGCATATCTATATGTTTATATATTATATATACATAGATGTACATCCACATATACCCAGACTAATGTGAGCCCAAAATATGACGAGATATATGACTCGTATTATTATATATTGGTCAGAACACACACACTGGTACACGGCGGAATTGCACTCGATTCGATTTGCTTGAGATGCTAAAATTTTTACGATTCCGTTGAGCGCCGCCATTCAAAAAGTATTTGCAAATGAATTTACCCTTATCTAAATCGGAGCAATCGCAAATTCGGACTTCGCACTTGTTGAATGGACATGGCATTGAGTTCGATCTCTTTAAAACTATTAGCAGCTATTCCAATGAGTGGGTATTGTTTAAATTCGAACAGATAGTTGATATACACAACTAGAGAACGTTCTTTAAAGAATCATTTTGTTAGAAATACAATAATAGTATATTATTATAAAAGTTGCTAAATATAAATAGAGAATGTTTTTTAAAGAATCTTTTTATTCCGTAATGATAATACTGATATGAAATAATATATTATTATTATTATTATTTGATTATGGAAACTGTAACGCGATCTATAATATAAAATATACCCCTGTTGAGCTTAGAGCTCCATTGTCAGCTCAGTATTTCTCATGAATTCTAAGATTTGAACTGTACAGATTGACTTTATCTAATAACATTGCATACAGATATAGATATATAGATTATTTAGGTATTTAGTGACAGTCAAAATAATTTGAAAAACTTAAACTTCCCATATCAGAATGAATTTTCTTTATCGATGTACTGTGTAACATATATAAGTATTTTCCCAGGCCTTCGAGTAAAATAGAAAGCAAAGCGAACTGATTTAAAGCAACCCATGGATACAATGCCATGTAACATGTATTTGTCTTAGACGATTGTTGTTGTTTCTTTTTTACTGGAATTATTTATAGCTAGTTCGTGTTTTTGAAGATCACGCGCCTTGTCGATGTTGGCTGTTTGATCGCTTCGCGATCTACGTATATTCCTCTTTCTCAAGTCGCCGCCGCGTGTCAATGGACCGGCAGCCAGTCGGTCTGGAGGGGGAGGGAGTTGGGGGCAAACGTTGATCATACTGCTGTGGCGCTGAAAGGCAAACAGAGACTACGACTGCGACTGTAGCTGCAGGCCCACAACATGCCAATACAGGTGAGAAAATGAGAAGAATCAACAAACTATGAAACTTAATAAAAAGAAATCAAATGGATAAAAGTGCTGAACAAATATCTGATGGTACAGACATTCAGACGAACAGCAAAGCCTGAACAAATGCCCAGTGAAATGGGCAGAGAGACAGCCTGAGTGCTGCTGAAGGATCTATTGAGGCTGTTGCAGGGGTTCATTAATAAACCCGCGAGCGCAGTTCGCCGGAAAGGAGTTCGATTCGTGTCTCGTGGCGGGGCTTACGCGGAAGCCTCAATGCATTCTGTGCGCGACCTTGCCCTAAATATTTACCACACCGTATTGTAGCATCGTTTGTATCGTTTTATGGCAAATCCTTTCTGCTTGTGTTTACAAACAATTCCGATTTATGGCCGGCCTAAGCGAATTTCCCCGCCTCAATTAGGCTGAGGTTGTAAACTCATAAACCAAACACGCGGAAATACACATACGTTCATGCAGTTCATACAGAGTAGCCAGGCTACCAGGCAGTCGGGCATTAAGGACACACAAACATCCTTTCAAAATGGTGCGAGGGCAATTAGGCAACCGGGCTGCCGTCGGGAATATCCAAGAGGCCGGGATTGCGTACGAAGTTTAGTTCGGTTTCGAGTTTGTGTTCCAAGTCTTTCGTTGCCCAGCCCTGCCCTGCCCTGGCCTCTGTTGGTGCCTAGAACCTGCCTACCTATTGCCTGGCGGCGTATACCACTCTCTATGCTCACTCTCTCACTCAGCAGCTCTATTTGCCCATAGAAGACCATGGCCAGACTCATTTGCATACGCTGCGCTGAGTTAGGCTGCGTTGTTTGGATTGCATGATGTGCTTGTGCCCTCGTCTGGCCGGGCTAAAAAGCGGTGTAATTCGTGTTTTCGTTTCGCTTAAGTATGTTTACTCTGCCCGATATGGGCATGGCTCGAACTCAGTCTATGGCCTGCCGCAGCCCGTAGCCCGCCGCCCGCAGCAGCAGCCCCTTGCCGTGGCCTGTTTCACTGTTTGTTATGCCAATCAACTGTTTGCAACCGTCGCCATCGCCGTCCTCTTTGTGTTCGCTTGGGTTGCCGCTGGGAGGATTTTCGTGGAAATGGATAGCTTTTAGTTTAGTCCAATGGTACCAAAAAAATAGATGACTCCCAGCACAACAATGGCAGCCGGTACTATAACATAAATGGTGTTACTTGGTAAACAACGAAAGAAAAAACAACAACGTACTGCGGGCAGAACGTTTTAAACTAGAGCTAAAGTTTCTAATTCTGAATATGAATTTACAGCTAATCTTTTTTAAAGACTTTGTTATTAAGTATACAGATTAAACGTTACATATTATACGTTAATACAGAGAGGCTTTAAAAAATATTAGAATAATTGTGAATCATTTAATCATTTGCCGACGGCACATTGAGCCCTATAAAGGTGGAAGTGTAGACAGAACTTATGTAAATTGATTCTTAAGTTTATCTAGACTTGCTTTATACAAAATAAGAACCAGCCAGCATAAATTTGCAAGATTCTGTTTACCTTTATCGTGCCAAAATCTAAAATAAACTTGATCTGCTCGCAGTATTTATACATTTTTTCATATTTGTTTGCTTTTCATACGGACACACAGATGGATATGGCTATATCGACTCGTCTGTTGATCCTGATTAAGAATATACATAGTTGGTGGGGACTGCCACGCCTGCTTCTGCCTGTATCATACATTTTTGTAATATCAATCTATCCCCGGGTACGTCTAAAACAACGAGTTGCTCAATATATAAATAATCCATCGAATATCAATTGCAAGAAAAGCAAAAACGACTAATATTAAATTATATAAATTCGTATCTTTTTACGTCTAAACACCCAACAGTGACCTTAATTATTAAAACCACTTAAATATTATGCTCAATACACGTACATATGTATATTAATAGTATAAATCTACGAATCACATGGAAAACATATCGTAGCCGTCATATGATATCGGTAGTCATTATGTAATTTAAACGACTTCGCTGCTTTGGTGACAACCTATAGAAATATCGGCTCGTGTGCTTCAGTTCCTCCCGATTATGCAATGGCGGCCAAAATGTTGAAATAGCCATGCAACTGCAATCAGATTCAATATAATGTATGTAAATTCTGTATAAAATCCGTGATACGATGCGATATGTTACCTACCGCATATAGTAACAGGCATCGGCTGCAGTTGACATAAAATCTAGATTAAGCTCTATTTCACGCTGCATTTGGTCTTCGTACAGTTTCTTGGATTCGCGATATCGGTTGGAGCAGACGATGCGACTGCAAGCATGGTAATTTTTAAACGTTTATCGGTGTAGTTGTTTCTTACTAAATACTTACTAGGGTATCTTAAACTTGCTGAAGCTCGGTTGGCGACTGACGTCGACATGATCACCTTTTTTCACATACACGGGTGGCGGTTCCTCAGGAGGAGGCTCATACGGACGTTCTCCGAAACGTTCTTGTCTTATAGACCTGCAATATCCAGAGGCCACTGTTGATCTACGTGTACTCATTTTGAACGTTATTTTTTTATTGTATACGATATAGTTGATTTAAAAAAATTATTATTTCCATTGCTGTTCTATACTTTGTTATAACGTTGTCAGTTTGTCGGTAGTTTGAGATCTGAGTAAAAGTAAAGCCCTGAACCCTATATTGAAAAGTTGAGGCTGATCAAAGCCAATTTCGATCAACGAATTATGATTACACACGTCACTTTAAATACAACACATTCAACTGAGTGTTCAACGAAACTCTTTATTTCGACTACAAATAAATAATCACAAAAGTAAGAAGCTTAGTAATAAGTAGTAATCATAATTAATGGGAAGCGCTTACAAATATTGCGGACAAAATAGTGAAGAGTCCTAATAATAGTTATAATAATAGTAATAATAACAATACTCAAGTCACGTACATATGCCACTCTCGATTTACGACTTCCCCGATGTATTCGCACTCAAAACTATTCGATTGCCAGCTGCCATAATGGGATAATTAATTGAACAAGCTGAAGTAATGTTTTTTTTCCATTACTTTATTCAAAATATATTTATATTAGCCAAGGGCTTACGAGTCTGTGGTTATGACTGCTGGGGGCTGGAGGCAGAAGGGGCTGCTTGAAGATGGTTGCCATTGCCAGTCCTAATGACCACAATAAATTATATTCATTTAGGATCGTTTAACATATAGGAAAAAAGAGAGGGGGGCCTGTTAAGGAAATAATTTATGGTTGTTGAAAACTTAACATGTTCATTTGGCCACATGTGTGTGGGCTTTGTTGAGGATTAAATGTGTGGGTGTTGGTATGAGTGAGTGTGTGTGTGGGTGGGTGGACAACAAATGGAAAGCCAACAACAAGCAACATACATAAATACTTTGGCCAGACAAACAACAGCAACAAAATGATACCACCCCAACGATTTACCCCATCCAAGGACCCAGCGCAGTTCCAGGCAGAAACTATTTACTATGTACCACACATATGTACATTGTGTGGCAGCAAGTGGTCGGCGGAGGGGAGTGTGGTGGGCGTAACACGAGTGGCTCCACAATTGTTGCTGTAACTGGGCACTGCTGCTGCTGCTACTGCTGCCGGCACAACGGCACAAAAATTACAGTTGCACACACATTTGCCTGTGTTAAATTGTCTCACAACCAATACAAAGTGACCTTTTCATTTATTTTTATGATCCTACCCATTCCGCATATGTGCGGCGCCTCGAAGCACCCGATCCTACCCTTCCTGTGCTGGCCATAAAAAGCGGCCAGCCACTCTCTCGCTCTCTCTGTCTCTTTCTCCCTGTCTATCTCTCTCTCTCCACTCATCGAGAAATTCGCTGGATTTGTTCCTTGCGTTCACACCGAATGCCTTTTGTTGTACGTACAACAGATTTTTTCGGTTGCACAGGAACGTATGGAGGGAGTGTAGTGAGTGTACAGTGACTCAAAATTAATGCATAACAACGGAAATTCAAAATTAAATTTAACAAACATTAAATGGAAATCTTTCTAAGATTTTCAAATCTAAAATCAAATTTTGTATTTTGTAAAAATGAAACAACTTTCATTTTGTTAATCTAATCTCAGTGTGCAGCTAAGTTAAACTTATTTGATGAGCACATCATTTGTATGTATGCCGTGTGTATCCAATCGCCCGCCACGTGGTAGTGGGAGATAGAAGAAGTGCTTCATTTCCATTCACTTCATCTCACTAACGCGTTGCAGAGATACCGAATCAAAGGCCATTTTGAAGCGGCCACAGTTGGAAACTTTTGCTCTGCTCGTGGTCCTCTCTTTTGGCAATTTGGGCGAACTATTCCAGTTATGTGAAACTGCAAATCATTTTGTGTTCGGTTTGTTTGTGTTGTTTAGTTCAACACTTGTTGTCGATTGCGAATGCGGGTCAAGCCGTTCTGCAGATACACTATAGTGCAAGTTTAAAGTCTACTTTAGACAAACTAACAAACTAAACCTGACCAACCTCATGTTATGCATATACTTGCACTTGTACAAACGTATTCTGTAGGGTATTCATTTAACCAGTCTCATACTTTTTAATGTCTAGCAAACTCTGAACAACCTTGCACTGCCGAGATTTGGCAAAATTTATAATTTCTTCAGTTTGCAGGTAAATACAAATTTGTTTTGCTTTGATTTTGTTTCAATGCGAGATACAAACAGAATTCTGCACAATTCTTTGTACGTGATTCAGTCATTTCATGAGTAATGGAATTTGAATATATCATTTTTAGAATTTCATTTCCTTTTTTATTTATCTCCATTTTGATTCTCTGAAATGTAAACTGCCACGAAAGGCTTGTCAAGAGCTGAACGTGTTGTTCAAATGACCAGATATAATTGTTACTTGATGAGGCTCTGTTTGAACACGAAGAACTTGAATTGATTGTCACACGTTACGTTTATTTTGTTCCGTATATGTTCTGTGTAAAGCATGTAAATCAATAGAATGAAACTGGTAACAAAAACAATTTTCATAAGCACAAAAATGACATAAGAAATTCGTACTTTATGTGGGATTTACCTGTTGAAATGCGAAATGTAGTCAGAAAGGCGCCTTGCCTTGACTTGTCGTAGCATGTCGGGTTCTTAAGCACTTTTTCACTTACTCTTCTGCTGCAACTTAGAAATGCATTGCGCTGCCTCTCTCACCTGGGTTTTTGTACCTGCAAATGAGTTTTGCATAAACAAACACTCGGCTACGCATTTCCCGCCTGCTGCCCCCCCTTGCTCCTTCCCTTCCGGAACTGTTATCTGAAGCAGAGCTTCACCGCATTGGCCATTCAGCTACGTGAGAAGAACATTTCTCGGCTATCTACGAAAAGAGGTAAAAACTAACTAGGAGGGCAACATTGCAGCTGGCTTGACTCATAAATACCCAGTATGAAAATGGAATATATAATTAAGAACTTCAAATTAGACTTCACATTATTCAAAATGTATAACTTTAGATTGCATTCATATTAAGTTTTCTGTAGATAGCATCTATATTGTCATGTTGTCTTCTCTTTGAAGTGAAATAAGATTGAAGAAGAATAGCTCAAGGCGAGTATAAATTACAATTAGTGGCTTGCAAATACCACTAGAACAGAGGTATCAATCATATATTTCAGTTACATTATTAGATATATAACTGGATAGAGAAGTGTATTCTGATATAAAGGATAATCATCCTGATGTTTATTCACTATAAAGAACAGATGATAATTATCCTAATAAAGATAATAATCCTCTATAGTGGATGCAATATCATCATTCTGATGATCATTCCAAACATTAAACATCTTCTTGGGCTCAGTAAGCTCTATTTCCTTCATTTGCAATGGGCAAATGCATAATTAGTTCATTGTTGGCAATGAAATGCATGAGAAAGCAACTGCAAGCTTAATATCAGGTAGTGTTTTTTTTTTGTAGAGTCTTGAGACTCTTCTTGTTTTCGCCAGCAAATTAAAACACGCCCAGCTTGAGGAACTCGTTTTCATTCATCATTTTTCATCATTTTATTATGGAATTCTACACTTTACCTTTACGGTCTTCGCTTTTCTGCTTTTCCGCTTTCTGCTGGCTGTTTACGCTTTTCCCATTTGGAGCTGGCCAACGTGACGCATGAGTAATGCCAATGGTGTGTCCAATATAAACATGCAGTACGGGCTGCAACTGCCGTCGGCTACAGCTGCTGCTGCTCCTCCTTCTCCTTCTGGCTCCTTCTCCAGTTGAAGCTGCACTGCATTTCCATTAATGACTTGGCCAAGTCTTTCGGTCTTTGGGTTTTTTTGGTTCTTTGTTTTCTCTTTGCTGCGTTTTGTTGTGCTGCGGCAACAAGCAAAGATGAGCATGGAAAATATCAAACAATAACAACAGCAAAGGCAAAGGCAACGGCAACGGCAACGGCAACAGCAACAAAGTTCTCTTGCAATTTCGCAGGACTCGCCCCACACTGCCTCATCTGCACCTTCCTCCTCCCCAGCGGCACTTGGACCGCAGCGCTTGCTCTGCCCAGAACTTAGTTTATTTCACATTTGTATTCATTTGTTTTGAGTTTTATTTACCCAGCACAATGGCAACAACAGCAACAGCAACAACAACAACAACAGCAATAGCAGCAAGAACAACAAGACTCTCTCTCAAATATGGACGTACGTTTAATTTCGCAGAAAGCTGAGGGAAACATTCAACGTAACTTCGTAAACGAGAAATTCTCTGCAGGTTATTGCCTCGCATCAGTGTGTGCGGTTTGGAGCCAAAAGATTCCTCTGCTTTGAGGAAATTACATCAACAAACACCTCTGACCAGGCAATGTACCACAGTCCACAGTTCGTAACTAGGTTGGAGTAGTTTGAGTCTTGTTTTCCCTTCAGCTTAAAGATTTAGTTTGATGAACTGCAATGCTGTGCAATGATAATCACATTATTATCTCGTCTTAACCGCATCTGCGTAATCGTATCATAGCATCCACTCTATATACACATTGTGCAGGGACAATCTCTCTCGTCCGACGTAATTGAGATTCAGTTTCAGTGAAAACATCGCTAATTGTATTCTTCACCGTGATGAATTAACAAGCTGACGGGAGTGCGCGGCGCTTGGCCACATGCAAACTGACAAGCTGGATAGCTTACCACTCCGATGTGGCCAGTGCTGTGGGGGAGTGGAGGCGTGGCATGAGTAGGCGATGACTGCCAATTTGGCGGGAATGTTGGCGAAGGCGCGACGGAATGAGTTGAGTGGCGAGTTTGTTGTTATAGGAGATGAAGTTGCAGTGGGTGCAGATTGCGGGGGGGGTGGTGGAGTTAGGGAGGTGGCGTAGTTGAAGCGACAACATCCGATTGCTGCAGGCAATGTCCACTGCCACGTAGCAGAAAAGGAAATTCCGGAACGGAGGGAAAGCGTAGGAAAATGCCCGCTTTGAGCTTGCTTTTTTTTGTGACATTTTTTTGCGCGGAAGGTTTTTGCATTCGTGCAACTTTTTGTGGCTTTTGTGGCTCTTGGCACGCGGCACCAAAAATACTTTGCCAGCATCAGAGAGAGGGGGGGGGGGGGACATCACTTGGCATAGAGGGCGTGTCAGTTGGTGGCAGCCTTAAAGTTTCCGTGCACGTTAATTTTATTTGCGCCTGCGAAAAGTGTGAAAATTTTTAAGCTCTGCGCGTTCTAATTTCAGCACTGCCAAGAATACAACAACAACAATTACAACAACTACAACAACATTACGCACAACTGTTGAGCAGTCCCTGCTGGGGTAGCAGCTGGCGAGGCACAGCAGCCCTGGTGCGTGCTTTCAGGCCCTGCAGCTGATGAGGGGTAAAAGTTTTATTCAGCGCGCCGAAAAGTATGCAAATTATTAGCAAAGTTAGACGCATTTTTCACGAGGCGCAGCACCGCTTTTCACATTTTGACAATTTTCATTTTTACTCTCAATAAATTCAGCTTCCTTGCTGCATAAGCAATGCACGCCAAGGGGCAGAAGGAAGGCGGGCAGAAGGAGAGCGGGCAGCAGCTGAAAACGTTTATTTATGTTTAGAGACTGTTTTTAAAGTGATTTCGAAGGCCAGGCCAGTAAGGTCATTGCTAGCCAGCTGGAGGTGGAGGTGGAGGGCAGCTGCCGCATCGCTTTCGCCTGAGTTGCTGCGACAATTTAACGCCCTGCACTTGACATTTGGTATTTGTTCAGATCCAGGTCCTTGCCGGCCAGGCTGCCTCTCCTTCTCTCTCTCTCTCTCTGTAAGCCTCCTCAAGGGCTCTGCCTCCCATGCGTGTAGGTATGTGCCTGCCATGTGTGTGCCCGTGTGTGTGTGCACTCACATTGCGTGTGTCCTTTGTTTTGCACAATTTGTCCTGCTCTTCGTCATGCCCGTCTTTGGCCGCGTCTCTTCTTCTGGGCTCGTGTTCGACCCGGACTCGACTTCATCCCGGTCCTATTCCGGCATGTCGTTCGCCCCTTGCGGAAATTATTATTTTGTTTAATGATTTGTGCTCAGTCTTGTAATTGAGGGCGGCAGTCGCTCGTTCTTGACCCACAATGGCTGAAAATATGGAAAACTATTGAAACAACAATTTTTTTGCTGTCGCTTTTCAAGCGTTTCTTCCCTCGCTCGATTCGGGTCTGCTCAGCGAAGGGTGAAGCAAAACAGCAAAATACAAAGAGCGAAGAGAGGGAAAGAGAAAGCACAAAAAGGGAAGGAAAGGAAAGAAAAGAAAAGAGATAAAATATGAAAATTCCTATTTATAAATTTTGCAACTGTCAGTCGAGTAGAAAGTTCATTGTCAATTGATTTTCTCGGTCATCGGCAACGCTGAAAGGATGTTGAAAATCAAATTAAAATAAAGGACCGTTAACCGTTAAGTATGCGAGCAATTTTGCGCAAAACGAGGGACAAAGTAATTTGTTTTTTTTTCTCGTTTCATTTATAAAAAAATATTTGCACGTACAAAAGCGAGAGAAAGAATGTTTGTTATTGACATTTTGCATGAACTTTACCGAGGGCTGACTGAACATATTGACATATAAATGGCGACTAATTGAAGGACAAACTCTATGCGAAATATGCTGGAATATGTTGCCATACTAAGTGGTTTTCATACCCTAAAATTGGCTGTAAATGAAAGTCAATTAGAACTAGCAGACACGCCTGTCTATAACTGCTTTATGATACGATTATGATATAGTACCTTTATGTCTGTGTGTGTGTGTACATGTGTAATTTGCTGTCACTTTGTTGGCAACGTGCGAAATCGGCCATGCATGCGATATACACAGTATATACAGGATATATCCCACTCTTTACCCAATGAGAACTGTTCCCGCTGTTTGCCCAATAGGCCGCGTAATGCAATTAAAATTTAATGCAGCCATAAACATAGTCTATATGGGCGTCAAATTGATGCATTGCCAAGTACCCTCGCCTTCCCCCCGTTTCCACTACTCCATGCACACTTTAAAAACAAAACACGAAATTCAAATTGAATTCATCTCTTGCATAATTACGTGCATTTTGTTCTGGGGCATTCCATAATATGTTTCACATTATGCGAGCTGCAGCAAAAACACGTACAAATAATAACAACAGTAACAATGGCAAAAATTAAATGTGGTTCGCAATTAAAAACTGGATTAAACTGCAGCAGAGCCCAATTGCAACTGCAGTTTCCTGTCAAATGAGCAGAAACTATTTAAAATGTATTGTGGAATTAAGGTTTAATTTCGGTCTGGCTCCGCATGAAGGGATTCTCTGTCGATTAACCGAGAGCCAAGAGTATTTGTTTAATTCGCTTTGCATGCCGGGTAATTCCTGTTTGCCGTTGATCTTTGCTGCTCCTATTTATCTTTGCCATGTGGTTAAATTAATTCACTTTGTGCCTTGGCGTCCTCATAAATATCCCAGAGTGCAGCTCCTGCAGAACAGCGCTTAGGTAAATACAAAGCAGCCTCTCTCTCTTGCTCCCTTTCTCCCTCTCTCTAGCTCAAATGAAGCAGAAGAACTTCACGTGCCGTAGTACAAATTGAAAATCAATGCCAAGAGAAGGAGAAGGAGAATACAAAGAGGTAGGCAGGGGGGTGTAAAGCGGTTCTGTGGTCCGTTTAACCCATCGCCCAACGCGGTGCCATAAATCGAAGCCTTCCTTTGTAGATAAGGAGAAGCAGGGGAGGGAAGAGCCAATTGAATTGGTCGGCAATTTCGAGCATTCACAGAAACGGTTCTATCCAAACAAGGCGCACATTGTTGGCATTCCCGTGGAAGGAGGAGAGGAGCAGA
This sequence comes from Zaprionus camerounensis, assembly GCA_018904165.1. NCBI lineage: Eukaryota > Metazoa > Arthropoda > Insecta > Diptera > Drosophilidae > Zaprionus > Zaprionus camerounensis. Next base: position 10,973,228 of record JAEIFS010000479.1, on the reverse strand, counting down.
GAACAGACAATAAGCCCGAATCGAATCAAATTCAAATGCGATTTTTTTGATTTTATTTAAATTTATGAGAATACAAACATATATCTTTGGCATTATAACTGAATGTTACTTAAAACTACACGGATTCAAGTCTCTTAGGTAGTTAAGTTTGGGGGTTTAGAAACACTCTTATATTATTTTAGGCAGCAACGAAATTTACATATTTTAAAACTATTATTCTCTCATTTTGCAAGGACATTAAATTTAAATTTAGTCCCTTGGCAACCTTGTGTGTAGTCTAGTTTCGTGTGGGGACACGCAACTGAAATTGTGTTGTGCAACTCGTTTCTGGCTGGCCTTGGCCACGTTGCGTATACGTTATGTTGAATATACATATTTTACAGCCGATTTGCGCCAATGGCGAACGGCTAACGACTCTTAAGTCAATCACTCTGGCACACCACAAACGATGAGCGACAGGATCAGACTCCCTTTCAGCTGTCGCACTTTAAGCGGATTGATACGTCTCCCAAGTGACCCACGCCGTGTTGTTGTTGTTGTTCCCTTTTTACCATAATAACTTTGTCAGTGTAATGCTGTGTGTGTGTGTGTGTGGGCTGCTTTACAGGTTTTGCTCAGATGTTCTTGCATAAATTTGCAAACAGTTCGCAAGTCAGCAGCAGCAGCATCAGCTCAAGAAGAGGTCCCGAAAGGACACCTGCAGTTAAACTTGCGAGCTTGCAACTCAAGCTAAAGTTCTTCATAACATAACAACATGATTTCAGTGCCACATCGGGCAGCGTGCAACGTGCAACGTGCAACGTGCACCAGCGTAACAGCAGGCGACACTGTTGAGAAAAATCCTCTGCTCCATTGGATGTGAATCCTCTTTTTTATAACGAGGGGCGGTTACCCCCGCCCAGCGACCACTTGACACCTTTGCCGTGACTTTCCTTTATGCTGTGCCGCATGTGCAACAACAACAACCACTTCAGATAATGGAAAGCATTGCACTGTCCCGTTTACATAAGCAAACAAGCGAACAAGCGAGCACAGTGGGGCGCCACAAGCATAATTTCATATTTCCTGCAGCACGATCTCTTTGACTTTTATTATGAACCACCCAGGGCTGCCCCAAGAAGAACCTAAACTGAACAGCACCCACTGTGGACCACTGTAAGTAATGAATAGCTGTCAATGTGCCTGAATTCTGACAGGTTTTCAATGAAAACTTTTTGTGTTCTCACGACTTTTTCTTTTGGCAACTCTTGAATTTATTGAAAATGTGCTTTGAAATCCAATTGAAAAGTGACGAACTGGGTCAGGAGTGGAGGGGGGAAGAGGACTATAAATAGACGAGCAGCTTTTGAAACTAACTTCAGAAACACCCCAAAGAACAAATAAACAGAGCAAAGGTAAATTCAGATGTGTGGCAACTAATCAGTTGCCTTGTTGGTCTGAGTAAATTGAAGGCAAAGGCGAATGATTTTATTTCCTGCCTAAGGATTGTGCGGGCAGCAAGCCTGGCCAGTTGTGATGGTCGTCCTTGACATTGAGTTGCCTGAATTATTGATTTGTTTGATTAATCGACTGACTGAGCCGGAGAACTGAGACACTCCGTGCGTAGCCTCGACTGTCCAGTGCTGGCTGTGCTTTTACTTCAACATCGCTTTGCTGCTTTGCTCCTTCTACGATCCAATCTTATTTACACTTAAGCGAATGGAACTTTAATGAGGTTTATTTGGAGCCAAGTGCCCAAGGCAGAGCCCGGCAATTATGTGCACAATCGACTGTTAAATGCAGTTTTATTTCGAGGATTAAGGGTGCATCCATGCCCGGCTCCCTCTTCTTCCCTTCCCTGCATCCATAAACACAAATGAGACTGAGCACAACAGAGCAGAGCGTGGCACACGACAGCCAAAATGGAGGATTGCAAAAAAGTTGAACAACTGTGGGAAGTGGGTGGCATGGGATGGGGGAAAAGGCAGCAGCAATTTGCAGCAAGGACAAATAGAACATTCCGCAACAATGGCCATGTCTCTCTCTCCCTATCTCTCTATCTATCTCTCTCTCTCTCTCTCGCTCGGCCATGTGCGCTGACAGGAACCTTTATGGGCAGACAAAAAATCAAGCCTAGCCCAGGCCCAGCGCGCGCTCAACACGTCGCATACTTGATACAGAAGCAAACGCCTGCGGGCACAGCAGCTACAGAAAACACAGGAAAATTGAGCCAAAGATTTCCATAACCATAGAAATTGAGTTGAATTCGGGATGAGGCTGATAGCTGCTGCTGATGGCTGATGGCTGAGGCCTTTGCCCATAATCCCCCAAAACATTGTTGACATTCTATCTGAGGGGGAAATTTATTTGTCCGATAATTCAAGTGAGCCTCTTAAAGTTTTAGAGAGAGTGACTTGCTTGAATACATATTCAAATTGTATTCAAAATTATTTTAGCTTATGCTTTTTATTTATTTAACTCTAGGAGGAATATAGAAATTGATTTGCTTTTGTTGTGTGCATAGATATCATATTGCAACTTTATTCATTTGCGGATAATGCATCAATATTTCATTCCGAATAACGTATTTTCATGCAGCCGTTATTCACTTTATATCATCATTAAAAAATGTTCATTTCGCGAAACATATTTGCATGTGGCAATACAAAAATGTACGAGAGCATAATTTAAATGGAAATGTATTCATTGCATCGTTATGCGGGCTCTACTCCAGCTTCAGCTCCTCCTCCTCTCCCTACTTCTTCTTCGAAGCACTTATGCAACTTTTATAGGCCATGCCATAAAAAGTTATGTCACAATAAAAATCAACAAATACGTCAAAATGTCGAGGGGGAATTTGCACGCGTGATTTAACTCGACTTTGGCTTTATTCTCGTTTTCAATAAATATCAATCGAATTGAGAGAATGGATTTGTTTTCATATATCCGCAATTTATAGTAATATAATAAAATAATTGTCGTTGGCCCAGGCCAGGCCAGGCCAGGCAAACAAATGTTGCTTTAAATCCCGTCGAGAGCAATCAAAATCAATCAATTAGCCAAAATTATTAATGATAAGCCCGCACACATATTCTATATACTATATATGGGCTGTGGTTGGAATGAAATATGATGGGGAAAGAATGTTACAAAAAATTAAACACAACACATTAAATGCAAATAAACATTAGCCGCAGTGGCTGATGGACGGCAACATTTACCTAATGCTCGGCAACATTAATCAAAATCATAAATGGGCGGCAGGGTGCCCAAATACGGCACCCCTATCCGCCCGGACATCCTGCCCTGAACGGAAGACGGGGCGCATTAAATGCTAGCGTCGTTAGCGGAAGTGTGGGCTCATGCATGTGCCTGTCTGTGTGTGCCTGTGTGTGTGTGTGTGTGGGTGAATGTGTGCATAAAAAGCAGAGTCAATGTTCAATTTTTATTGCCCCAAATCGAATTGAATCGATTCCTTAATGTACTCCTGGGCCCACAATCGCATATCGGCAACTCTGACCTGCAAGCTTTGTTTGTGCCACAGGCACAACGGCAACAACGACATCTCGTGCCACATTTGCCTGCGCCTTTCACATCCATGGATGATTAGGCATGTCTGCATGTGGCTCCCTCTCTCTCTCTCTCTGTTCCTTTCCCTTGCTTTCCCTTGGAAAGGTAAGTGGGACAATTTTGCTGACTTGTCACTTCCGGTCAAATGATTTTGAATGGAAAACCCGCACAAGCAGAAATCTGCACGGCCCACTGGGCGGCGATAGAGCGAATGGGATGCAGGGAGTGAACGAGGGGTGGGGGACGGGGAGGTAGATCCCATAATTCAACACGTATGCAATCTGTGAAAATTTGCAAGCGACGTTGAATGAGCATAAAATTAATCAAATTAGCCACTGGCATTGAATTTGCTTGGCGTCAACAAGCCCACGTCGCATATTATTCATAACCAGGGCCATAAATTCATGCATGTCCCTGCCAGAACCCACAACAGTGACCCCCCCTCCCGCCCCCCTTTTCTGCCATCCACACAGCATATGTGTGAAGGAAATTGAAATCGGTTACTTTACAGGCAAAGTTTGCATGCAAATTCAGGTGGAGAGATTCATGAATATGAATAGAAATGAAGTTCAGGGCAAGTAAGTGAGGTAAATAGAAAAATTCAATTAAGTTTCAGTTTAATAACTCGAGAGAGAGAGAGGGAGGGAGGGAGGGGAGGAGAGAGCAGTACCTTAGGCCAACCCACATCTCAAGCATACCCTTTCCCTTTCTCGCATTGCAAACTGGGCTCGGAAACAAATGAACTCATTTGTTTCAATTTAATCTTATTACTCAAAGATTTATTGCCTCTCGCTTGAGCTGGCAACCCTTTTCCAACTCTAACCTTCTTCTCAGACTGACCCAAGCCCTCTTGGCCGTGACAGCAAGTTTAAAAGCGCTCTTAAAGGCAGGACTCTCTTCCCCTACCTCCCTCCCTCTCCCGCTCTCCCTAGAGAGAGTTGATTATGATTGATTGACTACAATTCGAATTGTCTGTCATTGTACGGAAATTGATTTAAACGAGTGATCAGCTTGCACTCAAACAGTTGACTGCCAAATATAATTGACAGTCGAACAGGCTGGCGAGTGGCAACTCACGGACATCGCGCATACGACCCGTTGAACGGCATTTAAATGAATTTTGCAAGCAGTCAACCAACTAAATTACTTCCCCGTTCACCAGAGTTATGCAGGCGATTAACTGCATTGCCAGAGAATACATACACACATATATAGTACATAGATATATGTATATTACTATGCAGTGTGTAGAAACACATTAAATGAATGCGAGTTTTATGTGTCCCGTGATAATTGCACAAGCTAGTGGCAAAACACATTATAAAAGCCAACTAATTAAAAATAATAAAACATTTATGTTTGGTGGCTCGTAAAAAGTTGGCAGTCGGGAGTGTTAGACCAGGAGTGTCCAGGGAACTGCCCAACTTGACTGCACTCAGCTTGAGCACGTTGTGCAGAGCATCCCATAACCATCAAGTACCCCAGCCAGTGTGCTGCAGGCCTCTTCAGTCGTGCTGTGTACAGGGTATGTCTAAACGACCTCAACTGCCCAAATGGAATTTGCAACAGTTTTGCCATTCGGTTTGTGACGAGCTCAGAACTCCAATGCAGATGTCACGTGTTCGTTCAGGTGTTGCTCTGTGGGCCGTGGCACGTGGGCGACAAGATTGCAGCTACGTCCGACTGCGTAAATCACATGCAACAAGATGGCAGTTGTAGCAGTAGTTGCTGTTGCACGTGCCAGCAGCGCCGACTCTTGATTCTAGTTTTTTGATTTGAGTTGAACTCTACAAGCATTAGGAATTACTAGGCAGCCATGTGCCAAGTGGGAATAGGAAACTCCCCTGGAGATTTGCATAAAAAGAGCCTTCGTTTTATTGTCTCCACTCCCATCTCCTGGCGCTGATGACGTGCTCGGTAATTTATGTGCAGCAATCTAAACTCATTTGGCCCACAAGGCGGCAAATGTGTAGGCCACACACGACTCCGAGCTGGGCTACAATTTACATTTGCCCCTGCCCCTGCCCCCTGCCCTACACTATCCCCCATTTATGTTGCAGTTAAGGCGACGTTGTTGCTGTTTATGTTTGGATTGGCCTCGCTCTGACTTTGACTCTGACTCTGCCGCAGGCTGTGTGTTCTGACTGTGTTTGTGTGTGTGTCGACTCCGTCTTCAACTGCGTCACCTTCTCTCGGCGCTCCACGTAATCAAGTTATTATGTTGACACTTGGCTTCCTTACTTAGCCGCACCGCAGCAGCAGCCGCCGCGTGGATCTTTGTAGTTTTTAGTTCCTGTTCCGCCCACGAATGACTGCAAAGTCGGCATTTGCCTAGGCCTCCCCTCCCCGGTATGCTGGTGCTCCCCCTCGCTAACACACCCCTTCTCCCCTTTCCCAGCACAGGCTGTTGCTCTTTTCTCTTGGCATTTGCATCACAAGCAGCAAACACAGAACAAACAAGCGGTAAACAGACTGACAAACACACAGAGTCAAACCCACACACAACACACACAACACACACACACATACTTATCACCACACTACAGCACACACATTCATACATCTGCAGTCATATTTATTAAAAGCCTTCGCCCTGCGGTTGGCATTCCTCAGCTGCTGCCACGTCACCCCTTGCACCTCCTTTTTGGCCTGTCGAGCCACGTCTCTCGTCTCGTCCTCATCATCGTCGACAAGCTTTTCATTTCAGTCTTAATTCCTTTTGAATAATATCTACCACTTAAACTTACAAAACATCAAGACCACACAGGGTACAACACACTCCCACACACCCACACACACACACAGTCTGTATACAATACATACTTGACGTAGTCGAATGTACTTAACGCCATGTAAGATACAAAGACCACAGGCCATGGGTGTTGCAAACAATGAGGTCAGGTTAGATATGGCTGTAGGTATAAATAAATATTCGTCACATGAGAAATTTGTACAAATTATTATCAGTAAATTGTATTAAAAAGTATTTGTAATTGCAGTAAAAAGTATTCCTTTATAAATAGACAAACATCTTCTTTATATTGCAAAACTTAAAAACAAAACAAAGTGTTCTCTTTTCATTTTTGATGCAGAATTCTTTTAAAGAAAGATTATTTCCAAGAATACTCTTAAAGTTACACAGATTTACACAAAACATACGCATAGAAAAATGATTTTAACGGGTGAACATTTTTGAGTACCGGTCGTAGCAGAAGGAGGAACAAGAAAAACAACAAGTCTTGAAATGGAATTTTATATTTGCCGGATATCTAAAGGAGTTTTCACTCCTGGCTCGTGTTCGTTGTGAGTTCGTAAACATGTGTATAAATATTTTAATATGCCTACATAGCTTGTTTTGCTGCCGTTCGCCTTAAATATGCGTTCATCTATGGCAAACTTCCCTTACGGTTCGAGCTCGAGGTTCTCCCCACGCACCAGGCACACCCTGGGTAGCTCAATCATTGGGGGCAACCAGTTGCCGCAACCAAATAGACGTCGCATGCTGCGATTTATTTTTATTAAAAACAGGGCACTCCAATGTTTGCCATTACTTCGTATGTGTGTGTGTCGAATGTTGTTGTTGCTGTCTACTGTTATTGTTCCCGCTGCCATACCATAAGGCAATATAGTAACATGTTTGGCCCACTGTCAGATATGGAGATGGAGCAGTACCTTCTGCTCCACTTGCCATGTACGTATGTAGCATGTATAATATTAATTACGGTTGTCACAGCGACGCATTGTGGAATCATCTCTGATGAGTTGCTGCTGCGCCATGCTGATATGAATATATGGAAACTGAGGCAATCCTGTATACCCAGTGGCAATTACCCAAACACCAGTATCGTATATGTATCCTAAATTAGTTGGCTCGGTGAACGGGCATAAGCAAACTAAACCAAATGATTGGCAACTGTCGAGCATTTAATGGATTTGCACACTATTGTCTGGAAGTATTAATTACCATAATTGTTTTTGGGATTTAGCATTAATTGAAAATGTCTAAGGTGGAAGTACTTAAAGTGATGGGATATTATACTCCTTCAAAGTAAGGTACATAGAACTTAAATTAACAATAGATATAAAAGAAACAACCTCTTATCTGTATACCATATTCCATATTCTAGTTTGCCATATCTCTGACTGAATGCATTTTCGGGTTTATTGGAGAGTTAACTGCTCTTTGGAACCTTCGTTATACACTTGGACAACTTAAAATGATCAAACAAGGATTTACTAATTGTATATTAGTTAATATTAAATCGACGTCAGCTGTTGTTCTATGTTTACTTTAAAGTTTCGCTATTAACATATTTTGTGGTCGGGTAAGAAGCCACAGAATTTCGTCATTCTGTCGTCGCGTCTACGAAGAAGTTTAATTATCTATTATATTGAATTTCAATTGAACGCAAGTGTGAATAATTTGTTTAGACGTCTCGTAATTAGTAAAGCTGGAGTGAGGCGGGCCTCGGAGACTTCCAGCAGCTTCTTTTCGGGCAGGCCAAAAAGCGTCGAATTTGAATTTCAATTAGTTTCCGTTTGTCTGAAGCTGGAGTTCGCATCTGGGCTGAGGATTTACGCGTGGACGTGGACTTCTGTACGTAGGCGTAGGCGAAGGCATGGTCGGCATCATGCGGCGTTGATGTCATGCCAATTAAAGCGTATAATTAAGTGTGTGCCGTACAAGAGCTGCTAGAGCGCTAGGAAGTTCGTCACGAGGGCAACAGGGCGTCGTCCGTCAGGTTGTTGTTGCTGTTGTTGTTGTGGACGCAATGGGGCGCGTCCGCCTTTGTGAGTGGGCAGGGGCAGTGCGCATAGCAGAGGGCGCCCCATCAATTTAAATGCAAAAAGGCTTTTGAGCCGAAGCGAAGGCCAGCGCGCAGTCGAGAAGCGGTCAAATGTGTCGAGGCAGCAGTTTCACTAATTAAGCGCCGTGGACGAGCAGCAAGTCGCCTTATACAGGATGCTGGAGCCGCTTTTCGACCCTGACTTGGGGCAATGGCTGGCAACCGCAACCAAGTCAGCCACGCGGACGACGACGACTGACTTACCCGGGGCAGGGACAGCACTGGGAAGTCCGAGATCGACTCGGGAGGCATGAGGCGTGCAAAACAATGCTAAGCGGCTCAGGGCTGCGCTTGGCACCCCGCAGAGTATGCTACGTTAATTTTACGAGACTTGTAGCAACTGAATTAAACGGGCTGACCCCAACGAGCTGAGCTCGACTCCGGACAATGGCTTCGGTTTTCTCTGCTAGCTATTCTGTGCTCGTTACTCGGCCCCCGTCCAGTCCTTGTCCACACAGTCCTCCACTTGAAGCCGCACCAATGCCCCCTTCAGTTTCGGCAGTTTCGTAATTAAAACGACGGGGATTACATTAGCACGTACAGGGCAGCAACTGGTGGTCAGTGGTTAATTAAAACGAGGTGCGGCAACGCACGTTCCATGTGCCAGCCAAATATTTGGAATGCGTTTTAAAGAGGCAGCCGAGCAGCACCTGCTGACCGTGCCACCTACACAGATAGCCACCACTTGTGCCGTTGGTCACTGGACACGAGTAACATGAGGGTGATGCAGTCAAGTTGTTTTCCCAAGCGAGCCTTGGATCATTAAACTGCCAGTTGAGCCTTTAGTATGCATAGAACATAGAACATAGAACATAGAACATAGAGCATAGAACATAGAACATAGAACATAGAACATAGAACATAGAACATAGAACATAGAACATAGAACATAGAACATAGAACATAGAAAAACAAACATGTGCATATTCTAAAAATTTCTTAACTTCCTACATAAGTTTGTTTGGATACTTATAATGAAATTCTTGTCAATAATAGGTTTCATAAACAATAAAGTTTATTATTTATTAAAAGTTCTTCTCCGGTAATAATAAAATTGCATTTTGTTGAGTGCGTCAAAGTTTTCCCACACATAAAGCTGTAAAGTTAGTTTTTTTATGAACTCCATATGCACTCGAGTCCAGTTGTGTAGCCACGGGTGCGCAGACTTATGTCTGCTCCTCATAACATATTTGTGCTGTGTAGAAGCATTTATACTGGGGTGCAGGAAATAGATTTCAAACTGCGAATTGCGTTTCTGAAAGTCCCAAGAGCTGCAGCTGTCTGGCACTAGATAAAGCCATCACTGTCAAAGACACGTGTGCAGGTATTTCGAGCATGTTGCGGAAATTGCATTTTCCTTTTTAATGAACAATATTTTTTCTTGCTTAACTCATTTTATTTTCTATTTTTATACATTTCTACACATTATAATTATAAATTCATGTATGCTCTATATTATATTATTATTAAACAAATTTGTTTAGAAACAAATTGAAGTAATAGCACACACACTATTCGCTCTCTTAATAAACATTTCTGTATGTGCACGATATGGACAACACACCTAGGAATAAACAAATATGAATATACGAATGTACGAGACGTGAATTCAATCCCGAGTTGTTATAATAAATTCATTTATCGTGATATATCAGACAACTGAAATTCGTTTCCATAATTTGCCATTTGTATGAAAATTATTTTGCTGCCCGAGTCAACTCGGACTGAGTCTGGAAAACAATCGCATTTAGCAGAGTCTAGCCGCTGGCAGTTGGTTGGGGAGGATGGCAGACCAGAGCAAATTGCTCTGTAAACACTCGAGACTGGCAGCGACTGCTAAATTGCGCATACGCAGACAAGAGATAAAGAATTAAGCTGATGCGAGATAAGCGCTTTATAAATACTTGGCAACTGACAGAAGTGACTTCAACTTTAACACTGTTATTCAATTTGAGTTTTCGCCAGATTTGTCAGATTTTCCCAGATACGCCAAGTGCTCGAGCGTTGAGCTCTCGAGTGTCAGTAAGTTTTGTTTTTAATCGTTACTAATTTGGCTGGTCCACTTTGGAGCACTTCACTCAGTGCATATTTGAAAAGCGAACACGGGTAAATGAAAGCCATACTTACTTCTCTTGTAATTTAAATGAAAGCCATACTTACTTCTCTTGTAATTTATTATTTAAAATCGGAATCCCACATAATTTTGATAACCATTTCGATGGTTCAACCTGTCTGCACATGGGGAATTCAAATTTGATTTGATTGCAACATTGTAGAGCATTAGTGCTATGATTCTGGAACAATACACCAAGGACAGTGGAGTTTACATTGTTGGCAACTCTGGGAATTAATTGCAATTCAATTGGATTCAAATTCGTATAATAAATCTCGCATGCACATAAATTTTCACATCCGTATCCACGAGTTAATTGAAAGGGATTTCCCTCATTTCCCCATTTGTTATCTGACAATTTCAATCCGAACATTCGCAGTCCTCTGCTGTATAAACATTCGCAGCTTTTTCCAAAATTAACAGGCCAGTGCAATTCGGATTGTTCCGGAACATGGAGAGCATTAACAATGCCAACACCAACAAGATTCGCTCTGCAATTTCCGCAAATTAAAAGATATCACTTACAGCGAAATAATTTTACAAAACCGCAAAAAGTTCGAGTGTGAGCGGAAAATAGATGCGTGTCACGCCCATTGCATTTCATGCAGGGACGTGGTGGGGGCGTGGCATGCGCAGCGGGTGGCATTTTTGTAGCTTGTTGACAGCAAATTGAATTAGAAACGCATTTCCCTGAACAAAGCGACCGCAATTGCTTCGCGACGAGGGGAGAGAGAGACAGAAAAAGAGAGAGAGAGAGAGAGAGAGAGAGAGCAGGCATACGCTGATTGAGCTCGGGATGGGGTAGAGTACGGTTCAGAAGTTAAGGACAGACACATGACACATGTGGGAGACCCCTTGTGCTCTGCACATGTGGACGGTCGATAGATGTCGCCTGTGAACAATGACAAACCGCAAAAATTCAATTTAAACTTTATATTTCACTGGCGAACAAGTCGACCAAAAACAACAACAACAACAAGGGAAAGAGGAAGCAGAACAAGCATCAAAAAAATAGCATCGAACGCCCGTAAATAACCATGAGAGAGTGTCGGCAAAGCGAATATTAATGGGTTGGCAACGCGTGCATATAATTGCAAAATATTGAGAAATCAATGGAGATTTGCGAGAGTCACTCAACCTAAGCTAAAAGTGCCCCCAGGGACTGCCCCTAAAACTCTACTAACCTAATCAAATTTAATCCTGCATAATTTGGGGTAACAGCTGCTCAATATTACCAGCAACTACGCCTTACGCAGAGCTTGAGCAGCTTTAAGCTGTATTCCTGTTTATGTTTTGTTTCCCTTTAATAAACTGTAAGAAGTGGCATAAACACGCACCAACGTTAACATTCTTTAATTGTGTAGTTCGTTTTAAATTAAAAAAGAAATTTGTTGGATTATTTATTTACTCAACTTGGAAATACTCTGCGTATACTCTGTTTATATATTTTCCTTTTTATATTCATGCAGAGGGTATATTTATTTTGAGCAGAAGTTGGCCATGCAACTTAGGAGATATCTCCGACTCTATAAGTTATATATATTCGTGATCAGCAGCTACAGTCCATGCGGTTATTGCTGAAGGTAGTCTATATTTCTTGCTTTTTTGATCTCAATGAAAGCTCAAAGCTTCTGCTCGTTTTCCATTTTGCGAATACAATTTTATAAAAAAAGAAACAAGATAAGATTATGTGTAATTGTCAGAGTTGCATTTTATAAAGTCAGAATCATCATTCATCCTCGCAGAGTCAGTCATTCAGTCAGTCTGGCGGCGTTGTCTTAATTTCAAATGCAAAACACGAAATGGCGACAATAAGGATTTGATTTAGATGACGTGCGGCGCGGATTTGCAACGGATTTTTATGTTTATTTTGGGATTTAACAAAAATCCGGGTAAAAACAACACACACAAAGTAAAAAATCAGAGAATCCCCAAACGGCACACACGCTGGCAGGCGCTGGCTTAGCGAAATCGCAATCACACTAATACCAAGGCAACACACACATGCACAAACGTTGCCACACACATGGGCAATATTTTAGCATTTGTCATAATTAGAAGACGCGGCCCCTTTGGAAACAGCTGGCGAGAAAACAGCATAAGAAGAATGGTCATAAAATAAAAGAAAATACGCGAGTTTCAAATTTTCATCTCCTTTTGGCGTCGTTGGCATCGTTGTCGGTGCCACACAGAAAACAATCCTTGTCCCCTGCCACTTGCCTCCAGCCGCCTACATGTGCCTCCCTCCCCTCCCTGTGCCTCCTCTTGCCACCCTTGTGCTCCGACTTGCTCGACAATTATTAAAGTCTTACATAAAGGGCGGCGGCGCATTTATGACTGCACTTTTCACATCCGTTTCCGCATCCGTCTGTCGACACGCACATACCACACACACACACACACTCTCACACATTCAAATACACCCACTCACTCACACACACTTACCCTCCCATACCGCTGTGCGGCGTTCACTTGTGGGGCGTAGAGCCAACAGGTCGCGGGCAGCGGCAGAAGCAATTTCACTTTACATTTGTTTTACGACATTTGCTCCCCACACACACACAGACATACATAAGCCCGCTCTGCGGCTGGGGGCATACATACGTATGCGTCGCCATGTTCGCCATAGCTGCGTTTTCGTGACTCCTCCTCGTCGTGTGATAAGTATTTATTATTATGCTTTTTAATGGCAGAGCGCTTCGCTACTGTGCTTTTACCCAAATGAGTTTCCCTCATTAGAGGCCCACTTTTCACAGCAGCGGCTTCCCTTGTCTTGGTAATGCACTTTTTAAAAACATACTAAGACGGGCGGATCTATCTCCAGGGCACAATACGGAGGTGCAAATGTTAAAATGGAATTCAAATGAACTTAGCGCGAAATGTAACGTCCTACGCAGGCAATTAAATAATAAATTCTTATTCTCATCCGATACTAGTGGAAGATATATATTTATATATCGATACTTTCAATAAACTTTTTGAAAGACCTAGAGTTGTAAAACAATTGTTAAGTATCGATAACATTGTTGGAGGCTGATCTACGGAAACCATCGATAGCTCAGCATTAATGTTTCGATATCCCTTTATAACAGCTGTTCCTTTTAAAAAGAATCGATGTCTCTTATTGCACATTTTGCAGCACTACGTGAAATATCTTCGTCATTATTTCTGTTATTCGTTCAATTAATCTTTGCGAGTCGCCATACTCCACATGTCTGGGCAGGTAATTATCCGGCGAGACGTCACGTTCCGTCGCAGAGCTTCATCATTCTCTCGCCACATTCGCCCAGCTCAGATTTCCAAAATGCCGTCGCCATTGCCAGTGCGCAATTTGAATTTACGGTTTATGGTGAATAAAACATTTTGTTGCCACTGCAACAGGAGCTAGAGGTGAGGTGGCATGACTTGCCATGCCAATAATTCAACCCAGTCGCGGTAGCTTCGCGCCTCGCTTACGGCAATTGCCCATAAAACGGCGACGGAACAAAGAATGCCGCAGACGACGCCCGAGGAGTGGGTCTTATCCCAATGCAGAGCGGGTAAATATTCGATTTAATTGAATACAGGCAGAGCCACGCCCAGTTTTCTGGCATTCTCTTTCCGCGTTATTAAAAATCTATATATCGATGTGGACCCTTTCGCTGTTGGCTGCTTCTGCCGCTCGGCGAAATATTAATTAACATTTTGTGGCAATATGCGAAATTATTTAAAAAATACTCAGCGCGCAGGATGCGGCAGGATGTGGAAGCTTTTTAAGTAATTAATATCGGTGGGAAAGGAAGCAAGAAAATGGGAATGAAGAGCGGAGTGGAGTAATGAGCAAGTCGACCCGAACAACCCCTTTGTAGTCTGCATAATTTATGAGGAAGCCAAGATGAACTACAGCTCTATACAAAGGGTCAACACGTAAGACATTTGCCATAAGCTCGAGTAAACTTCCAATTGGTCTTCCATAAATGATGAGTGCATACGCATTCATCAGGTATTCATTCAAATGGCTTCTCGACCAACTTTCGGGTACTCAGCACCGTAGACAAGTCGTATAACAGAGTGTTATTTAATGGGCAAATACAGCGGAACCTGTTGCCGTGGGTGATCTATACCCGAGCTGGGGTTTGCTACCCACATCAGCTCGTCACGTCACGCAATGAGTGTGTCTCCAAAAAGTTGCATAATTAACATGGAGCCAACACATGGATTCGGGTCAAGTTGGGACACCTTCTGCTTGAGTTGGGCCCAAGTCAGGCGCTTTAAAATTCAGCCATTTCAGCTAGCAAAAAGTTGTCGCTTCTCGCTCCTCACTCGTCCGCTGTCGGTTGTCAGTCGGAATGGCACGTAAACATAATTAGACGCACATTTAAAGGGTCATTAAAGGACACTGGCAAGGCGACCCGCTGCGCATCGTTTTCGAGGCAAGCAGGCACATTATGCTGCCACTCGACCCCAGGGCCAGTCCCAGTTGGCATTGCCGCCACTTACAGGTATTTGCATTCTGCCAAAGTGGGTACCCCTGCGTCAACCCTACCTTTGCCCCTACCCCTGGACTGGACGAGTACTCGTACATGTGCATGACACTGGCAACTGCGAAGGACGAGGGCTGAACAAGACAACATGTAAATACCATTAGGCTGCCTTCTGCAGGGCAACTTGGCCGTTCCTGGCTCGTGGCACGTGGCACGTTGACGCGGCGGGCCCCACTTAAAAATGTGCTCGACGACTTGACATTGTTTCAAGAGCAAAAATATGGCGTTTTAGCATTCTGTAAATGTATGATAATGGCCAACTGGAAGCAGAACGAAACGGAACAGCCCCAAAGAAGAGGAAGAACAAAGCAAGAAGCCAACAAGGACAACAATGACAACATGTGGTTAGACTCAACGAAGGCAGACATACATAAGTCGTGGGGTTAGGCATCCTCCCGAAGGGGGCCATAAATAATAAGTCATTAACACGTTGTTCAGCGAAGTCTCGTTAGTTCGAGAAAGTGTTTAGCCACTAAATTTGATGGGATTATTAAAGTTTGTCGAGCGATTAATTGCGCCGTATTTAATGCATTCCTCAATGTGCCACGCCCCTCTGTCTTTAAAGACGGTCTCTTCAAGATATTTGCCACATTGTTTACGTGCTTGAGCAGCCCCCTCAAGTGCGGCACTTACGACTCCCGACTCCCGGTTCGGCTGCCCCCAACGTGCTTCGGTTACCCATCTGTGAGTTGCGTCTCCAAATAAAATGCAGCGTTTATGGCTCCAGGCGTGGACGTTCTCTTGTGCTGGTGGTGGTGGCAACGTTTACTTTATTTAGCACTCGCTGCAAACTGTTACACACGCACATCTAGAGATCTGCAGCAGTACCCGCAGCTGCCCCTTGACCCCGACGAGTGCCCATTAACGCTTTTTTATCTGTTCATAAATTTTAATTTTGCCAAAATACTCCAAGTACGTGCCACGCCTGCCTCCGCCGAACGGCCGCAAAGTTCAACTTGAAAAGAAGCTTCCATAATTCCGCAACCCTCCCCGGACTCCCTTCTCTGCTCCTCTTCTGCTTTGGCCACACTTTGTGCTTGTGTGCGCTTTCATTTCGTAGAAGAGCAAAAATATGACTTGGTGGCTCCTTTTGCACTTCTCCTTTGCTCATTCTGCTTGGCAACCTTTTTGCAACGTTTCCTCTCTCCAAGTTTTGTCCTTTAAGCGGTCGCGTCAAGGGCTCGCAGCCTTATTTCGCTGGCAGCCCATTCGCGCCGCTTGCGGGTTTGTTTATCGTCCTTTGCATCTCATTGAGCTCGTTCCTGTTTATGAACAGTCGCTCCTTGGAGATGCTTGCTCGCATCGTTGAGGGCTTCTAGAGCAGACTCCCAGGCAATCTCTCTCTTGTTCACCCCGTCTATCCCCTCCCTCTCGTTCTCTTTGGCGCAATCTGTGCTGCTTCTGCTTCTGCCTAGCTCGGCACATTTAACTTTCCATTGCATATTTAACCTAATTAAAATGAGTTATACCGCCAGAGGCGAGTCAGGTGAGAGGCGTGTTCGTAATCCTTGACCTTTTCGCTTGACTGCCTCCGATAAAAATAAACTTGCATGCATAATATTTATTTATATATTCGCAAGGCAAAGAGATACAGCTCGCCCCCAATCAATTGGCCGTCGAGGCCGTTGGAGCAATTAGGCAGCTGAGTTATCGATCGATTCTGATAAGAGGAACAATGAGTAACCCATCTAACTGCTGCCTTATCTTCTTCTCTCTCTCTCTCTCTCTTTTACAGGTAAGGCTAAGCGGGGCAGCTGCTCGAGCAGCACTTGCCTTTGGCTTTTGACTCACATCCAACAATGTCCGTGGACGAGCAAGAAACTAATCTAATGAATTTATGTGCGTCCTTGTACTTCTGCAAGGTGCAAGACGCACACAGTATCAGCAGCAGCAGCACAGGCAATGCAAAAGACTCTAACTGAAAGCACTTAAGCCCATAAAATATTCAAGCCGTGAACATGTGCAAAAAATTACGAGCCGTGCCAGCCAGAGAACACAAAAACAGAAAGCCGGCAAGGCACGCAAACAAGAAAAACAACGCAGGGCGAAAGAATGGAACGGAATGGATGAGTGGACATAACAGACACTGCCGGGGGACAGACTCAGAGCAGAGGCAGCATCAGCATCAGCAGCCTGGTAGAATGAGGGGCGCAATTTGCCATTTTCTCGGGCAGGTCTCGAGGCCCCGGTGAAAGGCAGAGAGCCACTGATTGAATAGAGAATAAAGGGCAAGTAGATGGTCCAGGGCGATGAGCCAGGACTGGTGCGATGAGCTCCATAAATGTCGTAAGGCAAGCGGAAACGGAAGTGAATGGCGCCGCTGCTGGGACTGTTGGCATTGTGCAGCGGAAGTGGTAAAAGCAAAGGGTCCAAAGTGGCCCAGACTGTGCCATATTTGCATATGTTCCGTAGGCGCAGAGACATTGCCTCGCCCTGCCAACTCTCCTCTACTGTTATTCTTTGGCCCACATTCACACACGAACACGTTCTTTGTCAGACGGAAGTTAGTTTATTCTGCAATCGAATGATATATTACAGAAATTTAAAAAAAAAGAAAAGTACTAGACTTCAAATAATAGGAAATGTCTTACGAGAGTCCTTTTCCAAGCATTGACATTAATCTGAACATTGTTGTGTGCTTGGCATGTCACTCGATAAGTAAGCATCTGTATTCCATATGCAGTTCAGAGGGAATATATTTAACATATCCTTAAGCGCAACGACTCCAACAAGGGAAGCAGTTCGTGATACAATCAGCGCAACTCTTGGATAAATACAGTTTTGCATCAATTCTGTACTGTGTTGCTTGAATCTTCAGTCTTCTGCCATTTTGGACAGATTATGCTACTTATTTCACTCGTTTAGTCTGAGAGCGGCTCAAGTGCGAAGCGGAAAATCGCCTGCAAATTGAGTTAATAACATATTCGCTTCTTATGTATTGTAGAACAGGGTTCTCAAGTAGCCTAGACATGCCGATCTGAAGGAGATGACACCTTATGCCTTAAATGACCTTTACAAAATGCCACTTCACATAAATAACTGTAGAGATTAAGAGCTAAAATGTACTTCCTTGTATGTAATCAGCATATGTAGAATATCAAGGGCTTAACAGCTAGGAAGGTGTTTCCGCCAATCCCATTAAGTTACTGTCTATATGCCTTGGTCCTCTCTCGTATAAAGAGCTTCAACTGCAGAGACAGTCATCATTGCAGTTGTTTAATTACCTCGACGATATCTTTCATTCCATGCAATTTACATACTTAATTTATATTGAATTCGACCTTGGACAGACTATAAAGGCTTTATACATTTGCATATTAATAGCATCTCGACAGAACATTCATACTGACACCAGAATGACGCAGACAGAACAACTTGTTGCTTGATATTTCACCAGATACTGACTATCTCAGAGACTCGATTTAGTAACTGGAAATGATTGCATCAGTTGCAGTAGTTTACGGTCATTAAAGTTAGCTGCATAGCTGCATTCCCATTGGGCAGTGACGAGGATTAGGTTACTTCATCTTGGTCGTTTCCAATCAGTCGTTGTACGCATTCATTTCGTCAACTGTCGTGGAAATCCTGTAAAAATCTGCTTTCGCCTGCGGAACTGACAACACGGCGAAATCCTGCAACTGCTGACAGTCTGAGGATGGAGAGGGAGCTGAAGGCCAGAGTAGAGCGCCAAAGAGATTTGTTGTACAGTTTCAAATCAGAGTTGTGCCCGGCAGGCCAGAACAGACCGATGGACACAGGGACAGACGGACAGAACAGGCTACGTAAGCGAACATTGTGATTTTTTAGTAAACGCAAAAAAATTCTATGCTGGCAGTATGAGGTGTACAAGCAAACTATGGCGAAAATGTCAACACACGATATATCACACAGTATATATTCAGCAACTGGCTGTAGGTAGGTGCCACTGAAAAAGTCGTATTAAAATAGACACTCCTTCTAGTTAGTTACCTCAGAAGATACAACAGATACTTAGAACATCTCATCGATCTGTAAAGACAAGCCAGGGACTAGACCGGGAGTTTCTAGCAGGTCCCGAATTTAAACCGAAAACTTTAAATTTGGGAATCCTTTAATGTGTACCTATAAAACTTGGTTGGGAAGTTGTGTGATGAAAGCCTTCTCTATTTGATTTGGCATACATTAAAGCCCAATAACAGCTAGTCGTGGTTGAACTACGGCTCTTATGAGTATATAGATTTTATTAAATGACAAGAGAGGTGACTAAAGTAACATATTTGGGTTTTAACCTATTACAATACGCCCGTCTCCTAGGCGCCTTTATTCTTGCTGAAGTCTGTTCCTCAAATGTCTCTAGAAAACTCTTATTATATCGTACCTTCGCATGTATTGTATTTATCATAAGCCATCGCTTAAAATAATATTTTGCTGTGCTGGCAGGATAACAAATGGTATGTGGTGCATCTGTTGTCTATGGAAAACACAAATATATGTAGACTCTCAATGTCGGCGTGTCTAAAAATCAACACTCGCTCCGTTTGTTATGCCAGGCCCAAGGAGCAAGAAATACAAACAAGACCAGAGACGAGCCGAAAGAGGCACGCAGAAAAAATTAGCAGAAACAGCAAAGAAGGAAAGAAAGTCGAGAAATGCGTAGCCAAGATTTATGCCTTGCCAATATTCGCAGCGCCTTTTTTTTGGCAGTAGAATTTACACAGCCTCTGGCAAGTTTTCTAAGTGTGGTATGCGGTGTGGAGGGAAGGGAGGGAGGACTGGTGTAACAGCTGGTGTTAGGACTCGTGTGGCAAGGCACAACTTGAGAGTGTACCTCGAAGAGGCCTTCACAACAATCGTCGGGGCTTTCTGCAAAATGAAAACATATTTCGATTTTGGGTTGAAGAATTCTTATAAAATATATACACATTATATATTCACATGCATCTTGCTTATGTGTCAGCATTATAAACTAAGTGGAAGAACGCGCAAATATGAGAAATGAACAACATGCAGAGCGATAAGTGGGCGGGCCATACTTTCGGCTTACCGCTGTGGCCTCGTAATGGGAACAGACCCGACTACCAAGACGACTGTGGACTGTCGTCGACTGCCAAGTCCCCAGTGCCGACTCCCGATGAGTCATTGAATTATTATGATTGACTTTTATTACATGGAATTGCAATTTATTTTACTTAACAACAAGCAGCCAAACGAACAGGCCAGCCAAGGAGGAGGAAGGAGGAGGAAGGAGGCGACGCCCTGAAGGCGTGGCAGCAACAAGCGTGGCCGAAAAGCGTTTCAAAAATTTGAATGAAAAGTTATAAAGAAATTACGTTATTTATCATTCGCAGTGTTGTGCAGCCCGCGGGCGAAACCAAACGGCACGAAACGACAGACATAGAGAACAGATGGAGATGCAGGCAGAGGGGAGAAAGAGAGAGGGAGGGAGAGCAAGAGGGACGGGTATAGAGACCCGAATCTCCCGACCGCAGCCCAAGCCGTTTCCGTTTCCGCTCATTTATTTGGTCGACTGTCAAGCACACACACACAGTCAGGCACATTCATACACAGGCACACACACACACAGTTACTTGCCAGGTCTCTTCGGTCTTCTCGCTGTAGTTTATGCACTGTTAAAAACTTTTACGTGGCGCCCGAAAGAGAAATTTAAATTTATTGTTTGCGGTTTTATTGAACGTTTCTACCCACCAAACCCCCCGGCAATGTCCCGCCCCTTTTTACACGGCTGGCCCTGCTTAAAATTAGTCGCTGCTCGGCAATCGATGGGCGTTTGATTTACTGCCGATGCGAGATTGAAGTGCCTAATTGCTTTAAAATTGGGCGTGGCTGCAGGTGAATTAATGGCTGTCAGGGCTGCCAAGGAGCCAGGGGTGTGCTAACTCGGTCCGATCCAATTACAGTGTGTGCGACTCCTCGCTGAAAGCTTTTCCATGTCCCAACGAGAAAGTCAATTAGGTTTTTATCAATTTTATTTTCCCAATGAGCAAGACTCTCTTACTCTCTCTCTCTTTTCTTAACATCCCTCTCTCTCTGAAACTAAATTAGACAGCTTCATTTTAATGTTCACAAGTTTTGCATACAGTTCAGTAACCAATGGAACCTTTCAAGCACTGCACATTGATAAGGCTGGGATTCTACTTGAGATACAACAATCATTTGGTCATCAAGCTTCTTGGGGGTGGTGCCATTTCTTGAAGTGCTTTTCTCATTATATTTTATGTCATCCCATTTGACATTTTGACAGCATGCGAAACGGAAACTTCAAAATTGAATTCAAGACAAACTTCTTCTGTCGCTGAGGCAGCCATCTTCGTTTGTGGCCAGATGAAAATAATTAAAAATGTATTACCCGGACAGGAGCCGAGTCAGAGTTATGTTTCAGGGCAAGGTGCAGCTCGGTATCTGCAGCTCAATGGTGCAGCCTCCCCAGAGGAGAAAGAGGGATGCTTTACTGGTCGGCAACCTCAACATTCCAATGTTAAATGGTTTGTTTAGTTGTGTGGAGTCTCTCGTTCTTTATCCTTGAATTTCCTTTGGTCTCGCGTCAGGGCCATTGCCACTGGCCAAGGGCTTAGTCGGAGTCTGATATTCTTGAGCTTTGGCTTAGCCACAGCCACCGCCAGGGCGATGGCAATAGAAGCTTTGTTTTGTCAGTCTGCTGGGTGGATAACTCATCTTCCTAGCCACCCCAAAGGGGTTTGGGCACGCGTCTGTCTATACATTGTGGAGTTTCGCTTTTCCTTGCCGCCTCTCAATCTGGCTCAACG
Organism: Zaprionus camerounensis; assembly: GCA_018904165.1. Taxonomy (NCBI): domain Eukaryota; kingdom Metazoa; phylum Arthropoda; class Insecta; order Diptera; family Drosophilidae; genus Zaprionus; species Zaprionus camerounensis. Next base: position 10,951,432 of record JAEIFS010000479.1, on the reverse strand, counting down.
GACGCACACTGTTGCTATGGCTTGTTGGGTGGGTTGAGCCATGGCTGATGCTGATGTTGATGCTTATGCGACGCTGTTGACATTTAGTTGACACACACAACACCCTCCCCTCCTCCTCCTCTCTCTCTCCATCTCTAACGCTGTGCTATGCATTTCCGGCAACTGGCCATGTAATAGATCATCAGGCGTCTTTGTTTGCACATTGCCACCGAGCTGTGCAGCTGCCCCAGCTCCGGCCACAGCTTCCACTTCTCCTTCTCCTCCTCCTTCTGCCCCGGGCTGCCATGCTAGTCTAGCGTTGATTGCTCGTTGTCAGCTGCTGCGCTTTATTATTGCAAGTTAGAACGACAGTTGGCTGCGCCTGCCCAGCCCGACTTGCACTGGTGTAAACAATTTTTGAAAGGTTATTTCTCTTGCAACAGCCGCGGTCCGGACTTTGTTCCGTTTTGCACTTCATTTGCCGACGTCCTTCGCCCCGTCCTGTCCTGTCGTCCTGCGTCCTTGTGTGCAATAAATATTGTTTACTCCGCTGGTCGCTACTGCATCGTCTGGGCAAGCTATTTGTTATGTCATTCCACTGGATCCGTTGACATTCATCCAGACCGAGCGACAGCAGTCGGCAAAATATGGCCAGGACATGCTTCGATAAGTATTAAATCGTACCAAGAGGGATTTCAATTTGTTGCATCGTAACTCGTCTTCTTTGTGTACACACAGAAACGGCAGTAACGACTGCACTGAGGTAGTCCTTTCAAATGAGTGCCCTGCTGGAGTAATTGATGTAATTAAGTGATTCAAAATTAATGCTTATCTAATTAGTTACAACTTGGAGTAGAGGAACAATTAATCGCACTCGCTATATCTTATAGTTTGTTAACTTTTTTATCTTTTACTTTAAGCAGTTCTGCCTTCATTGAATAGTTAGAGATGAGAGAGAGGGATATCGTGCTTATTGTCTAACAAAAGGTTCTTATCGATAATTATCAGTGTTGATTAGCGATGCTGCTACAAACGATTTACTTTTTAACGAACTTTTCATTTAAATATTGCTGAAATCTATTCTATTTTTAAAACACTATTTTTTTCAAGTTTTAACTATAAAATTTGGCCTATTAAATAAAGAAAATAAAATAGTATTTTATAAATATTAAAGACGTATAGTTATTATGCCCTACAACGATTCAAGACTGTCAAAAAATGGTATATCATTATTTATAATCTGAATAATTGCAATGATTAAGTTTACCTAGGAGAAATCACTAAAACGAACGATTTCTTTATCAATTAATGTTGAAAGCATAATTAATATAAAGCTGAATACTTCAATCAAGACTTTAAGACATTCAGTTAAATGATTTTCTCTTGAGATTGAGAAATAACAAAGAGATTAAAATCAATCGTTCAGTTTTTACTACTTTTATTTGAAATTGCATTTTGAAGTTGGTACATAAAAAACTACTTGCGCCTGCCCCCGGGCGGGGGTCTGAAGGGTTTTCGTCGCGACTTCGAGTCCACAATGAGCACAGATTGACGCTTGAGGAAATTGCGGGAGGGCACCTCGTTGTCGTCATCGGTTGTTGCCACTTAAAGTTGCAAAAGGTCGATAAACATTAATAGGACTCAATCGTTGACTCACTCATTGATTACTCACCCACTGCGGGCGCCTGTTCCGGCGAAGAAGATGAAGTGCCTGCCGCCCGCTGTGCACGGCCAGCGAAGAGATTGTAGTAGCACATGGGCATGGGCTGCGGCTTCTCGCCCTCGAGCACAGATGGCGATTTGGGCGGCTCCAACGGGTACAATTCCTTCTCATCTTCGTCCTCCAAATCGAGTTTAGGTATTTCAAGTGGTGGAATATCTTCTGGCTTGCTCAGCTCTTGGCACCGTTTGATTTTCAGCTTGAGTATCTGTTGGAAAGTAGGTAAGCTTACCTTGGTTATCTCTCGACATTAATGCTACCAGTTACCTCAATTAAATCCTCATCCTGGGCAGTGTGTGTAAGGTAGTTGGGCAGCTCCGACACGCTCACGTGAAGTTTCCGTTCCCTTATGTCGATATTGGTCTCGTCCACCTCCTGCACCTTGAAGATCATCTCGCAGATGCGTTCTTTAATGTATTTCAATATGCCCATCGACTTGTCGGCAGCCTCGGTATCCTTCTTCCGATCCTGCTCTTTGGCGGTTATGTTAATCTTGATCTGCTCGATGACTTCCTGATTGCTGTGAATAAGAAGGGACCATGTTCAACCCTCTCTTTTCTGTAGAGTTCTCCCACTTACACTTCGCTCTCCTTGACGTCTGAGAACTTTGAGGCTTCTAGTTCGCTGGTCAGTGCCTCGCGCTCTGCCTCCAGATTGGCCTTCTCGACTTCAGCTGCCTTCCGCAGATAGGTCAACCGTGCAGCGGACTCTTTTTGGGCACTGAAACGCTCGAAGACCTCGAACGGTGACGTGGCCCCGGAAGCTTCCATGAGCTGTTTGAAAAGCGACTCCATGTCGCTCGTAACACTCTCAAGTTGCGACACTGGCTCCTCCTCGCCGTTCTCTGTCTTGGCTGTATGCTGATCCCCCGAACTAGAGCCAACGCTGTCCTGGTGCACTAACGTCTTGGTCTCGGCAAACAGCTTGCGTCCAATGCGCTCCAGTTCCAACTTACGTGCCTCCACTTGCTTACGAAAGTCGAGAGCCTGTCGCTCACGTGTCTTCTGCGAGAGATTCGCCTGCTGCTCCTGACGCTGTAGAATCACCTTAGCCGCATCTCGCATTTCGATTGCTTCGTTGTGCACCTGCTGCAGTCGTTCAATCTCCGCCTTTTGTTCGTTCAACGACTGTTCCAGCTCTCGCAGACTGCGCTCGAAGCGTTCGGCATCTGTCATGAGAGAAGCCTCAATGGATCTATACTTCTTGCGTATATGCTCAGCTTCCATCCACTGCACATTGGTGCGATGTATCTCATTCTCCAGTTGACAAACGAGCTGTGGAAAAGGGAGAACCAGATTTGAAAAGCCTCTGACATTATACAGCAGACCTTTTCACCTTCCGATTTGCATCCTCTTCAAGTGTCTCCGGTGGCTTCTCGCCCAGGTTCTGGTTTAGGGCCTCCTTGTTGGCCAACAGCTCACGGTATCTCTCCACCAGCTTCGTGAAGTACTGCTGTCGCATCTTAAACCGATGGCGCACCAGATCCAACTGCTTACGGTTCTCGGTGATCTTGAGATCGGTGAGGAATAGTGCATCTTCAGCGTTCTTAGCTCCAATCGGATACGTGGCCTTGCCAACGATCATGGTGGGTGTAGCGGCATGTTTCCTACGCGGCTCAGCACTGGGCTCCTTGAGGACCACAGGGCGCTGCAGTGGATTCCGTAGGCGACTAACCTTCACCGTCAGCTCCTTGATTTCCTTCTTCAGGGTTCCAATCGTATCGCTGTTGATGCGATTTTGTTTCTGCCACTCCGCTGCATTGGCGGTCTTCTGGCCCTCTAAAGATATAAGTTTCTATATACTAAATATTCATTTACTTTTCTGTCTTTTTTCACCTGCCAGCAAAATGCGCTTCTTTATCTCATTGATTTGCCTATTTAATTCATTTAACTTGTCTGATTCCATGATTTTATCAGCATCAAGTGCTCAACCCAATCATTTTCACAGTTTGTTTGACTTGTTTGATCGATTCATTTTCCGTTTTGTTGTGGTAACGGACCTTGAAACCGGCTTTACACAAATTACTCTCTTTAGTTTGTTGTTAGCAACGACTTCGTCAGCTGTCTTCACAAAGTCGTGTTAGTCAAGCTAAGAACCACTTTGCAACTCATTTAGTAGTGTTTCCAACCTGTAAAGTATTTAAAAGAAAGAATATATCGTAAGTAGAAGTTACAAACTTAAGCTTAACTCTTAGTTGATTTAACTAAGTGTAATCTCTTTAAGTGTAAACGTAATGGAACAGCAAACTACTGTGTTATGAGCAAAATAAGTAATTGTTTGTTATGTGTTTTTTTCAGCATTATACAGGGTATCTGGAGTCTTTCATTTGTTAACACAGTGCACGCTTGCATCTGTTTTCTATTGTTTGTATCATTTCTCTTCCGATTGCCGGTTTGCGCTCTAGAAAGTTCCCATTTTGTGTGTGAGGAAACTATTCCGGCAGGCAATGCGGCCACTGCGTCTAATTACAATTTGCGGATCGTTCAACGGAGCGTATACGCAATCATAGGTACCACGAAAGAGAGCTGCAAAACGTGGGCAGAGAATCAAATTACATTGACAACAAACTTGCCTTTGTCGGGGTCTTTTCTTCAATAGACGGAGCACACAAAAACAAAGGTAACAAAACAAAGCACGAGCAAGAAATTGAAAGCTTCGAGCAACCTTCTCCACCTGCCAAGTCGTTGTAATAAGTCGAGAGTATGTTAAGGAGGAGGATAAGGCGAGGCAGAGAAATGTGAAATACACGTGGGGTGGTCAAAGCAAACAGCGAAGCGCGAATCAAAAATATGCATAAAATGCGAAAAGAACGAACACAAACCGCGAACAAACAAGTAAACACAGCGCGACTGCAAACAACAACAACAACAGCAGCACCAACAACAAAAAGAAGCGAAATTCGCTTTGAAAGTAAAAACAATAAAATGTTGCGGTCCATTAAATTTGTATAGTATTTGTACCGCAAAAATGGCATTCCCATTTCCGTTCTCCTTTGCCCGACCTTATATAGTATATGTATATATGTATATATGAATTCTTGCTGTGTTACCTTGACTTTTGCTTTGCAGCATCCTCCCCCTCCACAAGTTTATACGTTTTCAATTGTCGACACTTGTTTTTATTTCTGTCTCTGATTTGTACGCTTCCCCCTCGTAATATTCTGTTGACACCGAGATCCGATGGAGAAGCGAAAACACGTCAAAATATGATTTGCAAAAAGTCGAAATTGATTTATGCATTTCCTTGGGAATAAAACAAAAACAAAAACATTATCAGAATTTCGCTGACACAAGAGATAAAATGTTTCTTTCTAGTTTTCATTCCCGAAGGGAATGCGAACGAAGAGACCGTGATAAATATGCGGCAAACTAGTATGATTTTATTCAGTAAGGTGGAAGAGGGAAGCTTTGTTATTCGCATAAATCAACATTAAGGCTTTCTCTTTTAACGAGCCTAAGACGGATTGTATCCCGCTATTAGAGACTTTAATTAATTCGCTTGTCACAATTCAAATTTCGCTGTACTCTCCCTAAGGGGAAGGAGAAGGCATCCTTAGGCGGCACATTAGCTAAATCAGGCACACATTGAAATTAATTAAAATGAAGCCGCGCAAAGCTCTGCATGTGGCAATGTTGTTTCCAATAGCGACTGTTAACCGCAGAACGCTGGGTGGCAGAGGGGGGACTGTGCGGTCTTGTAGTTGCCAAAGATGTTGCTTTAGAAGTACAAAGTCACGCGGCACGCAATGAAAAATCTGCCACAAATTAATTACGTTTTGTAATTTAAAGATGAACGCCGTCGGCCCTGCTGTGTGTGTGTGTTTGTGTTGTAGGTTTACATGGCTGTGTGTGAGTGTGGACCGTGTTTGTTATTCGTGTAATATGTGTAAAGTCGCTGCTGGCGCTGCTGGTGATTATGTTGGGGCTATGTCACTTTGTCCTCGTCGCCAGAGTCAGGTTCACTGACCTCTTCCTCTGACATTTGCTCGTCATCATATTCAGCACAGTCGACCAGCCCACACTCACACACCCACTCCTTCACACACATGCATATTTGGCACACACTCCGAGTTGTTTGTGCTCTGTGTGTGTGTGTGTGTATGTCCTGCAGGCAGCAGCACCTGCTGCCGCCACCACCCCTTGACAGATGGCAGAACATTTTCAACGTTGGCGCACGCAGCGCAGCGCGAAATTATTCTAATTAGAGCGTCCCTCCCCTCGCTTGCCACACCCCTTGTTCTAGGGCTTCCAACATCTGTTTCACCCATTAGCAGCTCTTTGAAAGAATATTTTTCACTCGTCTGCCTTTGTACATACATAGTATATTCTATATAATGAATATTTTACTTTCCACTTATTTAAAGTTTCCTTTCAACGCGAAGCTGCGCTTAAATAGTTATGTTAATGGAGCTAATCGTGAAAGCTGAAAGAGCTCTTTCTCCCTTTTGCTGTAAAAGGATGTACAAAAGACGCAGAAATGTCAATACTTTGCTTAGGAATTTACAGACTTCCCTTGAGTTTAAGTAGATATTAAGAACTTAATAAGTTTGGCACTTACAGGGTGTTTCCTCAGTAACGAGCATACACTTTACTACTTTGCTTTAGCTATGCAACTTTGTCGTTGCCTCGATCAATGACTCAATTAAAGTGGAGGTAAGCCGATAACAAGTAAATCGATAGCTTCTTTAGACGAAGATGTTATTTAACATTAAAATAAATTAAACTGTTAATAATGCAACTTTGTCGTTGTCTCGATCATCGAAAGTGGTGGTATGCCGATAACAAGTACACTGACAATGAAGCCATGGGAACCAAGACGTTATTCAACACTAAAGCAGATTTAAATGTTTAAAATAATAGCAATATAAAATCTTACTGTAACTCCATTAAATGTCTACCAGTTAGTATATTTTTTTCATTCAATAACCCGTCGTTCTCATTTTATATTATCATTTATTTCCTTTCTGCAAACTCATCAAGAAAAGACTGTCATAAAAAATCCTATGAATTATTTACCAACATTTTAAAATTTAAATAGCATTTTAGAATGAAGATAGAATTTACTAGAGGCAAAATGTGCTATAAAATGTGCGCATTCTTCGAGCAGGCAAGATACCCAAACTCATTTGCTGCATGCCCCACGAACCAAGTTACGCCTCATGTGAACCAGCTGAAGCTGCAACATCGTAGCAGGAGCGCCATAATGCGAGATGTGCTTAATAGTTTAACGCTTCATATGCCACTTATCTGGGTGGGGGGTGACACAGGCATGTACATACATTCACCCATCCGTACGTACATTGTACATTCGCACACACACACACATATACATACATATATTAAGTATACGCAAGTATTTTGAGCATATCATTGCCCGCACACCTGGCCCGGCTTTAGCTTAATTCACTCTGCCGCCTGCTGCTGTTGATGTCGCAGATGATGATGGGGATGCGGATGATGAGCATGCTGATGATGGTGGCTAGATGGCGACAAGAATGACGCTGCATCATTTCGTATATTTTTCGACAGATTCAAATGTTGTTTTTTGCCAGCGAATCGCTTCGCTCTGATACAGTCCTTCACCGGGCCGTGCCTCGTCCTGCCATGTGCTAAATTAGAGTCAGCCCACGGGGGGCAAGCAGCAACGGTTTCGGTTACAGTTTCCGCACTTGCGCTTCCCCCTTTTGCCGCTTTTCCACCTGTCCGCCAGCCTGCACGTGTCACATGATGTATGACATTTTTGCGCCTCATAAACAGCCACGTTCGCCGTCTGGTAATCAGGTGTCCAAAATCCAGCGCACTCTCCGCATGCCGCATGCCACTTTGCTGCCTCTTTGTTTATCTGCAAGAGAGCGAAGTTTGGGGCTACTGGCAATGTGGGGCAAAGTGATGAGGATGAGGGGGGGGGGCAGGACGATGTTGTTTGTTTACCTTAACGAAATTGCCACGACGTCCGACGTCGGACGAAATGGCGTTTGCGGCCATGTTGACAATTTGTTCGTTTGCCTTTGCCGAGAACTGACTTATTTGCCTCAATGGTGCAATTTAAATGCTGCTACAAGTTGCTTGACCCCGTCGACTGCACTTTAATTGAGGCAACTTGGAGGAGGCACTTTATGGCAAGGCAATTTCCGAAATTGCTTAAAGTTTTTTAAATTATTTTGGCCATTAATCTAAAGTCTAAATATGCATACAAAAGTTATATCTCGAATAAGTCCTCAAACAACCTAATTATGCATGCAAAGATTAAGATATCTGGCTGAAATTGTTGAATTGCCTTTTCGATTTGGCCTTCTATGAATTGCATCCTTCGTCGTTGGACTCCAGCCCAAATCTCATTAAAATCACATCTCAATTTAATTTGCATAAATCGTCAGCACAGTCCAGTGCTAGAGGCCACTCCAGCAGGCACCCAGAACGAACCATTGGATATCATTCGAAATCGATTGCAAACCAATTAGGGATTGATTCTCAAAATATACCAGGCAAAACATTTAGCTTTCGTATGTATGTCCATGTAAGGACTCAACGAAAATAGCCAAAATGATAGACTCTTGGCACAGACACTTTTCAATTTGTTTTTTTTTCTCCTTTTTCCCCAGCTGCGTTGTGCATTTGTGCAAGCAGCAACATACCCAGGGGACAGGACAGGGACAGAGAGAGACAATCATAGATAGAGAGAGACGAATCGAAGTTGATGTGCGATGGGAAATGGGCGAGGGCAATGGGATTATGACACTTTTTGCGCTTCGTTGCGCTCGCATATTCAACTTTTGCTTTCATTGAGCGAAATAAAAAATTCAATTAAAATGCGCACGCGGACAACATTCGAAACGCGGTGCCAACAAAAAAATATTGAGAGCGTAACGGTCAAAACAATAAAATAAGAGGAAAAGCACACCGAAAAATGTGCAAAAATCAGCATAACAAAGTGAAACAAAGTTACAAAAAATGCATTTACCACATTGCAACGTCTGTTTTCCCTATAGGGTATTTTGTATATCCTACATAAGTAATATAACTAAGCAGCTTAAATACTTTACTACATTTTAAAAGTGATTCAATTATCCCTCTTCGATGTTTTTATGTTTTTAAAAACAAGTTTTCTTTTAGGTATTAGTCACACAAAGGGTATTTGGGGTTCTACTCCTGCTCCTCGCTATTGTCCTTGCCTATTTTGTTACGCTCCATGAACCTGGCGCAAGTCCAGCGCACTTGTTTAGTTCCTGCGGCGGAAAGGACACAGAACACAAAAGAACTATAATTCCGACTGGTAAAAAAGTGATTGCTGTGAAAAACATTGAATTTCAAACAGTTCTGTTTTTTAAAAAAAAATATGTATATTACGTTCCGGAACATATCTCTGGGAAATTGCTAAAGTCTCTGAGGCTTAAGTATGCAGCATTAGTTCGAAATTGCGTTGCTGTGCATGAAATATGCAGAATACAGTTCCCATTGTGGAACTAAGAGTTGAATTAGTATTTTTAAATTTGTTATATCATAGAAGCTTAAACCGGTTTTATGAAAATATTTTTTGCAAGTTGTGAATTAACAATAGAGGCGAGTATTATAGAATTTCAACAGAAAATTGCTCTGAACTCTCTCTTTCGTTTATTTTATTTTAATGTTCAACTATGGATAATTTTCTAGTAGGTTCTTGAATAGTTTATTACTTTATGGGCCTTTTCTATTGATAACAATAAATTGAATGTAATAATAAGGTAATTAGCTTTAGGAATATTCTGTACAGTTAAATATTGCATTATGAGCATGACTCCAGATTGATAAAGATATATACCCGTTCTTCGAATGAAATGGGTGCAGAGTATATAAATTGATGCGTAAGAAAAGCACGCACAAACATAAATTTACCATGGAGAAAAAATATTTGTATTTGCATACGCAATCACAAATGCAATTGTATGTATGTATGTTTGAACCTGTATAATTTGACCAACTGATGACTTTTATTTTGCATTTCTGTTTAATTTGAACATGTCACATGAATTAATAAACAAACTAATTAATTAATATATAAATAAGAAATTAAAGTTAACATTTGTCTGTTGCAAACTGTGCAACGATGCATACATATACTATATTGATTATTTATGCACATGTTCATATGATAACATATAATAAGAATAAATACACACCTACACTTTTTAAGATAAAATGTACGTTATATATTAGGTAATTGAAATGTATGTATATTATATATTGGTTAAATACTTCGAAGTTTAAATTATACGTCGTAGTCGAGATTGCTAGTGATCGTAATTCTTTCTAGTGATCATACTTCAAATATCGATTCACTTTGACAATTACTTTACTACTCGTTACTAAGCTATCGATATCCAAAATGAATCTCGTAAACTATCGAGCAATAATCACAACAACTATGTATTGGAAAGTGGCTGGCATGAATTCTCTCTCTCATTAAAAACCAAATTAAAAGCAGGCACATTTGATTGAGAGCCGAGTGAGCCATAAACAAGTGCTGCGTTTTTCTAACCAGAAGAAATATGCAATTGAGAACCTGCTCGACTATGCGATATCCTATAAGTAGTTCTGAAAAAACACTTCAGTGTATAGTGTTCTCTAATACCACAGTGCTTACATTAATATTCACCCCCTCTAACTGAGCCCCAAACTAAACATACCAAATTTTTATTGGGCAGTAAAAACAGAAAATGTTTCGCCATAATCTTGATATATTCCTGTAAATACAAATACTTTCGTTACGCACACATGCAGAGGGACTTAATTTTTATAAAGCGGCAACAAACACGGACACCTCGCGAATTTGGAATATTTAACCGGGGCAAATAACGCCAATAACAATGGGGCTGAAATAAATTCATTTGTCGCGATGGCGCTCTATTGAAACAGAAGGCACTCCGCGGCTCCCCGTCGCTACAGTGCTCGCCCTGACTGGGGAATCTGGGAGAACTGAAGCTCATCTGCGGCGCCAAATGCAAATAAAATGCAAAGCCGAATTTACGGCGCCTGCTTTTCAATTGGCAGGGACAGGAGTACGTCCTGCGAGCCAAACTGAACTCTCGGCTCCGACCAGAGCCAGGACGAGAGGAGCACGGGGAGCACGGATGGAACTGTGTGTGTGGGCACGTTTTATGGCGGATTTTCGACGAAATATAAAAAAATAAAATTGGATTTTAGCGCAAAATGTAGAATGCCGTAAATATTTTTCAATTCAGTAACACGGTTCGTTGCTGGCTCGGTCGAGCGTACGGTGTGCATATGTATGAAGGATGATTTCCCAGGGGGACGGAGGGCTGGCTGCGGTCACTGGGACAGTGTCAAAAGTATTGGGGAATCGCGTGCAAATGATTTGGCAGAATCAACTCCCCGACACGCAAATAAAGCATCCCACAAGGCCCAATAATTGAAGCGAGTGAACCTCCAAAACCCGGCGCAACATGTGCCCCGTGCTGCGTATGATTTTTATCCCAATCCACGCAGATCCAATTCGCCTGCCTTCATTGGCAAAATTTGCTTGCGGTGCTGTGTGCGGTGTGGCGGAGCTGCATCCCAACTAAACCCTTTTGTATCCCTTTTTAGGCCATTTCTGTCGCTCGACCGAACTTTGCCAAATCCTTGCGAAACTCATTTGCTTTGATGGCGTCAAATTGATTCGCTAGCCTAACCGTTTCTTGGCTAGCGAACACTTTGCGCCTCTCCATTTCAGTCTCTATTTTCTGTACTTAATTCTGAATAATTTATTCGTTCTATTTTCCCCACTTTAATTGTAACTGAAAATTCCCATTATCGATCTATGACTTTTTCGTGTGTTCATGTATTGTGTTTTGTGTCAATGCTGTTGTTTACACTTCACACCTGGAAGCCCCTTTTACAGTGACACAAATTTTTAATGTTATCTAAAAAGCTAGTGGCCATTCGCAGGAGCCAACGTCAAATCAATGGGGTATCATGATCACTGGAAGCACATGCTGAAGGTCTGCAGTGAATTCCACGCTGCCGCCTTCAGTAAGAAGTTCCTGTTGTACACAAACCTTGGCATTTCGATTTCCTTGAGCATGCTTGGCGATACCCTGGAACAGTCATACGAGAGATTCACAAATCAGATCGTTGGTTGGGATCGAACGCGTACCCTTCGCATGGGCATCTCTGGTTTCACAGTGGGCATTGTCTGTCACTTCTGGTACCAGTACCTGGACTATATATACCCTAAACGTACCATCAAAGCGGTGATACACAAAATCCTGCTAGATCAGTTTATATGCTCGCCCTTTTATATCAGCGTATTCTTTCTCACGATGGGCCTGTTGGAGGACAAGCCCTGGAGTGAGGTAAGAGAGGAGATTGAAGACAAGGCTTGGACATTATATAAGGCCGAATGGACTGTATGGCCAGCCGCTCAGTTTATCAATTTTTTTCTTATCACACCGAAATACCGTGTTTTCTATGACAATCTTGTAAGTTTGGGTTATGACGTTTACACTTCAAGAGTTAAGTACCGTAAACCCGATAACACTAAGAAATGACAAGCAAAAGTTCACGAGGAGATCACCCAAATCGTTAATGTATTCATTGAAATAAAATTTGACAAATGGATTTTCAATTGTGTACCTACCTCTGCTTTTGGTATTGAGTACGGAGTAAATTCTCTTGCTAGAGAAGCTTCTCCTGCTATGCTACAATTCTAGGGAAGCCTTCTGTTGCCATTAGGCAAAACGACGACATCAAAGCGAAGAAGTCAACAAAGGCGGAGAGGCACGAGCCGAGCTCATTCCAAGGCATATTGTTGGTATAAACTTTAAATAGAAGGATTACTTGATTGTGTTTCCTTGTGGCGCTGGCACAAAGGAGTAGGCACAACTTGACTGTTTGACAGATCGACCGGGCCTGTTGTGGATGGCAGCACATGAGGGTCCTTGCTGTGACCTTTGCCGGCTCATTAAAGATTAAGGTTTTGACAGGCAAACAAATGTGAGCTGTCTCTAAGCATTCCTGACTTCAAAATACTCGTATTTCGGTTGTGCGGCGACTTAAGGTGGCATAGAAAGGAATTACGGCTTCACAATAATGGGGTGAATCATGTGAAAGGGCGAAGCTTTGGCTCGCTTCATCATTCAGAGTTATTTCTTGAAGCCATCAGCTTTGTAGTACTGTGTAGTAGGTGGATTGAAAACTCTGTAGGCAACGTATGACAGACACGACACGAGTTTCCCAAAATATCTCGTTTAAATTCATTTCACATTTGTTTGATGGGCGCGCTCCCATATCTTTCCCATCGGTAGACATAAAACGCAGCTTCCTCTTCTGCTGCTCCTCTTTAAAGGCCAGGACGGCGGCTCTGTTGTGGGTGTCGGCTGTGAAAGAGCAGATAGAATGAATGCCATCGAACACTTGAGGATGCGAAGAGCTGTAAGCACTCGGCGGCGAATTGTGTCAAGCATACAAAACATAACAAAACGAAATGGAAAATAAAAAACAGAGCAGCCGGCATAAAAAAAGAAATGCGACAAAAAATCAAGTGAGAAAATTGATGTCAAGACGCGTGAATCAAGAGCTCGTCTCGGGTCTATTCCGGCACTGGCAATGAGTGAAGCGCAACGGCTTCACGGCCAGCGACAGTGTCAGCGGCAGTTGTAACGCCCACACAGAGAACCGCACACACGTCGACTAATCCAATTTAAATCTCTTAACATGATTTGCCGCTTTCTTTTCATTTTGCTGGATTTTATGCCATTATCCTTTTTGGCTGCCAGGCAACTGAATTGCCAAGCCAAACACGCCGCGTCGCCGTCATCCTGGTCCGGCAGGCAACTTCACTTCCTGCCCTGCCTTTTATCTGCCTTAAGTAAGAAGGACGCGCGCAAGGACATTGCCGAGTCTACCCGAAAGGGTTCATTTATTTGGTTTAGTCAGGTTCCTCTCCTTCCTTCTGCCTCCTTTTCTTACTCCCCACAACTCTATCTGTATTTTGTGATTTAATTTAAAAGCTCACCAGGCAAAGTTTTCCAGCACACGAAGTAGCGTCAGGACATTGCTCTATCCGTGCTCAGCTGTGTTGGGACCTTTATCTGCCCCTGTGTGTGTCTGTGTGTGTGGGTGTGCGGTTAATGTGTCTTAAATGCGAAAACGTGTCGGCGGCTGTGTTTACCTTGCAGAAGCATTCCAAATCGACCAAGCCTTCATTAGGTCCAGCTGCTCTCAAGTGCTAACCCGATGCAAATAGATTGAGGCCAACAGGCAGACTAACCAAATGACCATTAACTAAGTGGAACCACAATTAAAATAGCCCACTCAAGTGTTTGAATAGAGGAATTTTAGAAAGAGAAAATTAGGGAAAGAGAAATTTTATATTTGGAAACATTTAGGGATACCCATACTACATATACACACACACACATGCATATATATATACATTAATTGTAGAATAAATAGCCTTTTACATTTGAAAATTGTTTAGACGGTGTATACTACGTAACTGCAACAGCAACTATAATAATTGGAAACAACAAACTTGGCAAGATCATTCCAGGGTGTCATATACATATATCAGATGATGTCTTCTTCAAAATTTTTAAAGGCACTCTGAATGCCATAACATTTATTTTTTTAAGTTATCAAAGACTCCTCTTTCTGCTATTTATTTGAACTTATACTTCATGTTACAATCTAATCGGAAGGTTTTCAAGTCCCTCAGTTTCGTTAGAAGTGTAATGGGAATATGTCAGCCATTATTATGTATTATTTATAGTTTATTTATATATATATTTTATTTATATTTGCACCTTAAATAAATCTTTCTTTTTGCTGAATTTAACGATTTGAATCTTTGCGTTGTTGTTCTTCCATCTCTATAGAAATACACCTTATTAAAAGCATTTTATTTTAATGGTGCACAAGTTTATGATATGCAAATTAAAACTTGAGACTTCTTTGCTACAATTATTTATTTAATTGGCACTTCAATAACTTCCATTGAAAAATTAGCAATTAATGTAATAGGAATAGACTCAGGTATCTGGTATATTGACAGCTGGAATTGTATCTGCTCTGCACACATTGCCAGCATCTGCAACTCTCTCTCTCTCTGTCTCTCTGTCTGTGGCAATTTACCTCACTACGTAGTACACTCAGACAATGTTGTCTGCCGGCAGTTATAATTCCATTTGCGACCATAAAAATGTATTACGATGCTAAGTCCCTCCATAACATTCTACTTAATTAACAAAGTATTAATGGGGCTGCTAGAGAAATTGTGTCTCTCTCGCAGTTCTGCTTTGTTCTCCGTTTGAAGCAGGCACATCCACTCTCCTTGGTAATGACTAGCATATTCCGTCTGTCATGTGGCATGTGGCAAGAGCTCCAATCCTTGACAGCAGTTCACACCAAGGCGAAGACAAGGCAAAAGTTGCGTTTGCCTAATTAGCCATAAATTAGCAGGGACTCACGCGTTTTTAATTACTTGTTTGTGTCGGGGAATCTTTGCTCTAACTTCACCTGACCCTCACCTGGTCACCTCTAATGTTTTAGCCAACTTAATCGGGCTTAATTTATATCTATACCGCTGCGGAAGCCCTCGCATATAATTTATCAAGAAGTCGCTCAAAAAGTCGCAGCATTTGGGTTAAGTCTTGGTGTATATGTTGTATATGGTATGTGTTCCTTAGAACTAATCGAGTTAGCGCATAACTATTATCATTAATTTGGCTCCGTGCTGTTGCTGTTATGTAATTAATTATCATAGTCTTCAAATTTTAGCATACAGCTAGCTGGGAAAATTTAATCGAGCCTGTTTGTCGTCGGGGAATAATTTATTTCCGAGCGTTTGCCTTTTGACAGCTCGGATTTTTCGGTCGTAGAGAGGGCAAAGCATTTTAACTTGATGCCGTCCAGTCTGCAGCACTCAAATTATGCGCACTCTTGCCCCTTGAACGCACAGACCACACTGTCCTCCCATCTGTCCCTGCTCCTCGCCTGCCGATGCCCCACTTGGTCGATTTTTCAACTGTTTGCGTGGCTAACCAACCGTTAAATGGCGGCACATCAAATTGTATCCAACAGTTTTTGTTGCCGACTTTCGGGCGAGTTTCCAACCAGAAATTACGAATGATTAAAAACTTTCAGCTGGACGCAGGCGGTCTGGTAAGGGGGTGTTGTGGGGGGAATGTGCACTAAAGTGAGCGCAGCCAGTGAAATCAGCCAGCTCGATAAATCACGCAAATCACGCAGCAATCACGAGACTGCAGTCTCAAAAACTCTTAAATCCGTTGCGCCCATTTAAACAGCAGCAGCAGCAACTGAAGACACACCTTCAATACGCCGTATACTTTGCCGGGATATGAAAAAGCACTAAAAACGGCAGCAACAATGCCAAAAACAGCAACAGCAACAGAGGCAACAACAACAGCAACAACAATAATACAGAGAACAATCGAAATGAGAGCAACAAATTTTAACGAGCACCACAAAACCCCAACACGCTGCTTTCTGAGCCGCCTTCCTCCACTTTGCAGCCCACGCAGCCCTTCCCTGGGATTTTTATAATTACAAAAAGTCGAGTTGGGCACAATTCTTGACAAATGGCAGGGCGCACGGAGGCAGCCGACGCCTGCCAGTGGGTGGGCCCTGGCGGGACGGAAGCCCGTTCCGAGCAGAATACACAGCGAACGCGCGCCGGTTAACCAGGATAATAGGATGAAACAAATGTAAATGAAGCTGGAGACGGCAAGAGACGCAGCAGGCCTGGACCGAGGCTGTGCGAGGCACAGTGTGACGACGCTGCTGGCGCCGCTGCTGCTGCTGCCGCTGCCAGCGGTTACGGCGGCAATTGTACACAAATAAGGAGGGAAATATGAAACAGAGAAAAAAGATGCCGACAAAAATCTGCAGAAGACATTTTCAACTGTGTTTTTTGCCTTTGTCTTTCACAAATGGAAAGCAGCGCCCCAGGCGCCAGTTCTGTTCCTCCATTTGGGGCCCAACAGGAATTGCGTATTTGCGAAATGGACAACGAAAACATATTTAACATACACATACGAACATTCATGATACAGCTAGGCGAGCCACTAGACTACTTTTTTCATTCCATATGAACTTGTAATGCTTTTATTTGGGTTAGGAAATACAGAAAACTATGTAGCTCGTGAAAGATGATACAAAATAAATGTATTTGGGCCATAGTGCTTTAATAATAATAATGTTACTTCAACTGCTGCTTACTGAATTTTATCAGATCAATGTTAAATTGCAAACAATGCATTTTAGAAAAATCGACGCCATCTTAATAGCGAGACCAATCGACAAGCCGCCACCAAAAAATATCAATGACAATACAATATCGATATTCTGATCGATACTATTTAAAAGTAAATGCAGTAAGCAAGTAAACACTAATCGACAAGCCGCCACAAAAGAAATATTGATGTGTACGATATTATGATCGATACTATTTAAAACGCAAATAAGAAGTTGAAAATTAAAATTGTTAACTGAATTTTGAAAACTCTCGCTACACTTGTGCCTACAACACAATTGCAGTGCCGTACCGAAACTAATGCAACAAGGATTCGCTGGTTTTAATGTTTTCTATTCAAAGCATTGAATGCGGCATGCGGCATGCGACAAGCTCTCGCAATTAAGGACCCATTCAGTTGACCATGCGGCGTTTGGTAACAGTTGAGCCAACAGTTGGTTGTACAATGTACAGCTGGCTGGGGAACCGCTGAGGCCATCGCCAGCGCAGTGCCCTGGCCATTGGGTTGTGGTACTGTGGCACTGACTCTATCGCTGCGATGCTCGCTGCGCGGCAATTAAAATCTTGCATTGAAGTTTGGCCGCGGCAGCTTGAAGTATTTTAATTTCCCTCGACGCGGCATAAAATCAACAGTAGTCCGAGCCAGAGCAGGAGCGGGAGTGCGGGCGGGCGACGGGCACTTGACGCACCCACAAATCGGAATCAAAACAAAACGGCAAGTGGCGATGGCGATGCCAATGGCGACGACGGCGGCGTTGATGGCGTCGGCTGCGGCGAAAACAAAGGCGAAGAGCGGCTGTCTAGTTCCATGTCACACGCATGCGCCGGCGCTGCACAAAATGGCGACGGCGAATTGAAGGCACTGAGAACTGTGTGCTCCATGTCGGCTTCTACTTCAGTTGCTGCAGGACTGTCGCGAGATAAAGTTGGCCCAGGCGCATAAGCGAGGCGAAGGCGCCATGTGGTGAGAAACAGCCAAAAGGAACGCGCGCGAAAACTTTTGAATCGCCACCCCCACCCCCCTGGCCGTGCAGAATACTCACGGGTGCGCCTGCGATTGTGTATGTATGTGTGTGTGTGTGTGTGTGTGTGTGTTCGTTTGCCTAGGTGAAAATTAAGGCTGGAATTGAGGTGGGCGCCAAGTGAAGTGAAATCAAGTGTTAACTTCTTTAATTGCTGCCACGCCCAGTGAACCAACATGGAGCACCTGCGTCCACTCAGCTACGAGGAGATGTGCCAAATGGAGCTGCTACAGGCGAGCGGAAACAATGCGCCACCGGCATCCGTAGCACCAACAATGCTGCCCATCATGGTCATCCCCACAGCGTTGATAGCCACTGGAGCTGGGGCAGGAGCAGGTGGACTCACAGCCGGCACAGCACAGCCGCAGGGCGGCGTCGAGCATTATTATCAATTGCAGCCCACGCACATTCTGACAACGAGTGCGGAGGGGGGCGCCACAGCAGCAGCAGCAGCAGCGGGCGGCGCTGGAGTTAACGGCGAATTGGCGCTCCTGCAAACTGGCATCGGCGGCGGCGGCGTCGGCGAACAGTTTCCACACAGCATCCAACTGCAACAGCATCCACAAGCCGTTAACATTCTATGCACGGGCACACTGAACCGAGCTCCACCAACGTCGACTGCAGCGTCGACGTTGACTGCGACATCGGCTGCGACGTTGCCGCGCGGCTTTCAACCAGCCGCCTTTGTGACAGACGTGGAGAGCGACTTTGAGGGCAGCGAGTGCGGCGCGGGCGGCTCTACCACCACCTGCATGCCACACTTTCGTTTCGGCGGCTGCGGCCTGCAGCCGGTGCAGCACCAGCAGCCACAGCACCAGGATGCCGTCGTTGGCTGCGGCTCGCTCTCGTACATGATGGGAACCCTGGCAGCCGGCGGCGCCATGCATGCAGGTCGCTTTGCGGGCACACTGGGCCGGAACAGGCGTGAGGGACACACCAAGCGCGTCTCCTTCAAGGGGGACAATCTGCCGCCCACACCACCGCCACCGCCTGCCGTCGAGCTGGACGAGAACGGTCTGCCCTTGCCGTTGCCCATGCCGGGTGGCGTTGGCGGCGGTTGCTCCTACATGCATTTCGATAACTACATGGACTACCAGGTGGGCTTACAATCTGTGGATGAGGGGGGGGAGGTGATAACTGAACATGATTTTCTCTAATTGGCATTCACGGATTGTTCCATCTTTGTGATGGAGCAACATTTACGATAATCGACGCGCATTTTGTGCGTGACGCGATTACAATGAGCAAAATCAAAGCGAGATAGATGAATAAATAAAGAGACAGCTGCTTTAAGGATGCGAAGATAGACAGATTAAACGCTGTGCAGAAATTGATGAGATGAAATATATTACGGATATGATTCATAAAGAAACTTTTGCAAATTTAAAGAAATGAAAAGACCTCAGCTAAACAACAAGAGAACCAACTATTAAACTACTTCAATGATCCACTCTAGAATTTGTTATGATAATTTGCATTGTTTAAGCCTAACTGTTTTAAATTTAACTATGGAATATTCAATGCAAACATTATTGAAACTGAAGATATGAAATCTAGCTGACTTTGCCTATATCTGAAAAATAAACAGAGATATATATGTTATATTTAAATACTGTACTATATTCAGTTCATATTCAAATATACATATGAATCATACACCGCCTAAATAGGTACAAAATTTGAGTACAGTTTTAAATGAACATCAGTGAATGTTTAGAAAGGTAGTGTACTCATTCATTTAAATGTGGTACAGTAAAAAAAGTACAATACTTTTGGGTACAGTTAATTTACTGCATGATGTGCTTAGTGTACAGTTCATGGGTTATTGAAAACATATGGCAACTAGATTAAATAAAAATTAAACAGACATCAAATATATTAAACAGTTAAAGTACTAAAAGTATTTAAACTAGAATACAAACAAATCATAAATACAGAGACAGATCTCAGATAACTAACAATGCCCCTAAACTAAGCAGCATATACAATATTCATATCAAATTTGTGGAACCGCAGATGCTGAATAGGCTAAGATAATGTAGAACGATAAAGAAATAAGTAATTCGTATACATTATTTCAGTTATAAAGTAACATACATAATCACATATGGTACATCCACATACACATTTTCTAGTCGCAGAAGAAACGTCCTTATCCATTTTAAAATGTCCACAAGCATTTGCAAACAAAGTTGAAGAGTAACGATTTCGAAATTCGATAAAATGCCCAATGCATTTATCTATTTCTAGTCCCACCCACATAACCATGACTTATGGCCGTGCGCAACTTCAGATACATTTGCGGTCACATCTGATAAACGATTATCTACATGTGTAACTCAATTTGTTTGGACTTAGCGTATCAAATTGCCGTTATGTGTGGCATGCGTGTTATGCCATTATGCTACAGCAGGCACTTTGTGTCATGTTGCTAGTCCCACAAGCGATGCAGAGAGGACGCTGAACCGAACTGCAGAAGAGGAGCAACGTGAGAGTTGGATAGGAGACGCACACACACACACACATACAAATGAAGCGTTGCATTGGGCAGGACAATTGTGCTGCTCTGCCATTACTCACGTCGACTGTCATCTTTGGCCACTCGGGCCATTTGTTCACATTTGCATAATAAATTAAATGTTGCAAGTGTCGTTGAGGCGAGGAGCAGAGAAACTGTTCTCCCTCTTCCCCCTTCCCTTCCCTTCCCTGCCCCTAACACATACCCATATTCCGTGTCAGTGGCAGCTACAGTTTCAGCTTTTCTTTTCTGCAACTCGACCATTTATCCCGAGTTTCTTTAGCAGCATTTGTTTGGCTGTCAGAAGCTGCGTTTTTATGCGTTCCGCCAAAGCCATAAATATCGTCATTATTGCCACGCTCACTAGCCCCGTTTGCCAGGCGATTCAGCATTCAGTATTCACCGTTCAGCATTCACCATTCACCGTTTGCCATTCACCATTCGTCGTCATTTCGCGCTCTGCTGCCCCACGGATTCATTTTGCGGCTCCTTCTCATTACACCGATGTCTTATCTGGGCGATACTCTCTCTCTCTCTCTCTCTCTCTCTATAGCGTTGCTGCTTGCCCTGTGCTGGTTGCCAGTTGCCGCCTCAATGGTTTTTATCCAGCAACTTTGCCTCGTGGCTAATTTTACACGATTACTAAAGTTTTCATCTTGCCAAAGAGAGAGGGAATGGAAGATATATAGATCTATCTATAAGTAAATAATATACACACTTAAAGCAGGAGAGTGAGAGAGAGAGAGAGGGGGAAAGACAGATAGATCTATCTATAAGTAAATAAGTATATACATACTTTAAGTTGGAGTGGAGTCTCTCCCTTCTCAGTTCATCTGTGCAACCCACATTGACCCATCGATTGTTTTCCTAATCCTGATTGACTACATTTCTCTGCTTTCGCTTCGCCTCTTAGCTGGGGGAGTAGCATGCTCCATTTGAGCGTTCGCTGTCCGCCAGTTTCAAGTGCAGCGCATACCATCCAAGCCCCTCTCCCTCCCCCACCAATTCCCCCCTTTTTGTGCTACCCAAGCTTCCTTTTGATTCATTTTCGATAGCTGCAGTGCGGGGCAAATGGAGCTGAAGCGGGCTGGAGTCGCTCCTTGATTGATGGGAGCCTTTGCCGTGGCGTGTGCGTGCGAAGCGGAGCAAAGCTGTCGGGCTTGACTAGCATATTTTTCAGGTTCCGTATTCCGTTCCTCATCATCATTGTTCATGTCAGGGCACACTCCCCCAAATGCTCTACAATCATGACTTATTATCAGCGCGAACATGATTGTTCAAGTCGTTTTTCGTGTGTGTTTCGTCAAGCAATCGATGAGTTCAACTTGGGGATTGGCAGTGGGCAAAGGGGGCGCGGCAACTGCATCCTCAAATAGGAACGTAATTCGGTAAAGTAAACCTGCAATTCTACTTCACGTGTAACTAAACGTTTTTCTCTCTTATTCAAGATAGATTAGCTACGATAACTGGGATTATTTAGGCATCTGGGAACTTTAAACTTGTATTGGGAATGGGAGGGAGAACCTTGGCTGGCAATGTCACATGGGTAGCGTGTCGATTAAGAACTTTAAATTGCTTAATGAACGCTTAAAGGGCTTAAATTGCTTAACTACCAACATAAATAGAAACCCGAGAAGATGCGCAAGCGAGACAGAGAGCAGAGTGAGCAGGCCAGACTGACGCCGGTCAACGTCCACATAACTCGGAGACAAATAAACAGACGGACCGTCTAAGGGAGGGAAGGAGGGATAGCGAGACAGAGAGAGGGACAGCCAGAACGGAGGACAAACCTACAACAAAGCAAGAAACAAACAAACGCCAAGTCCCAACACAGACATCGCCACTAGCAGCGGCTTTCCTGCCCCGCTCCCCAGGCCCCACTCGGGGGAAGGAGGAGCAGGGCAGCATGACAGAAGTAACGCAGCAACAACATGGCGGTTAACGTAGGAGGAAACTGTGCGAGTGGGAGGAGCAGGAGCAGACAAGGCAGGGTAGGGAAGGGCAGGGGGAGGCCAGTGGGACTGTCGTTATTGCTGGTGATGTCCATCAGCGTGAAATGCCCCAATGACATTTGAAAAACTAAAAACTTGCCGACGTTGACATGAACAGCAGACGCAGCAGCAGCAGCAGGAGGCGAAACAGCAATGACAGCCGCAAGGGGTAGAGGAAGAGGGACAGGAGATTGCTGCTGACAACTTTAACTCCGCCTCCCAACAGCGCCGTTGGGTGCCATGGAAATTGTAATGGCCAAGCCACAATGGGCGAAAATCACCAAAGCTGACCACAAATCAGTTTATGCCCCTTTACGAATGCATTCATCATAATCATCGCTTCCAGTTATATTATTCAACTTCTGTTCCCCATTTCTATAAGGCAATATATATGTATTTCGTTTTCCTCTCTGTCAGAACTTTTGAAAAACTTCAAATGAACCATTTCCTGTGCCTTAAAAAGTTTTCACTAGAGAATAAATTCTATTCATTTGTTTTATTTGTTGTGCCAGATACATATATATAATATATATATATATTATGAAGAAAATCATAATTTCTGGCAGAAAAAGTTTCTCCTTACTTTCAATAAGCTATTGATTTTATGGATTCAGATGAAACAAGTAGAACAATAAGTTTGAGTGCGGTTTCTGAAAGCGCTCTAAGGAAGATTCTCTGTCATTCCCCTGTCTGCTACTCGATCATAATGAAATTAACAGATTGGGTTTATAAATTTAAAAGTTATATGTATATAATTTAGAGCTAAAGAGTGTGTCAAATATGCGTCATATAATACAAGAGCTTCTATATAGTATGTTTCTCGGTTTCCTTATTGAGAATGTCTTTTAATAATCTACATATTATACAGTATGTACATATGTAACTATTGTAGGGAACTCACAGCCTTTAACATACTAAATCTTCCTGAAAGATGCACAAATTACATTCAACACTTCTCGTGTTAGTCTCTCTCATTCTCTCTCTCTCTCTCTCTCTGTTTTTGCCTTGTTGCGCGGTCTCCAAAAATTTGTTTAAGCGCAGTTTAGATAAAAGATACATATCAGTGAGTACAGAAAAAGAGTAACACATTCTTAGAGCTTGATTAACTGGTCTATACCCTGTAAAATATAAAGAAAAGAATATGTTCATCTCAAAAGAAAACGATGCTTTATTGAAAATGATTTTATTGCATTGGAAAAACCGTCATCACTATAAATATTTTCATTGCTGAGCATAAAGGAAACTTTGTTCATACGACACTTCACTTTTACGAGACTAGGGTATGAAAAGATTTTGCTGAAAACTGCTGCCCCTTCCGAACAAAAAGCGAGAGAAAATACAGCGGAAAACTATAAAGCATTCCGCAACGGTTACTTTTATTTTTGCTGCTGCCCCTGCCTCCATCTCTGCTACTGCTGTTTTCATTGTTCCAGCTGCCATTTGTTATTGTCCTTGTTGTTGTAGTAGATGTTGCCCCCGTTCTGGTGCCCCTGTTGCTGTCGAGGCTTGTCTTTTGTGTCACGTGGCTGGGCGCCTTTCGCTCTGCTCGGATGATTTGCTGAATTGTGTTGCTGGGATTGCGTGTGTGGGTTGACGTTGCCTGCGTCAGCTTTGCTTAAGACTTAAGACTCTGCTGCATGAATATTCAGTAAGAAACAACAAGAAAAAACAAACAGTTCAGAAATCGTCGCTTACAGTTGCCAAGTTAATCACGCCTCACGAAGCCAGCCAATCTGGATTTCTCCATATATTTCTTAAATACTTAACGCGTCTATTAGCTTGATGTTTAAAACGTGTCCTGAAGTGAAAACTATTTACAATGATTTAAAATTAAATGTTTAAATAAGTTTATGTACAAGAGTACAATTTTGTTGCGCGCCGCTGCATTCAATAAGGGTTAACAGTGCTTAACAGCTATTGTTATAACAGCTGTTTATAATTCAAATAGTAATCGCAACTATCGATAACAAATATGATGCAATTATTTCGTCCCGATGAAGCCGTTTTCACTATTGTTCAGTATTTTGTGATATGCTGAAAAATATTGTATGGTCACACGAAAACCAATTGCGTAGTTCTAATTTGCCAGTAATCTTTTAGGAACAGCTGTTCTATTTTAAAAATTTATTGAAATATTTATATTTCACCCCTTTCCACTGCGTATACTACATTAAATAAAATAAATGTTACAATTCTAAAAAGTAAAGTTAAAGTACTACAAATTTGTCATGCTACTCATTGTCCTCCAGCCAGGCTGCCTGCCGCTCAACTAGGGCTTCCAGAACGGGCCACAACTCCGGGGGAATATTCCAGTTAAGTTCGGAACCTAGATTATTGAGCCACTCTGCGTCGATGTTGGGGAACATGTCGGCGAATGGGCTACCTTGAAGGTCCTCATAGTCATCCTCCCATTCGACATCAGCGTCCGAAATTGGTGATAAGTGTGCATCGGGTATATCGTTTCCGTTGTCAAAGTCATTCGAGTCCTCCTCGTTGTCGTGCTCCAACAACATTTTGTTGTGTTATAGTTCTATAATATATCGATTTATTTCGTCAGTTGATTGTGTTTTCGAAACTAAAACTCGCAGTTGAATGTGATCGAGCAGTGAGTAGTGTGTGAATCTGTTCACAAATCTCTTCAGTCAGCCTACTGCGTCGACGTTTTGTTTTTTTTTTATGGAAAGATCGGAAATTTTCAATGTGATACAAATTTGGTTTATGTTTATGCACAGCACGTGCAACTTGAAGCACGATAAACCCGAATTGAACCAATTATAAACTTGCTGGCCGAAGCAAACTGCAACAAAATGTTGAACAAGTCCCCAAAACGCCGCCCTGTCACCTGCTGTGAGGTCAACGGGCAGTACCCTCCCCCCTCTACCTGCCCTCCCCTCTGTACTCACACCCGTCGTGCATGAATTCTGCAGTAGCTTCGACGCCTTCGTGCTGCGCGGGTAGTCAGCGCGAAATGTGGCTAAAGCTGCTTTCCGGATTATGGCTGATCTTCCCACCCCCTCCCTTTGCACCACAGCACCCGCCCATGATAATGTTGGCGTTGCGCCGCCAACTGCAAACTTTTGCATCCGCCGTCGACCTCTGACCTGCCCTGCCCCCTGCCCCCTTCGCAGCAGGCATGCAAAACTAACGCGGGGCTAAAATGATGCGCCCTTTAAGCAGCGACGGAGCCAAAAGTTTGCCGAGTTTTATACAAACTGTCCAAGTTGAAAACGTAGCTACAACTTGAGATACCCTGCAATATCTTGATAGGTTATTAAAGGTATATATAATATATAATGCGATATAACTTGCCTCCCTTTTAAAACTTATCCATCGTTCAATACACTTAGCACTTGATACCTCGTGCGCACTGAGTACAGGGTATCTGCAACGAATATTTGCATTTTATTAAAAATTGAATAAATTGAGGAGACTTTTTTGTATTCCGCATAGCCTCATTCTTTTTTATTACTTTGCAATCGCAACGTCAAAACTTTGCCCCAGTATTATTAAAAGCTAATTTCAACGTGCCCCCAGCCCCGCCCCACCACCTCCCTTTCCGGCGAAACTCATAATTAAAATAGTTTCGAATGTAACAACCCAATTGGCCTGCTTTCATGTTGGGGGCGTGGCACTCCTTGCTTGTATTTTATTTAATTAATTTTTGAGCTGCCACGAGAAGCATTTACACAGTTTCTTTCCCTTATTTTTTGTATCATTGCTCATACGCCGTGTGGTGCAGCTAATTAGCCGCACATGCAAATAAAATGAAGCGAGCAAGCAATATGCATGTAGCAGGGAAAGAGAGAGAGCACAAGGGGGAGCAGGGAGAGAGCACAAGGGAAATCAAACCACACAGTGAGTTGGTTGGCTTCTCGTCCCCTCAGGGTGTGTTGGCTGCTCTGGATTATTATCTGGCCACATAAAAGGTTCCAATTAAAGCAGATATTAAGTATACGCCGGATTGAAAGCTCTCCCTACTGTGTGTGCATAATCGGGGATTATGCCTTGCCAGACGACAGTGAAATGTTCGATTAAATTATGAAAATATTACTAAGCTTAGCCGAAGCTGTCTCTGTGCATCTGCAATGGGCACACTGAGATTGCTCGTGTACCATAAATGTTGCCAAATTCGATTTGTGTTCCCTGCTGGATGAGCAAAGCATTGGCAGCTCCTGTCAAGCTGCGTGACAAACTTTCGCCAAACAAAGTTTGCCTTTGCTTAAGGCAGACTCGACTGTCAATGGAGCAGCCCACGAATTGCCACAATCCGAGGCATGTGGCGCGTGGCAACGAGGCGCACATGTGATTTATTGCCGGAGCTTAATTATGTTCCCAACGAGATTAGCCCTACAGCTGGCAGCATGATGGCTGGCTGGGAGTAGGGGGAGAGGGAGAGGGTTCAGGCGTATGCATTGATTTTGATTTGGTCATTTGGTTCATTAAAAAGTTTCACATTGAGCCTTGTTGATGTTTCATGCCAGTTATGAATATTACAAAATGTGCACAAAGTTTCCAAGAGTTTTAATTAGAGCGCAAAATGAACGGGGGTGGGAAACTTTGACGCACTTTTAATGAAGCAACTTGGTGTGGCAGCAGGCAAGGGGGAAGAGGAGAGGGGTGCGCAGTTGGGTAGCGAGGACTGCCAGGTAACATGTAGCAACAGCAGACTAACCTTTTTTGCTGTCCCTTTCTTCTTGTGCTTGCAGACAACCGGCTTTGGCGGGCTGCCAGACGTAACGGAACACTCGAACATACGCCGCACCCTCTCCCGCCAGAACTCGATCTCCAACAGTGACTCCGGCGGCGAAATTGCCAGCATACAAAAGTCCAAAGTCTTTGGCAGCGCGTTGACGGGCGGCGGCATTGTTGTTGGCAGCGATATCGCTGGCATCGCCCTCGATACCAAGTCGCCCACCTCGCTGACAACGCCCGCAACTGCAGCCGCCGGCGCCGGCGTGGGCAAGACGAAGAACAAGAGCAAGAGCGCTCGCAAGGCCAGAAACGGTGGCACCGGTGCCGCCCACAAGCCATGTCGCAGCTCCTGGATGTTCGCCTTGCTCCTGGTGAGCGCCATCTGCCTGCTGGCAATCGCAGCAACACTGGCATATCAGCACTTCCTCATGGCGCCGAGTCGCAACTCGCACGCACAAAGACTGAGAATCGTTAGGCGCATCCTGCGCGAGGTGCCCCTCGTCGACGGGCACAACAACTTCGCCTGGAATGTGCGCAAGTATGCGCACAGCAGCCTGGAGCTGGTCCATCTCAGCCACGACCTTGATCACAAGTCCATGTGGTCGCGACCAGCTTGGGCACAGACCGATATGGAGCGACTCAAGCAGGGACTAGTGGGCGTACAAGTCTGGTAAGTGAGAACCGAAGGGGTTCTAGAATAGATTCCCTTTGAAGTACATGATAATTCAGGCTAAGTAGCTTGCATTATACTGATCGATCTGGGAAATGAGATCGCAAATAAAGTATCTTTGAAGTTTACTTTACAATTTGAAGATATATATAGAGTAGTATATGTACCATATCTTGAAGACTGTAAGGACTACCAAATATGATGGCAATATGTCTTAATATTTGTCGAATATAGCTTATATAAGCTTACCGTACAGGGTATTTCGTTTGTCTCTTGTCAAAAATCACAGAAATTCAGTAGACCCATTGCGATGCAATCGAACATGACCGTCGACCCATAACAATTACCACCGGACACGCTGGCCTGACCCGCCTACGTAGGATACACGATACTAAAAAGAAGTAAGGGCCATGCCCACAGGCTTTACGTACGCCCTTCCCCCCTACCCCTTAGGCGTTGCCGTGCCAAAAAAAAAGAGCTGCCAACAATTTGACTGCAAAATAAAATTTGGCAACAGCTACCGGAACAAGAAGCCAACCTGGTTCTGGCATTGCCTGCTGGGCAATTTAAAGCGCCACCACCGAATGCAAACAAAAACAACAACAACAGATCTGACAAGTGCTATGGCTGCAGCAGGGATGCGGGGTGCGGACTGCGGGGTATGCAGTAGTGTGTTTGACAGACGGTAGACAGTTGTAGTTTGGGGGAAAATGCTGATAGGCAATCGACTTGATTTTATTTGGTAGACTTCTGACACCGGAACTGATGACTGCAAGCCAAGCTGCCCCCCCCTACCCCCCTTCCTCGACGGTAGATGCCGCTGATGGTGGAGAGCGTGAACGTGCAGCCATTTTCGCATTTAATTTTAGTGCTCGCCTCATTGTTCAATTTCCCTCGGACTCGTCCTGAGCTCAACTGCGTCACTCTGTGGCACTCTTGGAGTGCAGCAGCAGAGTTGGGTTAGTGTTCCTTCTCGTTATTGCCGAATCATTGCATTTGAAATTCAAATGTGCCGTTAGTTAACCACTTTTATAGCCCCGCCATGCTAAGCGCATCTTGATGCTACTGCAGGGCAAAAGCTGAATCGAGCTCTGTATGGAAAGCATGCGAAATGGAGAAACGTTTTATAGGTATAATACGAGAAGGTTCAATTATCTGTATTAAGTACCACAGCATTTGATTGCATTAGACATGAGACTACTTACAAATTGGAGAAATAATAGATTTAATTAAATCATGTCAAGCATTTAAGGTTTGAATTTACATATATACATATATACCACCGTAATCAAAAGTCACATTAGTTAACTCTGTAAGGCATTTACTATATGTTAAGTGTTGGTCCCATTCTGTAAACAACCGACAGCTGTAAATATTTGTTGCACTTAACCAACACTTGTTGTAAGCTATCGAAAGAAAGAAGACTGATTTATCAAAGGTGTCAGTTGCTCGATTATAAGCTAATCGATAAATACGAAAGAGAAGTGGTTCAAATTAAAACGAAGTCAAATTAAATAAAAGAAAGAAAAGAATCAGTAAATTACAAATTCGACTAGGCAAATGAATAAAGTAACTGTTTTATCACTGATTTTAAGTTAAAATAACCTGTTTTTAAATGCCAAACTGAATTGTTTGAAATATATTTACATTTATTGTTGCTCATTTCTGTTAAACAAAATATCCGATTAAGACTGCAATCGAACACAAGCTAATGGTTTTACTCATCAATCAATACCAAGGAATCGATCTGAGTTTTTTTGTCACATAGTACACCTTGCGATTGTCTGGGCCATATGAGCCCGAGACGATTTCTTCACCTCCACAACGGCGTTGCATGCAATCCTTGCAATTGCATTTCTTTGCCTTTTTCTCAGGCTCCCCCGATTCTGGTTCAGTCGCCATTTCTGTTGCCATTTCTGCATTGGCGATTTTATCCAAGCGTTTCTGACGCTGGGCCTTTGATGTGGAGAAAGCTGCTAAATTACAATTTTTTGCATGTGGATTCTGTTTCTTTTTCAAAAATATCCCACGACGATCCAGAACTTGGTTCCGTTTGGTGGTCCACCAAACAAAATCAGGCTCAATAAATTGCGGTTTCGATTTGGTAAGTTCCGAAGCAATGAATTCCTTATGCTCCTTCAGCCAGAGACGGCCATATTCCCAGCCCAATATCAGGCTCATTGCCGGCGGCTCGTTATTAAATGATGCAGTGAATGAAATTCGCCGCACCGGAAAATCATCAGGGGGAAAGATTTGGTGGGTCTCCTTGCAGTGGGGAAACTGTTTCGCTTTGGTCCATATGGGATGCATGATCTACAGAATCTCGATACTTATATATATATATGTATGTATTTTTAATATATATTCTGATTTTTTGCGTTGACTTTGAAAGTTGTGTATCGGATTCAACGAACGTGTGAAACTGAGAAATTATTTTCCATTCCACACACTCCTCGCATACTTAGTTTTGTTTCCAATCTCTGGAATATATACATTATACTTTGTTTTGTATACGTTTGAAACTAACCTGTTCTTTGTACAGTATAAACTATGCGAAAGTCGAACGAACTTTAGACCTTTTCTTTGGCTTCTTCGCAGGTCGGCGTACGTTCCGTGTGAGGCGCAAGGCTTGGACGCCGTCCAGCTGGCACTGGAGCAAATCGACATTGTGCGGCGACTGTCGGACATGTATGCCAGGGAGACTGTGCTGGCGACCTCCTCACAAGACATTGTGGCCACGCACAGGCGCGGCCTGCTGGCCTCGCTGATCGGCATCGAGGGAGGCCACACGATTGGCTCGTCGCTGGGTGTGCTGCGCTCGTTTTACTCCCTGGGTGCGCGCTACCTGAGTCTGACGCATCGCTGCGATGTGTCCTGGGCCGGGTCAAGTGCCTCGCCTCTCGAGCAAGGTCTGACGCCCTTTGGCAAGGCTATAGTGCGAGAGATGAATCGGCTGGGCATGATGATCGACCTATCGCACAGCTCGGATGCAACGGCACGTGATGTGCTGCAGGTGACCAGAGCTCCCGTTATCTTCTCCCACTCAGCAGCCCGTCAGCTCTGCAACTCGACGCGGAATGTGCCCGATGATATATTGCGCCTGGTGGCCGAGAATGGCGGTCTCGTTATGCTCAGTTTCGACCCCGAGGACGTGGCGTGCGGCCGGCAGGCCAGACTGCAGGATGTCATCGAGCACATCAAATATGTGCGAGCGATTGCGGGCATTCAACACATTGGCCTTGGCGCCGGCTATGATGGCATCGAAATGCCGCCACAGGGCCTTGAGGACGTCTCGAAATACCCCGAGCTGCTGGCTGCCCTGTTGGAGGATCACAACTGGAGTGAGGAGGATGTGGCAATGTTGGCCGGACGTAACTTCCTACGCATCATGGAGACAGTCGAGACAGTGCGCGATTACTGGAAACGTGCTGCCATTCAGCCCATCGAGCAAACAGAGCCGCAGCCGAAGACACAGTGCACTTACATGTCATCGTGACCACTGCCACAGGCGGTGAGAACACGTCGCGACGAGCCCGTTGGCATGGCGACCCACAGAGATGCTGGGGGAAATCCCAATCACACCGAGACTGCTTCGACGGCTACACAGCTCTGGTGGCAACTGGAGCCGGGAGCAAATCGAACAGCAGTGCAGCACATGGCAATGGCAGAAACTGCCACTTCATCGATAGCGAGCACATTTACAGTCAGCGGACTGTTGCAGTAAGCCCCGGCAGTGGGCCCAAAGCACGATGAAGAATCGTATTAAAACCACTTGAATATGGAAGCTATTGTTCGCGATTGGGCAATGGAGAAGTACAGTGGGATCCACGTTAGCACAGGAATCAAAATGAAGAATTGACGATATTTATCGGGAAACGTATGAGTAATATAATATATATGGTATATGTATTTGATTAAGTGGCGCATAACGAAGCGTTGGTATTCGTGGGTTTCACGATTTATGTCTAGATGCTAGCGTTAATTTTGCAGAATTTGATTTGCAATATACAATATATTAAATGAATAATTAATGTTCTTCGAAAAGCAAATAGTACCCCAAGTTGCACGCGTTCAAAAAGTTCCAATATCCGAAAGTAATGTTAATATCCAACACAATGATATAATATCGAGAGTACTATAAGTTTGTATTTTGTTTATTCCACAACTGTTTTTGTATGTTTTCTTTTTTTGTATCTTCGTTTTTTGATAGACCCACAAACTGAATAACGCAGCTGTATTATACTAAGTAACCAAAATGAAATCGTTGACCTAAGGGACACACACACATACATATATTGATAAAACAACCATAAATATATAAATTACATAAATGTCGAATTAATGTTTTTCATAGTATGGAAAGAAATTCAAATACCCTAAAGAACTTAATGTAATTTGTCACAGAGTTGAAAATAAACGCAAATATATGATTGCAAGATTAATAATCATCACACAATACGAATATATCGAAAATGTGCAATGATATTCATACCACGGTATGAATTAGGTTAGTTCACAACCTAAATGGGGAAAACGAAAGAAATCTTGTTTGTGTTATGAGACACAAGCGCACCCACTGGATATAACTATACAGAAATACAGCATAATCTTAATAATTAATACATATTTAGGAAAACATTGCGAGTATCGTACAGACAAAAATGCATTTCCATGAAATAAATACGATTAACACAAAAAACAAGTATTTTATTAGATGTGCAGTCATCTGTATAAATTAAAAGTAAGTATAGATTGCCAACATTAAAAGTAAGTAATCCAATTTCATGCTAAGCTCTTAACTCTATTTCCAAAATTAGGTTGTTTCTTGGTTAAATGAATATATTTCAATTGGAGTGCAACCACTGTGCTAATATTTGATTAACAGGATTTATGGAATGTAACTACTCGCAACACATAAACTCTACTGAAACCATATCTTACGGGACGAGGACAACTGCACCGGCAGAAGATATAGGGGGGATCTGCTTTATGCTACTGCTGCTGAAGGAATAAGTGCTGAGGCAGCACACACAATCGCAGTTTGTTGTCTGAGGCCATAAAAAACGTTAAGTGGTCGTAAATCAAAATTCAGCTAGCATGAGAAAAGTTCACCAAGTTCTCGTGCTCGTTCTTACTTTCTTTCATTTTCTGTAGCAGAAAACGTCCTTTTACTGTTGGTTCTTATTCCTGGTGCTCTAGTATTTATTTCCAACTACTTTCAGCACACATAAAAAGAAGAAATGCAGCTGGCTGCTCCAATGTAGAAACGTAGAAACGCGCAAATAGAACCGGATATTGGCATTCAGGATGGGAACGACATCGCCGGCGCCTAAAGTCCTTAAACTTTGCTGCAGCCCCCAAAATAAATTCTATTCATTTACAGTCCATTGAAAGTTGCTTAAATTTTAACGAGTGTAGGCAGTCGCCCTTGCTCCCTCCTGCTCGCTCCAGGCATCCCACAAAGCCAGCCAAGTCCAATCTTTGCTAACGATTCTTGCCCTGTCTCATGGGCCTTGACGGCGCCAACGCCATCAATGTCTGATAACAATGTTTTTGTTGTTTACACGAGGTCTTAAGGTTTTTGTTCTGATAGCTTTCACTTTGTACTCCGCCTCCCTTGCTGCCCTAACCTATCCCCTGTTCATTTTCAGTCGATTGTTTATTATTGTTGCTGCAGCATAATAGAGACACTAATTGTTGTGCCTCGACTGTCAACGAGGATTTCGCTTTGTTTCTGCCCCCCATCTCACTCCACCAACCGAGAAAATCAATTAAAGAGAGCTCAATTTTCCGCCTTTTGTCCCAACGAGGACAAAGCGAAGAGCGAAATAATATTCTGCCCTAAGTACTCATAAATCAATGTAGCTAATAACGCAACATTAGGTAATCAAATTAATCGACAGTCTTCAATATAGAATTGGCTCATATTTCATATGATAACAGTCTAGTAACTATCTGACTGATGTAAGTTTACCAAGTAGTAACTTGTTTTACCAAGTAGTTACTAGTTTTACCTAGTTAAAGAAAGCTTTAACGAGAGGGCGACCGCACTTTAATGGAATTTGAGAAGAACTTCATTATGTTTGGATACCGTAATAACCTATGGTTAGGGAAACGTTAACTGCAAGTTGACAACCTGCTGGGAGTTCATAGCAGCGTTGATTGCCTGCCGAAAATGAAGTCGCTCGTTAACGACGAACCCGCCATAGCTTTCTCATTAACACGCCGTCCGGTTTCAATTTCCCGTTTAATTTCGTTTCATTAAAAATGCCCGACCCCATTTTACCGTCCCACCGCATCCGCTTGTGGTATATTGTGTTCAGATTTCAACATTAATGGAAACTGTCATGCAATTTGAGTTGGCCACCTCCTCCTCCTCACCTTCCTCCGTCTCTCCTCCGACACATCCATCCAAAAAAGCCGTAAACAATTCGTCCGTATAACTGCGCGAGTTGATGGACAAAAAAATGCTTCATGACATTTATAATGACTAAAATGTTTCTGGAATTGTCCTTGTCGCTATTGTGGATGTTTTCGCCGCGATTCTGCAACCACATGCCATGTTGTCCAAAATTTAAGATCTGCCAACATAAATCTGTGCAATTCATTTGGATAAGTGCTTTACACAATCTGTCAGTCTTGTCCATCTCTCGCCTGACCTTGTTATCTTGTGCTCTTGCGAGTCGCAGAAGAGATTCCAGTAGAACATCATGTCATAAAGCACTTACTTAATCTATAAGTTACAAAAGCTAGGAATAGAATCCAAATTTAAGATTTAAATTTCTACAGACCCATTTAAATATTTCCCCAGGCTGGTGTAGATGCGTCATGATGCCCCAGGTCAACGTTAGGGGGTTCCTCAATTTGGGTGGCGACCTTTGTAATTGCAATTGTTGTCATTGGGCCTTGTGTTTGTTCTGTCACCAGCAGAACTTGGGCCTGCTCTCGCTTTTCTGACTACGGCCTACAAAGGAGGAAGACTAACAGACATATACATCGGGGAAAATGTAACCCAAAATTACGTATATGTACACTCACGTCCACAAATAAAGTATACGAGCTGCGTAGGCAAAATGTAATATTTAAAATAATCTGAAAAATAAAATGAATAAATGTTTGCTTAAGTTAACAGCAAATCTCAAAATCTCTTTAGCATTAAATAAATAACAAACTAATACGATTAGATAGCGCTCATGTGAATTACTTTTCCATAATAAAAGCCAGCTAATCGGTGCTTTGAGGGCAGCTTTTAAAGTTCTTCTTAACGGTCACATTTGGGGGATCGACTTGCCTAACCTCAAGCCGCACCCGAGAACAGACAGACATTACAGATGCATGCAACGCCAGACCAAAACCAAATTGGCCCTCAAAGTGATGCAAAGAGTCCTGCTGAGCTGCTCACCGACCTCTGCAGCCCTGGCCGCACGCCCTGTGCACATCATTGACAGTCACCCCAAAATTGTTGGCAGTGTGGTAAACCGAGCGACATCATTTCCAGGCAGAGCGCAGCAGCAAACCAAGTGCAATTAGGAAATTTGCAAAATTGTCTATTGCTCCTGCCACAGGACATTGCAAATCACAGCTCATGCCGAGAGTTGTCTTTGGCTGCACACACCCAGACACACACCGACAATACAACACACTAACCCAAGATGATTAGATAGAGTGGCTAACAATTGTAAATTCCTCGCAGTAGCAGAGCAAAGAGCAGTCACTTATGGGATTATCTCATAACAATGATTTGTTTGTTCAAATATTGCAAATTGATGAAAATTAAATGACTCACAGAGCATCCCCATTCGCATCACCATCCGCCTGTTGATGACAGTCCCAGTCGGTCTCTCTTAGCCCCCTGAGATACGCATTATTTGTGCCTAATTCCATCTTTGCACATCGAATAAGACCACACCAAGTGGGGTCCCACTCAGGATCCACTCACCGTTGTCATTGTGCGCGCTCCATCAGCGTCTGTCTTAAGCCTGCCCAAGACGTCTGCTGAGCACACATTCCCGGACTGTGTAAGTATTTGTGCGTGTGTGTGGTTCTGTGGCTCTGTTTGTGCTGTGTTTACATGCTGGTCGAGTGTGTGTGCGCAGTGCAACTGGCTTGCAACAAGCAGAGTGGCAGAAGGCGGCGCAAGCAGCTTGATTTACAGAGAAATGTTTGCAAGAGTCCTGCGGAACTTAAATGAGCAGCCCGACAGCCCTGAGCATAATTCAAGGCTTCTCTGCATCTGTTCTTGAGTTCTCTGTGAGTGGGTTTGTCGTGTGTGTACAACATGAAATTGATTTACTTTTGCTTCTGGCCAATTTGGCACGCACATTTTAACCATAAACTGGCTTCGAATAGTTTGGCAAACACATTCGTAATTAAGCGCTTGGGCGTCCCCCCCAAGTGTAGTTAATATGTCAGTCGCATAAATTGGACTTGCCCATTGTATCTAATGTGTTGACCCAGCAATTTAGCGGAATCCAATCGATGCGAAACCTGCCCGAGGTAAAATAAGAATTACCTTGATCCTTACAATACCAATATCAATACTTTCCTGCAGTTTATCACCAGCTGAAGTGAAATCAACTGTCAGTATATTACATCCAACAATAGGGCAGCGCTGAAGATTCTCCAACTTTTTCCTTAACTTCTAATGTGAACAAAACTTTGATATTCATTTTAACGACACTCACTTTTGTAAGTGTTGTCAAATACGCATATAGCTGTAAACAAACATCGATATGTCATTGCAGCGATATTTCTTCTCTGTTTAAAAAGTCCTTGCATTGATATTTCAACTCCCTTTTAAAAGTTCTATCGATATATCATTCAGTCAATAAGCTTGGTAATAACATTTTATCGATAAAAATGCATTACAAATAAATGCATTATAATAATAGAAATAAATAATTTGCATTTTAGCATTTTACAACTTCTGTGGCAGCCCTCGCGTGCATGTGCATACATTTAGTGCCAGTAAACAATAAATGATGCAAATGCAAATCAAATGTTATCTAGAGAATATATGCATGTAGTGTGTGTGCGTGCCGGTGCATGTATGCGACAGATACGCCCAGGAGGAGAGAACGTGCCTGGTCCCACACAGGTGCAGGCAGTACTGCACTATATATTGTACCGTGTGCCTGACATTATTTCGCAATGTTTATTTTACATATGGCCCAGGCATGGACATATACAGAGAGATATTTCGAGATACGTTGGCAACCCAGTTAAGTAGATAATCACAACATTTGTTGGAATAACTGAACTTCCACTTAATTTCCCCCAAACTGTCAGAATCGCACTTGTCATGCCGGCTAATCGACAGTTGTGAAGCCTTCTGACGGCACGGCTGACAAGCAGGATGCGGTTGTCAAAGGCAATACGACTATTCAACACTTGCCCACACACACATATACAGAGAGAGAGAGAGAGAGAAAGGCAGATATGGAGGGAAAATTCACATCTAATTTCCACGTTGTCAGGCATAAAAGTGGTTCCAGGAGGACCCTCGTGAAGTTGCCGCCGCATTTGACGTGCCGCCCTGTTTCTGGTAATTGTTGCTTTAAAGCAGGACACGGATCCAACTGAAATGCATTTACACTTAACATACTTTAGCTCCGTTTGGGGGATGGAGTCTTACCTGAACGACAATCAACAAGTTTTTGTTGTTACTGCTGCAGTAGATGGTGCTGCCTCAGCTGATGCTGCACCTCTGCTTCAACTGCTGCTGCTGCTGGTGATGCTGATGCGGCTGCCAGTTGCACTTGCAAAATGCATTTGCTGTTGAGTACACGTCGGGTGCTCAGAGGAAGCGCTGAGCAGCGGAAGATGTGAAAGGAGCAGCAGCTCGCACGCTTTTCCTGCGTCATAAAAAGCTGTGGCACCCCTTACAGCCCGCTCCCCTGGCCCACAATAGAGACACTTGGCCAGGTACGCACAGTACGATGCGACGCGGCACAGCGACAACGGCAGCATCGACATGTAAGGAAGAGGATATGCATGTAGCTGTCCCCACTGTCAGCTTGTCCATCTGCCAGGTCGTTATCTCATGCAATATGACAATCTAGCCGATGGCGCAACAGGGAACAGCAACAAGAGACGCAGATAGAGGGAGAAGGAGAGAAGCAATCATAAAAGTTACTAGCTTTATGGACTCCTACACAGGATAACACATGTATGTGTGCGTGTGCGTGTGTATGGCTGTGTGTATATAATGGCATATTCGAGTTAAGCGAAATAACATTTGCACTACTCAGAGTGGCACATCCAGATCCCAGTGGCCTGTTGCCAGTTTCCCGCTGCCAACTCTACAGCCAGTTCCGGACAAATATGCAAAGGAAAAATATTAAAGATGAATTACATATGGTATGTGCACAACTGCGTACATATTCCAAAAGACATGCCCAACAAAAGGTGCAAGAGCCCAAATGCATATTCCATGTCGGCGCCAAGACGTGCTCTGGTTCGGGCCAAGGTGCACGGTGCAGTGCAGGTGTGCGGATGTGTGGGTGCATGGGTGTCTGTCCACTCGCACATTGCCGACGTTGCGTACACATATCGACCAGATTTAAGTGTATACAGAATACTCTGAGAAGTTTATACCCTGCAATAAGACAAAGTGCAAGAAAGTTTATGCTTTGACTGTAAGCAACTCGGGAACAGAGGGACAAATACTATATACATATGAACATCTTCTTTCTGTATCTATAAATGCATTATTAAAACACTGTTATCCTTTTTAAATATTTAAACAACTTTTTACTGTTCTCCCACTCGAACACTTGTCTCTATAGATAACCTTTCCTTTTAGTCGACCTAATTTCTGTTTTCTTAAATTTGTGAAAAATTCAATGTAAGAAAAGAATGTTGCACATTTCTCATTATTTTGTTAATAACTCTAAGTTCCTGTTTTATATTGTATCTTTCAATCAATGAACTTGTCAAATTTAGTCTACTTAAACGAATAATCAAAATAAAATACGTTTCCCTGCGTTCACAAAGTATTCAAAGGAGATGGCAAAACAAATCAATTGCATATCGAAATTCTTTGAATGAGCAAAGCGAATGAATATTTATAACATGTGAAGTCATTGGACATGTAAATAATGTTAAGCCATAAGTATACGACTTTTAAATATCCTAAGTCAATTATGATTTAAGAAGAAAATCATCCAATCAAATTGGAAATACTTCTATAAGATGTATAAATGTTTGAAAATTCTTACTTGTAATTTAATTAAATGAAATACAGCTTCGATGTACAGTCAATATATTTCACAGTACTTCAGCTCATTGAACTTTGAATCCTTGAATTTGTACAGCACAGCCCACAGCGTACGCTCAATTTGTATTAGCATATATCAAGAAATTTCCTTTGTCTGCTGTCAAGAAATTTTCCTATTTTCCACAGGCCAATGGCGAGCACTGAAGATAGCTGAGATGCAGATGGAGAGATGAGAGACGACTGGAAATTGGCTGCTACGAGTCAAAATTCATTCGCATGAAAGACACTTAATTTGTTTTTCTACTTGAAAAGCGTTGTATGCGTGCTGCTGCTGGCGCACTCGCAGCGCATCCGGCGGAACTGCGCACACACACGCCAAAGACATACATATAGACACAGCGGCATGCCGAGACTGGCGGTCTCTTCATTTACCGTTCATGCATGACCACGTCAACATTTTCATCCTCCTCGGTCTCGGCTGCCATTGCTTACATTTCCGGTGGCTTTTTTCTTAGTTGCGGCAAGTCGAGGCCGAGCCGACTCGACAAGAGCCTTTGGGTGCCTTCAGAAAACATTTTCAATTCGATTTTTTGCCAATTGCTCGTCCCGCATTCTCTCTCTCTCTCTCCTCCCATGCCATCTCTATCTTCCTTACGTATGACGAATATGCGTACGTGCTGACAGCACATTGCTCATACGCCCCGCGGTACGCGCTGTGTTGCGTTTGGTCTTCCTTCTCCGTTGTTCAGTCTGCCCC
Source organism: Zaprionus camerounensis (assembly GCA_018904165.1). Taxonomy (NCBI): domain Eukaryota; kingdom Metazoa; phylum Arthropoda; class Insecta; order Diptera; family Drosophilidae; genus Zaprionus; species Zaprionus camerounensis. The sequence continues at coordinate 10,911,616 of JAEIFS010000479.1, read as the reverse complement.
AAAGTCAAATGAATATTTTGAAAAAAGAAAAAACTCCATCGCTCCCTCGACGAAATTTATTTTTCGCTTTTGCATATTTTGTGGGTAATTTTCGGGTGGAACAGTCTCTGCACTTATGCATTCCCTAACAATCCCACAACGACGCATGGAGTACCCTGACAAACATTTTAAAGACAACTCAACAGTTCTCTGCAAAGACTTAAAGTATTTCGTTTCGTTTACTTTCTCTTCCCTTGAGTTTGGCTTGAATCTTAGTGTCTTTCTTTTAGCGCCACAAGGGTATTCAGCCAGGCTGCTAAAAATCAAATACATCGAAGACGATTCGCCCTTGTTCATTGTTTTCATCGGCAAATCGTTCACGTAAAATATTCATACGTTTCCTCGGCGGTTTTCCCACTCAAGTGTTTGCAATTCAATTACAATTCAATTGATTTTCGTCTGCGGGCCGACTACGTTCCTCGTTGCGGTCTGAAGCTGGCCTGGTTTCAGCGCAATTTATGAGTTCAAACAGACACGTGCTTCAATCGAATCCGTTGAGCAACAACGAACACCAACAGTAGCTACATTCTTGGGGATTCAATCGAGTCGCATTCTTTGCACGAAAGACGCTGGAAAACCTTATCTTAATTTGCTACTTACAGCGTGTTGCACTCAGCTTACACACATCCTAATTGCAAAAGCAAAATAATGACAGGAGTAGCCGTCCCAACGAGGTGCAGCCAATACTACTCGATAGGTTTCTCTGCAGGAATGCGAAAAGTCGCAGACAGCAGGCGGAAGGTGGAGGGCGGAGGAATGAACTCGAGTATCTCTGGACTCGCAGACAAACAGTAGTTGAAAGGAGACTGCGTGTGTGCGAGTGTGTGTCTGGCACACATGGCTTTAGTCTCTCGATGGGCATTAGGTCATGTGCGCTTACGCGCTCACGCCAATTCTGCAAGTAAATAAAGGCTTTACAAGAAAAATAAATAAAATTAAATTGGGAAAAAACGAAATCCTTGTACCGCCAATGGATTGCGAATCTCAATCAGAGTCGAGCCAAAGTAATCTCAGTTGGGAGGACGTTCGAGTCGCATAAATAACAATTGTCAATTTTGGGAAAACCAAATTTGGCTTTTCCATTTATTTGAAACACAGCCAACAAGTAAAGCCTGGGATAACTAGTGATCGATTTGGCCACATACGTGCTTGTATATCTATATATTTATTTGTGAAAAAAACTTATTATAATGTATGTATGTAGGACTGGAAAGTGGAGTCAACTTTTGAAGCTGATTTAAACCGTGGGACTTTCTTTATCAAAAGTGGATATTATACAAAAAAACAGAGCTAATACTTTCCAATTATAACCGTATTTACTACACATACAGGGTATTCAAAATAAATGTAAACAGACTAAAGCACAACAAGAACTTTGTGGCAGTCGTATTTATCGATTCCTTTTTTTAGCGTCTTTCATTTGCATATTCCTTAGTTTGCACAA